>CM048747.1:30249583-30915000 GCA_026315105.1 Locusta migratoria
TATTTAGTGTAACGTGCTCGTGAAATACGTAAGAAGCATACAATCCGTCATTAAACGAGTTAGTTTGGACTACTCGGCAAAGAGTAGTTCGAGTTCCGTTGGTGAAGAGTCTGGTATGTGATGAAACTTTAAATTCGAGACGGATTAACTAGAGTTTCATAAATTTCCTTGTTTCAGTAGCTACCGTACTCCTAAGAAAATGCTGGAAATTTGGAAAACCAATACATTTTGTAGTCGTGTTACAAATGGCTGCAGATGATTGCCGTCTTACTGTGTAAGATCGGTAAGAACTTCTTAGGAACAAAAACAGCGAGTAGTATACCGGTATATCAGGAGCTGAACCTGAAAATTGTACGACAGTTTTACTTACAACAGGGTAAAAAAATTTATTACTTACCACAAATCGAATTAAATGAAGATAAAAAGCTTACTGAGTGGGACACAGATGAATTTCAAAGTTTCTTAATATCTTTACCCATTACATGCCACAGCTACTGATTTGCTCTTGTTAAATATGGAGTGGCAGAAATCTTCTGTTATCTGTGTAAAGCTACGCCTAAATAAGCCTTTGTTTGGGACTAACAGAGAGGATGTAAATTTTTGAAATAATAGTCACTGCAATGCTACCTCTGACAGTAGCTTCAAAGATTTCTATATAATGTGGCTCCAATATTTCCTATCCCAGGAGCGTTTGGAAGAGAAACTCAAAGTTCGTTATTCTATTAGCTTTACGTTCCATCAATGATATTTGCAGACAAGAATGTCACTGCAACTTCCATTCTGGAAGAAGACTAGCTGCTCTTGATGTTTTAGCTTGGCAGCGTATCGGCTGCTGGTCGTGCTCTGAAGAACAACAGTTTTTGTTCCTGGCATCCACTCAGGCTCAACAGTTTCCTGCAGTGGCTCTCAGGTACTTGTATTGGAATTCCTAACCAATGAGTCCTAGACATCTCTCGGACCTTTTGTAACCAATTCAAGCAATTGTGATAGTTTTTTAAATTATCAGTTAAACGGCAAAATTATAAAATTAGTTTCGTCATATGAAATTGTTAAAACGTCAGACATATTTAAGACAAGTAGCTAGTAGGAAATATGAAACTTTTAGGCTATTTAGTACGTTTGAATAAGAATTCAAACTCTGAAGAACACTTTCTGCGGTTTGTTTAACAACTATGATCTATATATTTGCATTTAGTGTAATCGTAATTCTTAACGCCAAATTTGTCAATTAATTAGCGTAATTTATATCTTTATCTCTTTTCGCAAAATGACTTTGTGCCAAATATTAGTTATCTATTAGACAGAAGGTTTGCATTAAAAAAACTACTGCATTAAGAATAATTTGTGATCGTTATTTTAACTATAGCGTCACAATAGATATGTCCATTACGAAAATATGATAAATGAAAACTGAGCTCGGTTAAAATGGTGCTTTAATGCCCAAGAGTCTAGATGTAAAGATGTTCATTACTTTTCTTTGAAATATACTTTTGCTCAAGAAGCAATAGAATTACGCATCGGAAAAGATCTCGTCTTCAGCACAAAGACGATCTGGGGCAAAATCATAATTTCTGGAACGGACATTGGAGAAACAGCGAAGTTAAGTCTACGTTTTGTCTCCGGCGTGGCTCCTCTTAGCTCCTTGGTCATTCTCCAAAATATAGAGTATGTAGATTCCACTCCTAAAATACAGTTCTCAGATATCTGCAGAATACGAATGTTGGCTTACCACAACACACTATGTGACTCAAAACTTTTTTATCCACACTGAACACAGCATTTTTCCGAGAAATTAACACTTCCTCTTGTTTTACACCAACAGATTTCCCTTTATACACTTTATTGTGTGTGGTGTTACGATACAGTACGAAGTATATTAAAAATTGCTATAAAGGAGACTTGTTGACAACGGATTAATTCCATATCGCCATATAAAAATAAAATATCTCCGTAGAAGAAGGTTATTCCAAAGATGGTATAACGCAGTACTGATAACAGTACTTGACCTAAGAACTCTAACGATTTTAAAGTTATAAGTAAATCCATCAAAGATAGAGGCTTGTATTCTAAAATGTTAAAATAGTACAAATTACATGTGTTGTTGACAAAATACGATGCAATCTATAGTATGTATAAAATGGGATATATAGCTATATCAGTGTTGATAGCAGAAGAGTTTCTTAACATTTTATTCGCTAAGTTCGGGAAAGAAGTTAATCCCGTAATTCGTATAACAAAAAAGATCCTAATATTCAACCATTGAATCTAAGGATGCTACTGTACACGAGAAAACCACATGTGGATCACAGGAAAAGGCTTACCTGTAGAGCAATAAGATTTACATAAGATACTAGCTACTTACATAACAGGACATGCAAAGTTCTACCACAGTCTAACATATACAGTCACGACATTCCCACAGGTCTTCGTTCTACACTGCGATAGCAGCGCTCCAAACGGCCGGGAAGCTACATTTCTGAATACGATATTGGATGAGTGTGAATAGTATCGGTTATATTGATTGTAACGTACTTTTTACATCAGGGACCGAATGTAGTGCCAAATAAATAACAATTTAAAAATATCTCCACATTTGTCTTTCTTGGGTTTCCTGAGAAGGTACGCAAAGTGGCTCGGAAGCAACAGATGATCTGACCTTCGGCAGAGAGACGTCGCTTTTTTACGCAGGAACGTTAAAATTTCTTCATTACAATTCCAGTAAAATCGGCGAGGGTGGAACGTAGTAAAACGTATACAGAATGCAATAACTACAGTATTTAATGTACCAAATCAGCCACAAAAGCTGTAGGTGAAGGGAAAACGTCACAAACGTGGAATAAATCGACAAAAGCAATCAATTTGTTTTCTAACAGAGAAGAACCCAGTTTCACAATTGTTGCTACAGGTGAACCAAAAATGGCAAGAATCATCAAAAATATTCTTTTTATGCTAAAGTAATATTCACGTTTAAAAAAGACGAGTAAGGTGTAAAAATGTGCGAATCACTATACTCCACACCGATTTGAGAAACGTCAAAAACTCTGCCTTTTTATACCAGAAGACCGTAATAGAAATTTATTATTTTCCTCTGTTTGCATTCTACTTACTTTCAACGGAAAAAGCTGCAAATACACACATATTCGTAAGTATTTGTTAATGACGAAGTTGTTCTTTATACCACTGAATCAGTTAAATTGGGATGTTTTTTACATTAATTTACCGATTATTTATGTCTCTCGATATTTTACTAATGCTTGTAACGCAAAAATTATACAAACAATTTCGTTCATGATGTACAAAAATGATTATAAACAAACATCATTACTTCGGCGGCTTGCCCACCGCTAGGAGCGCTAGTGTTGTTGCAACTGCCAGCTGGTAACAACTTTCACAGCAGTGAGTGTCGCCGACTGTATATGTTAGACTGTGGTTCTACTAAATTCAACACACTATACCAGTCAAGAAATAATACTCTTGCTCTTTGACCATAAAAATAAAATAAATAGTTTAGGCGACATTTAACAGGGAAGATAATGAAAAAGTCAATATGTAGGACATCGGATTCTCATTCAGCAAGTTTAAGGGTTGTTTAAATCACTGTAAATAAAGGCAAGCGTTTGTCATTTCGTATGGCTTGGTGGACATTGCTTTATTTGCTTCATTTCAGTTGTTATCTACGTTGCACATGAAGGCAAATTGGTATTATCTCTCGAAATGATTGAGTTTAAATGCATCAATACGTTCAGCGAAACGACTATCACAACTGTTTCTATCTAGCTTTTTTTACTGGACGGAACAGTTTGCATAGCAGAGATACACACTGAAAGATGGAAACCACGGGTAGGCAAACGGTTCGAGTGCAGTTACGCTGTCGGCGGTTTCTGCGTGACATGTAGACGTTGTAAAGCAGTGTTGCCAAACGTAGGCACATGTCCCTACGCGTAGGGACTTCTGACTCTTTTCTCCAAACTGTAGGGACGGATTTGCAAAACATAGGGACTTTTTTCATGGACGATGCAGAATGAAAGTACCTTTTTCTTTATTCAAAACAGTAACAAGTCATTGTATAATAATGTTAATAAATTGGAAGTCATCCAATACCACGTAAGTATCAGTTTTATTTATTTTTATTTATTTATTTTTTTGGAAATCAGTTTGATGCGTAGGGACTTTTATGGTGAACGTAGGGATTTTTGACACTTCATGTAGGGCCATGGTTGCAAACGAGTTGGCAACACTGGTTGAAAGTAACGAGCGTTAATAAAGAGTCAGGCGCAGAAAGCCTACTAAATACTGGTTTCTCATCTTTTGTTTCAAAAAAAAAGTTCCCCAACATTTTACGTTCCTCGTAATGTTACAGATGTTGAGAAAATCTATGAGGATATTGATTAACATTTATTTCGTTTACAGCCAAACTATGATCACAATACAGTTATGTTCACATTGTGAAATGTCGGACATTGCAGTTGGCTGTCTGTATTAAACTCAAGTTTTGCGGTCCTCACTTCCCGTAATTCATCGCGTCGTCGGCAACAGCTACACGTCGCAGAACTCTGTACTTTTAGCCAGTCTAACATGCAAATGCTGAGCAGATTTTTGAAGTCATCAAGTCACTAGTAAAGAGACAGATCCCATACAAACGTAAAACACAAATTATCACTGTCAGTACATTTTTTAGTTTTATATGGAGCACACCTTGAAAAACAAGGTAATGGCTTTGAAATCTGTGTTACTCTGTGATATATACAAAATTTCTACAGATCAACATTTGTCGAAATGTATACGTTGAATACTCTGATTAGCAGCACACTCCACACAACGGTATGTATTAGCACTTGCCTAGTAAATATATGGTCACACAATAACGTATTAGCTCATTATAATCCTGCGTCTAATACTTTTTAGCGGTATAATTTTTACCTACGGTAGCGGAGGCGTAATGTACTGAAGTTTGCCACGTCCACCGACTGCTTTTTGTAAACATAACCACATAGAACGAAAGGAATAATGTTTTGTATCGACCATAAAATAATTAATGCCGTTCCTACTCTATAGTTGACTGGTTTGTAGCCATGTTCGGGAAGTAAATTAAAACGAGCATTACGTTGACAACATTAGCATACTAGGCGCCGCTACCGTAAGTAAAATTTAACCTTTTCATCACCTAAAGTGCCTGTATTAGTATTGTATCTATTTAAGTAGTAGTAATTACAATACCAATATTTCATCATTTGAATTATTTCGATCCTCCTTCCGGAAGAACAACAATTAAGTTATTCGCCGCTGCCGTTAGTAACAAATGATTTTATAAAAATCTGGAAAATACGATTATTTTCAAACAATTGCCATTAACAAAAAATGTATACAAACTGTTTTATCGAAGTCAAGGTTCAATCCCTGTTAAACATTGGCATTTTGCACATCAACCAATGCTCGCTCCATAGATATTCTGCCCTATGAGAATAGCCAATTAAAGAAAACGAACCGTTCAATGTGCAACTTGTAGGGAAAGTAGAAAACTGCGACGTTATAAACTTAGTTGGGGAAACTGTGAACTTTACAAAGATCGTCGTCTGTTGCATTTTACATTACGATTACAATGTGTAAATATTTTATAATTCTTAATATTAATTAAGTACAGTGATAACTTAATATTATTACTGATCAATTCTTTTGAATATGAGGTAAATCACTAACGAGTGTTTTGAACAAGATCTAGGGGTAAAATGCAATTTGACGACACATTCTTCCCGACGTGTCAGCGTGAAGAATGATGGCGGTGAAAGCATCCAATCAAGAGTGGCGATGTAACAGCCAATAAGAATGCGTCTTTAAGTTTTACTCTTTTTTAAAACATCGGCGATGTTTCGATATCTAGCGTTTTGAGGCCGCAGCCGTTATATGTAACGTATCTACGAAATTACCGTAAATGTTTATAAGCGTATTTGTGGTATTACTATGATACTATATCGTGAAAGTCGGCCGCGAGCATAAACAAATGAGGACTGTTAACGTACCGCTTTAAAAGTGGCAAAACTTCCTCTTCCACTAATCATGTGTCATGATTTTTCAACATATTAATTGTAAAAAAAATGCCAAAAACAATGGCATTGTTTACGAATGTATCACGATTTTTGCAATATGTTACCCAAAAAAGTATTAATCAGCCACGCCAATTTGTTTAAAAAGCGCAAAATGTGAAGACGCATTCTGGATGCTTGAGCGAAATTCCTCATTGGGTGATTTCACCTCCTGGCATTCAACGCGCCGTCACCGACATCAGCTCGTATGGAAGGATGTGCTGACAAACTTTTTAACTACAGTAGTGCAATCACATAAGCTGTGATTCAGGAGAAAAACGTGGCAGTGAGTTTCAAACACAAGCTTTCTTTTAATTCTGATGCTTCTGGTGTCATCTAAACGTGTCAATAGTTTATTGTGTTTTTCGTTGGTGCATTTGTACTTTCGAACAGAATATGTCATTCGTAACATTCTCATCATACGTTAATTAGCACAAGTTAACTTTAAATAATTAAAATCACAACGTTAACTAAAACGATATATAAAATAACAAAAATTACCCAAATTTTAAAAGCATAATGTGTATGTTTAGCGTGAATCGAATTCTGCGTAATTTCCAAGAATGCTTGCAATCGAAATATCTCGGCCTGAAACGTCACATATCGAACGTGCGACTCTAAATCGATTACGCGGCTATTCATGCGTACTTAATAAGTATGTTTTATTCGTAGTCATGGGAACGCATTTTATTGGTTTCTATGGTCATGAGTGATGGTGAAGATTTTTCTTATTCATTATGATTTAAAAGACTTCATAGTCAAAGCTATGCAAAGGAAATGTAAAACTGTCACACTCATTCAATGACTCGTTCTCGAAGTACTTTTCTGAAGATATTCTGCAGCGATTTATTATGCGATGAAAGTGGTATCTATAATTGTCATTTATTTATACAAATAAAATTGTTGATCTTTTGTCCTCGCTCATCTCAGAAATATAAACTGCATGGATACCTAACGCGTATGCCACACTACATTACTATGTACAGTATATCAGAAACATTCAACAAATTACTACGAAAATTTCTATGAGTATGTCACGATTCTGCTGTAAAAACATTCACGTCAACGCAGCATTACATGGCTTTACATTATCACTCGTGAAAATAATTAGTATGTAAACATTCATATTTTTTCATCTCGCTTATCAGTGCCTGCGTAATCGATTTATAGTTGCACGTTCGATATATATCGTTCCAGGCAGAGATATTTCGATTGCAAGCATTCTTGAAAATTAACGAATTCTGCATTTAAATACCAGAAGTAAGGCTTTGTCGCTGTCATCGTAGTTACGAGAAAATAACTATATTATATGTATACATGTGGCGTCTGTTCCGAAAGGACAGACGTCACTTGTGATCCTGCAGCTGTTATTATTAATATTCATAGAATATATGACTTCAACTGCGATTGGGCAAAGCTGAAAATGTGTACCCGGGTTCGAATCCCGGCTGGGTACACATTTTCAGCTTTGCCCAATCGCAGTTGAAGTCATATATTCTATGAATATTAATAACTATATTAGTTGTATTACGCAAAAGACATTATTCTGTAATCTAGCTTGGTTAGGATTACGGAACTGCTCGTTTTTGGACAGATCCTTGGCCTTTCTATTCAAAATAATAATAATATTCCGCATCAAAATACGTGTCTAAGACGACAGCATTGTGCGCGTTTACTTATGGACGCGATGTGAATGCTTGTAATTTGTGGTTTCATTTACATAACGTTAACCCAAATTTCAATAAGAATCTTGCGTGAGATTTTCCCGTCGGTATAAAAATTTTAAAAGCTGTTACGCAATGCGACAAAGATAACCATATTTCAATTTACGCACGAATTAAGTAATAAATCTAAACTAGCGGCCATTTTATGTACCTTCTCGTGGAAATGGCATTACGAACGAAAACAATCAAAATAATTGTCTTTATTTAAAAAGAAAATATATTTATTTTCAGATCGAAATTGATTGGTTGCTGGATCAGTCTCGTGATTGGTCAACTGATTTCCCGGCCTTTAGAATCCGTTGCCTACATGATCTCCCGGGACCGCCTAACGGAAAAGAGAAATTTTACCGGAAACACTTTTGCCATCTACAAACCACAGATGCTGGAAATGGCATTACAAAAATGCGGAACGGCATTTCTGGTAATTTCCAACAAAAGTTACAGCGTAATTTGTACGGCTATATATAGAATGGTCAATTACGGGGCTATTCACGCGGGACATTTGTAAATATGGATATTTACTAATATAACTAATAATATACTAATATATATTACTAATATAACATTTGTAAAAATGGATATTTACTAATGTATCATAACCTACAAATATTTTTTTATTACTAGAAATCTACCGATAACAAAGGTATCGCATTAATCGCGAGCTGAGTAAATATGGATATTTACTAAAGTATCATAACTTTTTTTATACATTTTATTACTAAAAATCTACCGATAACAAAGAAGTTACTTCACTTACTTTATTAATGAGCGAAGAATTCGTCTTGAAGTACTTTAATAATTAGAACACACTAATGAAATACGTTCTCCACACTTAATACGTCGAGTGCCAATACTGACGTAATCGACATTCGATATACATCGATTTCCTCCGTACAATTTCGAGTGTAAGCTTTCTTGGAAATTACCGAATTTCTTTAGTTCACTTTCCATCATTTGTCACAGGAACGCACAACTGACAATGGTTAAACTGTACGACGCTTCGTGATGAGCTTCAGTGGTTATGTTGGCACCAATGGTAATGGCGGCAACTCACATGACCAATAAATGTTTTGTCTTGAGAACTTCAATTAAAACGAATTTTTTTTTTTTTCTGAACGGACAAGGGTACATATAAGAACCTGGCAACCATAGAACAGGTACAGTATTAATTTTGCTGTGAATGAAACGAGCAGCAATAACATTTACTCTGTAACTCGTGAAAAATATTAAAGTAATTCTACACTTCATTGTTCATCAGTTGCCAACAAAAGCACTGGAGCCCGGCGACAAGCGTCGTAAAGTTGTACCCTAAAAACGGTATAGAACAAGGTAAAAGTGTACAATTTGTGTCGCAGCATAGTGTCGAGTTTTCAGATGTTGACAGCGACCGCAGCAATCAATCGTGATACAGACAGACAGCCAATGAGATATTGCCAACATTTGCAGCGCGTGGACAACAGACTCCACAGTTTAGCCCATTTTTGTGCTGTTCATGAAATAAATACTTAATGATGTTCCTGCTCTACGGGTGACAGGTTCTCGATCACTCCTCGTCCGTTCAGTAAATTGACTGTACCGTAATGGTTAAACTTTACGACGCTTCTCACCGGGCTGCAGTGGTTATGTTGGCACCAATAGTAATGACGGCAACTCATATGATAAATGTTTTTTGTGACAACTTCAATTAAAACGAAAATAATTTTCTTCTGAACTGACAACAGTACGTACAAGAATCTGTCAACCATAGAGCAGGTACAGTATTAATTGTTAAAAGTGCAGTTTATGCGGCAGCGGCTAGCCGTCGCGCTCGCTATGTTGGGAACGGCAGAGCGGCCAATCAGGAGTCGCGATGCCGCGGCCAATAAGAAAGAGCGTTACAATTGTACTATGTAAACAAATCGAAGCGGTGTATGGAAAAGTTTTTGACGATCTACAAGTTACAGTTGCTATCAGTATGGATGTCACTTGATCACTGTTTGGAATATATCATAAAATAAATAAAACATGCTATACCTGCTCTATGGTTGACAGGTTCTTGAATGTACCCTTGTCCGGTCAGTAAAAGTAATTGCGATAATTTCCAAGAATGCTTGCAATTGAGGTAGCTCGGACTGATATATATATATATCGAGCGTACAACTGTAAATTGAGTGTATTTGAACCGGAGATTCGGGCGTTACGCGCCCTCACATACTAATAAAAAAAAAAGAAAAAAAAGAAAAAAAAAAAAGAAAAAAACAACTTCTCGTTTAACCTATACCTAACTTAACTTTCACTTAAAATGATCAACGCTTCGTACTGGTCATAAAACAAATAAAACATGTTTGACTGCTGTGGTGTATTAATAATAGGTCACTTATGACCATAATACGACAATTATCTAAAAATCTCTTATACATGGAAAATCAATTACACTCACACAAACGCCGCACCGATATCCACGAATAAACTTCGAAATTGACGCCAAATTTACTCGTCATGAAACACGCAATCCCATTGGCCGCGGCATCGCGACTTCTGATTGGCTGCTCTGCCGTTCCCAACCTAGCGAGCACGAAGGCTAGCCGCTGCCGCATAAACTGCACTTTAACCGTATTAATTTACTCTGTAGCTCGTGAAAAATATTAACGAAATTCTACACTTCGTTGTCCATCTGTTGCCAACATAAGCACTGGAACCCGACGAGAAGCGTCGTAAAATTTTACCCTTAAATGTGATTTGCAGAGTATCGCATGTAGATGTAAAGGTATACATCGATTTCGGCCCTACAGTTTCGAGAGTAAGCTTTCTTGGAAATTACCGCAGTTCTTGTGTTCACTTTCCATCATTTGTCACAGGAAAAGACAACTAACAGTAGTATAGAACAAGGTAAAAGTTCACAATTTGTGTCGCTGCGTAGTGTCGAGTTTTCAGATGTTGACAGCGACCGCAGCAATCAGTCGTGATACAGACAGTGACAGCCAATCAGATATTGCCAACATTTGCAGCGCGTGGACAACAGGCTCTACAGTTTAGCCCATTTTTGTGTTGGTCATGAAATAAATACTTAATGATGCTCCTGCTCTACGATTGGCAGGTTCTCGATGTCCCTTCGTCCGTTCAGTAAATTGACTGTAATCGTCACCGGAACAGGTGAAATTGTACGATGCTTCTCGCCGAGATCCAGTGGTTATGTTGGCACCAATGGTTAATGGCAGCAGCTCACATGACGAATAAATGTTTTGTCTTGACAACTTCAATTAAAACGAACCTGTCAACCATAGAGCAGATACAGTATTAATTTTTCTGCGAGTGAAACGGGCAGCAATAACAGTTACTCTGTAGCCCGTGAAACATATTAACGCAATTCTAAACTTCATTGTTCATCTGTTGCCAACATAAGCACTGGAGCCCGGGGAGAAGCGTCGCAAAGTTTAACCCTGGAACAATTTATGAAAATTTCACTGACTGCCGTACACTGTCACTTGTTTGGCTGGTCACATGTAGTGTCCGTAGCCAACATTTAAACACTCGACACTACGGCGCGACACGACTTGTATACATATGCCTAGAACAACAACAAAAATCGCCGACACTATCAGTGTACTTTGTTAAGATACAAACAAGTTGCCACATCGGTACAGAATGCACAAAATTCATAAAAATTCTAGGAGGACCGACAACCTCCCTCGATAAGAGTATAAAATGTGTAGGGTATTTATTGGTATTATAGTTACTTCTTTCAGCAACGTACCACGGTTTTGGCAACGCTTATCGTGTGGTGGCTCATTTCCTGAGCTGCGCCAGCCTCTTGGAGAGGTCGTCGCGCTCGGACAGGATGGAGGCGGCCAGGCTGTCGAGCGCCACCTGCGGCATCTCCATCTGCACGTCGAGCCCCGCCTCCTCGGCCAGCTGGATGACCAGGTCGTCCACCTGGCGCATCGGCACCACCGTGGCCGCCGTCTCGTCCAGGCCCGCCTCCTGCACCAAGCCGGCTACCTCCAGCTGCTGGCACTCCTCGTCGAAGCGGTCCATGAGCGCCTGCACGCGCTCCAGGTCCATGCGCTTGACGGCCACCTCCATGGAGCGCGTGACGGCGTGCAGGGTGCGCGACATGCCGTTCATGGTCTGCAGGCTGTGCACGCGCGCCGCCACCGAGTCGAGGCGTGCGCCCATGCGCAGGTAGCCCAGCGCCTGGTTGTGGTGGCGGATGGCGTTCTCGGCGTGCACGCGCGCCACGTCCATGGTCCCCTTCCGCAGCGCGCTCTTGCACTTGTTCTTCTCGATCTGCTCCAGCTTCTTCGACTTGGTGGCATTGCGCGTCATTTCTTTGGAGGCGAACTTCAGGTTGAACAGTTGTCTCTCCATTTCTTCGCGTTTTTAGCCGTGGTCGTCTAGTCGATGTTTATTTACCTTTATGTTTGATCCTGGCACTCCCACAAATCATTTTTAACGTCTGTCATTTGATGACGAAAACTCACGGAAAACTACAATCCGAGTCACATCATTCGTGCCACTGGAACACTTGTTTATTTCGTAGTTGTAAAGAACCGTTACATTTTCCAAAGATAACCTCTTAAGGAATACTCAAGACACAGATGAATTATAAGCACCATATCGCAGACCAAAGACTATAGATAACAGACCGCGAAGTCGGGTATAGTGTACACTTTGATACCACCCGTCTGCTTCGGAATCTCACGTGAAAGCAGCCAATGAGGATTCGAGTTCAGGCAGCCAATGAGAGCGCGTATTTCACGTGACATTCCAAAGCTGACTGGTGGTATCAAACGGTAAACTAATCCCGTCGGCGTCTATTTACCATTATGTTTGATCCTGGCACTTCCACAAATCATTTTTAACGCCTGTCATTTGGTGACGGAAACGCACGGAAAACTACAATCCGAGTCACATCATTCGTGCCACTGGTACACTTGTTTATTTCGTAGCTGTAAAGAACCGTTACCTTTTCCAAAGATAACCTCTTAAGGAATACTCAAGTCACAGATGAATTATAAGCACCACATCGCAGAACAAAGACTATAGATAATCATACTGCGAATGTCCCTACCTCCGCCGTGTTGTGCTTTGTTAGCAATATCGTAAGCATTCTTATGGGTTTATTATTATATCTGTTCCAAGGGAACAAACATTGGCGGTGATCCGGAGCAGAGATAAATGTATCCATGTATATACTTCGCAAATGGCGAAATTTTCCGACGTCTGCTGCTCTTGTAAGACGTACGAACGATCTGCAACACATGGAAATTGTGCCGGATCGGGACTCGAACCCGGGTCGCCCGCTTTTCGCGAGCGGTCGCCTTAAACACTCGGCCATCCGCGCACGCTTCCCAGCCAGACCCAATCTTCCATGTGTTGTATTTGTCTCTTTCCTTCAGATGCTCATCTTCCCCTCACCAACATATTACCAGTCTAAATGCTTGTCAACAACAACTTGTGTACGGATAAAACAGTCATAAGAAATCGGAATGATGTTCTCCTATAAGTAGAATGCACTATCAATTTTGTCATTCATAACAAATGTCTCTACTCATTTGAGTGTTCTTACGAAATCTACAGGCTGCTTCAAACGTACGTATAAGTTACTTGATATTAAACTCAGGTAATTTCCAAGAATTCTTGCAATCGATGTAGCTTGGCATGAAACGATATATATCGAAGGTGCAACTCTAAATCGATTACGTAGGCCTCGATTATAGAGTAGAAATATCTCTGGAGTGAGCATTGAGATGCGCAGACTACATTTCGTGTTGACAAGATATACTGCAGAAATAGTCACGTGATTTCGGGACGACGTACGTTTGTCCGTAACAGGGATGATCTAAGATTTGACTGTCCGATTACAGTGATTTTGTGAATGCTGCTTTTTGTTAGCTGCGATATTTAGTTGCGATTTGTCACTGCTACAAACCGCAGTTTAAGATTCGGTAAAATTTTACCTACCATTCTGGCAGCTTCATATGGTTACGTTGGTAACATCAACAACATGGTAGAAAATCTTTGCCAATATGTTAATACAAAGGAGGTTAGAATCTCTGAAGATGCCATAACCTTGAAAAAGTGAAGCCATCAAACTGGGGATTCCGACATTTGTTTGTACCCAAAACATTGGGCATAGTGTGTGTGTATAGGAGATCTAGTCGTTGCAATTTACGTCATATGTAAGTTAATACTCCAATGTGATTGTCAATTAAGTTTCTTTACGTAAAGAAGGCAATATTCACACTGGGTCTTACCCGAGAAATCTCTGTTTTGGGCATAAAAGCTTGGCTCCTCTGGCTTCAGCCAAGGCCTTTTCTCAGCATAGATAATGGCACCTCCCTTTATTCTAACCTCCTTGGCCGCGACACACTGCTGTGGAAATTGTTACCAACTAACACTAGCGCTCCTAGTGGCGGGCAAGGTACCGTAACATAAAAGTTTTCTTGTAATTACTTTTCTACGTAATTAACCAAATAGTTCTGTAATTTTTGTGTTCCAAACATAGCTAAAATATCGAGAGACATAAATAATCGTGCAGTAAATGTAAAAACAGCCGAATTTTCTTGATTAAGTGATATATATACGACAACTTAGTCAAGAAGAAATACTTATAAATACGTGTATGTTTTGTAACCTACTCCGCTGAAAGTGAGACAATACAAACAAACGAGAAGCATTAATTCTTGTTATGGTCTGTTCCTATATGACAGGAACTTTGTTTGACGTGTAAAAATTCGATACAGATTCTAATGATTCGAACATTTTTACACTTCACTCGTCTTTCTTATAAGCCCATATACTTATGAGTATAATTACTTTTGATTATAAAACGAATGTCTTGAAGATACTTGGCGTTTGTGGTTCAGATGTAGTAACAATTATGGAATAGGTTTCTGCTTTGCTGGGAAACTGTTTTTTGGCATTCGATGTTGTATTGTCAGGATTGTGAGGATTTCCCTTCAGCTACAGCTGTAGTGTCTGATCTGGTACATTTAATAATGTAGGTAATGTATTCCATATAAGTTTCTTATGTTCAACACTTACTGATTTGGCTGGAATTATAGTGAAGAAGTACTGATGCTTCTGAGTAGAAAACCAACGTCTTTCTGTAAATGGTTGGGTCTTCTGGTGTTGATGAGCAACTTTTACTCTTAATAGAAACTTAAATTGTTGATTAAAACGTCGTAGATTTCAAGATAATCTTAAATAAACTGTCCAGCAAAGTGCCGTTTCACACGCTTCAATGGTTCTTAAGAAACTTCATAAAGACAAATGTGGAGTTATTGTCTGGTTATTACCGATTTTTATGGCTCTACATACCTCCCCGTTGTAAAAAGTATTTTAAAATCGATTTAAACGACACTATTCACACTCATCCGATATCGTATTCAGAAATGTACCTCGCCAGCCGCTCGGAGCAGTAATGTTGTGGAGTATAAAAAAAAAAAAATCTTTGTAAGTGTCGTGACTGTATACGTTAGACTGTGTTAGTGTTTCGTTCAGACCATGAAATAAATACGTAATTATTTATGCTGTTCCTGCTCTATGTTTGACAGGTTCTTGTATGTACCTTTGTCCGCTCAGTAAACGTAATTGCCCTTGTAAAACGAATATTTCAGAATCAAACATTTGCGATGTTACTTGATTCACTAAAGCCACGTCACATGAGTGCCAACATTATCACGTTAGGCTGCCAGGAAGGTAAGTAACATATAAATGATAAATGAGAAATACACTGTGAGTGAACAGTTAAATTCTATTCTCTTGTTAAAGCCGTTCCATACATCGATTAAATTTTACTTACGGCATCAGCTGCGTAGTATACTAATGCTGGCAAACAAAATTTCATCTTAAGATAATAATTAATTTTCTGAGAGGACAGGGATACATACAGGAACATGTCAATTATAGAGCAGAAACATCATTAACAGCGCGCGATTGCTCGCCGTCGGAGGTTGGAGTTCTCCCTCGGGCATGGGTGTCTGTGTTGTCTTTAGGTTTAAGTTTAAGTAGTTAGGGACTAATAATCACAGACGTTAAGTCCCGCAAGATTTACAAATATTTGAATTTGAACATCATTAATAATCTATTTCACGGTCAAAGCGAAAAATTATTCCTTCTCATTCTATGTTACTGAGTTTCCAAAGAGCATCCAAAGCTTCTTGCTAACATGAGCACACTACTAATTTGAGGCCATAAGTAAAATTTTACCGCATATCTGACTTTCCTACCAAGTCGTTATCGATAAAGAATTGTTCATGTATTTTAAGCTCCTGATATGCAAGGGAAAAGTGTGCTATGTACGGATGATTCAGTTCGATATGTGCCTGTTTATCGCACAACTAAAAAAAATATTCATTTAGTGAATACACTACTGTTAGACTTCTGGAATGTGGGTTCGAATAAGTTGTGAACGTAGGATATGCTGTAGAGGAATATCTTGCAATAACTTTATTTGGCATTCATCTTCCTCGTCTTCATCAATTTTCAAACGAGTTATCATCCATAAACCTCAGATTATGCAGCACAATTAAACTCCCAATCCGGTACTTTCCATAGTATTCGGAAAATTCAGAATTTGTTGGACATAGGCAGTAATATATCTTGATTATTATGTTTCCGATTTTTTGTGTGCATTTTTACCTGTTTTAGAGGCTGGAATGCAATTTTGTTTGCTGGTAACACTCTTACGCATTCACTTTTTGTAGTCTAGCCTATGTATGATGTATCACTAATTAACAGAATAAGTATTCATCACAATTAGATAATCACACAGCAGGATAAAAATGGTTTAGTTTGCGCATATAAACAAAAGTAATTCACCACTAGCATTAAGAATGAACAGATGGTAAAAACAAATAGTAAAATGCTAATTCACACTAGCTGTCACGGTACCATGACGTCAAGTTGTACCCACTCTGCCCTCACGTCACGTCGGTTTGATCAGCCCTGGACCGGGTAATGGATCTCAAGTTATGTATTAGCACCCAGTTCTATAAAAGTCGGATACAGTGACAGTCTTGAGAAAATAACGATAAAGTTTATTAACGACCAACACAGAGGGCATAACGTAAATTATTAATCAATTTTATGTGGTGAAGTGTTGAGAAGTGAAACAACATTTCAGAATGTCGATGTGAATTTGCTAGCGGAACTATAGACCTATAAACAAACACATAAACCAATATTTGTAAGGGAATAAATTGCGCTTTTCATATTATCCATTATGGTTTTTCCCTTGTGTAAAAAGCTTCATAAACAACTGTGCTATTCTGTTTCATTACAGCTAAATTTTCATTTCAAACATTTAATAAAATGTGCTTCATTAATTAATGTTTCTATACAGTGTAAAGCTCAGCATAACGTTTCATTTTGATCTCATTACTGGAACAACACTTCGTTATCACAGATTTGCTTTACCGCAGAAACAGATAACGGTGAAATAGGAAATTATCAAAAGCATAAATGGGTATTGGCGAGTTAACTTGCGACGTAACGTGATCGTTAGTGTGCGTCGTCTTGAAATCACATGACAATCCCGGCTTAACGTAGAGAACATGCGTAGAATGCAAAACTCACTCCAGAGATATTTCAGTTCTAAGGATGTATGAATGTTTTCTTTTTTCTGTCCTAACTTACCACGTTTCAAGGAGAATTATTACGAATAGTCGTCGTCGTTTTCAAAACACAGAATGGTCTATGTTTTCTTAGGAGCTAAAAAAAACTCCTTGGTATTTGCCAGAGCGTGAATACTGAATTCTGCGCAAGTTTCCAACATTAAGCTGGAACTGTCACTTGATATTGCGCAAATATATTGTTCGCGCACTTTTTATTTGTCCCTGAGTGGAGAATGCTTGGAGCAGAACCGTACGATCGGATCGAAGCATATTGGTTACTGCAACAAGTACCACCATTTTAGCAAGGCAGACGAACATCTAATAGATAAATTTGACACGGAAGGAGAGACTGAAGTTAATGACGAGTTCCTAAAAGGTCAAAAATTCTTGTTCACTGATTTTTGTAAATAAAATCAAGATTCACAAGCACAGCACCACATACGGCTCAACATTAATTGTACAGTGACAACCTATCGCTTTTTTTTTAAGTAGCTTTGGGTCGCAGTGAGCATACAAATTTCGGAGCTACTCCCTCAGCCGACTTAACGATCACAGATAGGTCAAGGCAATGTGTGCGGTCAGTAGATTTGTGCCAAAATTATGTGACAATTATAGCGTAATGTTGCTAATAGAAATTCCGTTATGCACATATGCAGTTGGATGCTGAACCTTGGAAGATCTAAGCGTGGCATCCATAGACATCTTCGTTTTATTTCTTGCCAAATTGCAACATTGTTACTACGAAATGTTACAAAGGAACGGAAATACATTTCAAATCCGCTCCATTTCAGCCTATTACATCGCATATTGACATGGAAATCGAAAAAAGAAGTAAGAAAGCTCTTGTATTGTACAAATTGATGGAAATTCATTTGCCAAATTATAATGTCGTGTGCAAAACATATGAACGGGCTGTTTTATGCTCGGAGACCTGAGTTATATATCCTTGAGGTTTGTGTAGGTAAGAGCAGGCGTCAGACTTCAATACCTGCGACTTGGCGTGCACGATATTAATATCTTCATAAACGGCGCGTGCGAATGTGCGATTCTTTAGGGACCCATATCTCAGGTTCTATTCATCTCAGAGTGAAGGGGTAAAAAGTGTTCTGGATAGATCTTGGCCTAGTGATCATTTTTGTACATATTAGAAGAGTGGGTATACTATAGCTATCGTACAGTACATCGTCAAAATTTTCCAAGTTACACACTTCCTGGAGCCCATCCAAATTGAACAAATCAGTTGGCTTTTGTACGTGACGTGTAGTCTATGGTGGGCTTTAAACGGCTTGCAAGAGCATCATTCATTTAATAGCGGTTCCTGAGAAAATCTCACAAAGCCATGATTTTTGGCACCAAAAAAAAAAAAACGACTTGTGGGGATAGTCACCTCGATACTCTCTATTCATAACAAATTTTCGAAATTTTTACCATATGTTCTTATGATGATATTCTCGAGGCCGTTTTTAAATTTTTTCGATGTCCTTATCCGTTACCGAGATCCAGAAGTTGAAACTTATCATAGTTTTGCATAAAATCACAAAACACGATTTTAGCCGTTTTAGCATCGTGGATCGCAATTATCTAAATAACTAACCATAGAAATTTGTTCAAATATTTACGATACATTTTGTAGATATTTATCTATAAACGGCATTTTTCAGTTTTCGTAAATCTTAGTCCGTAAGCAAGATACGGCCGAAACCTGCGATATTTTGCTAGAAAAAGTGCGTATTGTGCTGAAAGACGGCATTCGGACAGCTCTGAAACTTACCATGTGATTTGAGAAAAAGGTACTCGGCGCAAAAATTTGATTTTTGTACATCTTAAAGATTGATATCTTCGGTCGATGAAAGGATGATTTTTGTTTTCGTTTACTTTACAGTTAATATGCAGCATCCGGTTTAGTGAACTATTGCAACATATTTTAAATAGTTTACAGAGGTAAAAACACATTGCGTAGACTTCTGGTATGGTTTATTTTAGGTTACACATAGCTGCATATGAAATGTAGATAAGATATCGAAAATTTATTTAAAGTTTAGAGCAGAATGATATCTTATGTGGTTCTTGAGATATCGATCCGTGAATGATAGCAAGCGACAGTAATAGGTTCGAAAACGCTATTTCTGATTGTGAGGTAACGTATCTTGAGGAATAGGAAATGTTAAGTGTATGTTGTTTAGGTGTTTATTTCGAAAATTCGTTTCCCGTTTTAGGAAATGTGTATTCGTTAACGCGATACGCTACAAAAAAATAAATTTTGGTATCAAAAGATCCAGCTGCGTACATTGGCAAATTTACACTTCTATTCGTGACAAATCGTCGAAATTTTTACGATGCTTTCTAATACACGATATAAAATAACATCCAAATTTTACTCACCATTGATTTCATGTTATATAATTATTACATTCTGATGTAACAGGAAAAAGACGGAAACCAGCTGAAAAGGCGAATATGTTCTCTGACACAAAAGTGTGGAACCAGCTGCCTCAATCCTCATTGCGACTTCCTCACCAAAAATTTTGGCATGCGAACATATTCGCGTTTTTTTTCGGCTGAATGTGAGTAGGACAGAGACAGTGCACCAGGCAGAGAGAGCCATATATGATGGAACAGAGGAAGTGGCAGTTCATGAGAAAGACATATGCATGAAAACAGCAGTGGGAAGCGAAACGAGATGCCGGAAGTCAGGAACAGTGGCAACAACAAACTAAGACAGATGCAGATAGTAGCAATTGGAGCAAAACAGAAAACAGTGGGAAACTGAAACGAATGGAGACCATACATAAAGCATGAGGGTTCCTCTCCAATACTATAGTACGAAACAATTTGTCCAATTTTTCCCATCCCCAGTACCCGCGTGCTAAAGTTTTCAGCTCTACAGGTCCAACCCCAAGCAAACCATCTCCATGGACATATGTCGAAAAGGAGACAATCGTGATTGAAGACAATGAAAGCCGACTCTAAGTGAGAAAGAAAGGATACTGGCAACAGGACAGGAAGTGAATGGGACAACGTCAGTGGGGCAGGGAGACGACGAAAGTGGCAGAAACAGACAGCGGTGAGGAATCGCGAGGGAAAGGGATGAAGACATTGAAAGTTTGACACAGACAGAAAGCGGCGGTGGGAGAGACAGCAAACAAACGGACAGACACACTAACAGTGAGGCGACATTGCTGACTATGGCGGTTTAACTGGGCAAAATAACTTACAAAGTTATGCGCCAAAAGTGCGCGAATATGTTCGCATGCCAAACGTTTTGGTGAGGAAGTCGGAATGAGGCAGCTGGTTCCACACTTTTGCGTCAGAGAACGTATTCGCCTTTTCTGTGCTCCGACAGGAGCATTTTTCAGCTGGTTTTAACGTATGTCTGTGTTCTATAGAGATCACTGATGTCTGTGCATCTCGGTGATCTGTGTGTTGTCTGTGCCTCTGTGTAATATGTTCGCGGCGTCGTTGGTCAGAGCTTACGTGTGGAACCGGGAACCTCAAAATTTTGTATTTCTTGTAATTGCAGCGAAGTATTTAACCACTCTAAACGTAATGCTCAACGGCGCACCGTCTCGTTCGTGTTCACCACTGCGACAGCAGCGCACAAAGCAGCCAGCAAGTTCCCGTGCACTTCTGAATACGCTAGCGGATGAGTGCGAATACTCTGGTCTACATCAATTTGTCATTTAGTTTTACAATAGGTAAAAGTTATGTTTATACATTTCTAATATAAAATTTGATTTAAATAAACTGAATGATCCTTTCACAATCATATCGTATGTTTGAGTGTACGATGGGTGACTGCCAATGATTCTGCATTGTAATTCTGAAACTTCGCCAATCTGACTATAAAAACTATGACAGGCACTGTTTTATGCGTGTCAATTCGGTATGGAATCTAATTGTACAACTGCTTCCTTCTTTATTAGATAACGGTTTGTTTGCTCTTGCGTTTTTATTGCCACGGCTACAGCTGTAGCGGATGCTTTGGTACATTAAATAAGGTAGCTACTGCATTCTATAAACCTTTTCTCTGTTGCACCCTCGCCGATTTTGCTGAAAATGTAGTCAAGAAACCTTGAAATTCTTGAGTGGAAAAGCGACGTCTTTCTGCCAAAGGGCAGGTCTTCTAGTGTTTCCTGGCATTTTTAAATGAAAAATGAAATTCTTCAGTGGGAAACTGTAGATCACAAGATAATTGCAAATAAAGTGTTCTCTAAAGTACCGTTTAATACCTTTACAAGATCTTATGAAACTTAAGATAGTTGTTTTTTAATTGTTACTGCTTTTTATGACAATACGTACGTCCTCTGTTATAGAAAATATTTTAAAGTCAATGTAAAAGTTTCTATTCATACATTATCGATTATTAAAACACTTTGTGCAAGTGAGGCCTATGTGTTTTTAACTTGATATTTGGTCTACTCACGGTGTTGTTCTCTTCTTTACACCTCACTGCTGTTTCTCCGTCTTCTTGGCTGGAGTTGGTTTAATTATGGCTTGGCACTTTTCGTCTGTTTTTGTGACGTTTCTTCCGTTTCATCACAGCACATGAAACACTTCACTTATTTCGACTGCATCCAGATTGCATGTCACATAGCCACACTGTAGTGAAGTATAAACAAATCGAAGGCATTCCATTTAAAACAAAGTGACACGATGAAACGGAAGAAACGTTACAAAAACAGACGAAAAGTGCTGTACATAGTCGAAAAACATAAGCCATAAACAAACCAACTTCAGCCAACAAAACGGAGAAACAGCAGTGAGATGTAAAGAAGAGAACAACACCGTGAGTAGACCAAATATCAAGTTAAAAACACATAGGCCTAACTTGCATAAAGTGTTTTAATAATCGATAATGTGTGAATAGAAACTTTTACATTGACTTTAAAATATTATATCAAATATGAAGTTAAAAACACATAGGCCAAACGTGCACAAAATTTTTAATAACTGTTTTTAATCTATGCATCGAAAAAAAAAAAAAGCTGTACTAACATTTTGTATCATTTACAGACCACAGAAGATGCTTTTAAGGATTACCTCTTATAATCAAGGTTACTTTATGTTTTCCTCATAAGAATGGTGAACATGAAACAAGTACAGTAGTGATTGTTATGCAAGATTTTTGTTGGTTCCAGAGTGAACGTCATAGCGCGTCGCAACAATTCATCACAGAAATTATTATTTTGTCATTTTCTTCAATCATCCTTTTCTTCTGTTTCTCCAAAACACCAGATGCTGCGTTAAATAATTTAATTAAAATAAAAAATACTCTAATCACATTTTTTCCTTCCTTCACATTCACAAAGCTACATTACAGATTTACTTGTTTTAAAAAAATGAACTTTCCCTATATGGTTTTCTATGTCAGAGATAAGCAACAACGCGGAACGCCTGGTACAAAAAGTCAATTTTTCACAGAAAGATATAATTGAATGTTTCATGTAACATCATACTTCTCAGATCTCAATAAGTTTACCTACGTTTCATAAGTATCTGCGAGAATCAACCGATTCGTGTTTGAAGCAAAATAATTGACATTTTTCAAAAGTATACGTGTATTGGGGAATCTAGTAAAATATAAGAATAGACGAATCATTAGGCTTCACAAAAAGTTTATGTGTTAAGTGAATTATAAATCGTAATAAGAACTGACAACAGTCAAAAAATGTTCAAATATTTTTAGAGCTTATGGGACTTAACTACGGAGTCATCAGTCTCTAAACTTACAAACTGCTTATGAACTAGCTAATACTAAGGACGGCACAAATATCCATGCCCGAGGGAAGATTCGAACCCCGGACCTTAGTGTCCGTGCAGACTATGACTGGCGCGCAGCAAAACGCTGTTTATATTCTCTTGATTTCATCACAGTATGCCGCTGCACAAACATATTCGAAATCTTTAAACATGGCTGCGTTTTTTAAGCAACCGATTACGATTTTTATTGGTACCTAAGAAATATAGAAGTCTATTTTTTCTAGGTTTCGGCGACTACTGTGAGTGCCTTCGTTAGAAAATTTCTAAAATTGCATGTTACATCAGGATGTCTACTAAGCGCTGCTGCCCACACGTGTGTAGGAAGCATCAGCTAGCCAGCTGCGTTATATTATTACAAATTGTGACTTAAGATTTATCACTTGCATTTTAATTCGTCATGCCACATACAACTTCAGAAATTTTCTGATGAAAGCACTCGCACTAGTCGCCGAAACCTAGGTAATATAGACTTTTCTCTTTGCGGCTGAGAGCTGTCTTTATTACCAATTAAAATATTCGAAAGCATTTCTTCACTACTGTGACTGACAGATTGACAGATATTACAATTAAATTAATTACTAGGTATTTTATGTAAATAACTGCTACTTTAACTGAGAGAATACGACGGCCTGTTCAGTGCGGCACGTCAGCCGCGTGGGTCGAAGAATAAGTCTACGACAAACATTGACAACGACATGCGAAACCGATTACCAGAAATGTACATCGTGTTACTTGTTTACTTATGAAAGTACAATGTAGAAAGGAAGTATGTTTTCGTACTAAAATCATCAAGCTTGCCAATCTATAAGTTAATTTTTTTTAAAGAAAGCCATTCGAAATAGGAGGTAGCAGTTGTTAACAGTTACTGTTGATACCAAAATATGGCGGGACAGTGTTGGGTTGGATAAGTGATCATGATGCCACCAGAGAAATACGATGTAGAGTATAATGTGGAATTAAATCCAAGATGGCGCACACTCTCACAGATTTTTGTTATACACTGTGACAGCAGCGCTCCAAGCGGCCGGCAAGCTAATTTACGAATACGACATTCGATAATGTGTGAATAGAATCTTTTACAATGGTTTTAAAATATTTTCTACAATAGGGAAAGTATATATTGGAATAAAATATGGTAAAAACTAATCGTACGTTTTTTCCCCTTATGTTTCCTAAGATCCCTAGCATGGTATTAAACGATACTTTACAAGACAATTCGTTTACAAGTATCTTGTAATCTACAGTTTTCCACTGCAGAATTTCATTTTTTATTAGAAAATAAAAAAGTGCTAGGAAACACCAGATGTCCTGCCCTTTGGCAGAAATAAGTCGCTTTTCTAAAATTCAAGTGTTTGTTAAGCTTATGGAACTTAACTGCAGTGTCATCAGTCCCTAAACTTACAAACTACTTATCAACTAACTTATACTAAAGACAACACAAACATCCATGCCCGAAAGGGGTTTCGAACCCCCGACGGGGAAGGGCTTCGCGCATTGGAGTATAGCGCGTCAAAGCACTCGGCTATTCCGTCGCGTCTCGCTTTTCTACTCAACAATTTTAAGGTTTCGTCAGAACAGTTCCAGGAATATCGGTGAGGGTGGAACGTACAATACGTGTATAAAGTAGCTACATTTTTAATGAATCAAAGCAGCCACCACAGCTGTAGATGAATGAAAGACGTCGCAGACGTGGCAATAAAAATATTAGATTAGATTAGTACTAAATTGATTGATAAACAGATAAGTACTTGTTCCATAGATCACGAATACGACACGTAATGATGTGGAACGTGTCAGGTTAACGAAAGGTGTCCTTACAAATTTTTTTACTTTGTACTAAATATTACATGACACAATTTTTTATATATATTTATTTTTTCAGATTTATTAATTTATATCTAAAAATTCATCTATAGTGTAGAAGGAGTTGCCATTCAGAAATTCTTTTAATTTTTTTAAATGCTAGTTGTCTGTCAGGCTTTTGATGCTGTTTGGTAGGTGACCAAAGACTTTTGTGGAAGCATAATTCACCCCATTCTGTGCCAAAGATAGATTTAATCTTGAATACTGAAGATCGTGCTTTCTCCTCGTGTTGTAGTTATCTACACTGCTGTTGCTTTTGAATTCGGTGGGATTGGTAATAACAAATTTCTTAACTGAATATATATACACTGTGAAGCTACTATGAAAATCCCTAGCTCTTCAAATAAGTGTCTGCAGGATGAACTTGGATGGGCTCCAGCAATTATTCTGATTACACGCTTTTGTGCAATGAATACTTTTTTACTCAGTGTTGAATTACCCCAGAAAATGATGTCATACGAAAGCAGAGAATGAAAATAGGCATAATAAGCTAATTTAATTAGATGTATATCACCAAAATTTGCAAGTACCCTAATAGCAGAAGTAGCTGAACGTTTCAGCAGCTCTTGAATGTGTTTTTTCCAGTTGAAACCCACATCAATGCATACCCCTAAAATTTTTTAATATTCTACCTTTGCTACAGATTTCTGATAAAAGTCTATATTCATTACTGGTGTCATTCCATTTACTGTATGGAATTGTTTGTTTTAACAAAATTTAATGATAGTCCATTTGCTGAAAACCACTTAATGATTTTCTGAAAGACGTCGTTTCCAATTTCTTCAGTTAGTTCTTGTCTGTCAGGCAAAAGCAATGAAACTGTTACGCAATAAAGAAGAAAGCAATTCTACAATTGTAAATATAGTTGACCACAAACGGAAAGAATCTTGAAGACAATGGCTTTGTAAGCAAACGTAATTACACTCAGCATATGCACGTATAAGAAAGACGAGTGAAGTGTAAAAACGTCGAATCATTAGATTCCATACCTACATCTACATCTACATACATACTCCGCAATTCACCGTAAGGTGCGTGGCGGAGGGTACACTGTACCACTACTAGGCATTTCCTTTCCTATTCCACTCCCAAATTGAACGAGGAAAGAAAGAATGCCTATATGCCTCCGTACGAGCCCTAATTTCTCTTATCTTGTCTTTGTGATCTTTACGCGAAATGTATGTAGGCAGCAGCAAGATCGTACTACACTCAGCTTCAAATTCCGGCCCTCTAAATTTACTTAACAGAAATTCACGAAAACAACGTCGTCTTTCTTCCAGCGAAGAATTGATACGCCTAAAAATGTGCCTTTCATAGTAAGAAGAGACCGTAATTGAAATTTATGTTTCTCTTATGTGTATAATATACTTACCGGGTGATCAAAAACTCAGTATAAATTTGAAAACTTAATAAATGACTGAGTAATGTAGATAGAGAGGTAAAAATTGACACACATGCTTGGAATGGCAAAAAATGTCTGACAGATGGCGCTTCATCTGATCAAAAACGCAATAATTAGCGTAACAAATTAAGACGAAGCAAAGATGTTGTTCTTTACAGGAAGTGTTCAATATGTTCACCATCATTCCTCAACAATAACTATAGTCGAGGAATAATATTGTGAACAGCACTGTAAAGCATGTCCGGAACTGTGGTGAGCCATTGGCGTCGGATGTTGTCTTTCAGCATCCATAGAGACGTCGGTCGATCACGACACACTTGCGACTTCAGGTAACCCCAAAGCCAATAATCGCACGGACAGAGGTCTGGGAACCTGGGAGGCCAAGCATGACGAAAGTGGCGGCTGAGCACACGATCATCACCAAACGACGCGTGCAAGAGATCTTTCACGCGGCCATCAATGCATTTTTTTCTTGTTCTAATAAAACCCCATGTCATTCCAAGCATGTTTGCCAATTTTTCCATTATTTCGAGATTTATTGATTTCAAATTTATACCGACTTTTTGATCATCCGGTACGTTCTGCGGAATAAGCTGCGGAGATACAGATATTCGTAGGTATATCTTCATGAATAAGTTGTCTTTATGCCACTGAATCAATGAAATGTGGCTATTTTTACTTCAATTTTCCAATTATGTGTGTCTCTTGATATTTTACCAATACTTGTAACGCAAAAATTATTGTAACTATTTAGACAATTACAATGAGAAATAATTATAAACAAGTAAGCATTAAATAATTAAAATATGACAGTCTAGATCGCAATTTGCTGACTAACAGTCTAGACTGTCATATTTTAATTATTCATCATTTTAAGATCGCTGTATCCAAAAAGGCTTTAAAAAATAAACATTACTCTTTCGGCTGCTTATCCCCCGCTAGGAGCGCTAGTTCGTTGCAACTGACAGTAACACGTTTCACAGGAGTGAGTGTCGCGACTGTATAAATGAGCCCATGCTCGGCCAGAAATCCTGCAACGTGCGGTGATGTTGCACATGTGCAACTTCCGGGTGACGGCGTGAACGCCCTGGCTGTCTCCGCTCATGTGATGCATATTTCTACCCACAGGGTCGCCAAGGTTAAGTGAGAATGGCTGTGTTGAGCTCTTACTTGTACCACGTGAACCAGGAAGTGGAGACTTCTCCGTTCGTTATGTACTCGTGTCTAGTAACAGATGTCGCTGCCTCACATGTGCGCTCCCGTGCAACACTTCCGCAGCGTTCGGTCGGCCCTGTGTTAGACCATGGCTATCCTATATAGTCGTCCGTTACTGGGAATTGTTGTCGCTCCAGACGTTATACAAGAAATGAAATCTATAGGCCCTTCCCCGTGGGGGTTCGAATCCCCCCCCCCCTCTCGCGCATGGATGTTTGTGCCATCTTTAGTATAATCTAGTTCATAAGTACGTATGGATGCTGCAAAGTAATGCCTCCGATTTTTATTTTCCGGGAATACTTTACGGCTTTTGAAATAAACCAAATTATATTACAATACAACATCTTTATTCACCATTTCTACATATTTATTTCTCAACATAGTCACCCTGGCGACGCACACACTTCTCGCAACGAGAGACCAGTTTTTGGATCCCGTCATTGTAGAGGTTTGGACCTCATTGTCTGAACCACCGCTTCACCTCCTCTTGCAATGCTTCATCAGTTGTAAAGTGGACACTGCGAAGGTGTTCTTTAAGCTTTGGAAAGAGGGTAAAATCGGATGGAGCCAAGTCTGGACTGTATGGAGGATGATGGATGACAGTGAATACAAGGCGGCGGATCGTTGCAGATGTCGCAGCGCTCGTGTGCGGTCTGGCATTGTCATGCTGAAGGAGAGGGTGTTCCATGCCGGGACGAGTTCTCCGAATGCTTGCTTTCAGTTTGCGGAGAATCTCGCTGTACCGTGCAAAGTTTATGGTGGTGTCTTTAGGCATGAACTGCATATGCACGACACCTCGATCATCCCAGAAAACAGTGAGCATTATCTTGCCTGCCGACGGCATGGTCTTGCACTTTCTTGGGGAAGTGATCCGTGGTGGAGGTAATCCTGTGATGCTCGCTTGCTTAGGGGGTCAAAATGGTGCACCCGGCTTTCATCGCCAGTCACAAAGTTGTTAAGAAACACATCACCCTCCTGCTCAAAACGCAACAGCAATTGTTGACAGATGTCCGGTCTCCTTTCTTTCGTGTCAGGGGGCACCCACAGGGCACATACTTTTCTGTACCGCAGTTCTGCAATCAGGACCTGTACACGCTCCCGTGATATGCCACACTACAGTGAGAGTTGTGCCTGTGTTAACCGACGATTCCCTGTGATGAGTTGATCAACCAGATTCCGATGAGTCTCGTCTGTTGCCGTACGCGGTCGTCTACTCCGTGCTCTGTCACAGACGTTGAGATTAGGACAGTGTTTACGAGGACGGGCAGCCCATCTGCGTACATTATTGATATCGATGCACTCGTCACCGTACACAGTTTTCATTCTTCTGTGGATCTCAATTGGAGGCGTGTTTTCTGCAGTTAGAAATTCGATTACAGCACGCTGTTTCTCACGCACCGACGTAGTCACTTTACAGACCGCCATGTTACTTGGTACTATTCGAAGCACTCTAGCGGCAGAGTCCTGTAGTTTGCGTCAGCTACGCGGCATGGACATCCGAGTAATATGCAGGACATGCGAAACCTCAACCATGCTACGAACAGACGAAAAAAATTTGAAGGCATTACTTTTCAGCAGACCCTTGTAGTTTATAAGTTTAGGGACCGATAACCCCGCTGTTAAGTCCCATAAGCTTTACAAACATTTGAACATTTCACCTCTCTAGACGGATTGACGGCGGACGCTTTGTGTGGCCAAATCATTCGCTGGAACTGTCCAGAACGTTCTTAAAATCAACCGCCAACAATTTGTGGTCCGCTCACATGGCGCAATGTCATCCACAAAAATGTCACCCTTTTGGGGAAATGAAGTCTACGAATGGCTGCCAGCGGTATCCCAATAGCCGAAAATAACCATTTCCACTCAATGATCAGTTCTGATAGACCTGGCGACGTAGTCTATTCCATGTAAACACACCACCGGTAAAAGTCTCGATCATCGGCATGGTTTAATGTACTTACGTGACGTGAAGCGGCAGTGTTGGCAACAGTCAAAAAATGTTCAAATGTTTGTAAAGCTTATGGGACTTAACTACGGGGTCATCAGTCCCTAAACTTACAAACTACTTGTGAACTACTTACGAACTAGAATGGCACAAATATCCATGCCCGAGGGGGATTCGAACCCCCGACCGTAGTGGCCGTGCAGACGGTGACTGAAGCGCCTTAGTCCCCTCGGCCACCGCGGCCGGCGAGGCAACAGTCGCTGTGGGTGTTTGGATGAAGGCGGCACACAATGTATACAAGATTTTAAAATGAATGTGTTAACATCTCGTTTGAATTATTTTATTTTCGAAATGAATCACAGCGTTCGAATGTTGAAGATCGCACACTACAAAACTACGTTTCTCCATATGCACTTTCTTTTTGTTCAGATGTAACACTTTGTTATGTGAATCGAAATACGTTGTGTCTGTCTCTCAAATGATACGAATTACAATTTTTTTTCAATGTTCATAATTTGGTAAAACGCTTGCAACAATTTAATCTGTACTCTTAGGTTCCTGCCTAACCACATCCTTTAATACGAGGGTAACTCAATTATTATCCGCAAAGTAGTTATAAAATTTTATTGTAATAAGATACGAAACTTACAAGAACATCAGTTTTCGACATAGTCTCCTTGCTTTTCAATGCACTTCGTCCATCGCTCTATAAGCTTCCTTATGCTCTCATAAAAGAAGGTTTTCGGTTGAGCTGCGACCCAGGAATGCACCGCTTCCTTCACTGCTTCGTCCAAATCAAATGGACGGCCCCTTAATGCCTGTTTGAGTGGACCAAACAAGTGATAGTCAGAAGGGGCAAGATCGGGACTATATGGAGGATGATCCAGTACTTCGAATTTGAGTTTCTGGGGCGTTTCAGCAGTGTGCTCAGCAGTATGCGGACGGGCATTGTCGTGCAACAACACAACACCTTCTGACATCAATCCTCGGCGTTTGCTTCGAAATGCAGGCTTTAACCTGTCAGTAAGCATCTCACTGTATTCTACACTGTTTATTGTTGTGCCCCTTTCACCATAATGTTCCAGTACAGTACCTCGAGCATCCCAAAAAACCGTAAGCATCAGTTTTCCTGCGGACGATTGGGTCTTGAACTTTTTCTTGAACGGCGAATTTGGATGTTTCCATTCCATACTCTTCCGTTTACTCTCCGGCTCGTAATGATGGATCCTTGTTTCGTCACCAGTAATAATTCTGTCTAAGAAGTTGTCCCCTTCGTTACGATAGCGATCCAAATGTTTTTTGAAGATGTCGAGGCGCGTTTGCTTATGCAACTGTGTGAGTTCTTTTGGGTCCCATCTTGCACAAACTTTACGAAACCCAGGTCTGTTGTGAATAATTTCGTACCATGACTAATTTGAAGACGATGAGCCACTTCAGCAATAGTTAATCGTCTGTCTAAGAATCATTCCACGTGATCGCTCATTGGTTTCTTCATTTGTGGCGGTAAACGGTCGTCCGGCTCCTTCATCGTGCTTAACACTCGTGCGACCATTTCGGAATTTTTCAATCCACTCGTACACACTTCGTTGTGGCAAAACACTGCTCCCGTACTGTACTAAAAGTCTTCTATGAATTTCGGCCCCTGGTACACCTTCCGCCCACTAAAAACGTATCACTGACCGTTGCTCTTCTTTTGTGCAAATAGACAGTGGAGCAGCCATGATTAACTGCAGGGCAGCGACAGCGAAACTAACATAGCAGCTTGAAAATTGCAAAGATATAACAACAAATAAACAAAGCATGCGTCACGAACATAAAACGACAGCATAACCAACATGAACAAAAATATAACTAAATTGCGGATAATAATTGACTTACCCTCGTATCATGACATATTCGTAAAAATCATAACATTCCGTCACTACAATGTAAGCTGTACTCTTAGTTTCCTGCGTAACCACAACACTTAAAATCATGACATATTTCTAAAAGTAATAATATTCGTCGATGACCATTGTCCAGCCAGTAATTGAATTATCGTACACGCCAGTGTCTACTCGAAATGTACTGCGTTGCCAACCTAACACTGCTACGGACACACCGCGACGCTACCCATGCCGCTGATCGAGACTTTAGCCGACACCACCAGCTGGCACAGCGCCGCGGTCCTCGGCTTCGTGGGCCTTCGCCGCACTCGGCCCCACCGTCAGCTTTTACTCACTGGTACAGAGACTCATCCGACCGAGCCCAGGATTTTCTGTCGTGTAGGGTGCAACGATGTACAGGAAGATTAGGATTTAACGTTCCGTCGACAACGTGATCCTTGCAAACGGTCTAAAGGATCAAATTGTTTTCGTAAGGATGGTGAAAGAAATTGGCCGTGCCCTTCCACATGAATATCCTAGAATTAGCTCGGAGTGATTTTGGGAAACCACAGATCTGGGTGACCAGAGGCGGGTTGGAACCACCGTCCTGCCGAATGCGAGTCCGGAATGTGCCCCAGATGGCTCGCCGGTCCGCAGACAACAGCGCGAGACCAGCAGACGCGCTGCACGCGATGTCGTGTTGTTACGCTGCTACCAAAGACCAGGCCGCGCCGGAATAGCTGTGCGCGCTAAGTCGCCGTGCTGCGGTGCGCACGGCCGTTCGCCGTCGGACGGAAGGAACACGTAGATAATGTCGTAGGAAAGGAGAACCAGAGACTGTGTTTTATTGGCAGAACGCTTAAAAGATGCAACAGTCTCTTTAGAGACTGCATACACTACGCTTGTCCGTCCTTATGTGCAGTATTGCTGAGCAGGGTGGGATCCTTATCAGGTGGGTTTCACGGAGGACATCGTAAGAGTCCAAAGAGGGGCAGCTTGTTTTGTATTGTCACGATACAGGGGAGACAGCGTCGCGGAAATTATACAGAACCTGGGATTGGAATCATTACAACGACGGCGGTTATCGCTGCGGCGTGGTCTATTTACGAAACTCCACTCACCAAAATTCTCCTCCAAATGCGAAAATATATTGTTGACTCCAAGCTACATAGGTATAAATGATAATGAGGATAAAATACAAGAAATCAATCCTCGAACTGAGAGATTCAGATGTTCTTTCTTACCGCGCGCTATTCGAGAATGGAATGGTAGATGAATAGTATAAAGGTGCTTCGATGAACCCTCTTCCAGGCACTTAAATGTGATTTACAGAGTATCCTATGTAGATGTAGAAGTTGATGTTCGACTCCTCCCTCGGGAATTGGTGTGAGTGGTGTTCTTAGGATAAGTTAGTTTAAGTAGTTTGTAAGTGTAGTGGCCGATGACCACTGAATTTAGGTCCATAACTTTACAAACATTTTAACTTTTTGAGACGCTCCAGTCGATCGTCAGCGCCACGCTGTCCTAACGGGTATCTTCGTCGTACGTCCCACATCGATTACTACGGCTGTTTCACACAATGTTGAATGTCTGACAGGACTAACAACTCTACGGGAAAGTCACTGCTTTCGGTCACTTTCCAAAACGTTCGTGGTGAGAGATGTTGGTCTGAAATCTGATATTATTGGCGCACTCTTAACAAGCTCAGAGCTTGGTCGTGGAGCCGTTTAAAAGCAGTCAGGTGCTCTATGGAAGGGTGGCGCCGGTGGCGCTGGAGTGCTGGTCTCAGTGGTCTGATGAGTCCACCAAGACACCGACTTACGCCGGAGCAATCCAGGGGAATTTGGGACAGTGGCCTCAGCGGCGGAAACAGTGATTCTAGTGACCTGCTGAAAAACCATATCGACGTCACCTGGAAGTGGAGTGGTTACTTTAGCATCTGAGGTGTAAGTCGACCACTCAGCCTTACAGAGAGACTATCGGGGCTGGCGGTCTGCAGGACGAAATTGTGGATTCGATAAAAAGATTGTCGCTCACGAACCCTCGAAGTGAAACGTGGGAGAGGGTTCGAACTGCAGACAGACAAGTCTATGGCAGAATAAGTGCCATGTGCCACGCTGAAATGTGTAGGAGCACATGTGTTGTGCTAATAGGATCTGAACAATCTGAATATTCAAATTTTTGTAGAGCTTATGGGACTTAACTACGGGCTCATCAGTTCCTAAATTTGCAAACTACTTATGAACTAGCTTATACTAAAGACAGCAGAAACATCCTTGCCCGAGGGGGGGGGGGCGAGTAGGAACGGCCTCGCGCATCGTAGCAAAGCGCCTCAAATCGCTTGGCCGCTCCGACGCGGCTCCTCTAAGGACGCTAGGATCTTCACCCCCATCCTCAGCATCGGAAGCTTGAGAGCCCGATAGCTGTGACGCCACCGGAAGCTCTTCTTCTTCTTCCCCTTCTTCTTCTTCTTCTTTCTCCTTTATCCTTGCTGTTCTTTTGGTTTGAAGCGCTGGGAGGGCTTGTCTGAAGTGACTTCAAGAAGCGATGATGATTGGGAAGTCTTACTACCAGCAGCTTGAAGATCCTTGTACCAATGGCTGGGATCCTTCACAGTTTGAAACCTTAGAAGAGTGCGTCCCAAGGGACCTCTTTCTAGTGAAAGGCCATTGCTTCTCCGGCAGAGGAATGGGGACTGGTGTCTCCAATGGTTGGGGAGAGGTTTCTTCCACAGGTAGTGTTGGGGAAGCAGCGGTAGAAGATGGGCCCAAACCATCAAGGGGCAGTTTGAGTTTGACGGACCGTAGGGCCCAGAGTGGGACATCTCTAGAAACACCGTCTCCAAAGAGAGTTGTGGCGATGCGACAGCCGCAAATGAACTTACCATATGCGCAGGATGACGCCGCTTGTATTTCTTTTGTGTCTCAGTGTAAGTCAATCTGTCCAGGGTTTTATATCCATGATCTTCATTCCTGCTGCTGATCACAATTCACACACACGTGGGAGGTTGTACATGGAGCGTCCGTATATCAACCGCATTCCCTGTACGTGGGGCTGGAATTGCACATGTGCCAGAATTTCCAGCACTCCAATCACTGCGTGGGTGACGCACATATGACTTTATGTCACACCGCTAGATCTTGGCCTTGAGCTTATAGGGCAGTGTGTCGTCCTTAAAGACGAGGGTGAAAGCACCGGTGACTACCCTGCGGTCTTTTGGTCCTCTATAGCCGCGCCGGACGAAGTGATCACCTCGTCGTTGTTAAGTTGGTGCACAACTCTTCGTCGAACTGCGACAGGAGATCCCGATGGTAAATTATACCCTGGACCATGTTGAGCGTCTTATTTGGAGTGATACCTACAGAAACACCACTCAGTTTGTTGTAGGTAACTAATGCCTTTGACTGCGTAGGGGATGCCGTTTGTATTTAAACTGGCCCACTTCGGATTTTGGAAAAAGACTACACCTCGCCAAACTAGTCTTAGAGGCTCTTACTGGTAAACTGTGGCTTGTCTGGCAAGAAAAAACATTTGACATCAGACCGTGTACACTCCAGGTATTGCGGCGAGTACGGCTCAGACACAGGCAGTTCTCAATACAACTTGTGTGTTTTATATTTTGACTAAGTGCAATGTTGCAGTTACTGTTTAAGCTCAATTAAAGAAAAAATAATGCATGACCACATTCTAGAATTTATACAACCAGATGATGACGGCATAGCCCATCGAAACTGATTCGTCAATAAATTAATTAATCATACTTTTGAAGATAAGAAGTTTCCAATTTTATTATCGTAGAAGGAAGGTTCAGGGATTTTATTTTCGTTTTTCCATTGACATATGTCTTTTAGGAATATTATTAACAAAATTACATTGGCATTAAATTAAGAGATGCCAGATATGAATGTGATGTGAATTATTTCTTTAATTCCTAACTGACTGGAAACAAAATCCTACACTGGCCCTACATTGTCGTTACGACGAATGTACACAGTATTATACAATCACGCAAACAACACAGTCGCGAATGCCACTTTTAGCAGTATCACGACTGTTTTGTGTTAAAGTGCGACAAGCGCTGGAGCTTAAAAACTCGCGGGACAAGAGACATAAAACACACATTTCAGAATAATTAAATTATTCGGCGATCGTGTGTGATGTGTAATTTATTGTTCATCGAGCAGCCGTGCCTTTGAAGCCGCCGATCGCAGTTCGACCGCTCGCATGACGCCGCGTTCATTCGAATAAACATGTTATAAACGTTTTTCCGTGCTGCAGCCAGTTGTTATTGAACAATCAGGAATTTTTATTTGCTTCACCTTTTGTAAATAGCTTTGTTCGCCGCCGCCACAATGCAGAGTACAGAGACAGAGGCAGTGGCGGTCGCACAGAGCAAGGAAAACAATAGTGCAGTGTCGGGCACTATTCTGCGGAAATATTTGCTCGGTATCTATATCAACGTACGTTTTTCTATGCGTTAATACAGCAACAGTTAGAATTATAACTGTCTTTTGATAATTTTGTTTATTACTTATTTTGCACACCATTACGTACAGGTACAAGAAATGAAGCACACCACTTCTAAACTTTCAGCTAGCACGAATTCGCTCAACGTTTGCACGAGAGATGCGAAATGGATAAAGTGAACTGCAGTTAAATGAGCCCATACTGAGATTCGTTTGGGTATGAATAAGTGGAGGACTGACAGGTACTACAGTAGAGTCTCGATTATCCGACCTAAGCCGGCTGCGGCAAGGTTGGAAAAGCGGGAAGGTCGGATAACACGGAAAATAATTAAAAAAAAAAACATAAGTTTACAAAATTTGTTTGAACATAGAATACGTGAACAAGAATCGAATATAAAGTTCAGATACATTAGGAGGCACTCAAAGAAAAGTGATAAGATATCAGTTTCACCTTCGTCTACTTCGTTACGAAACTTTAGGTCTTTTCCTGCAAAATAGGTCCCGACATGAGCACACCTTTATCTCTATGTTCAGTAAATAATAGGAACAAAGCTTCACTTACTTTTTCATAATCACAATTTTTCACGGTTTTCCGATCTTTCAATACAGTCGAGGTTATTTCAAATGTTCAAATGTTTGTAGAGCTTATGGGACTTAACTACGGGGTCATCAGTCCCAAAACTTACAAACTACTTATGAAGTAACTAATACTAAGGACGGTACAAATATTCATGCCCGAGGGGGGATTCGAATTCCCGATCATAGTGGCCGTGCAAACAGTGACTGGCGCGCCGCAGTCCCGTCGGCCACCGCGGCCGGCAGTCGAGGTTATTTTCTGAGAACAATTTCATCGCGGTTCCTTTTCCAGTCTCCAACTATTGTTTTCCCGACGTTATAATCTTGCACCACTTTTAATAAAGTTTCACCACTGTCTATTCTTTTTAGAGCTTTAACTTTTTCTTACGTTTAAACGACCACTTTTTCCGTTTTGAAGTCATCACCACAATTTTTTATAAACAAATCGCAACACGTCCACTCCTACTACAGATCTACGTCAGCATTGAAGAGTGAGGAGTAGCAGACGGCGACGACGAAGTGAATGATAATGACGCGCACTAAAACAAACGACACGTACAGTCACTGACCTGTAGCCTGGCGCACGGCTACTGTGTACAGTCCCGGCGCGGTGAAAGGGTCGGATAACACTTAAGGTCGGATAACCGAAGATCGGATAATCGAGATTCAACTGTAGCTTATAATAACTTGTTTCTCTGGGTTATTAAGTGTGTGCCAGCAGGTTTATTAATTTATACGATGTATATACGTGTGTGATACATTCCTAATAAATCATCGCCGAGTTTAGTGGAGACGCTGTGTACAGCTAACAAAGGATTAACGCAACCTCATCAGCCAGGTGGGCCCTCTCAGAACGTGACAAAGCTTCGTTTATGTGGCAAGTAATCGGAGTTGGAGCCATACTCTACTGATTGGAAAACGTCGGAGACTGAGTAGTAGGATGCATCCATCGGTGTTGTCTGACCATAATGGTCAAGACTCGAAAAGTTTGTAAAGGGAACCGAACGTATTGCTAAATTCAACAACTGCTAGACATATTACGCTCAGTTAAAGTGTATTTCTATTTGAAGGAAACCGTTCGTTAAGCAATGGTAGGCATACTGAACTGGGCAAGCTCACAAGGTGGGCGATATTCCAGAAGAAACTGCAGAAACTTTTGGGATACGGAGAGTTTCAAAACTTTCAAAACTGAAATGCAGAGCTTAGCGTCAAGGAGAGATTGTGAATGCCTATATACAAGACCTCTTGGGGCTGTGTACTGTAGTCGGCCCTACAATGAGGAGGGAGGAGCAACTTGCACATCTTATGAAAGGTATTCCTGATGACAAACAGCAGCGCGGCAGTAGCCGAGCGGTCTGGAGCGCTACGTTGCGGGTCGCGCGGCCTCCCGCGTCGGAGGTTCGGATCCTCCCTCGGGCATGGATGTGTCTGTTGTCCTTTCACTCTTCAGCGGAGTGTGCGCTGTTAAGAAACTTCCTGACAGATTAAAATTGCGTGCCGGATCCTGGACTCGAACCTGCCCTTTCGCGGACAAGTAGTTTAAGTAGTTTGTAAGACTAGCGACTGATGACCAACGTAGTTTGGTTTTATAGATTTACAAACATTTAAACATTTTGAGGACAGGCACTACTTCAAATGTTTGTAGAGCTTATGGGACTTAACTACGGGGTCATCAGCCCCTAAACTTACAAACTACTTATGAACTAGCTTATACTAAAGACGGCACAGACATCCATGTCCGGGGGGGGGGATTCGAACCCCCGACCGCAGCGGCCGTGCAGACCGTGACTGGCACGCCGCGGACCGCTCGACAACCGCGGCTGGCCAGGCACTACTCATGAAGGAGAGTTCTACAGCATACTTCGTTAAATGATGACAGTACATAGAGACGATGCTTCGAAAATGAATTTGAATGGCAGCAGCTGTAGTTTATGGGTTAAAGAGGTTTGACGTAACAAGTGTGAACGACTTCTTAACGTCTTATCGATGGCTTTAATGGAGGGATAAACCGATCTTGCAGCCATCATTGGCGAAATAATTCGAGAAGAATTCAAAAGGCTCCAGAGTGTACGCCGATTAGAGAACAGAGGCACTCGAAGAGATAATGACGGAGGGAGTGGCACAACCGCTTGCTCCTATCTCTCGTCGTCCAGTTCCATAAAAATCGATAAAACCGACGATGGCAAGGCATGTTTTACGCTCAAACAACGCAACGTGAGGAACCTGATTATGCTCCAAACAATACTGACGTTTGGAGCAGCCAAAACAAATAGCCAGTATGCTTTCACTGTGGGCGACAGGACATATGGTATGCTTCTTCCAGGGGCGGAGGCCAATATTTGACAATGCCCGTGCTAGCAAGCGGCAAGCAGATCTGCGCCAGCGACGAAGAACAAGGAGAAGGAAATAGACCACCATCAACGATGGCTAGCCGCTGCAGAGGACCATCCCTAACACGACGATCAGTGGTCTCCAGCGCCTTTTAGGAGCTTCACTTGGCCGACGCTACCTGAAAACTAAATAAGGCGATGTTCTACGAAGTGTGGTCTTGGTGCCCTGGACATGCACGAACGGAGATTTCAAGTTGGCCTCAAGAGCAAAACACACCTGGATTCGTCCAGGAACACTATCTGAAAACCACTTCTGTCCCCCGTGCCGTCATCACATACACCACTACAGTCTGGGAAAAGCACTGTTACTAAAATTTTACAAGCTGCGGTGGAGTAGCCGATCGGTCTAAAGCGTCTCGCTGCGGAGCGCGCGGTTGCTCGCCGTGGAGGTTCGAGTCCTCCCTGGGGCGTGGGTGTGTATGTTGGTCCGTAGGTTAGTTTACCTAGGTTTAATTAGTTTGTAAGCTACGGACTGATGACCACGCAGTTTGGTCCGATAGGTTTACAGACATTTGAGCATTTGATTTGTAAATTTTACAATGTCATCCCGCGACCCATTCTCTTGCGATTTTGGAATCCCACCTTTAATAACAAGTTAATTACAGTTTATCTAGGTCATGAGGAAAGTGCTTTTAGACAACTTAATGATGGCCTACCCCAAGTTCTTACACCTCTCTTGTTCAATGTACCGGGTGATCAAAAAGTCAGTAGAAATTTGAAAACTTAATAAATCATCGAATATGTAGATAGAGGGGTAAAAATTGACACGCATACTTGTAATGAGATGGGGTTTTATTAGAACCTAAAAAAAAATTGCTAGACGCGTGAAAGATCTCTTGTGCGCATCGTTTGGTGATGATCGTGTGCTCAGCCGCCACTTACGTCATGCTTGGCCTCCCAGGTCTCCAGACCTCAGTCCGTGCGATTATTGGCTTTGGGGTTACCTGAAGTCGGGAGTGTATCGTGATCTACCGACATCTCTAAGGATGCTGAAAGACAACATCCTATGCCAATGACCCACCATAACTCCGGGCATGCTTTACAGTGCTGTTCACAACATTATTCTTCGACTGAAGCTATTGTAGGAAGGGAAGAGGATGTTGATGAAGATGAAATAGGAGATACTGTACTGAGAGAAGAATTTGACAGAGCCCTGGAAGACCTAAGTCGAAACAAGGCCCCTGGAGTAGATGATATTCCCTCAGAGCTACTGAAGTCTCTGGGAGAACCAGCCATGACAAAATTGTTTCACCTGGTGTGTAAGATGTATGAGACAGGTGAAGTACCCTCAGACTTTAAAAAATATGTTATAATCCCCATTCCAAAGAAAGCAGGTGCAGACAGGTGTGAAAACAACAGAACCATCAGTTTAATAAGTCATGGTTGCAAAATATTAACACGTATTATATACAGAAGGATGGAAAAGCTGGTAGAAGCCGACCTCGGGGAAGATCAGTTTGGGTTCAGGAGAAATGTAGGAACACGGGAGGCAATACTCACTTTACGGCTTATCCTAGAAGATAGATTAAGAAAAGGCAAACCTACATTTCTAGCTTTTGTAGATTTGGAGAAGGCTTTTGACAATGTTGATTGGAATAAACTCTTTCAAGTTCTGAAGCAAGCAGGAGTAAAATATAGGGAGCGTAAGGTTATTTACAACTTGCACAAAAACCAGACAGCGGTTGTCAGAGTCGAAGGGCATGAAAGGGATGCAGGGGTTGGAAAGAGAGTAAGACAGGACTGTAGTCTTTCTCCATTGTTATTCAATTTGTACACTGAGCAAGCTGTAAAGGAAAGCAAGGAGAAATTTGGAGAAGGAATTAAAGTTCAGGGTGAAGAATTAAAAACATTGCGTTTTGCCGACGACATAGTAATTCTGTCAGATACAGCAAAGGACCTGGAAGAGCAATTGAACGGAATGGACAGTGTGCTGAAAGGTGCATATAACATTAACAAGAACAAAACAAGGGTAATGGAGTGCAGTGTAAGGAAATCAGGTGATGTTGAAGGAATTAGATTAGGTAACGAAGCAATAAAGGAGGTAGATGAGTTTTGTTACTTGGGCAGTAAAATAACAAATGATGGTCGCAGTACAGAGGATATAAAATGCAGAATGGCAATGGGTAGAAAAACGTTCTTGAAAAAGAGAAATTTGTTAACATCGAATATTCAAATGGTTGTAAGTCTTATGGGACTTAACTACGGGGTCATCAGTCCCTAAACCTACAAACTACTTATGAACTAATTACGAAGTAAGACGGCACAAATATCCATTCCCGAGGGGGGATTCGAACCCCCGACCGTAGTGGCCATGCAGACCGTGACTGAAGCGCCTCAGTCCCCTCGGCCACCGCGGCCGGCCATCGAATATTGATTTAAGCCTAAGGAAGTCCTTTCTGAAGGCATTTGTATGGAGTGTTGCCTTGTATGGGAATGAGACATGGACGATAAACAGTGCGGACAGGAAGAGGATTGAGGCTTTTGAAATATGGTGCTACAGAAGAATGCTGAAGATTAGGTGGGTGGATCGCGTAACTAATGAGGGGGTACTGAATAGAATTGGGGAGAAAAGAAATTTCTGGCATACCTCGACTAAAAGAAGGGATAGGTTGGTGGGACACATTCTTAGACATCAAGGAATTGTGAATTTAGCGTTAGAGAGAAGTGTATGGGGTAAAAACCGCAGAGGAAGACCAAGAGATGGATACAGTAAGCAGATTCAGACAGATGTAGGTTGTCGTTCTTATGTGGAGATGAAGAGGCTTGCTCAGGATAGAGTAGGGTGGAGAGCTGCATCAAACCAGTCTCCGGACTGAAGACCACAACAACAACAGCTATTGTTGATCAATGATGGTGAACATATTGAGCATTTCTGTAAAGAACATCATCTTTGCTTTGTCTTAATTTGTTATGCTAATTATTGATATTCTGATCAGATGAAGCGCCATATGTCGGACATTATATGAACTTTCTTTTTGTTCTAATAAAACCCCTTGTCATTCCAAGCATGTGTGTCAATTTTTACCACTCTATCTACATTATAACGTGGTTTATTAAGTTTTCAAATTTATACTGACTTTTTGATCACCCGGTATACATTGCTGACATGCCTGCAATGCACTGTAAGAAGTTCATTTACGCCGATGACATAGCATTAGCAACCCAGCAGATTGACCTATCCACCGCAGAAACCACCCACCAAGAATATTTCAGAACCTGGAAATTAAAACCAAATCCAAACAAAACTGAGGTATCTTGCTTCCATTTGAATAATAAACTAGCAAAGCAGAAACTTAACATCTATCTTGACAGTGTGAAGCTCAAACATAATAACCACCCAAAATATCTGGGAGTAATATTGCCACCTTCAAAAAGCAGCTGCCAAAGTTAAGACCAGAACTAACATCTTGCAACAAATTGCTGGATCATCCTTGGGAGGAAACGCACAAGACCTGCGTACTACTGCTCTGTCCCTGGTCTACTCATCGGCTGAGTATTGAGCTCCTGTGTGGCTGAACAGTGCCCATGTGCGAGAGGTTGACGTGCAGCTTAACAGAGCCATGTGGATAATTAGTGGTACCCTCTTGGCTACATCTGTTCCGTGGCTCCCAGTTCTGTTCCACATACCTCCCAGAGATTCGTCGCCAAGAAGCACTCATCAGAGAGTATAAGAAAATATTATGTACCCCACAACTTCGCATCACGCAATATCTCCCACAAAACATCTGCCAACTGAAGTCTAGAAAGCCACCTCTACACTTAGCGTCCCAGTTGATAACAGAGGACTTCTCGCCCAACACCACCTGGGCAGCCGCATGGGTCATCTTTGAAGGGAAAACAAACACCTCATTACCAGCCCTTTCACTAAAGTCGGTGGTATCAACCTCCCACGCAGGGACTGCATGCACTCTGCTGCATCGTTCGCACAGGAGTGGGTAGATGCAATTGTTGGAAGTACAAATGGGGAATGACACTAGATCAGTCATATGACTGGGGAGCAGACACCCAAACTATGGATCACATAGTAATAAATTGCCCCCTGCGTTCTTTCGTCGAGGAGTTGACTGGTCTTCAGAACATAAATGAAGCAGGACTGAAATGGCTTAAATCACCGGATCTGGCTGTGTGATGGGGGATCCTATTCACACATATTTTTATCCCATGTACTGCAGTAACAGTAGTTTAATATGATGGCTGATTCAAAGTATACGATATTAATAATAAAAATAAAATTAATTTTAATTTCACGGGCCTCCTTACGATTAGATAACAGTACCACCTCACTCGATTTTTCACTATTGGACTCAGAAAAATGGGCTTCCCCAAGGAAGTGTGCTGTCCCCAATGCTATACAATATATATACTAAGACAGGTACCAAGTCATTTATCTATGCACATGACACAGCTATAGCTGCTCATGGGTCGACATTCGAAGAAGTAGTATCCAAGCTAACATTTGCTCTCGAAGAAATCGCTGTCTACTTCGATGACAACTACCTGAAACCCAATCCTGATAAAACTGAGTGGTGTGTGCGTTCCACCTGCGGAATAAGGAAGCAATAAAAAAGCTGTTCATCATCTGGAGCCGCGGCGGAATAGTCGTGCGCACTGGGACACCGTCTGCGGTGCGCGCGGCCGTTCGCCACTGGAGGTTCGACTCCTCCCTTCGGCGTGGGTGTATGTGTTGTCCTTAGGTTAGTTTACCTTAGTTTAAGTAGTTTGTAAGCTAGGGACTAATAACAAAGCAGTTAAATCCCATAGATTTAGAAACATTTGAACATCACCTAGAAAGGACGCAATTTAAATCACTGTGATCACCCAACATACCGGTACTTGGAAGCAAAGCTGGATCGCTCTTTAACTTTCAAAGAGCACTGCATGGGCACCAAACAGAGAATATTCGCTGGGAACCATCTTGTCCGCAAACTCACGAACGCCAAGCGGGGAGCACTGCCCAGCGCCCCCTTGCCCTGTGTTTCTCTCCCGCAGAGTTCGCTGCTACAGTAAGGCGGAACTCTGCTCATGCTAAGCAAGTTGACGTGGCTCTAAATAAGACAGGCCGCATAGTGCTTAAGACCAACTCCTGTCAGTTATATTTTCCCACTCATCGGAGAAGCACCACCAGATATAAGGAGACAGGTAGCAGCTGAGATTAAGAAAAAAAAAAAAAAAAAAAAAAAAAAAAAAAAAAAAAAAAAAAAAAAAAAAAAAAAAAAAAAGAAACAAGAAGAAGGTCAGAGGCACCCAATGTCTGAAACACAGCCTTCTCCAATCAAGGCTGAAGTCGAGGAAAAGTTCTCACAACTTCATCAATTCCAACATCTGCAGAAGCTCGTCGAAATGAGCTGTGGAAAGTCAATCACCAGGAGGACTGAGAGAAGCTACCAGCAGGAGGCCATCTCCCTGGAAGAACCTCAACAGGCTGAGAACCGGAATGACAAAGTATAAAAGCAATATGAAGAAGTGGAGTGTCAGTGACGATGAACATTGTGAGTGTGGTGAGAGACAGGACTCTGAAAACTCGCTTGTGTGCAAGAATCTTAGTGTACATTTAACGTGCAAGACTTGTTCGCTGCCAATGACAATACCATTCTGGTGACACAGTACTGGACCAACAAATGTTCTTAGTTCCTAGTGATTGGAAAAAGGCGCAGGTGACTCCCGTGTATAAGAAAGGAAAGAGCACTAACCCATACAATTACAGGCCAATATCGTTGACATTGGTTTCATGTAGAATTTTGGAGCATATTCTCAGTTCGAATATAGTAAATTTCCTTGAAACGGAAAAGCTTCTTTCCATGAATCAGCACGGGTTTAGGAAACATCGTTCATGTGAAACTCAGCTTGCCCTTTTCTCACATGACATCTTGCGAGCCATGGACGAAGGGCAACAGGCGGATTGTGTTTTTCTCGACTTCAAAAAGGCGTTCGACGCGGTGCCACACTGCAGACTGCTAACGAAGATACGAGCTTATGGAATAGGTTCACAGATTTGTGACTGGCTGGAAGACTTCCTAACTAATAGAACGCAGTACGTTGTTCTTGACGGCGAGTGTTCATCAGAGACGAGTGTATCGTCAGGCGTGCCCCAGGGGAGTGTGATAGGACCGCTATTATTTTCTATCTATATAAATGATCTGATGGACAGAGTAAGTTGTAATTTGCGGCTGTTTGCTGATGATGCTGTGGTGTATGGGAGGGTGTCGTCTGTGACTGACTGTAATAGCATACAGGTTGACATAGACAAAATTTCTAGTTGGTGCGAAGAATGGCAGCTTGCTCTCAATGTAGAAAAATGTAAGGTGATGCGCATGAGTAGAAAAAAACAATCCTATAATGTTCGAATACAGCATTAGTAGTGAGCTTCTTGATGCTGTCGCGTCGTTCAAATATCTAGGCGTCACATCGCAGAGCGATATGAAATGGAACGAGCATGTAAGGACAGTTGTGAGTAAGGCAGACAGCCGACTTCGGTTTATTGGGAGAATTTTGGGAAGATGTACTTCACATGTAAAGGAGACCGCGTATAAAACGCTTGTACGACCACGTCTTGAGTATTGCTCAAGTATTTGGGACCCGCAGCAGATCGGTTTGAAGGAAGACATAGAGGCGGTTCAGAGGCAAGCAGCTAGATTTGTTACCGGTAGGTTCGACCAATGCGCGAGTGTCACGGAAATGCTCCGGCAACTCAATTGGGGATCGCTGGAAGAAAGACGACGTTCTTTTCGTGAATTTCTGTTAAGTAAATTTAGAGGGCCGGAATTTGAAGCTGAGTGTAGTACGATCTTGCTGCCGCCTACATACATTTCGCGTAAAGATCACAAAGACAAGATAATAGAAATTAGGGCTCGTACGGAGGCATATAGGCATTCTTTCTTTCCTCGTTCAATTTGGGAGTGGAATAGGAAAGGAAATGCCTAGTAGTGGTACAGTGTACCCTCCGACACGCACCTTACGGTGAATTGCGGAATATGTATGTAGATGTAGATGTAGATGTTGTTCTTTATTTATTTACACTAGATCGTAAGTTAATTTTCAAAATTGTAATGCGATGTAGTGCGTTGTGGACTCGGATAAATGAATAAAATTTCAAATGAAAATGACTGGTTGCGTTTTTCTTAAACCATAGTGTACGATGTGTTCCACTGTGAAACCAGAGTTCAGGAGGACGCAGATGTGTCCTGCAATGCCTTCGGAGTCCTCGTCGGGTGGTGTGGGCGATGGCAGCTGACCCGCCACGCCGCCTCGTACTGCCATTTGCACACACACATTGCACTGCCGAACCACTTCGTCCCACAAAATAGCAATTTTCCGGATGGAAGACTCACATTATCTCACGTCAATAACGCGCCCTCTTTCAAACTCACCTATTTGACGATACAGTTCGCCCATTCGAATGCTAGCCACCGTCTGGTCGACTAACAACGATCCATTAGTAGCTGTTTACAGGAACAACGACACCCATAGTAACGTTGTACTGGTAGGTGATACTGCGTCGCGACATCGATGTTATCCTTAAAACCGCGGCCCAACTCGGCTCAAATGCTGATCGCTTCTGCAGTACACACTCATGTACATGTTCACTGAATATGAACCAGTCTTTCCAAGTTTTCTGTTATTTTTTTTCTGAACATAGGTGTATTAAGATATGGTAAGATTACACGGAGACTTTATAGAGCCGGTTTGAATCAAGTTTAAAGAACAAGTTTCATGTAAAGTTTTTATAAGGAGATCCTGGCTTGTCTTCTTAAGAATATTTTTCTTATAAACTGCTAGACAGATTACAAGATGTCAAGCAGATACAGTTTTAAGTTAAAGAGATGAGTCTCATAACTGTCAATATCTACAAGAGTTCTTCAACTTGGAACACAGTGCGCTGTATATTTCGCACCAGCTGGAACCGCGGCACGCTGCTGTTAATCCAAGCCCTCTCCCTTCCCTTCTCGTCTCCACCTCTTCCCCTCCCCTCACTCTCTTCATCTCATCCTTCCCCTTTCCTGGACCATTTCTTCACTCTGCTCTAACTCTACAACAGCGTCCTACCTTTGGGCACATCCTCCTCCTCAATTCCTCTCATCCTCCCCGTTTCTTTTCTTTTTTTTTTCTTTTGTACTTTTTCGCAGGGTCGGCGTGCTTGACTATGGAATTAGTATGGGTAATTTTAAAGGGTGGCCGGATGTACTTACGGTGTCATCATTTCCTGTGTGGCACTATGAAAAGTGATATGTATCTGTCAACTATCGTGGCGAATAGTGTAAAATTTAGATGTAAACGAACTCTTCCCCGACCGTTGCAGCTCTCAATAACTTTCTTCTGAGACTTTGGCCGCACTGTCAATTTCTAAAATTCCGACGTTTCGGCCACTGTTGCAAGTGGCCGAAACGTCGGAATTTTACATATTGATAATGCGGCCACAGTCCCAGAAGAAAGTTATTGACAGTGTGAAATTTACTGCAATCTAAGCTCTGGCAAGTACCGTGCGGTACCTAGCTGATGCTCAAGAGTATAAAATTTCATCAAGAGCGAAATAAAAATATATTGATTTTGGCGACGTTTATCAATAAACTACCCTCCTTCATACGCCTTCCTCATTTTGTGAAAGTCAATTGTGCAAAATCTCATCACGATAGGAACAAAATTGTGGATTTGGTGGAAATACTTACGTAAAGTACCCTCTACCAGGAACCAAGCGAAATTGTATATAGAGAGTAACTTTCGTCTTGCTTTGAACGTTAAGTGTGCAAAATTGTTACCTCACTGTAAGAAATATGTGGTCCAACTTTTGTTGAAATCGGTACAATGGTTTACGAGGAAATGTGAAACAATCTCGCGTGGTGCAGCAGGTTTTTCCGCATTTCATTGTTTATGAAGTTCCTTCTCCTGAATTTTGTTGGACGTCATCGTTACACCCACAGTGACCATCCTCTCGGTTAGTCTGAAGATCAAGCGTGCTACATTTCTTCAAGGTTGGAACAAAACTGTAGATTTGTGTGCAATATAAATACACGAACACACTACATATAAAGAAGTAGTCCGTTCTCTAGCAAGTTTCGTTACATGTTTATGTAAAAACGCATGGTCGTTGAGTGTGTTGTGGACAGTGCTACTTATGACTGAAAAGCAGGCAAAGCACCAACAGAGAATTTCTCATTTGATTTTGTTTCCAAAAAGGCTGATCTGTTTCTATGCTTTCTCAAATTCAAATGTTTGTATAGCTTACGGGACTTAACTACGTGGTCATCAGTCCCTAAACTTACAAACTACTTAGGAACTAGCTAAGACTAAAGACGGCACAAATATCCATGCCCGAGGGGGGATTCGAACCCCCGACCGTAGTGGCCGTGCAGACCGTGACTGGCGCGCCGCATTCCCCTCGGCCACCGCGGCTGGCTCTATGCTTTCTCTTTCCAGGACAGTTTAACCGAATATTTGTTTGTCTGACTCATTTTAGACTGAGAGCGTACAATTCCGATTTTAAAATATTTGCTTTGTTTATAATGAAAGATGATAAAATTAAGAAGGATGGTAACGTTAAGACGAAGGTTTCCTAGAAAGGTAATACTGGTGGTTCGCGAGAATCGCGATTTGTATAATGAAATCTGTATCAGGCATCAAGTAAAGAAATGAAGTTAAAAATTAACACAAAATTGAATAATATTCTAATGGTTTCATTATAAGATGATTATAGAGAAAATTTGCTTTTCCCATTAACGTTCCTTGTCGTATTTATGCTTCGTGATGCGTCTGGTATAAAAGATGTTAATCCCTTCCAAGAAAACGACAGTTTCTTCTTTATTTAGCTTGCTGTTAATTTCCTACAAATACGTGCTAATTAAAGTGCTTTTCCTGGAAGTTCTGATCCTCTCGTCGACTGTAAATGCACCTGTAACAACTTACGCAATTCATATTTACTTGTAACAACAACAAGAAGGGAAAGTGATGTTGACTAGGAGAAATATTAACGCTGTTATATTATTGCAGCCAGTTTCGCTTCAAACCAAATACCAACAATAATTAATCATCTATGAATGCGAACAACTGCCTGATTTCTTTTTAACTGTGTTCAAATATTTGTAAACATATTGGACCAAACTGCTATGGTCCTCAGTCCGTAGACTTTTAAACTACTTAAACTGACTTACACTAAGGACAACACACACACACACACACACACACACACACACACACATGCCCGAGAGAGGACTCGAACCTCCGGCTAGTCCATAGCTACTCCCGCACGACCGTTTTTTGCTATTGTTTTGGTTTTTTACTAAATGAACAATATAATATATTCTCATACGATGTTCACGCAATAAGAAACGAATACTTTCGCCTGTAAAAAACCACCAGTAGACAAAAATATTTACAACGAGAGTTACGTGTACTAGTAATCATCAGGTTTTTGTATGAAACTGCCTGCTGATCAGTAGCCCCACCTCCGGCCATCCAGATTTAGGTTTTCCGTGATTTCCCTAAATCACTCCAGGCATATGCTGGGATGGTTCCTTTCAAAGGGCACGGCCGATTTCCTTCCTCATCCTAACCCAAAAACTCCGAGCGTTAGCTCCGTCTCTAATGACCAAGCTGTCGACGGGACGTTAAACCCTAAGCATCCATCCATCCATCAGTAGCCCTAAGGACGTTCTAGTTTCTTTGTATATTAAGGCATTAATTCATGTGTATTTACACCTTCGTAGATTCTAAGGAATTTTTCCTTGACAAAGACCTAATATGCCGAAAACGGTACGTAATTACAAATTAACATGCTTTTCATAATTAAATGTCAAGTTTTTTCTCCCATGAAGTTGTTAAGTTACAGAAGGGTCAATATGAATTTAATTTGTTCGCTTACAGAACATATTTCGCTCCGGTGTATGAAGAATTATGTGCGTAATTGGTTGCATCTCCCATGTGTGCATCTCCCATGGTAAATACAAGTTTGAATATTTCATCAGCTTAGTATACTTCACGCCTGTGTGCCAATCTGATTTCCCCATACCAGTCTGGAGACTTACGTAAGTTTTATATATGTTGCTGCTATACAGCGAACTGTGTACCTCATGGCTATCTGTAGACCTTATTTTTATTTATTTATTGTCTGAGGTGATATCCCAAACTTTCTATATATTTTATGCAATAACCAAAAACTGTCGCCGCGGTGGAGTAGCCGAGCGGTCTAAAGCGTCTCGCTGCGGAGCGCGCAGTTGCTCGCCGTGGAGGTTCGAGTCCTCGCTGGGGCATGGGTGTGTGTGTTGTCCTTAGGTTAGTTTACATAGGTTTGAGTAGTTTGTAAGCTACGGAATGATGACCACGCAGTTTGGTCCGATAGATGTACAAACATTTGAACAAAATCTGTCAAGAAGTGTTTTTTTTTTCTCCAAACACATTATATTGCCGGGTGACGTCGTCGACATTTCGATAGGAGCACACCCTGCCATTCTCAAGGCACAACTGCACTCAAGGAAGCAATGTGAAACAAGAAAGTACAAGTAACCACAGAGTCAACACAAGCAAAGATGACCAACATCAGAAGTATCGATAGTGACTATTAATCAACAGGTGAGGCAGCATTAATTCTATACCCCATGTTTTTGACGAGAGACAGGGCTGTACCTCCAAAATTATATCGCCTTCCTAAGAACCACAAGGAGAATGGTCCTTTGAGGCCTCTAGTATCTGGCATTGGTGCTGCGACATATCGTGTAGCTAAACATCTTGCTAGTTTGTTGAGTGCAATAGTAGGTAGGTTGGAACACCACATTAAGAACTCGACGGATTTGGTACGTCGATTGCAAAGATTGCGTTTAAATGATTCTGATAGTTTTGTGAGTTTTGGCGTGGTTTCTCTCTTCATTCGCGTCCCTGTGTCTGATTCGTTGCACCTAATTGCGGTTAAGTTTGCTGTCGAGTTAACAAATCTATTTCGACCTGTGCTGACTGCCACTTACTTCTTATTCAGTCGTCAGTACTTCGTAAAGACTTATGGAGCTGCAACGGGAAGCCTGTTCTCAGGTATTGTGGTAAATTTGTTTATGGAGGATTTCGAGGAACGTGTTTTGGAATCAGTGACCTTGAAACCTGCATATTTCTTCAGATAAGTAGACGATACTTTTGTTGTTTGGCTTCATGGTAGTGAGACCTTCAACTGGCTTTTTGGGACACCTAAATTCAATCCACACGAATATTCACTTCCTTGATGTGTTGGTCAGAAGGAAAGTTGATGGTACATTGGGACATGCTGTTTATAGGTAGCCTACTCACACTGATTTGTATCTGCGAGCTGATAGTTGTCACCATCTAGCTCAGCGTGAAGATGTACTTCGTACCTTGTTTCACAGGGCTCATGTCATTTTAGACGCTGAAAGTTTGTCAGCTAAGTTGCCCCATATGGAGGTCACCTTTCGTCAGAATGGATATAGTGAGAGGCAGATAAAACGTGCTTTGAGCTATCAGCCTACTGTGCAACGGGTGAGTGGCGATAGTAACGACGTGGCCTTTTTGCTTTACACAGGAGGCATTCCAACAGGATTGGTCGTATTTTGCGGAAATATGATGTAAAATGTTTTTCGACCACCTTCTAAGATAAAGGTCCTGTTGGGATCCGTAAGGCTGGTGTATATGGTATTCCATGTAGTTGTGGCATGTCATATATTGGTCAAACAATCAGGACTGTGGAAGATCGGTGCATTGAACATAAACGTCACACACGTTTACAACAGCCAAGCAAATCCGCTGTTGCAGAACACTGTCTCGGCGCTGGTCATCCCATGGAATAGAACAACACATAGATTCTGGCATGCACTTCCACGTATTAGGATTAGTGATATTAAGGAAGCTGTTGAAATTAAACTAGCAAGCGACCTTATAAATAGAGATGCTGGTTTTTGTTTAAATTCAATCGTCAAAAAGCAGAGGGACAGAATTAATGCTGTCTCACCTGTTGATTATTACTCACTATCGATATTTCTGATGTTCGTCATCTTTGTTATGTTGACTTTGCAGTTACTTGTACTGTGTGTCTTATCTTCCTTGTTTAGCTTTTGCAAACCGAAGTACTAAATTCGCTTGCACATTGCTTCCTTGAGTACAGTTGTGCCTTGAGAATGGCAGGGTGTCCTCCTGCCGAAATATCGGCGGAGGTCGACGACGTCAACAGGCAGCATACCCGTAACTTGTTTGAACATTCAGTACGCAGGGAAAAGTTGACGTTTCACAACGTTCGTTTTGTTCTAAACTTTCGTTATAACATGGGAGTGCTACCTTTAAAGATAGTGTGTACACTTCATAACCGTGTACCTGCGTGTATTGTTTACACCAGGCCGAAGACACGTACTGAAGGTGACGCAGGCTCTGAAACTTGTAATCATTCTGTATTTGTTTCTGTTGTGTAACTTTTGTGTGTTTTAACCTTTTCGTATAGTTGTGTCCGTGTATGTATTTGGACGTATATAAGTGGCAAGAAATTATCCAAAATTAGTGTGTCACGTAGTTTAATTAATTGAAACTGGTAGTGCGAAACTAGAATTGCTTACTGAAACATCTCGCTTGTAATATTCTATTGCGAAGTGAACACTTGAACACTTCTATAGTGTGAAAAGTTCACAGTGCATGTCTTGCTAAGCAATTTTAACGGACAACATTAGTGAATAGTAAATGCACATAAAACTTGAATGTTAATTGTAACAAAAAAGAAGAAGCCCAAATGCTGCTGAAAACACACAACATTTTTGTGAAAAAACTGACTGAAAAAAACCCACGAAAAATGACATATCTCTATAACACTACGCTATGAAACATAGTCTGTCTGTAACAGCTAAGTTATCAATAGGACGTTATAATCTAATGTTCGTTTCGATGAGACGTAGAAATATCAGAATAACCAATAATAATTTGAAACTAATTGCATGACTAATAGATATCTTGCTATGTGAAATATTGTCATAAAAAGCTTTTTATTGCTCATCATAGGTAACGCGGTGCTGTTGGAAATTCTAAGAAGAGTCGTACTCTATTCCCTTTATTTTTTTTACATTCTGAATAGCCACGTGCAGCGCTGATACAGTCTGATAAAATTACAATAGAGCCGTGAAGTTCAGTGATCATAGCAGACATTGTAGATGCGTTTTACCGGTAAGACCTCTTTTATTCGAATGAGTTTTTCAAATAATTACTTTTATACACCATTCCGTTAATAAGGAAACTTGAATATTGAACTGAGAAGTGAAATACACTAATAATAAAGATGTATTCGCTTACAAATTCGTTGTGATTACTTATATTTATTTCATTTTAATTCTGACAGACAGTATAGTTTAAAGAAATGGTAAAGGAGTGTCCCGAGTCTACGCGGTGAGCACCTCGTGGCTATTCAGCTGCCCGAAAATCGTACCGACAGCTTACCTCTCTGTGACAGCTCCTGAGGTTTATGCATTCTTTTACATTGGCATTCATTCTTAAACAATGGTACGCCGCGTTTTGAGTAGCATGCGTCTCTTACAAATTTATTTGCTATCCATCTTTCAACTGCCGTTGATACGATTTGCTTGAATGTAAACTTCATCTGATCTACGCTTACATAGTTGATTCAGAAGGAAAGAGAATTGTCTCTAAGCAGTCTCTAAACTAGTGATACATGTACCGGGTGATAAAAAAGTCAGTATAAATTTGAAAACGTAATAAATCACGGAATAATGTAGATAGAGAGGTAAAAATTGACACACATGCTTGGAATTACACGGGGTTTTATTAGAACAAAAAGCAAATTAAAACAAAGCAAAGATGATGTTCTTTACAGGAAATGCTCAATATGTTCACCTTCATTCCTCAACAGTAGCTGTAGTCGATGAATAATGTTGTGAACAGCATGTAAAGCATGTCCGGAGTTATGGTGAGGCACTATCAGTTCCGATCGGAAGATTCACTAGAATTCCAGTCTTTTTAAACAACTGTATTACAGCACCGGTGCATACACTGTTACCGAAACATGCAACACCAGATTAATCGAGGGTAAAACCTAGAAGGATTTTAGTAGTGAGACTTCGTCATCTGCTGCGACTCTTATTACTGTTTTTACTCCGTTATTTTCTATCTATTTTTTATTATTTTTATTTTGTTCTAATAAAACCCCATGTCATTCCAAGCATGTGTGTCAATTTTTACCTCTCTACATACATTATTCCATGATTTATAAAGTTTTCACGTTTATACTGAATTTAAGATCATCCGGTATTACTATAAAGAAGTAACTTTTGAGATTGGAGGCCCCGCAGGACGAGAGGCACGGGACAGTCTAAAGGAAATAGAAAAGAAATAGCTTTCTAGATTTTGGGGTCCCCAGAATGACAAGCCAAATGCGCTCAAGGAAAAAAAAAAAAAAAAAAAAAAAAGGGTCCTTTCGACGTTTTGGAGGCCCCACAAGATCCAAGATAAGAGGCCCGGGGTGGTCCGCCCCCTCCGCCCCGCCCCTCTAGTCCGTCACTGTCTCTTAGGACGGTATCAAGCGAAGTTATATTTGATAATTCTGCTTTTGTTTGTGGTGAATTTGGATGCATTCAGTCTCTACAAACGACCTTAAAGTCACTGATAATCTGCCATGATGCTCTTTAACACGTTCGCTGCGGTCACCAGTGCAGGCCGCTAACGCTCTAAGCGAACGCCCGTAAGCGCACGTGCGCTGAGAGCTGAAATCATCCCCCTGCGTAACCTGTAAGTTCATGTTGTACACGTACGTAATATTGACAGCAAAAATGAAAAAATGTCTGCGCAAGAGATGGTGCTGGATATAGAAATGCAATTATGCTTTAACTGCATGCCGAATGCTGTCTGACGCCTATAAGCCTATATTGTTCATTCTTCCCACCCTTTTTCGGGTTAGAAGGCCCTGATGACGGTTGTTTCGCCGCCATTGCAAACAATGCACAATAGAGACGACTAAAGACGAAAACACACAACTGCAGACAAGAAAACGTTACGTGATATTTGGTTGGTGGCTTGTACTAACACGAGTGCACAGCTAAACAAACTAAACTGAGTACTCAGCGCCGGCCGCGGTGGCCGAGGAGACTAAGGCGCTCCAGTCACGGTCTGCACGGCCACTACGGTCGGGGGTTCGAATCCCCCCTCGGGCATGGATATTTGTGCCGTCCTTAGTATTAGCTAGTTCATAAGTAGTTTGTAAGTTTAGGGACTGGTAACCCCGTAGTTAAGTCCCATAGACTGTACAAACATTTGATTTTGAGTACTCAGCTAGCGAACGCACCGGTAATAAGAGTTACCCGCACTGGCTTGTTGATCGCGGAAACGCTTAAATGTTCAAATGTTTGTTAAGCTTATGGGACTTAACTACGGGGTCATCAGTCCTTAAACTTACAAACTACTTATGAACTACTTACGAACTAGGACGGCACAAACATCCATGCCCGAGGGGGGATTCGAAACCCCGACCGTAGTGGCTGTGCTGACCGTGACTGGAGCGTCTCAGTCACCTCGGCCACCGCGGCCGGCGAAACGCTTAAAAGCGTCAGTCGCAGCGAACGTGTTAAATGTACAACATTATTGGACGTCAGGTACGTTTTGCAACCAATTACAATCCGAACAGGCTCCTAAATTAATTACTCAAAATAATTTTCGGAGGAGGTATTTAAAATACTTTCCGAGGATGTTCTACTCTACCACCGGCTTCGGACATATATTTTTCGTCAACATATCGAAGGTAGATTGAATTAATTACCAATTAAAAATATATGAGTCGATTATTTCTTTGGATCCGAATCATCTCAGTGCGACAGCCAGTTAAATGAGCAGACTATTTATTTATTCCAGTTGTCAACGATAGCATGTACCCATTGTAACACACAGTTACTACTTCCACTTCGCCGTAAGATATATTACTAAAACTAAGAGACATACCGCCTGAAACGACATTTAATTCACGATTTCTGAACTGTTAGGTCCTTTATAAAAGTTTTGGCTCAAGTTACACTGCTGTCCATCCAAAAACGTAACGCTAAGAAAACGCGGAGACGTCGTAGTCAAATTTATCCGGAAGGAAACACATTGTAAAAAGATGACATGACTGAAAAAACAGTCCGATGAGAAACGAGGAAGATGATGAAATCCGTATTGAGTACTGTCACTGTTATATCTCTAACCGCCTCTACAAAATTTAAATTTTTTGCTAACAAATCTTCATCTGTTATTATCAATAAAGTAGTTACGTATGTTTATCGTACTAGTATTATGACCATGTGGCTAACACTTGATGATAAAACACAAAGTATGATATATCCTCATATATATCCTCTAACCGCCCTACGGACGGGGTACCCATTGCGTGTTCTAACAAAATTGGTGCATTTAATCTTAGTCCTTCTTTGTTTACTGGTGTGTCATGGCGTAGATACAATGACACAATGATACAATGATACAATGTCACATACAGTACGCCTGAAAGAAGTGTTGATATTGCTGCTGTAAATAATTGGACAGAGTTGGAAAAGAAATGTAAAAGTAAAATTATTTTTTTGTTTCAAAGTACCAATCCTTTTAATACTGGTATACTATTATCTGGTGATGAACCTGATAAAACAGATGTTACTCCGTCAGAAACCAAGTATTAAAAATCTGTTGTACATAATCGTGTATATATGACGTTTTGTAAAAGGAAACGTAATGTTACGTTCTAAATAAAGGTATTTGTATTGCAGCTTATGTCGGTTCTACAATTCTTTTACAACAACTGGGATCACGTCAGGAATTATCCAAATGACCTTCGCCTTTCCTTCCTAGTACCAACTACAGAACAAAGGATCCGTGAACTTGCTATTACATTTTAGAAGCTGTTATTATTTTAGAAGAACTGTGGTATGGATGTTTGTGCCGTCTTTAGTATAAGGTAGTTCATAAGTAGTTTGTAAGTTTAGGGCTTGATAAACCTGCAGTAAGGTCCTTTAAGCTTAACAAACATTTGAACATTTGTTCGGTCGATGGGGCTGGGAAGTACTGTACCATCCACCATACGCACCTGTCTTAAGTGCTCGAGACTTGGATTTGATTCCGAAGATGAAGGAACCACTTCACGGTTTCGTTTCAGAACTGCTCCAGAGATTCAACAAGCTGTAGGTCGCTCCATTTGCGCCATCACCAAAACAAGCTCTGCTGCTACGCCTTCCACATCGCTGGCAACTGTTTCTACACAATGCTAGTGACTAGTTTGAAGGACATGAACAGGTGCAAACATGTAATGCTTTTGTATCCGTTATCTCTATACTTATAAGACGCATTTGTTCTCTGTCTGTCTGTTCTCTTATAACTCAAGATCCAGACAACCAAATAACGTGAAATTTGGTACAAGTACACATATTACATGGGAAAGGTTCTTAAAAAGGTTTTTTTTTCAGTTTTTGGAAAACCAACCGGAAAATTTGAGAAAAAGTGATAGTGCGTTTTCAATGTGTCCGTGTAAATATATATCTTCGCACTGATCTTGATGAAATTTTGCACAATTGACCTTCAAAACAAGAGGAAGGGCACTGTATACATAAAATTTCGTTCAGTGCATGGTGGAGGGTACTTATGGATTTCGCACAAAATCGACAGTTTTGCTCCGATCTTGATGAAATTTTGTACACTTCACCTTGAAAACAAGATGAAGGTTACTGCCTACATAAAATTTCGTTCGGTGCATGGGGGAGAGTACTTTGCTCCGGAATGGGCAAAGACGAAAATCTTTTTGTACATACTCCAAATGTAACTGCCAAATATGTTCTTTATCACATTGCTTTAAGATAAATGTGCCCTTTTATTACATGCAAATAAACGGTTTTGTACGCTTCTGCAGAAAACATTATTTTACACCCGGGCAAAGCCGGGTACCAGCAGCTAGTGAATAAATAGTTTCTTGTATTTATGTCCCAACCCTCGTATAATGAACGGTTTTATACGAAGGTTAAACTGCAGATGAAAAATCCGGTACTATAACCGAAAATCGGTTCAGCTTTGACCGCCACCAGTATGGATGACAACCATGCAGGTGGGGCCGCCGATGGTCTCGTGCACTCCTCACCATCTTGAAAATGTCGTCCCATAGCCTCAGATTACTCAAGTGTGTCGTCTTGTCTCATACACCTTCAAGTGTGGATTTCAGTCGGCGCAATTTGTTCAGCAGTGATAAATTCACACATCGCTCTTTTACACGCGTCTCTGTATAATGTTGGAACATTCCTCCGCTGGTGCCAACTATCGCAAAAACGGAACCACCTGTAAAATGTAAACTTTCATGGCCGGAAAGGTGAATATTATTAAAAATTTCCGGGCTGTTATGCCGTGGTCTTACAGATTTATTATTAAACGGAGTTTGGATTCAGTCAGTAGCGAGCCAGGGTGTGCATCGGACATTCAAAAGTGCCACGATCGCCCTTGAAAATGTCGTCCGCAGTTGGGGACGAAACGTAGGATTTCATTAATAAATCCATAACTTCTTGTTGTTGTGGTCTTCAGTCCGCAGACTAGTTTCATGCGGCTCTCCACGCTACCCTGTCCTGTGCAAGCCTCTTCATCTGAGAATAAGTTCGGCATCCTACATCATTTTGAATCTGCTTACTGTATTCGCCCCTCGGTCTCCGTCTACGATTTTTACCCCAGACACTTCCTTCTAATGCTAACTTGACATTTCCTTGATGTCTCAGAATGTGTCCAAACAATCTATTCCTTCTCTTAGTCAGGATATGCCAGAAACTTCTTTTCTCCCCGATTCGGTTAAGCACCTCGTCATTAGTTACGTGATCTACCCATCTAATTTTCATCATTCGCCTGTAGCACCACATTCAAAAAGCTTCTATCATCTTTTTATTTGAACTCCTTATCGTCCACGTTTCACTCCCATACAGTGCTACACTCCAGACAAATGCTTTCAGAAAGGACTTCGTGACGTTTAAATTAATATTGGGTGTTAACAAGTTTCTCTTCTTAAGAAACGCTTTTCTTCCCATAGGCATTCTGCATTTTATATCTTCTTTACTTTGGCCATCAGAAGTTATCTTGCTACCCAAATAACAAAACTCATCTACTACTTTATTGTCTCATTACCTAATCTAATTCCTTGAGCCTCACCTGATTTTCTGGCATTCCATTCCATTACCCTCGTTTTACTCTTGTTAATTTTCATCTTATATCTTCCTTTCAAGAGACAGTCCATTCCATTCCAGATCTTTTGCAGTCTCTGACAAATTTACTATGTTTACGGAAAACCACAAAGGTTTTATTTCTTCTCCCTGAACTTTCCTCTCCATATTTCTCCTTCCATTCCTTCACTGTCTGCTCAATGTACAGATGAACAATATTGGGGAAAGGCTACAACCCTGTCTTACTTCCTTCCCAACCTTTGCGTCCCTTTCTTGCCCTTCGACTCTAATAACCGCTGTCTGGTTTTTGTATAGGTTGAATATAACTCTTCGATCCCTATATTTTACCCCTGCTACCGTCAGAATTTCAGAGTGTATTCCAGTCAACATTGTCAATAGCTTTCTCCAAATCTACAAATGCTAAGAATGCAGGTTTCCCTACCCTTAACCTACCTTCTAAGATTAGTCGTAATGTGAGTATTGCCACCCGTGTTCCCACATTTCTCCTAAATCCAAACCGATCTTCCCCGAGGTCGGATTCCACAAGTTTTTCCATTCGTCTGTAAATAATTCGCGTTAGTATTTTGCAACCATGACTTATTAAACTGATAGTTTTGTAATTTTCACACTTGTCTGCACTTTCTTTCTTTGGAATTGGAATTACAATATTCTTCTTGAAGTCGGAGGGTATTTTCCGTGTCTCATATATCTGTCATACCAGGTGAAACAATTTTTTCATGATCGGCTCTCCTAATGACATCAGCTGGAATATCATCCCTGTTTCGTCTCAAGTTCTTCAGCGCTCTGTAAAATTCGTCTCGCAGTATCATATCTCCTATCTCATCTTCCTCCACTTCCATTTCTAGAATACTGCCTTCAAGTTTATTTCCTTTGTAAAGGCCCTCTATATATTCCTTCCACAGTTCAGCTTTTCCCTCTAGTACTGATTTTCCGTCTGAGTTCTTGATATTCATACAGCTGCTTTTCTTGTCTCCAAATATCTCTTTTATTTTCTTGTAGGCGGTATCTATCTTTCCCCTAGTTATGCATTCTTCTACGGTTCTTCATTTGTCCTCTAGCCACTCCTGCTTAGCCAGTCTGCACTTCCTGTCAATCTCATTTTGCAGACGTTTCACTTGCTAAATTTTTATATTTTCTCCTCTCATCAGTTAAGTTCAGTATATCGTGTGTTATCCAGGGATTACTTACTATTGGACCTTGTCCTTCTGCCTATATGGTCCTGTACAGCCTTCACTATCCTATCTCTCAAAGCTACCCATTCTTCTTCTACTGTATTACTTTCCTCCGTTTCAGCCAATTCTAACGATATCAGCAGTTCAGGTGGAATATCATCTACTCCAGGGGCCTTGTTTCCATAATACCACGGCATTATACCCCGGTAATTTTCAGTTATGTTAACAGAACCACCTGACAGTGAAAGACGAAGCCCCACCAACGCCTGGTGCGGACATCCAAAGTGAACACAAAACATAGGAGTCAGTCCTCTGGGACCGCGCTCGCTAGGCAGCAGAAGCGCCTCGCGGCGTCGCATCGCCCTGGGCCCCGGGTGCTCGCCGGCTCCTGCTGTATCGGTCCCCGCGGCGCCATCTCGTCAGCGCCGGCCGTTCCGCGAGAGGACGGCCGCCGGCCGCCGCTGTTACGACGGCGACGGAAGGCGGCTGCGTGCCACACATATCTTATTCCGCGCCGCGTCGCCGCACCGCTCCATCACGACGTGGCGAATCTACCGACACCCGTCCACGAGCTTCTCGACTCTCTCTCTCTCTCTCTCTCCAAAAAACAAAGAGGACTTCGGTTGCCACACACCGCAGTTACCAGAATAGCTTGTTACTATTGTGGCGTAAGGTCAGCGCCACACGCCAAACGCGCAAAAACGGTCGTGAAGATGGCAGCGGATGACCGACAACCAATCACACGCCGACGCCGCGCCTCGGAGAAGCGCGCCCTCTACAAGCGGCTATATCTAGGCCGACATGCGTCTGGACGGCCACCTCTCAACTCGGCTCCGAAATATGCAGTAACTAGGACCCAGCGCAGCTAGGATCGAGGAAGGAGTCGCCGCCGCGAGAACACACAAACAGACTAAGTTGAGTAACTATGTATGTATTAGCAAATAAACCTTGTATTATAGTTTTCAAAATGAAAAGCCAAGATCGCACATTAATAATTTATTAAATTACGACCGGTTTCGGTGCACTGTGTCACCACCATCTGGTCACATATGTTATAAGCTGGTCATCTTGCTAAAAAGTTGGGTATAAAATAACAAGTGCAACATTGCACTTAGTCATTATATAAAAAATACACAAGTTAAAATGTTCAAATATTTGTAGAGCTTATGAGACTTAATTACTGGGTCATTCAGTACCTAAACTTGCAAACTACTTACTAACTAATACTAAGCACGGCACAAATATTCATGCCCGACGGGGAATTCGAACCCCCGACCCTAGTGGCCGTGAAGACCGTGACTGGAGCGTGGCCGGCCACAAGTTAAAAACATGTTTTTAACTTGTGTATTTTTATATAACGACTAAGTGCAATGTTGCATTTGTTATTTTATACCAATTTTTTTAGCAAGATGACCAGCTTATAACACATACGTGACCAGATGATGGTGACACAGTGCACCGAAACCGGTCGTCATTTAATAAATTTTTAATGTGCGATCTTGGCTTTTCATTTTGAAAACTATGAAACGATCGGATCGCCTCCCAACCCGACTAAAAAAAAAAGGTAAAGCAGTCATCAATCCGAAGATTGGTTTGAACACCACAGTGCTTTACTAGGCATGGTCCTGTTTGGAGGTGGTATGCCGTTGCCTTCCTCCGACCTTCGAACTGTCTTACCCAGCCAGTTATAGGGGGACCTACAGTTTAACGTGGGTTCCGAACCACGGTGCTACTCGGTATTTTTCACATGTGCGATACTGCCAGAGGTGAAAGAAGTGGAAAATGACAGATAAAAATCCTAGGACCTGCCGGGGATCGAACCCACGACCTTTGGATTTGTAGTCTGGCACTCTACCACTGTGCAACCGAGGCGCACCCAACCCGACTATGTCAAAAAATGTTCAAATGTTTGTATAGCTTATAGGACTTAACTACGGGGTCATCAGTCCCTAAACTTACAAAATACTTATGAACTAACTAAGGACGGCACAAATATCCATGCCCGAGGGGGGATTCGAACCCCCGACCGTAGTGGCCGTGCAGACCGTGACTGAAGCGCCTCAGTCCCCTCGGCCACCGCGGCCGGCGACTATGTCAAGTAATCTAAACCTTGTATTACTATTCTGTATAGCTGTTTTAGCTGTCCACACATCCCACGCGTCCTGAGCAGACCCTTTTCTGAAAGATAGGTCAGGAAGGACAAAGCAGTTACTAACCGAAAAACCCAGCGTCGTGCGGGTGCTTATTTATTACAGTGTTAACTTACCGTAGACTCTTCTTCACTTTTCTCTCTCTAGCCACCTTCTCTTTTCTTCTGTCTCTGTCCACCTCTCTCTGTCTCTCTCTCTCTCTTTTCCGTCCATCTCCACGTTCCCCTTTATCTGAGAAAGACCTCGTCATCTCTCTGTAAAACTTCTCCTCCACCACCTCACTTCAAATCCTACAACATCCGTGAGAACATTTTATAACTCTTAACTTTCATGGTGAACAATTTACTGCAAGGGTGCCCTCCATCGTGCGCTGATGTGTCATTTCTACGATAAATCAGTCAAATCCAAAGGCCTGGGAATTATACACTACTGCCCATTAAAATTGCTACACCAAGAAGAAATGCAGATGGTAAACAGTTATTCATTGGACAAACATATTATACTATAACTGACATGTAATTACATTTTCACACTATTTGGGTACATACTACCTGAGAAATCAGTACCCAGAACAACCACCTCTGGCCGTAATAACGGCCTTGATGCGCCTGAACATTGATTCAAACAGAGCAGATGCCTATGCAGCTTTAATACGATGCCACAGTTCATCAACAGTAGTGTCTGGTGTATTGTGACGAGCCAGTTGCTCGGCCACCATTGACCAGACGTTTTCAATTGGTGAGAGATCTAGAGAATGTGCTGGCCAGGGCAGCAGTCTAACATTTTCCGTATCCATAAAGGCCCGTACAGAACCTGCAACATGCAGTCGTGCATTATCATGCTGAAATGTGGGGTTTCGCAGGAATCGAATGAAGGGTAGAGCGACGGGTCGTAACATATTTGAAATGTAACGGCCACTGTTCAAAGTGCCGTCGATACGAACAAGAGGTGACCGAGACGTGTAATCAATGGCACCCCATACCATCACGCCGGGTGACACGCCAGTATGGCGATGACGAATACACCCTTCCAATGTGTGTTCACCGCGATATCGCCAAACACGGATGCGACCATCATGATGCTGTAAACAGAACCTGGATACATCCGAAAAAATGACGTTTTGCCATTCATGGCTCCCAGGTTCGTCGTTGCGTACACCATCAAAGGCGTTCCTGTCTGTGACGCAGCGTCTAAGGTAACCTCAGCCATGGTCTCCGAGCTGATAGTCCATGCTGCTGCAAACGTCGTCGCATTGTTCGTGCAGATGGTTATTGTCTTGCAAACATCCCCATCTGTTGACTCAGGGATCGAGACGTGGTTGCACGATCCGTTACAGCCATGCGGATAAGATGCCTGTTATCTCGACTGCTGGTGACACGAGACCGTTGGAATTCATCACGGCGTTCTATATTGCCCTCCTGAACCCACCGATTCCATATACTGCTAACAGTCATTGTTTCGCGAACAACGCGAGCAGGAATGTCGCGATACGATAAATCGCAATTGCGATAGGCTGCAATCCGCCCTTTATCAAAGTCAGAAACGTGATGATACGCATTTCTCCTTCTTACACGAGGCATCACAACAACGTTTCACCAGGCAACGCCGGTCAACTGCTGTTTGTTGTGAGAAATCGGTTGGAAACTTTCCTCATGTCAGCACATTGTAGGTGTTGCCACCGGCGCCAATCTTGTGTGAATGCATTGAAAAGCTAATCATATGCATATCACAGCATCTTCTTCTTGTCGGTTAAATTTCACGTCTGTAGCACGTCACCTTCGTGGTGTAGCAATTTCATTGTCCAGGAGTGGTAATTACGAATAATTTAAATTGGAAAGAACATATACAAAATATTGCAGGAAAGGCGAGCCAAAGGCTGCGTTTCGTTGCAGAACAGAAGATGCAACAGATCTAGTATCGAAACTGGCTACACTACACTCGTGCGGCATATTTTGGATTTTCCACCAAGTTGGACTGACAGATGATATAAAGTCCAGAGAAATGTGGTGTAGCGTCGCTATTCGCCACAACACATGCGTTACACGCAAGTCGGCGCGCAAGTATAAGACGAGCGATAAATCGCTCTGTGGTACTTTGGCGGCCGGGGGCGCCCACAGTCTCGGTACCTCTCTGGCTGCTTCGCGCGGCGGCCAATAGGAAGAAGGGCGATTGTCTAGATATGCCTGCGCACCACACCAGTACGAAACAGTTCGACGCAGTTCTACAGTTCGACAGTTACGATCCAAGTCGACTAGAGCAGGCAGCTTATCTTCAACAAAAGCTAGAGCAGTACTATTGCCAGATGCAAAACTGGTATTTGTTAGGAAGAACTTTGTACCACCACGAACACATGAAAGTTATGAATTTATATCATGATGTAATAAAGTTAATGTGGACTCATCGGTCCTTTTAGTTACGGACCATGTCCACATCGTTGCTACTCACTGTCCACCTCCAGCTCACGCTGCATCCCGGAGACACAAAATAAGGCAGCTCGCTTTGTATTATCACGATATAGGGGAGAGTGTCACGAAAATAATGCACGATTTAGGGGGGAAATCGTTAAGAGAAACCCATTACTCGTTGCGGCGAGATTTGGGAAATTTCTTTTCCCAACTTTCTCCTCCGTATGCGAACATATTTTGTTAGCACTCATCTACATATCGAAACATGATTATCGTAATAAAATAAAACAAATGAGTTCGGAAACAGAAAGAGTCGCGTGTTCCTTTTTCCCCACGCTCTACTACAAAATGGAACGGTAGAGAAATATCATAAAAGCGTTTCTATGAACCCTCAATGTGAGTTGCAGAGTTTTTATGTAGATGTAGAAGGTTACAAACAAATGTTACCTAGACAGTGACCTTCTTGTTCGGAAGTATGAAAAATTTCAACAAAATCGGAATAAAACTATAGCTTTGTATGCAGTACAAAAAAACCTTTTGAACTATATGTCATAGGTGGTTTTTATCTATTGTTACCTCGCGGGATGCAGAACATTACGCAATTTAATTTTGGCCAGAGTCAAATATCTAGACGAGGAGAACGATCTTCTTGACTTACGTGCTTAAAAACATGTAAAAAAATTATTTGCATATTTGCTAAGCCTAAGTCCCAAGCGCTGTGAGCTCTATGCGTGGGAGGGCGGGGAGTTTCTCTGTAGTAGCAAGTACCCCCAGACTCTTTCATGCATGTTCTTTTCTTTTTTTTAACCGAATTACGCCTTTAAATGCCATTCCCAGCTTTGGACGTTACATGATTGAGGCCCGGCATTACCTGCCGGTACCTCCTCGGTTGCATAGTGGTTCGATCCCCGCCAGGGGCTAGGATTTTTATCCGTCACTTTCTACTTCTTTCACCTCTGGCACTATCGCTCATGTGAAAAATACCGAGTAGCACCGTGGTTCGGAACCCACGTTAAACTGTAGGTCCCCTTATAACTGGCTGGGTAAGTCAGTTCGAAGGTCGGAGGAAGGCAACGGCATACCACCTCCAAACAGGACCATGCCTAGTAAAGCACTGTGGTGTTCAAACCAATCTTCGGATTATTGATAGAGGTGAAGCATTGAATTAAAATTTGTGGTTCGGCCGGGAATCGAACCCGGACCTCCATGCTTACTAGGCAGACGTCTTAACCGTTAGACTACCACACCAATAACGATTAAGGCGCCTCGGAATAGTCTCGGTACGATTTCCCTCCACAACACAAACTTTAATTCAGCTTCTTTGTTCCAAAGATAATTGCCACTACTGCCAAGGCTCTCCATGCAGCGGAATAGCACCTCAGCAATGGACATGGTGGAACAATCCTGTTATGGTGATATAAATATCAATTAATATGAATAAATAATCCCTGAGACGGATTTACGTCTCAAATATGTCAAAGACATTATTGATAGAGGTGAAGCATTGAATTAAAATGTCTTTGACATATTTGAGACGTAAATCCGTCTCAGGGATTATTTATTCATATTAATTGATATTTATATCACCATAACAGGATTGTTCCACCATGTCCATTGCTGAGGTGCTATTCCGCTGCATGGAGAGCCTTGGCAGTAGTGGCAATTATCTTTGGAACAAAGAAGCTGAATTAAAGTTTGTGTTGTGGAGGGAAATCGTACATAGACTATTCCAAGGCGCCTTAATCGTTAGTGGTGGGGTAGTCTAACGGTTAAGACGTCTGCCTAGTAAGCATGGAGGTCCGGGTTCGATTCCCGGCCGCACCACAAATTTTAATTCAATGCTTCACCTCTATCAATAATGTCTTTGACATATTTGAGACGTAAATCCGTCTCAGGGATTATTTATTCATATTAATCTTCGGATTGTTGACTGCTTTACCTTACCTTACCTTACCTCCGTCGTACGGCACTGCTGGCGGTTGTGCTTCAAGAATCCACGGCGTTGGAGGAACGAAGTGTGATCAGTTTTCTCTGGAGCAAGAGAGTAACGCCCGTCGAGATCTACAGGAAAATGCAGCCCACGTATGGGGAAAACTTTCTAATATGTTCGAAAAAGGCCTTGAAGTCTTTCATTACAATGAGCCTCCGGGATGCCGAATTCGTCGCTGTCACATACTGGACCAACAACCGGACACTCCAGTCGTCGCTCCTACTGATTTCCACGTTTTCTGGACCACTGAAGAAGTTCCAGTCTGGACGGCTAGTGGAAGGTAGCGATGAAGCCGAGACAGCAGTGCGACTCCACGGTCAGAGCGACGAATGCTACCGGAGGGGCATCTCAGATATAGTGCTGTGGCGGGACAAATATATCGACCGGTGTGAGGACTATGTGGAGAAATAGTGTAAGGTGCGTAGAATGGAGTGCATATTTGCAAGACTTGTTTGTACCGTATAGGAGCAGGATTTTTTTTTCTGACTTACCCTCGTGCTATGTTTGATGAAATGTCGTAATGCGTTAAAAAATTTTAACACGTTTTGAAAGACTGTTTTATATATTCAAAATATCCATGTTGGACATGATATTTTATCACGGGAAAGATATCAGACAAGTTCATGTGGCAATTGACAATATAATGTCATGTGTCACATCACAATACTGTCATTACATGATATGGCACATATTACAATAAGACAAGGCACGCGTCAAATGATAGATGTCACGAGGCAGATGGTGTTTCACACGTCACAGCAGAATGTGATGCGCCCAGACCTTACATGCAACGTGCATGACATCCAGAGCAACATATTATATGCTAGGTCGTGCTAGGGCTTCGTTTGTGATATCGAGTTAACGTATGTAATACAGGTATAACGTGATACGGTTTCACAAAATACCAAGTGAGACGAGGTAGGATTTATCATGCGCCACAGATTTAATAAATAAGAAAGCGCGAATACAGCAAGAATTTTTAGTGTAAATGTTTTACAAGATGACAAGTTCCTCTTTATATATTTGAATCCGTCCCCGAAATATTCGTGTACTGTTGCTCTGGCATAAGAGAATTTTTAGTTCTGATTTGCAACTGTCATTGTAGCATAACTCATTAGTTATCTTCGTCTCCAGCGCTGAAAGTTGCAAGGTCTTCAAAGCTTCCTCTCAAGTAACGCAAACTGTTGTAGTTAAAGTCTTAATGTTTTATTATTCTAGGTCTGTTTCAACATTAAATCAATGTTCTCCACCACAGAGGAAATCAGCCAGTATGTAACGCAATTTTTCTATTATTTTACTGTAGTTACATATGTTGAAAGTTACTAATAAAATGAATATTATTTATTAATTCGTTATATATATATATATAGTGTGTGTGTGTGTGTGTGTGTAATGATTAAAAACTGAATTGTTGTGTATCTGAACTTATATATAACAGATTTCTAGCTGTAAGACTGTCACTGATTATCAATACGGAATGACAAGTAAAAATGCTCATTAAAAAGAAACTGATGATTAAAAACAAGACCATACTTAGAACCGTTTCTGAATTTAAAACCACCTAACTGAGCACTGATTATTAAACCATCTAAATGAACACTGAATTTAAAGCCACCTTACTGAACACTGAATACAGAGCCACTTAACTGAACACTAAATACAGTGAACAGATTGTCAAAGAAATTACAGACACTCACCTCGAGAATACAACAGCATGTAGGCTAACAACAGCATGTAGACTGGTACGATAACAATCCATAATAATGTAATATTTTGAAGGGATTATGTTCACCCAAAAATCAAAACGATTATCCTTAGTCACATTTAGCCCTGTATGAAATCTAATTACCTACTGAGAAACAATGTGAACTGACTGAAAATTGTGCTGCAGAATAAGCATGTGAGTAAAACCTCCCATTCCCAAAATATAAATAAATTGAACTGATTTAGTTATTCACGGCGGCCCTAGTATGGCAATGCTTTTCCATTTTAATAATGGTTAACTCAAGACAACACAAATTTTAAAGTCAAATCACATCTGTGCAATTGAAAGTGCGCAATGGATAACATTACTGTGCACCGCAATGGAGTACTTTGTTACAAAATCCTAATTTTTGTTAGTTATGCCATTTGAGAAATTAATAAAGAGAAAGATGTTGAATATAAAAATGAACAAACACTACCACGAGAATTTCAACTGCGAGAATGAACCAACAAAGGACTGAATTAGGTACCACAAGAAAAATATATCTTATTGTTTCATTTCAATTTACCCTGCACACAAATCATATTTCGAATTAACTGATTAAAGGAAGTGAACTGCAATCCAGAAATTGAAATTCTCCCATACTGCTTAATCTCGAGGATAAGGATGAATGAGTAACAAAGCATCTACTTTTATACAGTTATATTTACCTTAGTCCATTGTACATCTCACATACACTGCTTTGTAATAAAACTCTTCAGTTTGATGTAAATTTACACAGAATTTAAGTTCCAAACATTTCCAACAGACTAACAACTGCACAACACTAACTCCCGCACAAGACTCACTGACGAATGCTACTGACAGACTGAGACAATATACTCTTAGGTATCCACAGATATATGACGAAGAGGTTAACAAGAAACATAGTATACCGGAAATGCAGGTGGAATCGAAATCAAATTATCTAATATTTAGATGTAAGTCAAAGAAGCTAACAGGAAACATAATATACTTAACATGAAAGTGAATTGAAATTAATATAGGCCCCTCTCAACGTTACTGAAAACAACGTTCAAATAACAATAATTAACAGACAATATACCACCATATTTTAAATGTAACATTGTCTGGACGTCCAAAGAGTCAGAGCACGCCCTAAAAAACTTCAACTTCAAACCGTCATAAATCGACAAAGGATAATTATTATTGGATTAAAAATACACATTTATGTACCTCTTCTTCAAACTCTTAACTCATTATTCAAGTGACAGTCTTCTAAATTTTTTCTGAAAAAGTGTTTTTATTTTTAATTTCTTTTAATGTTACATTCGATGATGCTCTGACAGTCGCGGGGATGCAATTTTTCCTGCCCCCTCTTTCTTGTCTCATGTGTTAAAAGTTATAAGCTGTGACATATGGTGTTATTGAACTCTATGGAATGGCACATATTTAATAGGTGAGCAGCTAAAGTAAGCACATTTCTTTATTAAAATCTTGAATACTTTTCTTTATGTTCGTGATGAACCGGCTTTCGGCTTTTTAGGCCATCATCAGATAAGGTAATACTGAACATGTGCGCACAATGACAGCGATAGCAAAGGTGGTCTTACAAAGATATGCGAATTTTGTGACTTTCTTTACCAGAAAACGAACATGAAATTTAAAAAAATATCTTATATTACATTGAATTTAAAAAATAGAATTTTTCGAACGTATGAAATAAATGTTATCCAGGTAAGTTATGATACCGGAGCAATATTTATTTCTAATGTTCCAAAAATTTTAATTTTTAAATTCAGTGTAATATATTTATTTAAATTCCATGTTCGTTTTCTGGTCACACAATTCGCATTTCTTTGTAAGACCATTTTTGCATAACCGTGTATCGTCACTGTTATTGTATGGACTCTTTGTTTAGTATTAATTTATCTCGTGGTGGCCTAAAAAGCCGAAATACGATTCATAACGAACAAATAAATAAAAATATTGTGGAACATAAATAAAAGTATTCAAGGTTTTAATATATCTATTTTCCAGTTTGCTCTTTAACACTTCTCAACGATGTGAGGAGTCGCCAGAAACGACACGTAGTTCGGATTCCACGTTAAGCTGTAGGTCCCAAAAAAAAAAAAAAAAAAAAAAAAAAAAAAAAAAAAAAAAAATGTTCAAATGTCTAAACTTACAAACTACTTACGAACTAGGACGGCACAAATATCCATGCCCGAGGGGGGATTCGAACCCCCGACCATAGTGGCCGTGCAGACGGTGACTGAAGTGCCGCAATCCCCTTTTTATTATTTTTTTTGTTTTTTTTTTGTTTTTTTTCCTTTCTTTTTTTATTTTTTTCCCCCTCAGCCCCCCCCCTTTTTTTTCCCTAAGCTCTTCCTCTTCAGGCGTTGGCGCCTAACTATCATTACCCCCATAAACAAAACATCTCGCCTGCCAAAAAAAAAGTCTAGTGCCACCGCCACTTTTACCTTATACTAAATGAAAGATTAAACTAAGGGAAAGGATCGGCCACCGCGGCGGGCTGTAGGTCCCCTTTTCGCGGTTGGATAACTGTGGTAGTCGTTTGAAATGAGTTATGGTGCATTTCGAATTACGCGGCACTGGTATTTTGGATTATATTTAAATTTTACGGACTTTTCTTTGATATTGAATCGTTGATTAAGTGTTGTACGATTATGTGATCCATTATGTACTGACAGACGTCATGTGACAAATTTTGCAATTAAAGCTTATGTCAGACACATACGACGTATAGTTTTATTAATGTCATTTTAAGTGTTTCTTTAGTATAATAACTAATATAATTAATACACACTTTGATTGCCACGGCTGGTTCTGCAATTAACTCGGTGATTATGTAGGAGTGTCTGATCAAAGGCTTTGAGTTCTGTGTAAAATTTTTCCCGCATAATATCTCCCATCACACAATCCACATCCTCCTGTCTTTCTATAACGCTGTCATTTAGATTGTTTCACCCGATATCCAGGTCGTGTGTCTGATTTTATTCAAATGAAGGATTTGTCTATTACAACTGGAGCGGATTTATTCGTAATGAAAAATTTTAGCAACAACTAACTCTCACAAAGAGTATATTATGGTCATATATAGTCTGAGCAGATTTTAAGGCTGCAAAAGTGTGGCTGTGCTGAGAAACCGTTGTCCAGAGAAAATATGATAGGTTGTACCGTATCGATTCAAATAGCATTGAAGTTAAGCAATCAGTCTGTTTCCCGCGCAGATTCAAGCAGCCAGACAGGATGGCTTAACGCTGTCTTAGTTTCATTAGTTGAAACAAAGCAGTCAAATGATAGCACACGAGCCTGCTAGACCGTTGGCTCGGGTTCGTACCTCAGTACCGTCTAATGTCCAATTTTTGTACTTCTCTTGCTCAGTTTGACGCAACCAAACAAAGAACGTGTTTTTCAACACTGGCTTTGGTATCCCGCTTGAACTGGAGCGAGTAGACGGAAGGATTAACTTCAGTGATAATTAAATTGGGAACGGAATAGCGTGTGTGATTTTCAGCGTTACCTATCCTACTTACAAGCTCTTCAGAGTCTTGCTGCCCCTATGTATATCTTACAGCATTCAACTTTTTCTTATTTACTTACAAATGGTTTTTCCATATTAGCTGCTGATGTTCGTACTACAGCTAATTTCGCCTCTGAAGAAAGCTCTTTTATGTAAGCAGCATCCATATTCCAGAATGAAACTTTCACTCTGAGCTGAGTCGTTAGAGCCCTTGCACACGAAAGGCAAAGGTCCCAGTTTCGAGTCCCGGTTCCGGCACACAATTTTAATCTGCCAGGAAGTTTCATATTAGCGCACACTCCGCTCTAGAGTGAAAGTTTCATTCTGGAAACATCCCTTAGGCTGTGGCTAAGCCATGTCTCCACCATAATCTTTCTTTCTTTCAGGAGTGCAAGTCTTGCAAGGTTCGCAGGAGAGCTTCTGTGAAGTTTGGAAAGTAGGAGGCAAGGTACTGGCGGAAGTAAAGTAGTGAGGTGGCATCGTGAGTCATGTCGGGATAGCTCAGTCGGTAGAGCGCTTGCCTGCGATAGGCAAAGGTCCCAGGTTCGAGTCCCGGTTCCGGCACACAATTTTAATCTACCAGAAAGTATCAGAATCCATATTTCTCCTAGATTTGCAGGTTTCTACTGCTTTCCATCGGTCCTATAGTCATTGCAGTTTAACACTTTCGCATTTTCTGCTACTTTAGTTTATAAGACGGCTGTATTCCCTTTAATGTACTGTTCTTTCATATTCATATATTTCGCCAATTTATTTCAGTATTTCCTATGGTATGCAATGACTTCTAGCAGAACTTCCTGTTTATCCATGTGATCGTCTGCTGGCATCATATATTATTTGAATGTTATATATCCTACAAACACTTCATTATATTGGGTGTAGACAACAGCCTGAGAGAACGAGAATGGCGCAAGTGGTGCCAAGCAGACAAGTTAGAAGACTCTTACTTTCTGTTCTGCCTATCTTTCTGACGTTAATCTGGATTTGCCAATGTAAGTGATACAGGATGGTCAACACTTTCCCTGGAGCATAATTTGTGTATCACAAATTTCTGCGTCTAGTGTTATCCCTTGTAAAAAGGTGCCAACGTCTACAAAGTATCTTCCAGTCATGCATCTGAAACGTGACGTGGGCGCCAGCCCGATATTCTCTTAACTGGGTGTGGAATACCGCTGAAAACCACCTTACGGCTGGCCAGCACACCATGACTTGTCGTTAATCTACCTGGCGGGTTCGATCCGGGACCTACGCTGCTTCTCGTATCCTGTAAAATATTGCGCTTATTGTGCACGGAAATCCACAAGGTTTCTATTAGAATGCTACTCGCATAAGAAAAGAGAGAGACTGAATCATGCAATGCACTGAAAAGAATGTTAAATAGCGATGACGATGATGACGGTTATCATGAAGAAGGTATCAAGAGACTGAATAAAACTACACCATGATATAACTGTTCAGTGAGCTGTGCAGTATTGGCAGGAGGAATTGAAGCAAAGCACGTGCACATAATTGTTTTTGTGATATAAATGAGAGCACGACTGCAAGATTAAAACACATATCGACATTAATTGCCGTTATAGTACGAATAAAAGCTTTAATAACATCGCTTTTGTATAGTTACAGACGATCAAGTGTTTCTATGAATGCAATAATATCCCGTAGGCAAATATTGCGTCCAGATTAAGTTCCATGGAAAAAAATACAGAGCGCAGATCGTGGCAATCTAGCACAGCAAGTAACGACAGATAGGAATATCATACCCTTGTCCATTTCATCAGCTATCGACAAGGATGTGACATATAGGGGCGTATTGCGTTTTTTGTGTGTATGTATTGCACTCTGAATTACACTGTAATATGTTACTCTACTTCATTTTTTGCTCGCATTGATAATATTGGGCGGGGTAAAATATTCCATTTATATTGTATTTCATGTAACGTAAAGCTTCTTTCGTCGATTAATGTTCTGAATTGTTGTTCCTTCGAATCCGTGTGTGAACCCTGAATTTAAATTCGTTGTAAAATTATTATTTTAGTATTCTGCTTTGTTTACATTCGCATCCGTTTTTCGTAATTTTTCGAATTTAATGTAGAACTCACTGTGCGCAGTTATTGACGGAACTGCTATTCAGCTTCATTGCTCACATCTTAGTCACGGATGAGTATTTGTACTTTCAGTGATCTCTAAATTTTTATTTAAAAGGACGAATGTAGTGAGTTCACTGATTTCTCAAAAACTGACATTATGAGAACCGTGACTATGGTATTATAATGTTTATAATTAAAATCAGCGACCAGCCACACGTATGGTATAAAAAGTTTATTTATTTAGACCATGGCCGGTTTGTGATTTTCTTACAAATCCATCTTCAGACGGTTTACATGTCTTCCAGCTGGGGCCTCGCTTTATGTCTGTTATTGTACCGCAGCCAGGTTGTGTCTTTGTAACGAAATCGTCCTGTACTCCTCTTGTCTATTTTAAACACGTTGTGTCTGAACGTGCACTGTATGAGTGCTGTTAATGTTGTTAAGTGTTTCACTCTATGTTGTTGTTATGGTCTTCAGTCCAGAGACTGTTTTGATGCAGCTCTCCACAATACCCTATCCTGAGCAAGCCTTTTCATCTCCTCATAAGAACGACAACCCACATCCACTTGAATCTGCTTACTATACGCGTCTCTTGGTTTCCCTCTGCGATTTTTACCCCACACACTTCCCTCCAATGCTAAATTTACGATTCCTCGATGTATAAGAATGTGTCCTACCAAGCGATCCCTTCTTTTAGTCAGGGTATGCCAAAAATTCCTTTTCTCACCAATTCTGTTCAGTACCTCTTCATTAGTTATGCGATCTACCCACCTAATCTTCAGCATTCTTCTGTAGAACCACATTTCAAAAGCCTCTATCCTCTTCCTGTCCGCACAGCTTATCGTCCATGTTTCACTCCCGTACAAGGCAACAATCCACACAGATGCCTTCAGAAAAGACTTCCTTACACTTAAATTAATATTCGATGTTAGAAAATTTCTCTTTTTCAAAAATGCTTTTCTTCCCATTGCCATTCTGCATTTTATATCCTCTGTACTGCGACCATCATTTCTTATTTTACTGCCCAAGTAACAAAACTCATCTACCTCCTTTATTGCTTCGTTACCTAATCTAATTCCTTCAGCATCACCCGATTGTCTTATACTGCACTCCATTACCCTAGTTTTGCTCTTGTTAATGTTCATCTTATAAGCACCTTTCAGCACACTGTCCATTCCGTTCAATTCCTCTTCCAGGTCCTTTGCTGTATCTGACAGAATTACTATATCGTCGGCAAAACGCAATGTTTTTAATTCTTCCCCTTGAACTTTAATTCCTTCGCCAAATTTCTCCTTGCTTTCCTTTATAGCTTGCTCAATGTACAAATTGAACAACATTGGAGAAAGGCTACAGCCCTGTCTCACTCCCTTCCCAACTGATGCTTCCCTTTCATGCCCTTCAAAATGTTCAAATGTTTGTAAAGCTTATGGGACTTAACTACGGGGTCATCAGTCCCTAAACTTACAAACTACTTATGAACTACTTACGAACTAGGACGGCACAAATATCCATGCCCGAGGGGGGATTCGAACCCCCGACCGTAGTGGTAGCGCAGACCGTGACTGAAGCGCCTCAGTCCCCTCGGCCACCGCGGCCGGCTTTCATGCCCTTCGAGTCTAATAAATGCGGTCTGGCTTTTGTAAAAGTTGTAAATAACTCTCCTTTCCCTGTATTTTACCCCTGCTGACTTCAGACTTTGAAAGAGTGTATTCCAGTCAACATTGTCAAAAGCTTTCTCCAAATCTAGAAAAGCTAAAATTGTAGGTTTGCCTTTCCTTAATCTATCTTCTAAGATAAGACGTAAAGTGAGTATTGCCTCCCTGGTTCCTACGTTCCTCCTGAATTCAAACTGATCTTCCCCGAGGTCAGCTTCTACCAGCTTTTCCATTCTCCTGTAGATAATTCGTGTTAAAATTTTGCAACTATGACTTATCAAAGTGATGGTTCTGTAATTTTCACACCAGTCTTCGCCTGCTTTCTTTGGTATGGGGATTATTACGTTTTTCTTAAAGTCTGAGGGTATTACGTCTGTCTCATACATCCTACACACTAGTTCAAATAGTTTTGTCATGGTTGGCTCTCCCAGAGACTTTAGTAGCTCTGAGGGTATGTCATCTACTCCTGGGGTCTTGTTCCGACCTAGGTCTTTCAGGGCTCTGTCAAATTCATCTCTCAGTATAGTATCTCCTATTTCATCTTGATCTACTTCCTCTTCCCTTCCTACAACATCGTTTTTAAGTTCATTTCCTTTGTAGAGCTGCTCTATGTACTCTTTCCACCTTTCAGCTTTCTCTCCTTTGCTGAGAACCGGTTTCCCATCTGAGTTCTTGATATTCGTAGAGTTGCTTTTCTTGTCCCCAAATGTATCTTTTATTTTCCTGTAGGCGGTATCTACTTTTCCCCTTCTTATACATTCTTCTACAGATCTGCATTTGGCTTCTAGCCACTCCTGCTTAGCCATTTCGCACTCCCTGTCAATCTCATTTCTTAGTCGTCTGTACTCCGTTTTGCCTGTTTCATTTACTGCATTTTTATATTTTCGCCTTTCATCGATTAAATTTAGTATTTCCTGTGATATCCAAAGATTTTTCGTAGGTCTTTCCTTTCTACCTATTTTGTCCTCTGCTGCCTTCACTATTTCATCTCTCAATGCTACCCATTCCTCTTCTACTGTTTTATTTCCCCCTGTTTCTGTCAATTGATGCCTAAATCTCCCTCTGAAATTCTTCAGAACTTCACGTTCCTTCAATTTATTTAAGTCCCATCTCCTTATTTTCCTACCTTTCTGCAGTTTTTCAGTTTCAGCCTACAGTTCATGACTAACAAGTTATGGTCAGAGTCTATATCTGCCCCTAGGTATGTCTTACAGTTTATCACCTGGTTCCGGAATCTATGTTTTGCCATTATAAAATCTATCTGATACCTTCCAGTGTCTCCTGGTGTCCTGGTCTCTTCCACGTATACAACCTTCTTTTGTGATTCTTAAACCACGTGTTTGTTACGATTAAATCATGTTCCGTGCAAAATTCTACCAGGCGACTTCCTCTTTCATTCCTTCTGCCCACTCCATCTTCACCTACTATTTTTCCTTCTCTTCCTTTTCCTATTACCGAATTCCAGTCTCCCATCACAATTAAGTTTTCCTCTCCCTTAACTGTCTGAATAATTTCCTTTAGCTCCTCATATATTTCTTCGATCTCCTCATCATCGGCAGAGCTAGTTGGCATATAAACCTGTACCTCTGTTGTCGGTGTTGGCTTCGTATCTATCTTGACAATGATAATGCGATCACTGTGCTGCTCATAGTAGTTTACCCGCATTCCTATCTTCTTATTCATTATAAGTCCTACTCATGTGATACCTCCAACTGATTTTGTATTTATAATCCTGTACTCATCTGACCAGAAATCCTGTTCATCCTGCCACCGAACTTCACTAATCCCCACTATATCTAACCTCAACCTATCCATTTCCCTTTTTAAATTTTCTACTTTTCCTACCCGATTAAGGGATCTAACATTCCACGCTCCGATCCGTAGAATGCCAGTATTGTCTTTCCTGATGACAACATCCTCCTGAGTAGTCCCCGCCCGGAGATCCGAATGGGGGACTATTTTACCTCCGGAATATTTTATCCGAGAGGATGCCATCATCATATTTTCATACAGTAGAGCTGCATGTCCTCGGGAAAAGTAACAGCTGTAATTTCCCCTTGCTTTCAGCCGTTCGCAGTAACTGCATGGCAAAGCCACATTGGCTGATGTTACAAGGCCAGCTCAGTCAATCATCCAGACTGTTGCCCCTGTAACTACTGAAAAGGCTGCTGCCCCTCTTCAGGAACCACACGTTTGCCTGGCCTCTCCACAGATACCCCTCCGCTGTGGTTGCACCTACGGTACGGCTATCTGCATCGTTGAGGCACGCAAGCAACCCCACCTTGGCGATGTCTGTGGTTCATGGGGGTGGATTTCACTCAATATCAAGCTAAAATGTAAATGCACATAGTAACCAATTACAAAGCGTGGCCCTGTTTTACAATGCCTTTTTTACTAAGACTAGCAAGGAAAGTTGCGTTTTGTGATGTTATTTGTGTGGTGAAGCGTCAGATGGAGCGGCGATTGATAATCAATTCTGCTAAAGTATTGCAATTGGTTGAGATGAAGTTACGAAGAACCATTCTTCGTGAAGATGATATTAGTGTAGAAGATGAATCATTCGCATGGCTTCGCGTATCTGTTATGGTACAGAAATATGAGCATAAGTTAGACACTGTTGTAACACTAACACAGAATGATGACAATAGGGATGATAATGACGAAGAACTCATTGCTAGCGGTAGTGCTACGGTAAGTGCGGGAGGAGGCGATTAAATTAGATGAATACTTGCTCCATAGATTACATGTACGACATTTCGTAATGATGTGTAACGTGTCAGTTTAGTAAATGGTTTCTATAATGACAATCAATATTTTAAGCAATTTTTATTTTCATTTTTTATATATTAAGTTTTATCTAAAAATTGAACTAACGTGTAGAAGGAGTTGCCATTCAGAAATTCCTTTAATTTCTTTTTAAATACCAGTTGGCTATCTGTCAGATTTTTTATGCTATTTGGTAAGTGACAGAAGACTTTTGTGGCAGCATAATTCACTCCTTTCTGTGCCAATGTTAGATTTAACCTTGAATAGGTTAGTGTTGTAGCTAGACACACTGCTATTACTTTTCAATTGGGCCGGATTGTTAATAACAAATTTCACGAGTGAATATATATACGTTGTGAAGCTACAGTGATGATCCGTAGATCCTTAAATAAATCTTTGCACGATGATCTTGGGTGAGCTCCAGCAATTATTCTGATTACATTGTGTGCAATAAATACTTTTTTTACTCAGTGTTGAATTGCCCCAGAATATGATCCCATATGAAAGCAGTGAATCAAAATAGGCACAGTAAGTTAATTTACTGACAAGGAAAGTACTTGGGCTCGAACAAACACATATACAGCAAAATCGTATGAGAGATAATGTAAAGATCCCTTATTGCACTAGTGATACTCCCGCATCTGCAAAACTCTGCAGTCGTCCGTTAGAGGCCTCTGCGTGTGCCACGCCGCAATGCACTTTGACCTGACGGTTCGCCAGTAGGGACGGTGCAGTGTGCCTCCGAAGTTGCGTTTTGTGACGTTATTTGTGTGGTGAAGCGTCAGATGGGACGGCGATTGCTAATCAACCCTGCTAATGTATTGCGATTAGTTGAGATGAAGTTACGAAGAACCCTTCTTCGTGAAGATGGCATTAGTGTAGCAGATGAATCATTTGCTTGATTTCTCGTATCTGTTATAGTACAGAAATATGAGCATAAGTTAGATACTGTTGTTACAAACTCATATTAATGATAATAGGGATGATAATAACGAACAACGCATTGCAAGCGGTATTGCTACGGTAAGTGCGGGAAGAGGCGATGGAAGTAGTGGCAGTGAATACCAACAGTCTTTCCGGAAGAAGGTTAATGTTGCAACTATCATAACGGCTTTTGATGACAATTTGCTAGAGAACATGTACTACAATTATTACATAAGTTATAGATAGGATATCTCCATTACGTATTGCAATTTCTTCCAATTCAATCCCTCGTTAATGGAAACACCTAAAAAATTTTAATATTCTATCTTACCTGCAGATTTATGTTCAAAATCTAAATTTATTAATGCTGTCATGCCATTTACTGTATGAAAGTGTATATACTGGGTTTTATCAAAGTTTAATGAGAGTCCATTTGTAGAGGACTACTTAATAATTTTAAGAAAGACATCATTTACAATTTCATCTGTTAATTCCTGTTCGTTTGACGTGTTAGCTATACTTGTATCGTCAGCAAAAAGAACTAGCTTAGCATCATCGTCAATGTAGAATGGCAAGTCATTAAAATTTATTAAGAACAGTAAAGTACCCAAGACCGAACCTTGTGGGACCCTATTTTTGATAAATCCCCAGTTAGAGGAATTAATTGTGTGACATTATCCATGTATATGCTTCGCAAATAGCGAAATTTCCTGACCTCTGATGATCCTGTAAGATGGACAAACAATCTGCAACACAAGAAAATTTGTGCCGGACCGGGACTCGAACCCGGGTCTCCCGCTTTTCGCCGAGCGGACGCCTTAACCACTCGGTCGCCCGTGCACGCTTCCCGGCCAGACCTAAACTTCCATGTGTTGCACTTGCCTCGTTCCCTCACATGCTCGCACACGTTATAGTGTGAGTCCCGCAAGAGGGAGAGAGACAATTCTACCGCCATGAAGCTCTGGCAGCGTTGCTGATGTGAAATATACCGGGTAGCACCGTGGTTCGGAACCCACGATAAACTGTAGGTCCTTCTGTAACTGGCTGGGTAAGTCAGTTCGAAGGTCGGAGGAAGGCAACGGCATACCACCTCCAAACAGGACCATGCCTAGTAAAGCACCGTGGTGTTCAAACCAATCTTCGGATTGTTGACTGCTTTACCTTTTTTTTAAGCTTGTCAGCTGTTAATATTTATTATTATGTCTGTTCCAAGGGAACAGACGTTGGCGGTGATCCGCAGCAGAGATAAATATATCCATGTATATGCTTCGCAAATCCCGAAATTTCCTGACGTCTGCTGCTCCTGTGAGATGGACAAACGATCTGTGTGACAATGGCCCAGACATAATTAATTTGTGTTGCAGATTGCAGCAGACACCAGAACCCCCAATACGTGGCTGCACCTCACTGCAGTCGCTGGACTGTGCGTTGAGACGCCCAGGCTGTCCCCAAAACGATCGTCTGGTTGAAGGCGGTCTAGAGTCTCGCCTGTGAGTAACGCTTTATGCGGACTGTGACGGGTCCACTCAGCATTCTGTACGACCCATCTTTATCGAGCTGCACGTTGCCTACTTCTTCAAGTTGAACCTCGCCTTGGGCCGGTAATTCTGATGTCGTGCAGCTTTATTTACGCACACACTTCAGAGGTATTAACTCGCAGTCGGCTGTGGTGCAGCGGACGTACCTGCTCACCGTGTGCTGGCGGGTGGCAAAGCCTCCTGGAAGCCTGCCTGTAGTGTGGTGTGGTGCGCTTTGGTGGAGCGGCCGCCAGCACAGAGCAACAGCCGCTAGCACGCCACGCCTCGCCGCAGTCGCCGGCTCAGGCCTGCTTTGTGCTGCGGCGCCGCGGGCGACGCCAGAACAATGACGCCGCGCTCTCTGTCTCCGTCTGCCTCTGCCTCTGCCTCCTCTGTCCCTCTGCCTTCTCCTCTGCCCTGCAGTTTGCGGGCGCCACGACTGCATCTCTCTCACACACTACATGCAGGCGCCGCGTGCTGCACCTCAGAGACAACAGCGCCTCTGCGATTTCAGTGAGCTGCCGAGCCAGACGAGATGCGACCTCGCGTGTTGTTATACTGCGAGAGGCGCATTCTCACGCACATGTATGCGGAGATGTGAGTTCATTGACGACGCGCGTGCACGCGACGGAAGGACATTTCGATATACAGGTTGTTACAAAAAAAGGTATGGCCAAACTTTCAGGAAACATTCCTCACACACAAAGAAAGAAAATATGTTATGTGGACATGTGTCCGGAAACGCTTTATTTCCATGTTAGAGCTCATTTTATTACTTGTCTTCAAATCACATTAATGATGGAATGGAAACACACAGCAACAGAACGGTTAGGTCACTGTTTACATAAATTCTGTTCCGCGTATGGCACAGGCTACCCTCCAAAAATCCTTGTTTCACTCATCACCACGAAAGTTGACATGTATGAGTTTTTCTAGATGGGGAGGAGGAGGGAGGAGATGAACCAAGGAAGCGGGAGGAGTAGTGGTAGAAATGGGCCGACAGGGGTGGGGGGTGGGGGTGGAGACTGGCAGAAGAAATGGCTGGAGGAAGAGGAGGGAAGTTGCAATACAAGAATATAGAACAAAAAAATACCCGGCCAACGCCGATTTTCAGGTAGTAGGTTATATTTTTATATATATATGGTAAGAAGTTGCTTTCTACATTAATAAATGGCGTAGCCTTAAAATTGACTTCGTCAATTCGATTTAATCACTTTCCTTTTCAAAAGTAATGCTCCAGACGGAATTATTTCGTGGAACAATAATTATGGTCTCCTTAGTGTGTGTGAAAGAGGTACGAGAATTTTGTGGAGCCCGTCAACGTAAAGAGAGAAGTACTTGCAGGGGACCATCTTTTAGAGAAACGCTTTTTAGAAAGCTTAGAGAACGACATAAGCGACGGCATGCAGCAAGTTCAGCTGCATCCGACTTCGATCCCACTCAGCGACCATAAGACCAAAGTAAGGTAGATGAGGACTTCTAGAAATACAGAAAATATTTATCTCCTGCCATTTACGTATGAAAAAGTAAAAATAAACACTGCGGACCACTGCCACATCCTGCTTATGTCTCGAGTGAAAAACAACTGCCGGTAAGCCTCCATAATGGTACTACTCTCTCTGACTTTATCATCATGTTCTTTTTGCAAGAAACAGGTAGGCGGAAGCAACATATTGGCGCCTCTTAGATTAACGTAATCTTTCATAGTGTGATGAAGAACGTCTCTCCTGTAGCGTCTGCTACTAGTCTTAACCGAACGCGACGTTTTCATGTTTAGTGACTGCTCTTTTTATAGATCTTCTGTTTCTTCTAAATACCGCACTTTTGTAATGTTTGTAATGCTTATGGGACTTAACTGCGGGGTCATCAGTCCCTAAACTTACAAACTACTTACTAACTAGCTAACACTAAGGACGGCACAAATATCCATGCCCAAGGGGGGATTCGAACCCCCGACCGTTGTGGCCGTGCAGAGCGTGACTGACGCGCCGCAGTACCCTCGGCCACCGCGGCCGGCTACCGCACTTGGTACGGATTCCACACTCACCAGACTTTTGCAATCTGTTTCCTTTCCTGATATACTATTCTTCGTGAGTATTCTTCCAATACATCCTACGCTGTCAGCTGCTTTACCCACGATTAATTTTGTTTAGTCGTCTTCGTCGCTGTGTATTTTGCCTATCTTTCAGGAAAGGTTGGGATGCATGGACATCTAAAACAGCTATACTGATTAGTAATGCAAGTTTTATTTACTGAAAGTTACACCAAATACTCAACTTCTACAAATTATGTCTCTCCTCTTCTCGCGTCGTCGTCTTCTTGTACGATGCTAGCTGCGCTGGGTCCTAGTGACTGCCTGTTTCGGAACCGAGTTGTTCCCGTCCAAACGCATGTCTGCCTAGATATAGCCGCTTGTAGAGGGCGCGCTTCTAGGTTAATCCCTCCAGGAGGTGCGGCACTGGCGTGTGATTGGCTGCCGGTCATCCGCTGCCTTCTCCACGATCGTTCTCGTGCGTCTGGCGTGTGGTGCCGACTTTACGCACAAAAATTTTATGCGGGAGTCCAACTTAAAATCTCCCAGGTAATTTATGGAATTATCGGAATGGACGAAATTTCGTTCGTTATTGATGAAGGACCAGTGTGTTCACAAGTAGAGTGGTTTTAATTAGTGCTGAACGTCACAGAGCCATTGGTCTTTGTTAGAGCGGATTTTAAGGAGTGCTCCACAGCGATTCACTGTGAGACACAGGGTTTCCGCATAGCAGGGACCTATTGCGGCTCGGGGTGCCTTCGACGACTGTTGTTTGATTGTGAAGCGAGGCTCCGCCTGGAACCAGAGATCATCACTCAGTCCACAGTGCGCACCGCCAGCACTGGCGATCGCAGCAGCAGTTCTAGCAGACAAGCGAATCTTTGGCGAGAGTGCTTCAACTTCGCAGTCAAGTGCTTATGGACTGTCATAGAAGAGTTACTTTCTTCCAGAGGAACCATATTTGATGGGATAATGAAAGTTCCACTCTGCAGCGGTGTGTGCGCTGATATGAAATTTCCTGGCAGATTAAAACTGTGTGCCGCAACCGGGACTCGAACCTAGGACCTTTGCCTTTCGCGGACAAGCGCTCTACCACTGAGCTATCCCGAAGTAGGAGGCGAGGTACTTGCAGTGTTGAAGTTGTGGGGCGTGACCGTGTGTCGTGTAGGGATAGCTCAGTGGTAGAGCGCATGCTCGCGAAAGGCAAAGATCCAAAGTTCGAGTCCCGGTTCCGGCGCTCAATTTCAATCTGACAGGAAGTTTCACCGTATTTGATGTTCAGAATCATAGTAAATTTCCAGAATTTCATCAGGAAAGAAATGAGATCACGTCACCTGTATTAAATAACAGTTATCGGATATCACCACATGCCTATCCTCTCCTTTGCCAACCGCAGTTTGTGGTGACTTGATTGTAAATTCAATCAATAGTGTTGACTAGTTTCTTTTTCGTTTGTCATTTGTATTTTTCACGAGATTGTTCGAGGTACCCACTAGCAAACTTTGGTAGCAGTAGTTTTTAACCTTGCGTATATTATCTGGATGGGAAATAAATATTTTTGGCCGTTCATTACGCATACTGGTGTGAATGAAACAGTATATTACTAAGAGTTACGGGTATTCATTCTGTACACGATAACGAAATTCTTCTCACATCTAATATATAAAATGGCAGTGGGAATTAAATGCATCCATTCCCTGAAAGACACACTCGGCTCCAAATCAGTGTCTGTGAACACTAAGATAAAAATCTATAACACGGTGATTTGCCCAGCGGTAATACAGTAAAACTTCCCTTAACGGACGCTTCCCAATAGCGGATTCCCCTCAATAGCGGACATTTTAAAATTCCCCAGAAAAAACAACATTAGCCCTTATGCTAAAATTATTCCGAACAGCGGACATTCTATACATCGGACACGGACACCGTAATATGTCCCCCAACAACAATCAAACCTTCCAAATAACGGACAGAGTGCAAGAATCCGTGCACTCTTGCGTGTCAAAACTCTGAGTATCGTCAATTCTAACGTGTGTTGATTGAAGATTTAGCGTGTTTCTTGTTCGTATTGCGTGGTTTCATTGCATTGCCATTTATTGGAACTTTTTGGAAGTACAGGACGTACAATATTGGTTCATGCCGCGCAGAAACAGACAATGAGAGTGCGGCGCCGGCCGCGGTGGCCGAGGGGACTGAGGCGCTCCAGTCACGGTCTGCACGGCCACTACGGTCGGGGGTTCGAATCCCCCCTCGGGCATGGATATTTGTGCCGTCCTTAGTCTTAAGTAGTTCATAAGTAGTTTGTAAGCTTAGGGACTGATGACCCTGTAGTTAAGTCCCATAGGTTCTACAAATATTTGAACATTTTGATAGTGCGGCACCAAACACTATCCGCCTGTTGTCGGTACATCAGACGAAGCCAAGCGTTGAGTGGTAAACTCACTGTTGTGTTACAGCGTGGGCTTGGGTAGGGCAGAGGATAGGCGATAGGGTATCGAATGTTTTCATCCGATGGCTGCCACAACCTGGTTTCAATAGTCAAAAGCTTTGTCTAACGCGTCTTGAGTGTTTTCGATTTGAAGTTTCGTTTTCGCCCTACACGCTTTAAAATGCCCAAAGATAAAAGTCACCAAATACCAAAAAAGCTGAGTACAGGCGCGAAACGAAAAAAGAATGTGATCTCGTTGTAACAAAAGCTTTGCTCTTTGCAGAAAATTGATGCTGGTGAGCCACCCGCGAAAGTTGCTGCGGATTTGAACTTCGGTATGAGTGCGATTACTGATTGAAAAACAAATTGATCAGATATTTAGACATTCTGTTCCATTCAAGCGTCAAGCAGTGCAATGAAATCTCGAAGAAGAATGAGAAAAAGTTAATATCCTCAGTTAAAAGAGGTTTTATTTTTGTGGCATGAACAAGTACGAGCCAAAGGCGTGCTAGTTAAGATCCTCGACTTCGTCTAAAAGCGATGACTTTTTATGAGCTCATTGAAGGAAAGGAGTAAGAATTCCTTGGAAATTATGGCTGTCTGCCATTCGCACGTTTAAGGATCGTACTCAGCGGTATTGACACAATTCGGTGTGTTTCACGCGTGAAAACAGGAGACTTTGGTTTTATCCGAGATTTTCGTTATCCGGACCGGCCGCCATTCCGATAATTTCGAATAAACGGTATTCTGCTTTCTTAACAGCGGACACTTCTTAAAAGCGGAAAATTTTATTTTCCCCAGTGGTGTCCGTTATACAGAAGTTTTACTGTATACGGTTCAGAAACATGGAGCATGACTAAACGGGACAAGGAAAAACTATTAATATTTGAAAGAAAAGCAATGAGGAAGATATTGGGACCAATTTTAGGTAGCGGAAAATGGAGGAAGAGGACGAATGAGGAAATCTACCCTCTGATGCGATAGCCAAATATCTTAAAGAAGATAAAGAGCAAGAGAATACAGTGGGTGGGTCATGTAGCCCGTAAGCCAGAAGGAAGACAGGCGAAGATGTCACTAGCAGGGAAACCAAACACCAAACGCACCACTGGACGACCAAGGCAGCGCTGGACGGACGACCTGGCAGCCCTGGGGACTGAAGACACCTGGAGGAGCCGGGCGCAAAACAGGAGGGAATGGAGGCAGAGCGTGGAAGCAGAGCGTGGTCTGCACATCCTGTGATCGCTGGATTTATATATAAAAATGAGTGTTTGTTTGTTTGTTCTTTTGTACGTATTTTATACACGGCATACCGTACATCCGACCGCAATAAAAAAATTTATTAACCCATTGTTTGCACTTGCGCGTAGGTTATAGGCATACTATAATTAACTTCTTATGGTGCATGGCGAAGGTTGCTTTACAATTGGTTAATTCGTTTCTCACGCCTTCACGCTGAAATGGCTGGATGGATATGAATGAAATTTGGAACGGAGGTAGCTTACGCCCTGATTAATACCTGGGCTACCTTCCGTAAGCCACAGCACGGTGCGTGGCGGAGGATACGTTACAATGTAATGGGTTAAGAAGTTTGCTACTCTAAAAATGTTCAAATGTTTGTAACTCTATCGGACCAAACTGCGTGGTCATCAGTCCGTACCTTACAAACTACTTAAACCTAGGGAAACTAACTTAAGGACAACACACACCCCTGCCCCAGGGAGGACTGGAACCTCCACGGTGAGCAACCGCGCGCTCCGCAGCGAGACGCTTTAGACCGCTCGGCTACTCCACCGCGGCTTGCTACTCTATCATGCTGAAAGAGATGGAGACATCTGAAAGAAATTTTGAATGGAGCGTATACCCTAAATTAATACATGGGATTCTGTTATCTGCTTTGGTGCATTTATTAGGCTTTTATGCAAACTGTCACTAATTACACATTAATAGTATAATTTTTCCTATGTTTTCCTTCTTTTTCATTTATGATATCACGATGAGACAAACGCTCATGTTTCCGAGGTGTAAATTTATGTGTATTACTGTAATTCTGCTTTCTACGTAATAAAAATGTTTCAAATGTTTGTATAGCTTATGGGACTTAACTACGGGGACATCAGTCCCTAAACTTACAAACTACTTATGAACTGAAACTTCCTGACAGATTAAAATTGTGTGCCGGAACCGGGACTCGAACCTGGGACCTTTGCCTTTCGCGGGCAAGCGCACTACCAACAGTGCTATCCCGACACGACTCACGATGCCGCCTCTCAACTTTACTTCCGCCAGTACCCCCCCCCCCTTCTACTTTCCAAACTTCACAGAAGTTCTCCTGCGAAAATTAGGCTGTGGCTAAGACATGTCTCCACCATATCCTTTCTTACAGGAGTGCTAGTCTTGCAGGTTTCGCAGGAGAATTTCTGTGAAGTTTGGAAAGTAGGAGGCGAGGTACTAGCAGAAGTAATGTTGTGAGGCGGCATCGTGAGTCGTGTCGGGATAGCACAGTCGGTAGTGCGCTTGCCTGCGAAAGGCAAAGGTCCCAGGTTCGAGTCCCGGTTCCGGCACACAATTTTAATCTGCCAGGAAGTTTCATGAACTTTGTCTCTCTTGTCTTTGAAGGTGTTCAGTATTTTTCTGAACGTGACTATATATACACTGGCAAACTGCGAGCGGCTATATAGGAGACTTCTTAGATCTAGCCTTGCGTAGGAACCCATGTCGGGAAATGTACAGTGAGGCTATGAGCACTTATTGAAAGTGGATGTTATATCTCTTCTACCCCGAGCGCTCTGCTTCCCATATTTTGAGGCAAGGTATTGTCTATGGAAACAAGTGAAGATGCGTAGTAAATATGGTCTCTAAAATACATACCTTACGAGCTTATGACGACCTGACTCATAGAACAGTTCCGAATTGTCGAGGTTGAGTAAGTGCTCATTTCCGAACATGGCTTTCCATGGAAAACTTGACATACAAGTTCCCTTTTCAACTCCTAGAAGTTAGTCGGTATATTTTAGAAACAGCTAAAAATTCCTTCGTATTGTAATACGCTGTTTCTTTGAATTATGGAGCACTTCAGGCTCGCGTGGTAACAATTGATCATTTCCTGCTGGCTGTCGGCGGAATTTCCTTATGATAGTCCACTGCTATATGGGTACTATTTATTAGATAGTTTGTCAAATGGAAATGTATGTAAGCAGATGAGCAAATATCGCTCATCAAGAAAAAAAAAGTTTTCATGAAACTTTCTAAGAATTTTATTGATACCTGTTTCCGCAAGTATCTCGATATATGAGTGTTACATAGTAATATTTCGGCACTTTCTAATTGGACCGTGCTTGGAAATATTAAAAATAAAGCATGCTGCATTCATGTCGAAAGTCCGTCAATGTGACTGTTTACAGACTAAACGTACTTAGATGTAAAGGCGATTTGATTTTGACATACTTAGGTACAAACCCAGGCTGTAATTAGAAAGTGGCGAAATATTACTATGCCGTATTTAAATATTTGTGAATTTGAAAATGGCAACATAGCATAACGAAGAAGGTTTTAATAATATTCGAAGAAAGTCTCGTGTAATTCTTTTTTTAAATAAGTGATTTTGTCTGCTTACACTGATTTCCATTACAAACTATTAGACCGCACCCACGACTCGTAGAAAGTGAAGCAGATACAGTTGGGCAAAGTGGTGTACCTCAGCAGGTTGCTGGAAAGGCAGCTGACGTCACGTATCCTTCTTGGTCATAATCAACAGTCGCTGTTTACAGTGGTTTATTATGGAATCAAACTTGCAAGGTTTTTACTACACCGCAGAGAGATTCCGTGTCAGGGAGGATTAATAGTCTGCTCATGTTACCATTGTAACACCGCGCATGGCACGAAAGTTGCCTTTGGGAAGCTTGTTGCTTATAGTGCATAAAACGTAAGGGTCTTTTACTTTTTTAATGAGTCCCTAGACTGACGGATCGCCCGAATACCTTCCCACGATCCTAGGTATTCTACCCTGTAGGAAGAACACTGTTCCCTTCTATCAAAGCTGGCGGTTCTTTACAACTATTCGCAACAACGCCAGTATGACAGCTTGTATGGTGGCGGTATGGCGAAGATTGGAGTTGGCTGGGTAGAAAATGAGCTACAAGAAAGTTGTATTTCCGACTCTGTTGAAACCTTATTGTTGCTTCTGAAATGCCGACGTTTAAATGATTTTCTTGGTAGGGAAACGCTTGACTACAATCTTGTTTTCTTTTTTCTTTCCCTTTACCTTTCCTCCCCCTTCCCTGTTTACTCCCAGGCTTGGCCGCCATTGAATCTTCACTTGCTGCTGCAACTCTCCATTTCGCATCCTCTTTACTTTCTCCAAAGTCAGTTATTTAATTATCCAAATAATTCGTCTAGTAATTTCAAAATTTCGATCCCTAATCTAATTTCATCGCCGATGTCTGATTTAATTCGATTATTTCACTACTTTTACTTTCGTCAGTGTTCTGTATCTGCAGCATTGGTCTACAAACCGCAGTGAAGGCAATACACACACCGAGTCATACATTAGTGTTCCTTCCACTTCTGTTTCCATATGTTGCTTGGAGAAAGTAGGGATTAATGCCTCTACGTGTAAGCTGTAAGCACCCTAGCGAATGTACTGTATACAGCAGGCTGATCTGTATTCTTAAATTCGTCACGTGGTACTTGCTCTTGAAACCTTGTAACTAGGCTTTTGCGGAACAATCGGCGTCTATCTTCAGGCTTGAGCTAGTTGAATGTTTTTCATCATTATCGTGATTCTCTCCCGTCAGTCACGACAGACATGTAACCATTCATGCTTGGCTTTTTGTATGCATTAAATGCCCGCTGTTAGGTACGCACGTCACAAGTACCCTGACACGGATTGCTCAAGTGGTTTGTAAGCGATCTCCTTTGTGTGTAGAATTGCAGTAAACCGAAATCAATCACCTGCATTAACTGTTATTGACTTGATTTGTAACCTCAGACAGTACACAGGTAAGAGTAACTGATTACTTTGTGATTAAACTGTATTTTAAAAATAAAATAGTACGCGTTCTAGTTTTGCGATATGTACTATTTAACAAAACTGAAAATTTAAAGAAAGTTGCTAGTGTTTATCCATTTTTTGGTTGTTTTCCTATACATCTAAAGATCATTCAAACCCATACACTCTAAAATGCAGACCTTATGACCATTCAGCACTCTGAAATGTTGACACACATACCTCTTCTTTTATAAACTATTTCCTTTTCATTTTAAGAGGTCGCAGTGTGTGCCAAAACGAGGAAAAGTCGAGTTAACACACCTTACGAGGTACAAGTCACCCCTCCCCTCCCCCTTCGGTTGATCCCTTACATATCCTCGTAGTTTACTGTTTACATGGCAGAAACTTACAATGAACTGTAGCAAATAAGGATGGCGAACGGTGATTTTTTTTGTTGTTCTTAATATACGCCATGTGTAACATGTGAGCTCCATTAGATAGATAAATATTCGTCATATTGAACTTCAAACACATTCCTTCTATCTAGGACAATAATTCTTACTGGAGTCAGCGACGGCTCGGAAGTACAATGTAGTCATTATCTCGCAGAAAGCTCGCTTATCAGTGTTTACAGACGCCTTGTGTATACACATCCATCAACAGTCAAAAATGCGAAAACTCTCACATACATTGTCTGCCAAGTAATAAACACATGGTGTCCTACAAGGAATATTTGAAGCTATGGTAAAAACGCTATTTAGAAAAAACAAATAAATAAATAAATAAATAAAAATAAAAACTATTTTCACAGATAGCGTTAGATGAAAAGCAAGGTCCCCCCGCCCTCTCCCCAAAAATAAATAAATAATAAATTCTTGAGACAAAACTAAGCTATTTGTGCGTCTGCCGATTACTCTCCGTCGAACCTAATATTCCAACCTAACATCCTAAATCTAGTTACATAATTTCATTTCATACCGCCACCCCTCCCCTCCATTTGATCGTACTTTAGTTAATAAGGGCCGACCGCGGTGGCCGAGGGGACTGAGGCGCTCCAGTCACGGTCTGCACGGCCGCTACAATCGGGGGTTCGAATCCCCCCCTTGGGCATGGATATTTGTGCCGTCCTTAGGGATAGCTAGTTCATAAGTAGTTTGTAAGTTTAGGGACTGATGACCCCGTAGTTAAGTCCCATAAGCTCTACAAACATTTGAACATTTGAGTTAATAAGGCTGGTATTACCCGTTCATAATTCTTTGTATAATTTACATTACATATTTACATCATAAAAATTTGGAGATGAAAAGGCTTGCTCAGGACAGAATAGGGTGGAGAGCTGCATCAAACCAGTCTCCGGACTGAAGAGCATAACAACATCAACAGTGTAATAGGGAACTTTGACATATCACTGCTTTGTTGAATAAAAAAATATGATCATATCTAGTGCCTCGCAGTAGATTTGATCATAAAAGTCGTTCGTCTTCACTGCATTGTGAAATGCAACCTGCTGGAGCGCTAGCAGCGCTGTAGCTCTTGGATCGCGCTTATTTGAAAACGAACCTCCTTGTCTGAAAATATGATGTCGAAGTTCAGTTGGTGTGTGCCGTCTACGACAAAATTACTCGAACTTTATCAAGCAGACGAAGCACTGTATAATCCCAGGTACCCTGAATGTATGAACAGTTTAAGGAGACACGAAAGTTACAAGAGAATGGCGGAGGTACTCAACAGAGAAATATAGCCTGGATGTACAGCCGAGGACGTTATGGCATCGTGTGTTGCATCAACCACAAAATTAGTAGAGATATATGAAGCAGAGTTTTATAAGCTCTCCACTCTTCTCAATCTAATAATAATCGATGCTGTACCTGCTCTGTTGTTGGCGGTTCTTGTGTGCGCTCTTGTCCGGCCGTTAAGTTACACTGCTGGCCATTAAAATTTGCTTCACCAAGAAGAAATGCAGATGATAAACGGGTATTCAGTGGAGAAATATATTATACTAGAACTGACATGTGATTACAATTTCACGCAATTTGCGTGCATAGAACCTGAGAAATCAGTACCCAGAACCATCTATGGCCGTAATAACGGCATTGCTACGTCTGGGCATTGAGTCAAACACAGCTTGGATGGAGTGTACAAGTACAGATGCCCATGCAGCATCAACACGATACCACAGTTCATCAAGAGTAGTGACTGGTGTATTGAGGCGAGCCAGATGCTCGACCACCATTGACCAGGCGTTTTCAATTGGTGAGAGATCTGGAGAATGTGCTGGCCACGGCAGAAGTCGAACATTTTCTAGAAAGGCCCGTACAGAACCTGCAACATTCGGTAGTGCATTATCCTGCTGAAGTGTAAGGTTTCGCAGGGATCGAATGAAGGGTAGAGCCACGTGTCGTAACACATCTGAAATGTAATGGCCACTGTTCAAAGTGCCGTCGATGCGAACAAGAGGTGACCGAGACGTGTAAACAATGGCACCCTACACCATCCCACCGGGAGATACGCCAGTATGGCGATGGCGACTACACGCTTCCAATGTGCGTTCACCGCGATGTCGCCAAATACGGATGCGACCATCATGATGCTGTAAACAGAACCTGGATTCTTCCGAAAAAATGACGTTTTGCCATTCGTGTACCGAGGTTCGTCGTTGCGTACACGATCACAGGCGCTCCTGTCTATAATGCAGCGTCAAGGGTAACCGCAGCCATGGCCTCCGAGCTGATAGTCCATGTTGCTGCAAACGTCGCCGAACTGTTCGTGCAGATGGTTGTTGTCTTCCAAACGTCCTCATCTGTTGACTCAGGGATCGAGACGTGGCTACACGATCCGTTACAGCCATGCGGATAAGATGCCTGCCATCTTGACTGCTAGTAATACGAGGCCGTTGGGATCAAGCACGGCGTTCCGTATTGCCCACCTGAACCTATCCATTCCATGTTCTGTTAACACTCATTGGATCGCGACCAACTCGAGCAGCAATGTCGCGATACGATAAACCGAATCGCGATAGGCTACAATCCGACCTTTATCAAAGTCGGAAAAGTGATGGTTAGGGTTGCCAGATTGAACTCGAGGCAGGCCCGGAGACCAAACGTGCCCCCCTCCCCCTTGGCCAATGACTCCCCCCCCCCCTTCTGCGACCAAATCCCCCCCCCCAAACCAGGATTACACGAGAATACTAAAAAAATAATAATAATAATAAATCATTAATCATCTCCTCCCTCCCAGCAAAAGTGGCAGCAGAAGTGGCGGCAGCATCAAAGCTGCTCACATCAACAGCTGCGCCTCCCAAGAGTTGCCGCTTGTGGCTCCGCGCACTGTGAAAGATCGCGCGCCACCAAGAAGGGCTTCTCACTGGCTCCATGTCATGGGGCACAGTTACCGTCTGCTCCGTGTTACGACCACTTGCTGCCGCGTAATGAAGTAAACTTGAGGGCATAAAATGATTAAACGTAATAGTGCTGTCCTTTCTATGAGAGATAAGATTTTCTAATGTTTGTATAGTCTATGGGACTTAACTACGGGGTCATCAGTCCCTAAACTTACAAACTACTTATGAACCCATTACGAACTAGGACGGCACAAATATCCATGCCCGAGGGGGGATTCGAACCCCCGACCGTAGTGGCCGTGCGGACCGTGACTGGAGCGCCTTAGTCCCCTCGGCCACCGCGGCCGGCAGAGATAAGATTATTCGAATAAACCAGTTTTCCGAACACCCACGTTCCCCAATTAGTTCGGATAATCGACGTTCTAATGTAATATCAATTAAACATTATACACCGAAATACAGGATATCAACAACGATCGCGAATTGTATAGTGAATTGATCGACAGTGCTATACAACGTACGACGAGAGTTGAGCTCTGATAGCTAGCAGCGCAGTTTCCACGGTGCGCGAGGCTGCTCCCGCCAGAGGTTCGAATCCCCCCTAGGGCATGGATGTTGTGTCCTTATTTTAAGTTACGTTAAGTTAGATCGTCGCTACATGAGCATAGTACTTAAAAAGCGTCGTAAAAATTAAAAAAAAAGAAAAGAATAAAAAAAGTTAAGATGAAGGTTACATTCACGCCCGGAGATGAGAGTCATTGGCCCGTAGACCCGGAGAATTCATTCCAAACCCGGGCACTCGGGGCGGCGCCCGGAGATCTGGCAACCCTAGTGATGGTACGCATTTCTCCTCCTTACTCGAGGCATCACAACAACGTTTCACCAGGCAACCTTGGTCAACTGCTGTTTGTGTATGAGAAGTCTGTTGGAAACTTTCCTCATGTCAGCACGTTGTAGGTGCCACCACCGGCGCCAATCTTGTGTGAATGCCCTCAAAAGCTAATCATTTGCATATCACAGCATCTTTTCCTGTCGGTTAAATTTCGCGTCTGTAGCACGTCATCTTCGTGGTGTAGCAATTTTAATGGTCAGGAGTGTAATTCTTCTCGTTAAGCGAACATTTCGTTGCAAACATGAACACGTTACGCCGCCGCGCCGTAAATAGAATTTAACCCCAGTATCAAGAAATTGCTGTGCCACTGAAAACCTGTCTTCTGCCGATACAGGCTTTTCACGTGCGTATACTGCTTTTTAAAGAGTGGAGCCACTTTACTGAGTAAATACCGATACTTTGTATCATCCATTCTCCAGTAATTTGTATAACACTTGGCCTCCTCCGCTTGCAACTCCCTCAACACGAAATGATTTCTACAGTTTCACCCAATTAAACTCGCCTTTTTTCTTCAAAATGCAGGTTTCGTTGTAGCAATAACAGCGCATGATAACATGTGTTTACTGTAGCCATCTTGAAATATGATCAAAAATATGGGGACCGTGTAATACCCCTTTTCAGCGTCATGTCAATGATTCACATAAAAAATATTACGAACTTTTGATGATATTTTTATGTCAAGGATTTGATCAAAGCTTTGAATGTGTGATACCGGCCTAAGCGTTGTGGTCTTGTGTTGAAGAATTTTTGAATGTATTTTTTATTTGAAGTGAAGGAAAATTGCACCACTGTATTTCTTTTGTTTATGCCTTTCAAATCTCATATTATAGTCTCTTTTTTAAAAAAGTATCGTACGTTTTTTTGTTGTTTTTTTTTTCAAGTTTTCTGACCAACTGATGCACATATGTAGTGTGGGCAGTTTCTTTATTACAGGCATTTCTAAAGTGTTCTGCCAATGAAACGTTACCTATCGTTCGCATTCTCTATGGTATTTTACATGTGATATTTCCAATTAAATTTGTCTGCCATTGTAACTCGCAGGTATTTAATTTAATTTACAGAATATAGATTTGACTGATTTATCGTCTGACTGCAGTTAATCGGATATCTATTTGTATGTATATAAGGATTACTTTAAACCGTTCATTATTGAATGTTAACTGCCATGTTTCTCACCAGGTTTGCCAACGTCAGTGGTTTCCCACCGAACCTGGTGGTTTTTTAAAGCCGACGGAGGGAAAAAATCTGAGTCAGTGGGAGGTGGGAAAGTTGGTGGATTTTAATGAATATCGCTAATATAACTACAGTTGCATATACTTCGGGCGCCGATCCTGTCGAAGATGATGGTGATGAAGTCGAGGACGAAGAACAGACATTGTGTTAATGGTATGTATTTGTTGCTACAGCACTTTATCAGATTTTTCTTGTTGTGAAAATGACTGAACATTGCAGACACTTAATATGTGACTGTACTTCCATTGTTAACTTTCTTTTTTCTCAGATGTGATTCCATTGGAATATAGCTGAAATCTAGATCTTCTGACATAAAATAAAGACAATAGTTTGACTGACGCTGACCTCCTTTCCAGACTGGATTACTTTCTGTTTTCAAGTTCAAATATTTCACAATTTGCTGTCTGTACCCGACAAGCATTGCAATGGCTCAAAGTAATTATTGTTTGTTTTTATATATAACATGTTTACTGAAGTGATTTTGAATAAACAATATTTTTTGTATTTCCGTCTAGTGTGTATACAGATAAGTCAGGTACATAAAAACTACTCCTTTAAAATGCATAGTTGCGTCCTAATTTCAAATCAGTCGGTCAAGAACAAACGAATAGACAGTGGTTTTTTTGCATGGGAACTTCGGAAAGTTCGGTGATTTTTGGTGGGATTTTACGGTCACTTCGGTGGTTTTCATCATGACCTCGTTGGCAACCCTGTTTATCACTATGCAGATAGCTTATTTAAATCATTTTGCAGTTCATTTTGATCTTTGGGTGATTACTAATCGATAAGCGAAATCATAATTCGCGGACGGTTTAGTGAGCTGCTCAGTTTGTTTCAGAGATCGTTTGTAAAGATGAGGAACAGCTGAGGCCCTATAATACTTCCCTGGAGAACGCCGGATATCACTTCTGTTTTACTGACTTCCTCAATTACTGCGTTTCCTTTATGACAGACGTCTTTTTAATGGTGCATCACAGTACTCGCGACATTAAGAAAGGTGTGACTCAGGATGTTGTCTCTTGAAGGGGAAACACCAGGTCTGTATCAGTCACGGCATTTACAGAATTATGTGAGAATTATTCCACTTGAGCTGACTGCCGCTGCTACAAGCTTTCCTGCGCGCTGTGCGGCGATGAGACCAGTAAAACGTGTCTGGGGTCGATGACACGCATCTCGGCGGGATGAAATGCATGCTTGCCAGGCTCATTACGTACATAATACGAAATGCAGAAGAACGCGATAATGCTGCACGGGGAAGCGCTGGTCATTGGTCTCTGCGGTTGTCGTGTGAAGTAATGTTGGCACTGTGGGAAGGGGGGAGGGGAGGGGGAGGTAGGGGGAGGGAGTGGAGAGGAGGAGTGGGGAGTGGGAGGCGGGAGCGCACTGTAGCCGGCAGGTCAGGGCCCCAGCCCGTGACAGCAGATGCTATCTCCTGCCTGCAGCATGTAAATACCGCCGCCAAGCCTACGTTCCAAACACGGCCGAATCGATGCGATTTAATTTTTCCGGGCCTTGTAGCGCGCAAAAACACAAGCTCGCCTGTTGGAAATTGGAAGAGCTGCTGCACTCTAGGGGAACGGCTGCGGAGGAGGGGAAAGAGCTGTCAGATAGTGGTGGGGGCGAGGCCGGGAGGGGGGAGGGGAGGGGAGGGGGCGCACGCGGACGGGTTTGGCAGATCGCGCTGGCAGCGCGGAGCGCGAATAAAACATGCGCCGGCGGGCCAGGAGTGCCAACTGTCCTGCAGACGAACACGCGCGCGCGGTGCACAATTTATGGAGTTTCGCCCACGGCGCGGCGTTTCAGCGCTGGCCGCAGGAATGTCACCCGACGCGGCTCTCGGGAAGGCATCACGCCCTCTTCCGCCGACGAGGAGCGGCGCTGCCATCAGATTACAGCGTATCAATCTCCATTACAGTATCAGTCGATGCTGAGCGCTAAGCACACGTGAAATTCCCGGAAATCGAATACGCGCTCGGTAGCTAACGGTCGGATTACTGGATCAAATTTGAGAGAGTAACCACAGGGAACAGATAATCACACGAAACGTACGGCATCAGTATATCACAGCACAGCTTCGTGTTTGTTGATAGCTGATCGACTTGGAGCTAATCACCGTGTTTTGCCTCTAGAAATGATTAACACTTGATGAATTCGTGCAATCGGAAATCCTGTATTTACTAAACGAATATACAAGTTCCGATTTCCTACTGCAAATTCTTCGTTTCATCCATGCACGTCTTGCCCTCTTCTATTTCAGGGCATAATCAGTTGATTATTTATCAACAAATTATACTTTTATTGACAGATATGGCGTTGACTGATTATATAAGCAGTTCACGCCCTTTTATTCAAAATAATTGAATACTCACGGTTTACAATCTTGCGAAATTCGTCATTTCCAAAAACGAATAATTCGTTGCTTGGTGCTGAAGGTGGCCACACAAACAAACTTGTTGAACGAAACACTTTTTTACCATTTTCATTACATTAATTAATCAGTACGACCACGTTTTCGGGGTTACAGGCCCATTTCCTAGTACATAACTGACACCAAAGATGAAACCTAAGCAACGATAAACGTGTAAACATCTTAAGCTATCCATTCTAGGCAAACTGTAAACGTTGTCTATGTTGGTTGGTAGCTCTGATCAAATTACATAAGCACTTAAAATACTTCAGCAGTAATCAAAGTAACTGTACCAAATCTTATGTAATTGGATCAGAATTGTCAACAGAAATAACTTTTATAGTTGAAGTTTCGAATCGATAGCTTAAGAAGTTATTTGCGTTTCACCTTTGCAATCAGTTATATACTAGGAAATTCTCATACAACCCGAATCATACATCGCCCTTATTAGTAAATGTTGTGAAAGAAGGCTAAAACCTATTTCGCTTACAGATTAAAAAGTAAACTGTTTCATCGAAAACAAACATATGGACTAAAAAGTGGAAATCGTACTTTACTTCCGACAAATTTTATCTAATTTAAAAATGGGTAAATTCATAAATGTCATCCTAGTTAAGAGACAGACTTGTGACACAATGTGGAAATTTATAATTGTTTAAGGTTTCGCAAGTGTTAACAACGGAGATAAGCGTTGAAAACAATGAATATCCGTATTTAATATTAAAACTGTGAAAGATACCGAAATAATAAGTATGCACCAAAATGTATCTCGTCAGGCCGATTCTCTTAAAGAAAAATTCAGTACTTGAAATGTTTACATGTTTACAACTGCTTGTGAAGGCAAAATACCGTTCAGATAGACATGTACGAACTTGTGCCTTCGAGTAGCAAGAGATTTCAAAGCTTCTTTGATCTTGTTAAATACCGACGGAAGAAATAAAAGAATAAGAAGTTGTAAAACTAATAAGTTTACTTGAAGTAAATATGTAGAGGAGATGCGATTACTGTCATTCTTTGCTAAGGTGAAGACAAACATTGCTACTTGTCTATACATCTAACGGCAATCAATCAGGTTTCGTGAAATGACTGAAACCTCACTCTTAATTCCTGGGAAGAAAAAAGAAAAAGAAGAGACAGAAAGAACATTATGCATCAAACTGAATTCTGTACATTCGTATACGATACTGCACTCATACGAAAATTATCAGTGGATTAGTGTTTCAACAGCTTTATACGTCAGCCAATAACGACCAAAATGAACAGATGAAGGAGTTTTAGTGCCACCAACCTTAAAATAGTGATGTAAAAGCCTACAAAAATATTTGGAAATACAATTTTTACATTTAACTCTATTCGCTTATATACTATTTGCATAAATTTTACCTTTTCAGGCTTTTGGCATGGGCATAACCACACCTCTGCATTTGAGATTTAAGGACGACATGAAGACAATGTAATTCGGATTAATGTGATTCAACCCTTGGATAAAGATAATGATAATAATACAATTTATATTAAGGCCAGTCGATTTATTATTATTATTATTATTATTATTATTATTATTATTATTATTATTATTATTATTATTCGTTAGTCTCTCTCGGCATAAAGATCACATAGTTTCCAGACTTTGGAGCATGCGAAGTGTATTCGTCTTGACAAAAGCAATTGTTTTCTACATTCCGTCCACCTCCTCCCGCTTTCCATCTATGCTCTCCCTTCCCCCTTTGTCCCTTCCATCTCTTCCTTTCCTAATCCTCGTCCTCCTCTTACCAGTGTCTGTCCACGTCTTATTCCCCTTGACCATAACTGTTCAAAGTGATGAAATCGAAAATTAAAACTTCCTTAAAATTGTGTTGTAACGTTGGCAGCGAACAGAAATTTGCTCCTAGACAAAACCAAACGATGTAGCGAAGACAATAAACAATGTTATTTACATACATCGCAATGGTTTGAACTCCAGTGCTAACATCATCGATCTTGCCGTTGTGGCACTGTATTTGTCGTATACTAGTTCAGACGAAAAGTTTGTATAGCTTATAGGACTTAACTGCGGGGTCATCAGTCCCTAAACTTACAAACTACTTATGAACTAGCTTACACTAAAGACGGCACAAACATCCATGCACGAGGGGGGATTCGAACCCGACGGGGAACGTCCTCGCGCATCGTAGCATAGCGCCTCAATCGGCTCGACCTCTCCGCCGCGGCTCGTATACTCGTGCATGTGTTACTGCGTATGAGCCATATAAACGTGAATATCTCTTGATTGCTATTTCCCGAAATGTTTGTCATTTCTACCGTAGCATCTGACCGATACGCAGTTTAAAAGTTGGTACCACTTCAATTTTTGATGTTCAGGTATTATTATTATTCATTCAATAGTCATTTTACTCATTGCCGAGTGTCGTGATTATTAGAGATTTTAATGTGTGACAGATTATGTAACAACATAGTGACAGTTATGAAAGCATCTACTTCCTTTTTAACCACACACTCCCCGGTTGGATAACTGTGGTAGGTTAGGAATAATCAAGTCGCCTAAATGGCATTGTGGCATTCAGTTGAAAGACATGCACCGGGGCACTGAATAACACGAAATTATTATTATTATTATTTACCATTCTTAACGGGTACATAGAGCAGACAGGATTTTTATTTTGTGCACTTCCACGACAATATTATATCAAATTACAGGGAGTGGACACCAGGTATTAATCTCGTTGCAAGTTTGCACCACTGTAAGACGTGGCCGCAACGCACAACTGATGTTCGCGTTACCTTGCAGTGCATGTTGTTGTTGTTATAATCAAGGGACTTAGCTGCGGGGTCATCAGTCCCTAAACTTATAAATTACTTATGAACTAGCTTATACTAAAGACAAGACAAATATTCATGCCCGATGGGGGATTCGAACCCCCAACGGGGAACGGCCTCGCGCATCGCAGCCTAGCGCCTCAATGCGCTCGGCCGCTCTGCCGCGGCCCTTGCAAATAAAATGTTCAAATGTTTGTTAAGCTTAAGGGACTTAACTACGGTGTCATCAGTCCCTAAACTTACAAACTACTTATGAACGACCTACAACTAAGGACGGCACAAATATCCATGCCCGAGGGGGGATTCGAACCCCCGATCGTAGTGGCCGTGCAGACCGTGACTGAAGCGCTTCAGTCCCCTCGGCCACCGCGGCCGACGCGGCCCTTGCAGTACACTATACTTTTTCTCTGCGGCGGTCAACATAAATGATTCCTGAAATGCGTCATCTCCCAGGTATCCAAAGAGGCCAACTACATAACGTGCAGTTATCGGGAGCATCTGCAAGGGAAGCGGCTACGTCAGCCAGCGTTTCACTGGCGACCGTATCAACGGCAACGGCAGCGTGCACGAGACAAATAACACAGCGCTCACTCGACCTGTGTGTGGCGTCGCTCCACAATTTTATCTCGCAGACTTTTTTTTAATATTTTAAAACATATTCCACGACATGGAGTTAGCCACGTCGTCGACGCACAGGATACCGTGCCCACGGTTGCGGTTCCTGTAGCGAAATGCTTGTCCACTGTTGGTCGGGCTGATCTCTACGAGATTACGAGAGTAACTCGTGCGTCCGATCCTTGATTGTCGTGAGTGCATTCGTGTTCTCTCGATAATCCATTTTTGTCCGGGGCAAGTCCCGGAGATAAATTAAATTGGTCCCAATCCCCCGGCTCCGACCAAGGTTTTCGGGAGGTTTTCCTTGGTTGTCAGGCGTATGCCGGAGCTGGTAAGCCCCTCCCACTTATTCCCAATTGGGATACCCCCCTTTGCCCCATTATCAGCTTGTCTGATAATTGGCTGAATAGAACCGCGACTCTTTATGGGCCGGATCTCAAACAGCCCGCTCCACTCCTCGGAGTGGAGAATGAAAAGAGATAAGTTTTTTTTTTTTTTTTTTTTTTTTTTTTTTTTTTTTTTTAACAACTATTTTAATGTGAGCTAAATGAAAAAGTTCTGAGAAAGGCAACCGGAACCCGGGTGAAGTTTTATGTATGTAAACCATTCGAAAGCAACTGGTTGGCTGTAGTTTTGTTCACTTTTTGATCGTGTTCCACCGTTGCTGAACTGCAGCCATATTTAAGTTACTGTACAGAAGTGAAACGTGGACTATTAATAATTCAGACAAGACGACTCGTGAAACTTTTGAAATGCAATGGTACGGACGAATGCTTAAACTTACTTGTTAGATGCATTGATTGCATAACTAATAAGGAGACGATGAACAGCATTGGGGAAAAAAAGAAATTTTTGACATATCTCGATTGAAAGAAGCGTTCGATTGGGAGGAGACATGTGAGAGATAAAAAAAAAAAAGTCGATTTAGTATTGGAAGGAATTGTGGGTGTATGTGGGGAGGGGGGGGGGAGGAAGGGGTGGAAAGAGGGGAAGGGGAGAAATAGCAGGAGAGCAAGAGGCGGACACGGTGAGGAGGTTCTAATGCACGGGGGGTCGTCATTGTTATTCGGAGATGAAGAGGCTTGCGCAGAATAGAGTTGGGTGGAGAGTTACATGAAGGCAGTCTTCAGACTGAAGACCACAATAACAACACATTACAGGAACTGGAGCACTATAGTAGATAGTTCAATAACAGGGGAACGAACATATCTAAAACGGACATTAGTAGAAGTTCCACAGAAAATTATAGGAGAAGGAAGATAACAGGAATAATCATTAGGTAGCAGAAAATTTAACTGTTTTGATCGACAACAAATGGAAGTACAAAAATGCTCAGAGAAATAAAGATACAAGCTATTCGACACATCTGAATTTTGAAAGTACGCCTGTTCTACAATCTTTGAATAATTAATTACTTGATTTTTAGTAACTGTAAATTTTGGTTTTAGTTTCATAATGAAACTAGGGAGATCTTGAACAATCTCCTCTTCAAGCAATATATTACAAAAGTTTGCAGAGATAATGGAGATAGTTATTGATATCAAATGCAATTTACTTTACTCTTGAGAAGCTCACTAACAAAATTTAAACAAGTACTGTTACAGAACTATCCATTACATTTACGTATCTCGATTTTTTCCTGCATTAAGGACATAAAAATGCATTAAATAAATTACTTTTTCATTTAAGAAATGTTTAATCGAAGGCAGTATTAAAGAAACACGAATAGGAATAGAATGTAATTGAAATGAATAACGGTCTTGAGAATTAACTGTTACTTTATTAATCCAAAATGCACTTTTCACACCATTCTATATTATTGTAAGTGTGGCTTTCCTTTAATTGTGCAATTAAGTATTAAATTGTCAGTAGCTATTCTTGTCAGAAGCAGTTCAGTTGAGAGTAAGAGGCAAGCTTTCTTCTACAGTATTTTCACTTCTCACACACTCAAGATCAACGAAAACAGCGAACTAAGAAGGGACGATGAGATCGAAATGAAATTCTTTCACATAATGATATATGAAAGATTTACCTGATCACAAGGTACAAGTAGCTTACAAACTACTTAAACTACGGTAAACTAACGTAAGGACAACACACACACACACACACACACACACACACACACACACACACACACACACACACACATGCCCCAGGGAGGGCTCGAACCTCCGACGGTGAACAACCGCGCGCTCCGCAGCGAGACGCCTTAGACCGCTCGGTTTCTCCACCGCGGCGTACAAGTAATCAAAGAGTGAGTGCAGTATCAAATACAGTATAAAATCAGCACTGCTTTGGACGACATTACATCTACATACATACTCCGCAATCCACGTAAGGTGCGTTGCGGAGGGTACACTATTCCACTCCCAAATAGAACAAGGATAAAAAGAATGCCTATATTCCTCCGAATTAGCCCTAATTTCCCTTATCTAGTCATTGTGATCACTACGCAAAATGTAAGTAGGTGGCAGCAAGATCGTACTATACTCAGCTTCAAATTCCGGCCCTCTAAATTTCCTCAAGTGAAATTCACGAAAAGAACGTCGTCTTTCCTCCAGCGATCCCCAATTGAGTTGCTGGATCATTTTCGTGACACTCACGCATTGGCCGAACCTACCAGTAACATACCTAGCTGCTCGCCTCTGAACTGCTTCTATGTCTTCCTTTAAACTTATCTGCTGCGGGTCCCAAACACTTGAGCAATACTCAAGACGTGGTCGTACAAGCGTTTTATACGCCGTCTCCTTTACAGATGAAGTACATCTTCCCAAAATTCTCCCAATAAACCAAAGTCGGCTGTCCGCCTTACTCACAAATGTCCTTACATGTTCGTTCTATTTCATATCGCTCTGCAATGTTACGCCTAGATATTTGAACGACGTGACTGCATCAAGAAGCTCACTACTAATGCTGTATTCGAACATTATGGGATTGTTTTTCATTCTCATGCGCATCACCTAACATTTTTCTACATTGAGAGCTATCTGCCATTCTTCGCACCAACTAGAAATTTTGTCTAAGTCATCCTGTATGCTATTAGAGACAGTTAAAGACGACACCCTTCCATACACCACAGCTTCATCATCAAACAGCCGCAAATTACAACTTACTCTGTCTATCAGATCATTTATACAGATAGAAAATAATAGCTGTCCTACCACACGCCCCTGGTGCACGCCTGACGATACACTCATCTCTGATGAACGCTCGTCGTCGAGGACAATGTACTGCATTCTATTACTTAGGATGTCTTTCAGCCGGTCACAAATCTGTCAACCTATTCCATAAGCTCGTACATCGGTATGCTTAGATTCACGCACAGATGTCGAGCAGCCACCTCCCAACCGCTTACAAGCCTGTGAACGGCTGGCGGCATGCGGCGTTTCAGCTGTTCCCACGCATGGTCTGTGGGGGAGACGTTCGGGGGCTTGACGGACCATAGGATCGGAATGTGACGTAAGTAGTCGACAGCATCCCGAGAAGTAAGCGAACGAACATAATTTTCCTGGAAAAGTGCCCGTGGTACATAACGCAAGAAAGCCTAAAGAATCTCATTAGCATAACGCTTGCCCTGCTAAGGTTCCGCGTACCAGAATTAGAAGAGCGCTGCTATCGTAATCACATGTTCAAATTATTGTAAAGCTATGGGACTAAACTGCAGTAGTCATAGGTCACTAGAATTGCAAACTACTGTAACTTATGCTAAGGACAACACGCACACCCATTCTCGAGGGAGGACTCGAACCTACGACGGGGAGCAGCCACGTGCTCCGCAGCAAGGCGCCTCAGGACGCACGGCGGCCATCGTAGGCCGCGCCCGCTCCCAGATCATTACGCCGGCCGTGTGGGAGGTGTGGCGGGCAACAGTGGTAATTATTATAAACTAGCTGCAAGTACCCGGCTTTGCCCGGGTTTTTACAATAAGGTTTTCTGTTTCCCCAAGTAATATGACTACTGGAGGTGAAGTCCATCCAACAAACATGGGTCTGGAGGGAGGAGGGGGGTGTTACCACCGTCTTCCCCCTCCCCGTCACACCCTAGACATGTATGACTATCAAAATTTACTTACATCCTCATCATCTCATCCTCACCACAAAAACATTCAAAATGACTTTCGGTAACCAACTAGCATGATTTTTTTTTCCTTTTTTTATTTTTTTATATTTTTTATTTTTATTTTATTTATTTATTTATTTTTTTTTTTTTTTTTTGAAGAGGCGTTCATTATTACACAGCTTAGAACAGGCACATGGCCAGAGTGATATTAGGATGGAACGAAACCTATTTAAGAACCTTCCCCATATAATTTTATGTCCTTGTACCAAATTTCACGTTATTTGGTTATGATTGCAATCAAAGTCTGTAAGTAAAGTACTCTCCCCCATGCACCGAACGAAATTTTATGTAGGCAGTAACCTTCATCTTGTTTTCAAGGTCAAGTGCACAAAATTTCATCAAGATCGGAGCAAAATTGTGGATTTTGGCGAAGTCCATAAGTACCCTCCACCATGCACTAAACGAATTTTTATGTAGACAGTGCCCTTCCTCTTGTTTTGAAGGTCAGTTGTGCAAAATTTCATCAAGATCAGTGCGAAGATATAGATTTACACGAACACATTGAAAACTCGCTTTCTCTTTTTCTCAAATTTTCTGGTTGGTTTTCCAAGAAATTGAACGAAACCTGTTTAAGAACCTCCCCCGTGTAATTTTGTGTACGTGTACCAAATTTCACGTTATTTGGTTGTCTGGATCTCGAGTTATAAGAGAACAGACAGACAGACAACAAATGCGTCTTATTAGAGATGTATCATTGACTAGACTGACTTCAGACCCTCTCGGTTAGCCGTGTGGTCTAACGCACTGCTTTCTGAGACGGGGAGTCGTGCCGGCCCCGATTCGAACCCGCCCGGCGGATTAACGACAGGGTCGGAGTGCCGGCCAGCCTGGATGTGGTTTTTAGGCGGTTTTCCACATCCCCCTAGGTGAATACCGGGCTGTTCCCCAAATCCCGCCTCTGTTACACGATTCGCAAACATTTCGTAACACTTTACACTTTCACACACATACTAAACTATACGCACACATTGGGGTACACGTTTCCTCCTGGGGGGGGGGGGGGCGGCATGGGGTGGCGGCAGAAAGGACATCCGGCCACCCTGTAAACACATGCCAAATCCGCGTTTAACACAGTGCCGACCCCGAATGTGTGGGAAAGGGCCAAAGAGAGACAGACAGTTTGAAACGTCTCCATAGAAAATGTATATTGCTGAATTTGTAAGAAAATGTCTAACATTGCTTGCAAGAAAATGTATCATATTGCTTCTACTGTGTGTATCGATATGTGTACATAAATCTGTGAAGTTTCATCTTTGACAAAGATTATGTGTCGCATAGCATTGTAGCTCGTTCAAAGAGACAGAGAGTCAGACTTGTGGTTCAGCTCGCTTAGAGAGCAGTTGTGTTGTGTATATGACTCCGATGTAGAGCAGAGGCTGCAGTGCCAGCAAGTATATATTGCATTTCATATAATTGTGAAAAAGGTTGTAACACCCCTGGAATGAAGGTAATAGCATTTCACGTAACTATGAAAAGGTTGTATCATTTAGGTAATCTAATGGTGATTATTAATAATAAGTAACAAAGTTGACCTTTCTTTCAAATGTTCAAATGTCTGTAAATCTATCGGACCAAACTGCGTGGTCATCTGTCCGTAGCTTACACACTACTTAAACCTAGGTAAACTAACCTACGGACGAACACACACACCCATGCCCCAGGGAGGACTCGAACCTCCACAGCGAGCAACCGCGCGCTCCGCAGCGAGGTTCTTTAGACCGCTCGGCTACTCCACCGCGGCGACCTTTCTTTCCCGTTTCATTTACGTAGTTAGAAGATTAACCTACTTCATTTATTAGTTAATTAGTTATTTGAGGATTTAAAGTGCAGTATTGATTTTGGTAATCTTGTTGAACAGATTTCTTTATTTGTACCGTAGTAAATGATTGTCATGCAACACTGCAGTTAATTGAGTATGATAATGAGTTTTGATAATCAGGCACTGATCTGCATAAAATTCTCGTAGTCGAACATTAAGAAAGTGGTTTGTGTTTTTAATATGTTTCTCGCAGTAAAATTTTTTGAGTATAGTCAGTGTGTGTTTCATGCAGGTTACATGTCACAGTTGGTTTGTTAAAAGATCCGTTGCGCACATAATCAGTTTAATGCACTGTTTCTTATTTAACAGTATATACATCAATATCAGGGCCATAATTAATTCAAATTACTGTGTTAATGAATAATGCACGTGTTCAGCTAAATTTTGATGAAGTTATCTGATGACTTAGTGATCTTGACTGTTAAACATCAATATATGACAACTATTTGGGCTGCAACTAATACCAGATCAGGTTTTGAATGAATAACTTCAAAATAAACTACTTTTATTGCCTGATTAAATGATAGATTCAACATTAAACATCACGTACAACTTTTAAGTTGACTAGGCTGACTTCACACCCATGTGTGGTCACTATCAGTCCGCAAAAAGAATCTGGATTCAGCTCTGAACACTGCGTTTTGCCTCTCGGTGACAGTCAACGAAGGTTTGGCTTGTTATTATGTAAACGGTGTCACCATCATCTCACTGTTAAGCTACAGTATGCGACAAGGCCGCCTGGATTTCAAATTTGCATCCGCAAGGCGTGTGTAAATGATTTGTGAAAAAACTGACACCTGCTCAAGTGCTTGTACCTTGGTGGGAGTGATTATGAGATCGCTTATAACTTGTTTCACGATCTTTCGATGATCTCGCCTTGCTTTCTTGGCTGCTCCAGACAGGTTACGTCGCACATGAGTGCCATCACATATTCAGTGCATGGAACACTGTCTGGCAGAACAGGCCGCGCGGGAGTAGCCGAGCGGTCTGGAGCGCCACGTTACGGATCGCGCGGCCTCCTGCGTCGGAGGTTCGACTCCTCCCTCGGGCATGGATGTTTGTTTTGCCTTTAGTATAAACTAGCTAAATTCCCGCTGCTTCACACACGTACACTGGATAGTCTGCAATGGTTGTTTCTACTTAACAATTTTAATAGATTTAGCTTTGAAAATGCTTTCCAAATCAACTATTTTGATACAATTTGCCTCTCCCTATTGCACCATCGTTGGCAAAATTCAAAACATTCCGAAACGCATTTTTTTAAAAATTATAAACATGGTTCCAAAACCAAATTTTTACATTTATAGCATCAAAATAGTCTTAGTAGCAACCTTAAAAGATTTTCCCTTATTTCACCCGCTTAATGGCTGAATTTCCAAAAATATCCAAACGCGTGTTTTTAAAATTCCAATCAAAAATCTAAATCCGAAGTTTTGTATTTCTTCTTCAAAATTACCTTAATAGCAACGTATTTTCAAAAAATCGTTCATCCCCTATTTCATCCCCTTAGGGATGGGAATATCGATGAATCGCTGATGCCTACAGTATAAGATAAACAACATCTACACATTTGAAGTTTCTGTCGTCTATAGATTCACTTCTCAGCGCCGTTTGTCTTTTAGAAACGGATCGAGAATGCGAAATTTCTGTCTCACGCTTTGGTATCTTTCTTGGTAGTTTTACTTTTCAAACTGCAATATCCACTTATTTTTCTTTATTCGTACGCTTGCTGCAGAAAAACAAGTGAAGAATGTGCATCACGTTTCGCTATATATAACATCTTTGCTATTATAGTGTAAAAAGTCATCGCTGGTCTTCCGTGCGAATTTTATATAAGCCGACGACTTTCAGCTAGTATATCATCCACCCTCTTATAGCTATCGATACGAAACTGCTAATCCAGTTGTCAGTATTTTGATCCTAAGCACTACAGTTGTCTTTCCAGTGTTTATATTGAAATCATTAGTGTATTGACAGTGTAGTTATTGCTCAGTTAATGAATGCGTTTCCCAGTGTTTTATCTTTGAGTCTTTTTATCTTTGAGCATCTGTTGATCGTCGTATTGCTCCACATTTTATGGATTTTGTTCGCCACACTCGCCCACCGCCACACACCGCGACCAGAACACCATAGTGCACACCGCGAACCTAAAGGCTACTCTCATGCATAAGCACCAATAATCTGCAGTGAATAATTTTGTCTACCAAGTGAAATATACGGACACACGTCCCGCGTTAGATTTTTATATATGCATATTGATTAGTTCATAAGTAGTTGTAAGATTAGGGACTGGTGAGCCCGCAGTTAAGTCCCATAAGCTTAACAAACATTTGAACATTTGGAACACTCAGAACAATATCTGAGTTGGAAGCCACACGTCGTGTGTGGCAGCACATGGTTTTCGTGTCGATGGCTAGCTCCCTCTCCTGACTGTGACAGACGTCTGCCTAGCATTACGCGGTTTCTGATGTATTCCTGGCGTCGGATGTGATCGTACTGTGTATCGTCCACTGTCTATGCTTTATATACGCCCTTCTGTTTGATTGCAGCGCCACTGCATGATCCGTGGCCATTCACACTGACACCGAAATTGGGCCATTGTGATATTCCTGGCCTATGGCCACTTCATATTTCTGGCCGCTGGCCGTTTCTTTGCTAACATCGTACGTGTCTTAAACGCAGAAGGGAGACAGAAGTGCACCATATGTTGAAATGTGGGGTGGGGAGCAGTAGCATATGGCACAGTAGGTGCTGGTTGCCGTGGGAAAGCCTGAAAGCCTGATCTGGTACTCTCCTCGCATTGGCTGCTGCATTTCACGTCATGTGATTTCCTTTGAAATTAGTTTTGTTTATTATATACTAAATATTAATTATTCAGAGCTGATTATTTGTAATAAATATCTCTCGAGGACAAGCTAGATTTTGACAGTTTAAAAAGTTTAAGATGCCTTCTCTTATTATAACAAGAGAAGAGCGATTTTGCAGAAGGCGCGCGACGGCCCTGTTTTGGCGCGAAATAGAGCGTCAGGTGCCCTCTCGCATCGCGCCGCAGTTTCAGTCTCGAGCTGACCACTATACGCGCCGGACCGCGCCGGTCGTGAGTAAAGTTTTGTGTAATTGTGATAACAGTCGAGGTCTCAATATGAGCTATGGGCAGCATAAGCCGTATCATATTAACAATAGTTGCTCATTTTTTAAATTATTTATTTAATAAATGGCATCCCTGACAATTAAAAATCTCGCGAGTCGCTTATTATGCTTCCATCATACAGAACTTATTTTAGCCTCACTTGTAAGCTGTAGAAGAATCAACGACCTGTGTGCTGTCTTCTGCGCTGGAGACACAACTATAGAAGGCAACAGGTTAGTCAGAACTCTATGCTTTCCATAAAGTCTTGGACAGCAACTACGGCACCTCGTGCGTACTGTAGGGCGGTACAAACGCACACTGCTACACAACAGCATCCGCAAGGATGTGGAGGTTTTAGGAGGCTTGTGGGAGGAAGCAGTACTAACTTCTCCGTCCGCAAATAAAAACCCTAGGAAGCTTGTACCATATATCGTTTTCAGAGTTTTTCCCTCTGGGTGATCTAGTTTCAACGTACCTTTCATATTACTTGATCAAAGCACGTCATAACGTCTATCTTTTCGAAGCACTTCTTGTAACACTACACATGTACCTGGAAATAATTTTCATCTACTGATTAAATTTTCATGAGGCATCTTAACGCTGCAGAAGTACTAATTGCACCCTTCCTCCTAAATAAGCAACAATGCTGGAAGTAAATGTTAAAATGTTACAGAGCGTACCACGAAATGGCCTCAGGCTACTACTGCTGGATGGCTACTCTTTTTCAATTCTGTCTGCCGTATACGTCGTTCCGTCTAAAAGGCTTTCTGGAAACGGAAATGGAAGTGCCCATGTGGCAGCCCCCTACCATCACTGGCCACTGGGCTTATTGCCGCACATTTTCTCGTAGAAAAGGCGTTGCAGAAACAGGACATCAAGGGAAAAGGCTTGATAGTAGTCAGGCATAATGGCTTCCCAGTTACAATACAGTAATGCATTGCGTCCCCAGGAAGAGATTACATGAATATAATTGTTTTAGCTCAAACGTATAATTGAATGAAACCATCAAACGAAACGTAAGTTATTAATCACAGTATATTTTACAATCACTTTATAATATCTGTTTTTTTTTTGTATCCATCTATAAATAATAGCCGCGGCGGAGTGACCAAGCGCATTGAGGCGCTATGCTACGATGCGCGAGGCCACTCCCCGTCGGGAGTTCGAATCCCCCCTCCGCCACGGATATTCGTGCCGTCTTTAGTATAAGGTAGTTCATAAATAGTGAGTAAGTTTAGGTATTGAACCCCGCAGTTAAGTCCCATAAGCTCTACAAACATTTGAACATTTATAAATAATATCTATGTATAAAAATTTATTACTGTGCGTTAGTCTCGTTAAAACTCAGAAGTGGTTTGATCAGTTTCAATAATTTTGAGAAGTAGTTTATAAAAATAAATTAGACAAAAGCAAAATCAAAAATCGAAATTTCTAATTATGTATTGTCATCGCCACTGCGGATAAGATTCGTATTTTATTGACTTCCATACCGTTCACGCAACTGCGATAAAAATTTGCACTTCGCCTTAAAAACCAAGAGGTACAGCGCTGTCTACCTAATAACTGCTACGGTGCATGACGGAGGATCGTTAGATCAGACCCCGACACCAGTCTAGAGTTTTGATTAAATGGTGCACACTTCGCCCTCCGATTAAACTGACATAGGACTTTACCGATTTCAATAATTTTTGTTTAATGTTAAATACATGTCTGGTTTAAGAGGAAAAAATAAGGATAATCCAAAGAAATAGTTGAAAAATTAAAAAAAAAGACTGTAAATGATTAATATTGTGTAGGCATCGGCACATCGGATTATATTCGTATTTTATGCACTGTCATAACGTTCAGGCGATTGGGATTAAATTTTGCACACTCCACCTATAAAACTAGAGGAACGACAGTGCGCACAAAATATTCGTACGGTGCATACCTGACGGTACTCTATAACAGGCTTAGGCGAAGAAGTTTCATTCCTATCTTGAAACAATTTTGCACACTTGACCTACAATGAAGGGGTGAGAAGAAAATTACAGAGAGAGAGGGGGGGGGGAGAGAACCGCACGGGAGTAGCCGAGCGGTCTGGAGCGCTACCTCCGCGTCGGAGGTTCGAATCCTACCTCGGACATGGATGTGTGTGTTGTCCTTAGCTTAGTTTAACTTACAAGGAAAGTACTTGAGCTCGAACAAACACATATACATCAAAATCGTACGAGAGATAATGTAAAGATCCCTTATTGTACTAGTGACACTCTCGCATCTGCAAAACTCTGCAGTCGTCCGTTAGAGGCCTAGGCGTGTGCCTTGCCACATTGCACTTTGACCTGTCGGTTCGCCAGTAGGGACGGTGCAGTGTGCCTCCGAAGTTGCGTTTTGTGATATTTGTGTGGTGAAGCGTCAGATGGAGCGGCGATTTATAATCAATCCTGCTAAAGTATTGCGATTGGTTGAGATGAAGTTACGAAGAACCATTCTTCGTGAAGATGGTATTAGTGTAGAAGATGAATCATTCGCATGCTTTCTCGTATCTGTTATGGTACAGAAATATGAGCATAAGTTAGACACTGTTGCAACACTAACACATAATGATGATAATAGGGATGATAATGACGAAGAACTCATTGCTAGCGGTAGTGCTACAGTAAGTGCTGGAAGAGGCGATGGAAGCAGTGGCAGTGAATACCAATAGTCTTCCGAGAAGAAGGTTGTTGCAACTATCATCACGGCTTTTGACGACAATACGCTAGAGAACATGTACGACGATTATTGCATAAGTTATAGTTTAGATATCTACATTACGTATGGCGTCTACAATTACATCTACAGTGGTAACTAGAGCATGATTGCAAAGTTTTGCATAAAAACGACACGCACCAGCACATTGAGGTGTACGTAGAGACCCTGTAATCAAACGTTCATACAGATATGTTTGTTCGAGCCCAAGTACTTTCCTTGTTAGTTTAAGTAGTTTGTAAGACTAGGGACTGATGACCAATGTCCCATAGGATTACAAACATTTGACCATTTGAGAGAGAGAGAGAGAGAGAGAGAGAGAGAGAGAGAGAGAGAGAGAGAGAGAGAGAGAGAGAGATAGAGAGAGAGAGAGAGAGAGAGAGAGAGAGAAAGTACATGGATTAACGGAATATTTAAATCAAAATGTTCGAATGTTTGTGCAGCTGATGGGACTTAAGTACGGGTTCATCAGTCCCTAAACTTACAAACTACTTATGAACTAGCTTATACTATACACGGCACGAAATTCCACGCCTGAGGGGGACATTCGAACCCCCGACCGCAGCGGCCGTGTAAGACCGTGACTGGCATGCCGCAGACCGCTCGGCCTCTGCGGCCGGTGGAATATTGAAATAGATAAACGCCGAGTTTTCAAAGACATAGAGAAGCCTAGAGGAAGAAGAGAGGAAGGTGATAAACGGGAATAAAGACGGGGGATGTGATGGACAGAGATATTAACGGAAAGATTGTAGAATGTATATGCAATTCCAATGAATGTTTGACGATGGCGAAGCATTGCTGGTTAGCTAGCCTATACCAGATACTCGTAACACACAAACTAAACACAAATAGAAAAGTAACGCTTTCCGTTATAAATATCGCAAGAGCACATTTGCCCTGCACAGCCACTACGGTCGGGGGTTCGAATTCCCCTCTCGGGCATGGATATTTGTGCTGTCCTTAGTCTTAGCTAGTTCATAAGTAGTTTGTAAGTTTAGGGACTGATGACCCCGTAGTTACGTTTCATAAGCTCTACAAACATTTGAACATTTTTGAGCACATTTGCAAATTCGGTAGCGGAGACTCCTAGGAGCATTTTCCGCTTCAGAATTTTGTTGCGATTAGAGAACTTGCAAAGCCGCAGAACTAGCGCATTTCCAAACTTCCGCGCATGACGGATAACTTTAATTAAATTCGCACTGCAGAGGAGCAGAAGGAGAAGCGCGCCGACCTTGTAACTTGTGGCGATGACTCGGGCAGGAGCTCGGTCCGGTTGGCCGGGTGGGCCCGGTCGCACAGACGCCGCCGTATTTCAATAAAAGTGTCGCTTTGCATTCAGGAGCGGCGGCGCGACACTCCCCTGGCGACATGTCTATGCTGCTTGTGCGCCGAATACCGAAGAGGCGCGGCGGCGAAACGTCTGCCGTCTGGCCGCTCAGCGGGGACGAAGAGGACGTGGACGCGAGAGGGCGGCAGGGGGCGTCTGGAGTTCGTCAGCCGACCTCCCAGATTCTTTCATCAAATTCGACCTTTTTATCATTTAAAAGTTGTTTTTCTCCGTTTTGTGCGGCTCCGTAGCACAGTGGTAGCGTACCAGGCTACAAATCCAAAGGTCGCGGGTTCGAGTCCCATCAGATCCTACGATTCTTATGTCACTTTCCACTTCTTTCACCTCTGTCAGTGTTGCTGATGTGAAAAATACCGAGTAGCACCGTGGTTCGGAACCCACAAAACTGTAGGTCCCCCTATAACTGGCTGGGTAAGTCAGTTCAAACGTCAGAGAAAGGCAACGGCGTACCACCTCCAAACCAGCTAATTTATTGTTATCACGTAATATAGCAAATCGTGCCTCACAATAGGCAATATTAAATAATTGCTACTATTGTTAACAACAATAAAGAATTAGATAAATGGTGTCCCCCCTAAATCTATGTTATAGACAGATATAGCTATTATTGCATGTAAATGTTTAAATGCATGTCCAACTTGGATGCATTGATACAAGCGCCTGTCGGTATTGGCGTGGATATCTCTTAACGTTTCTGTACTTTGTTGATGCCACTTCGGCGACTTGCGTTTTGATGATGATGAAGAAGACAAAACCTAGTTCCCTGCCGGGAATCGAGCCCAGAGCCCCTACATGGTAGTCAGCGACGCTGTCGAATGAGCTGCGTCGGCGAACTCTCAGGGACGATTATAGGTCGCATGCTCCGGAGTCGATAAACGGTCTTCTATATGTTTATCAAGAAAACGGACAAATAAAAAATTTCATCAATGACATGTCTTAACTGTAATATTTTCTAACATGGTTTTTTTTTTAACTTTTTAAAAGTATAATTATCCACAGCAACGCAACGCAGTGAATTCATAAGTTTAATGTATTATTACAAAAAGTCCGCTTTTCCAAGATTATATTTATTCCTTTTCACATTGATTTCATATGAGTGTAAGCCATAGCGAATCGTTTCCAGCTTTAGGTAGTACACATAAGTTGCTACTGAAATTAAAATTGTTGTCATAAACATGTCCAAGAAAAACAATGGCAGCAGTTTGAATTGAAGTGTCGCAGTTGACACATGACAGTTGTCTCTTAGTTCCTCAAAAGTCGATTGCATGAACTTATGCTCTTTGAAAGGTCGTGATTCATAAATAAAATTAAAATCGCCAAGTAGTCAGAATACCGTTCCAAACAACGGCTTTATATAGATGTGGAGGAACAAATACTTCGACACTGTGTTTGCTGGCTTTTGTTTCAGATTCTTTTGCCGACGTTCGTGTGGCAGCTAATTTTTCCGCCGTTCCGCGAGCACGAGTGGCTGGCATTGTCAAAGATTCACGCTCCACTTGCGGTGGCGGTGCTTGAATCTTTGACAATGCCAGCCACTCGTTCTGACGGAACACCAGAAAAATATCAAACGAACTTCGGCCGAAGAACTTGAGACTGAGGCCAACACAAAATGTGTCAACAAATGCTACGAAAACCATAACAATTTTAACATGAGGGTAGTTCAGAAACGAAGATCCGTTTCGATTTATCTCCGCCGCACTGCTACGATCGCAGTTTCGCTCGTGTGCAGTGTTATCGTTGATTCAAGCAGAACGGAATGACGGTGTATAGAGCTCGCTCAGTGTTCTGAATTGTTCGTAGTTTATAATGGCATCGTTGATCCACAATCCTACTGCGTAAATGCTACAAAAGTTAAATTATCTGACATTCATCGATAAATATGCTAGATGTGCGGAGAAAATGCGGAGAAAACGGTGAGAAGATGGATCCCACAAGTTAAAGAAAGACGTGAGGAAGTGCATTACGAAGAAAGAAGTGGACGTCCCTCTCTAGTTTCTGATGAACTGGTTAGTGCAGACGAAGAAATTATTAAGAACGTAGGTTTACGATCAATTCTCTTTTTCAACTTCCATAAATTTCACGAACAATAATTTATGAGATTTGGGTTTTCACAAACTTTGCGTACGTCAAGTGCCTGAAAGTTTTAGTGAACAACACAAACTACGGATGTGCGGTGCATTTCATTCTTTGAGACGCCGCAATGAAGAAGGCGAGAAAATTTTAACCAAGGTACTCACGGGGTATGAAACTTCGGTTGCCTATGCCCCCCCTCCCCTGTAGTGGCAATCGATAGAATGAAATCACACTTCGTCCCCAGGAAAGATTAAACCCAAGATATCCTTCACACTCCGAAAAGATATATGCAGTGTGTTTTGGGACAGACAAGGCATGTCACTGATAGATTTTTTCATTTTTCTTTTTATTTATTTGCCAAGATGTGAAGCAAACAAGCGCAGAGGAATGGTTTCAAAAGTGGATTTCTGTCATAACGTTCGACCATTTACTTACAAATGTGACAGAACAACTTCTTCAGAGCTTTGGTTGGGACGTTTTTGGCCGTTGTTCAGTCCCAACCTCACTCCTAGCGATTTTCATCTATTTCGCCAAGTTAAGTGGTTCCTTGTTGGTAAGCGCTACAACAAACCACAAGAGATAAAACAGCACGTTACCACATGGTTGACCACAGACGGCAATGCTTGAAAAATTACAGTGGCCACGTTCAATAGTGGCGTAAGTGTTGTATATTTCTGTAACGTAATTTGCTTCCTTTTTTTGTACTCGATTCCTTTTTTTATGACGAGGTCTTTTCGAAAGTAATGCCTCACCTATTTTTTGTGATGACTCGTGATGTCTGCGACAGATGTCGTTGGTGTGGTTCTAATTGTTTGCACTTCCCTCATTCTTTTGTAGGTGCTTCCTTTGTTATGCGGTAGTTGGCGCCAGCAGAAGTGTGTCCTAAGACTGATAGGGACTGGCGTATAAATCTGCAGTGTGTCAAATCCTCACTGCCGATTGAAATCCACCGAGATTTGCTGAAAGTGTATGGAGACGGTACAGAAGGTGAGAGCAATGTGAGGCTACGCGTCAAAAGGGCTTGTCATAAACCACGAACTGGTCGACCTTACGGAGCTGTCATCCGTTGCAATCATCCGTGCTGATCGGCGAATAACACACAGAGAATTGTGTGAAAACGTGAATGTCTGCTGTAGCGCCTTGGAAACAATGTCGGAACATCTTGGTTATCGGAAAGTCTGTGCGAAATGGGTCTCACGGACACTTAACAGAAATTTTTCAGTATCTGCTGGACTAATATAAGGGTGAAGGTGACAGTCTCCTGAGTAGCACCGTCACTGGACATGGAACGTGGTGTCATCTCTACGAACCGGAATCAAAAAAAAAAAAAAAAAAAAAAAAAAAAAAAAAAAAAAAAAAAAACAGTCAATTAAATGGCGATCTGTGAATTCTCCGTCAAAGAAGAAACCCTAGAGACAGCCGTCTTCAGGAAATCGTTTCGGCATAGGAAGAGTACAATTCTTTCGCATGTTCTGAAGCCTGGAGAAACTGTCTATTCAGCACACTACGACAATGTGTAAGCTGAAAGTCTGAATTTCCGGGGTGAGGTCAGAGAAGATCAACTTTCAGCTGCAACATGATCTCTCCCCCCCCCCCCTCCCCCCAACACCCGAGATATTAGGTCCTGTTTTGTCATTTAATATTGAAATTAAATATCTTTTGTTTCACGTTTTGTAAAGATTTGAAGCCATGCAACTCACTGAAAAATTCGGCTGCAGTGTCTTACGACATCCACGATACAGTCTCGGTTTAGCGCCTTTAAGACTTCCATCTCTTTGGACCTCTGAAAGATGGGCGACGTCTGAAACATTTTCAAGTCTCGGATGCTGTTTTCAAAGCTGAAAGGAACTGGTTAGACTAATCTAGTTTCAATGTTTACAAATGCTGAATGCAGGCTCTGGTTCATCGTTGGCAAAAGAGCACATCGAATGGTATTCACTATGTGGAGAAACGGCAGTATGCAACTGAAATATGGCTCCTTCCAGCTGTACCTCCTGTAATTTATATAAACAAAAATTGAAGGCATTACTTTCGGAACGACACTCGTACCAAACCGAACTCGCTTCGGAACCATCCCCGTTAATACACTAGTCTTAACAATTAGGGAATCAGTTGAGACACCTAGGTTCTGAATTGTTGTCATCGTCAGAATGAACTAAAATGGTTCGACGCCTTACTGTCGGTTCTACACGTGGTCGGCGAGAAAGACAGGCCTCAGCGCACACCTCATGCGACGTAAGTAAGTTAGTTTCGAACCGGCGCGATCGCTAGCCGGTTGGCCGGCCGCTGGGGCACACCCACTGCGTCATAGCGGGCAGCCACGGAGCTAGCGATCGTGCCGGCTCGGAACTACCTTGCTTACGTGGCGTGACGACTGCGCTGGGGCCTGTCTTTCTCGTAGGCCACGGTTCTACACAATGGAGACAGCAACATTACGGAAACCGAGGTAGTGGTAATAACAGAACGTTTGCTGCACAGGGGTTGGTGTTCACTTGCATTTACTCCAGCAAACGAATTACGTAAATAGTTGGGTTCATATAGTGTACTGAACAGGTGGTACGATGCAACAACAATGTGTCTTACCCGAAGATATGGAATGGAGAGCTACAAGAAGTTGGGAGCGGGACAGATACAGAAGGAGGTTATTGCTACTATTGGAGTGTCTCAAAGTGTAATTTTCATGACCTGGACGCGATTTCAGACAACAGTAGCCGTTAAAAGAATGTAAGGCCAAGGTCGGCCATGGGAAACATCAGCAAGAGAGGACCGTTAGCTCCGGTTTACAGCCCGTCGATAAAGGAGGTTGAATGCAACTCAGCAGCAACGCACCCTGCAGGCAGCAACGGGACGGGGAATACCGACACAAACAGTGCAAAATCGCCTTCAGGAATGTGGCCTCTACAGACGAAGCTCTAGGGTGCGTGTTTCCCATTAAAACAGCAAAAACTTGTCGGACGAACATCAGGATTAGTCCTAACGAATGGCGCCGACTTCTGTTCACAGATAAATCAACATTTTGTTTTCAAGTGGATAATCGTCGTTCCCTTATCTAGAGAGAACGTGAAACTCTGAACAATCATCATTATATGCAGCAAAACATATATAGGTGTTGGCAGGAGTCAGTATTGGCGGACGTACCGACCGTTGTGTCGTTCAGAATGGCGCTTTGACTGCTCAGAGGTGTAGAGATGAAATCCTTCGACATTTTGTTGAGCCCTACGCTGGTCTCTAGGCGATGGGTTCCTACTGGTGGACGATAACGCTTGCCCCCATAGAGCTGCACATATGAACAACATGTCGGAAGCTCAGGAGACTGAACGAATGGAGTAGCCAGCTTGTTCACCGCACTTAAACACGATTGAGCATGTCTGGAATGCAGTTAACAGACACAATGAAGCCAGACCAGCACCTCCCACGACGTTTGCGGAGCTGGATATTGCACTCGTGGAAGAATGGATAAATATCCTTCAAGAGCGGATTGATAACCTCACACTGTCCGTTACACGCAGATGTGGAAATGTACTGGCCGTCCGAGGTGATCACACAGCATTTTAGACGGCAACGAGAATGACTTTTTCACTATTATGACAGCCCCATTGTGCTTCGCTGTGAGTAAATGGCATGTAAACCGCAAGTAAAGATTTGAGGCAGAATATATCATACTGTAACACACACAAATTACACTCCAGGCCATCAAAATTGCCACATCACGAAGATGGCAGGACGAATATGCTGTGATACGCAAATGATTAGCTTTTCAGAGCATTCACACAAGGTTGGCGCCGGTAGCGACACCTACAACGTGTTAACATGAGGAAACTTTCCAACCGATTTCTCATACACAAACAGCAGTTGACCGGCGTTGCCAGGTGAAACGTTCTTGTGGTGCCTCGTGTAAGGAATAGAAATGCGTACCATCACGTTTCCGACTTTGATGAAGGTAGGATTGTAGCCTATCGCGACACTGCTGCTCGCGTTAGTCGCGATCCAATGACTGTTGTCACAATCCAATGTTAGCAGAAAATGGAATCGGTGGGTTCACGATGGCAATACGGAACGCCGTGCTGGATCCGAACGACCTCGTATCACTAGCAGTCGAGATGACAGGCATCTTATCCTCATGGCTGTGACGGATCGGGCAGGCACGTCTCGATCTCCCGATCCCTGAATCAACAGATGAGGACGTTTGCAAGACAACAACCATCTGTACGAACAGTTCGACGATGTTTGCAGCAGCATGGACTATCAGCTCGGAGGCCATGGCTGCGGTTACCCTTGACGCTCCATCACAGACAGGAGCGCCTGCGATGGTGTACGCAACGACGAACCTGGGTGCACGAATGGCAAAACCTCATTTTTTCGGATGAATCCAGGTTCTGTTTACAGCATCATGATGGTAGTATCCGTGTTTGGCGACATCGCGGTGAACGCACATTGGAAGCATGTATTCGTCATCGCCATACTGGCGTATCGCCCGGCGTGATGATGTGAGGTGCCATTGGCTACACGTCTCGGTCACCTCTTGTTCGCATCGACGCTCTTTGAACAGTGGGCATTTCATTTCAGATGTGTTACAACCCCTTGGCTGTACCGTTCAGTACCTGCGAAACCCTACATTTCAGCAGCATAATGCACGGCCGCATATTGCAGGCCCTGTACGGCCTTTCTGGATTCGGAAAATGTTCGACTGCTTTCCTGGCCAGTACATTTTCCAGATCTCTCATCAATTAAAACCGTCTGGTCAATGGTGGCCGAGCAACTGGCTCGTCACAATACTCCAGTTACTACTCTTGTTGAATTGTGGTATCGTGATGAAGTTGCATGGGCATCTGTACCTGTACACGCCATCTAAGTTTTGTTTGACTCAATACCATGGCGTATCAAGGCTGTTATTACGGCCAGATGTGGTTGTTCTGGGTACTGATTTCTCAGGATCTAGGCACCCAAACTACGTGAAAATGTAATGACAAGTGAGTTGTAGTACAATATATATTTGTTCAAAGTATACCTGTTTATCATCTGCATTTCTTCTTGGTGTAGCAATTTTAGTGGCCAGTAGTGCAGAACTGTAAGCAATATCTGAATTAAATACGTTAGCATGTGTGTACTTTGTTTAATATCTCACGTGATCTGCTGATCGTTCAGAGTAGTGTAAGTCACGGAGCACTAAGAATGAAGCGTTTTTTGTATTTGTGTAACTGGGTCGCTAAATGATCACCACTTTGCAGTAGATTGGATTGTGTGTGTGGCGCGGACTAGATTGTCAGGCGGAGCTGCAGGCTCGTGCATGTCTGTTGGCATCGACCAGCTGCAGCCGGCTGTGGAATGAGGCACAGCACCTGCGGATGCAGACAGGCAGGCAGGGAGGGCCAGGCCAGGCCAGGCCAGGTTTAGGCCGGTGGCCGGTGGCGTGGCGTGCCGCATGCGAGCGCTGTGCTGCCCACGAGGCACGACAGCCCAGACTGGGCGCGCTCCATCACCCTGCCACCCGTCACCGTCTAGCCACGACACCCGCACAACGGAGCACCTGGATGAACACTGCTGACGTACTGGGCTCGACTGAACTGTCCACTGGCGAAAAGGCGATTGTCTGCAACTACTTAAGCCACCGCGCTTCCTCCTTTGTACAAATCAAACGAATTGCCAAGACACAAACGTCAATGACACACGCACAATCACCTAAAACGTGCACTCCAAATACTGCGCAAAATTAAAGTGCCATTGGATTTGAGTTTTCGCAGGATGGACTGGTAGAACATATCCTGTATTCAAATATTATGAATTATCTCGAACAGAATGATCTATTGACCCAAGGTCAACGCGGATTTAGAAAATATCGTTCTTGCAAACACAACTAGCTCTTTACTCACACGAAGTGATGAGTGCTATCGACAAAGATTCGCAAATCTATTACGTATTTCTTGATTTCCAGAAGGCTTTTGACACCGTACCTCAGAAACGGCTTTTAATCAAATTGCGTGGTTATGGTATATCGCCCCAAATTTGCGATTGCATAGGGTATTTCCTGTCGGACAGGACACAGTTTGTAGTAATCGATGGTAAAGCATCGACTAAAACAGAGGAGATATCGGGCGTTCCACAGGGTAGTGTCATTGGGCCTCTGCTGTTCCTTATTTACATAAACGATTTAGGGGAAAATCTAAGTAGCTCTCTTAGGTTGTTTGGAGATGACGCCGTCATTTACCGTCTAGTAAAATCATCTGAAGATCAAAACCAACTGCAGAACGATCTGAATGAGATGTCACTATGGTGTAAAAATTGTCAATTGACTCCAAATAATGAGAAGTGTGAAGTCGTCCACATGAGAACGAAAAGAAATCCGTTAAACTTTGTTTACAAGATAAATCAATCAAACGTGAAGGCCGTAAACTCCACAAAATACCTAGGAATTATTATTACTTCAAAGCTAAACTGGAAAGAACACATAGATAATATCCAAAGAAAGGCGGACGCAGCATGCGTTTTATTGACAGAACCCTTAAAAGATGCAATGAAACTACTGAAGACACTGCATACACTACACTTGTCCGTTCTTTTTTGCAGTATTCCTTCCCAGTGTGGGATCCTTATCAGGTAGGTTTGACGGAAGACATCGAAAGAGTCCAGAGAAGTGCAGCTCGTTTCGTATTGTCACGATACAGGGGAGACAGCGTTACGGAAATGATACAGGATCTGGGATGGGAATCATGACAACAACAGCGGTTATCCTGCGGCGTGGGCTGCTTGCGAAACTCCAATCGCCAACATTCTCTTCCGAATGCGAAAATATATTGTTGACTGCCACTTACATAGGTACAAATGATAATCAGAATAAAATATGAGAAATCGGAGCTCGAACGGAGAGATTCATGTGTTCTTTCTTCCCGCGCGCTATTCGAGAATGGAATGAGAGATAAATATTATAATGATGGTTCGATGAACCCTCTGCCAGGCACTTAAATGTGATTTGCAGAGTATCCCATGTATATGTAGACAAGGGCTCGTATTTTTAGCCAATACACAGATTTAAAAATACATAAAGTGTATTGGCTCACTTTAGGCTACGGTAGTTACACTAAAAGTGGGGCTTTACGATCGCCTTTTGACAGCTAAAAACTGTAATGAAAACATCGACTTAACCCCTAATCTGACACGAAAATTAGTAAAGTAAGATATTCCCCATAACTTTGCTCTTTTATGTTCTTTGTATTTCATATCTCCCATCATTTCAGACATACGACGGTTGGAACTTAATAGTGACAACTATTTATTCACAATCGATAGAAAAAATTTTACATCTGGAAGGCGTAGTATACCGTTAGCAGGGCCTGTTCCGTTGATGGTGCTAATGAAACCGACTACTGCCTGTCGAATCTCTGGAACAGTTCTGAAGTGAATGCCACGAAGATTCCTTCTTCTTCAGGATCAACTCAAAGTCACAAGGACATAATTCTGGGGAGTATGCTGTATGATACAGCACTTCCCAGTCCCATTGACCGAACAGAGAAGCCACAGCTTGCGCTGTATGCTCCCCCGCGTTGTCGTGCAAAATGATGGTTGGGTTGCCCAGAAACTGTTGCCGCTTCTTTCGCAAAAGAGGTAGAAGGTGATGCTATGCATTGACAGTCCCTCGTGGAGGAACGTAATACGTTAGCATAACACCATCACAGTCCTACACGGGAGTTACCATAACGTGCTACTGTTCAGTACGGCAGTGTCGATTTCCCGCACACCGCTGGAAGAACTTGATGACACTGTCGTGCTGCATGACCTCTGGCACATTCAATATCGATCCAACTCCGTTGTTCCTGTTTCTAAAACGTAGTGACACGGTTACGTTCGACCAATCACTCAAGAGTGACCGTTTTTCCCTCGACTGTGCGCATGACGTGATGTGCGACGAACGAGTCCATTTGCTCGGAGGTAAGGTACGTATGTCAACAACGTGTGCTATAAACAACAATAGTAGATTCCATTGCATACTGTCTCCACAGCGGTTTTTCCACTAATTAAGATTCAACCCTCGTATTTGCAAAACTGACTGTGATTTGACACTGCCAGTCCGTTACGTATTCCCACTTTTTATGTCGCGCCGTGCCACCGATCGGCACCAAATTTTACACACTTAAATGTTGCCCACCATCGAGCAGAACCGCCCTTTCTCAAATATTTCGGACAAAAAACGGGACAACACTAAAAATAGGCCGTTTGTGATGGTCTTTTGACAGCAGGAAATTTAATTGCAAATAACGGCATAAACGTTCATCTGAGACGAAAATTGAATAAACTTATTTGTAGGGGAGAAAATTCGCAACAACCTTCCTTTTTTTATATTATTTCCGTAACTTGCACCGTTTCAGAAATATTTGCAAAAATAACTGCGATTTGACACTGTCAGTAGATTTTACGTATACCAGTACTTTCGAAAGAGGACGAACTACCGCGGCAAGACAGGTGATAATATTTTAACGGAATAATATAATGAAAATATGGGAGAGATATTAAAATAATAGTTAAAATAAATATTAAAAAAAGCGTATGTTTTGTTAAAATACGGCCAAAGAGAATGTTACGTGTTGAGTTGATAGATATTATCACAATAGAAGATTAGTAATCGCATCGTCCATATTTTTTCATGATTTATATTTTTATTATTTGCCAAAAGTGTTTCCAAAAATTCATAAAATTACAGGAAAATCTACAGCGGGCCGTAAAACACGCCGGTGCGATTTTTTGTCAAAATATGCACTTTTTGAAATGGAACAATGCCTTTGACAAATCGCGAAACGAGTCGTAACAATGACCAAGCATCTCGTTAAGATTGACCGCAGGTTTCTGAAACATTGAGTAAAAAGTTATTGGGAATAGGAGAAGGTCATTTTGAATTAAAATTTGAAATTAACTGCGAGTTTATTATAATAAAAATAAATAGAAGCTCCCACTTACATTTTTCTAGCAGGGAGTATGAAGAGGCGTCTGACCAGTACAAGAGTGCAGAACAGAAATATGAAGAGCGCTACCGTTCTCTCTCCAGGCCGGTTGTAAAAACTGATAATCGCAAAACAAAACAGAAATCAGAGGTGTATACTGAAGTGATAACGGATTCGAAAGCGACAAGCGTCGCAGATATAATTTTAGTGAAAATATTTAAATATAATGCTACAGTCAGACAGCGCGTTATGCATTCCAATATTACGTAGCTTTTATTAACCTTGTTGACACACTGGACTTGCTTTCTGGAGGGCGGTGGTTCAAATCCACCTCCCGCAATTCTGATTTAGGTTTTCTGTGATTTCTCTGCATCACTCCAAGCAAATTCATGGATGGTTCCTTTGAAAAGGCACCATCACTCCAAGCAAATGCAGGGATGGTTCCTTTGAAAAGGCACGTCTAATTTCTTTCAACATCCCCACCCAAACAATTCGAGCGTTTATCTCCGTCTTTAATGACCAATCTGTCGAAGATGTTGCACGATAATCTTCCTTTCTCCTTCCCCCTTCGATATCGTAAGACACCAGACTATGTTATTGTGTAACAGATCAGTAAAATTTTCGTAGCATTTTGGACTGACGCGGTTAACACTGCCAGGGATCAGGGATATAAGTGAAGTAGTGAGGGAGAGAGGGAGTCCGGTATCAATACACTTACCTTTATTAATTTCCTAAGAAACTTTCGGTTCTGTTCTCTGTCTACTCAAATAAGAGACTTTCTATCCATTTCTCTCTTCCTACAAACACTAAATTCTGGTATAATACGTATTTTAGCAATCTTGTTGCAGCTCAGATTTCTAACGGTCCCTCATGACACCATCGTCAAGATCTAGAACCACCACAGCGTTCTTTTGTGACCGTAGGTAACCTGCAGTTCGGCGCAAGTTAGACTTGACGCAGAGATACAGATACGTGGGAAGAATATATATTTTATACAGTACTTTAATAAAAGGATCGTCACATTAACGTAGTGCAACGTATACATGAATGGAGCACAATGATCAGAATATGCGCACCCAAGCAGTGATTTGTGTTGATTCTGATGTATTTGAATCTAAGCTGCGGTTGTTGTAATATACGTTCTTATTACTCTTCGTATTATCGCAGATATTACATGACGTATGCAACGCTCCCGACGTAATTCATTCTCTCTCTCTCTCTCTCTCTCTATCTATCTATCTATCTCTCTCTCTCTCTCTCTCCGAGTGAGCGAGCGAGCGAGGGTGTGTGTGTGTGTGTGTGTGTGTGTGTGTGTGTGTGTGTGTGTGTGTCATGTCGTATGGAAAAGCAATCTCTTGTTCCTGTTTAATATTTACGTCCAGCTAAAACTTTCAAAACAACCGAGTGACACGGGGTAAAATATGTATGGTGGAATATCGTCAACCTTATTATAAGAGCGTCGACTTCGACGTTGTTAAAAACTTTACGTGAACTTCGTCCCAGCAGTAAAATGTGTGTTACTCGTCCACCGAGGTCTTGCAGTCCTTGCCAGTAAAGAATATTGACGGAAAAATGCTAACATTCCAGTCTTCCAGTGTGACTTTTGTTATGTTTACATTTATCTTGTTTCTTATACTAATACAGCTGAAGATATTCTGCCACCTTTAATTTATTTTTATACTGGATGGTTGCCGTAAATGATAAAATGTAGCAGCAGTTTAAAGTCCGGGAAAATCGAGAGAGATGAACATTCGTAAATATAAATAAAAAGTAAGTCTCCGTAATTCCTTGACTGATCATCTAAACAGGCAATAACGAATAATTTTTTATTTATTTTCTGCAACGTTTTCAGTTTTTTTTTTTTTTTTTTTTAACCGTCAATAGTCGTGACTGTCGAATAGTAAATTACTGTGGATAGTAAAACGCAAAGACGGTTTTGAGAGTTACTAATCAACTTGTCAGTAGTTTCCAAGTGCAAGATTGCTCCTCTATTTGTAATATGGCAGGAGATATGAAATGCAGGTTTAGTATTACTCCTTTTAAATTCTGGACTTGCTACAAGTATCTGAGTAACCTATGAGGACGGCCTGTAACCACGAATGAGTAGTAACGTCAGCTGTCCTGCGCCTTTTTTTTTTTTTTTTTTTTTTTTTTTTTTTTACTTACTCTAGGTTATGGCACTGAAGAGGCAATTAATTAATGGAATTCTCGTCTCTCTGTTGGCCACCATACGTGCTTTTCACACTTTAAAGCCTTGATGTTAAATGGCGCATCCGTTAAAAGTTTTATTACGGCTCCACTGCGCGCCACCGAGATGTACTTCCCAGAGACATTCATTGCAGATCGTCTTGTTTTTCTTACGCCTTAGTTCCATCGGCGGGAAGTATGAAAGTGCCTAAAGACCGCACCCAGGCTGTCTGGCACATTGCCCTATTATATGTCGTTGACAGGTCGCACGCATTTCAACTGGGGCCCGGCTAACTGCTCGGGCACAGACATTCATTATGGCCAACATCTTACTGAAATTTTTTCTTTCGGAGTAACATTTACAGGATGTACTTATAAATGAAGAGGCGAATCATTTGTAAGGCAACACTGCGAATTTGATGCAGTTATAGACAACCCAGATTGAATACATTAACGAACGATGGATTAACAATAAAATGTACACAGTCCCTTAGTTGCAGAAGTCGCGCTTAAAATGAGGTCACACGGAAACACCAGCGTAAATGATCTCGAGGAGCGTGGGAGTCGCCGAGCGCTCTAAGGCATCTTGCTGCGAGGTGAGTGGTTACTCCCCGTCGGAGGTTCGAGTCCTCCCTCGGGCACGCGCGCGCTTTTGTGTGTGTGTGTGTGTGTGTGTGTGTGTGTGTGTGTGTGTGAATAAATTAGCTTAAGTAGTTTGTAAGTCAAGGGACTTTACAAACATTTGAACGTTTGATCTTTGGAATAATCTCAAAGGAAGTGATAAATACACCTGAAAAGGCATAATAATCATACAGTAACACAAAATAAACATACAACACGTACTAACAGCAAGGAATATAATACCTCTTCCAATGTTTGTCAACCGGAACTTAAAGTAGTGCCACTTAGCTCGAAACTGATGCCTTCTCACGAAATTTAATATGTTTCGCAATTTTCGCGATTCTGAAAATCTTTGTATAAACTGGGGTACTTTCTGAAAGTATTTTTTGTTTGTTTGTAAATGATCTGACCGCCATATGAGTGTATATCTTTATTCTTTCGATGCACAACCGGCATTTCAGAATTAGAGCTATATTCAAGTGTAAACTGTAAGATAATGCATTTCACAGTAAGGTTTCGAATACAATTACATATTGGAAATTAGTGTAAGGACTTAAGATAAAACAAGTAAGGACGATGCTACAACATTAACTTACTTCCATCCAACCAGTCGGTACACGTAGGTTCTCAAGTTGTCATTATCGAAATTCATGTAAGTCATAATTGAGTAATAAAGCAATCTCACAGTATAATTTGAACAGTGCTTTACTAGGCATGGACCTGTTTGGAGATGGTATGTTGTTTCCTTCCTCCGACCTTCGAACTGTCTTACCCAGCCAGTTATAGGGGGACCTACAGTTCAACATGGATTCCGAACCAGGGTGCTGCTCTATATTTTTCACATCAGCAGCGTTGCCAGAGAGAAAAGAAGTGAAAAGTGCCACGTAAAAATCCTCTGACTGAACGGGTATCGAAGCCACGACCATCGGATTCACAATCTGACACTCTACCACTGTGTGCCGAGCCCCACGATTTGAACATGTTGATGGTCAATGATCAAAATCTGAGGACATATTAACAATGAATGAAGAAAATGTGAGGTCACTATATATCATCATTCCTTTACAGAAGCACTTTGAATGCACTTGGTTGTGGCACTGAATAAGCATTTTGCACACCATATCCTCGCTTTGTGCAAAACCCTTACTTTGGTGATGAACGAAATAAATGCAGATCTCGTGATTAACATAAACATATGAAGATTAAAAGCTAATCGCCGGAAGTGAACACATTAAACAGTTGCACACTCGCACAGTTGTATGGAAAACACTTCCGTACAAGTAATGAAATGACGAAAGCTGTTTCCTAACAGAGGACAAGTGTATACCATCACTAACCGATATAAAACAAGTAATAAAGCATATTGCGAAGACATCCATGTTTACCACATCAGCGTGCAAACAAAGTCTATTGCCCAAGTTAAGAGAGGAGTCGCAAAGAAGCGACTTTTGTCTACCGTTCATGTGAGTCTTTCATCGGCAGTCACCATGATTTTGACCGGGGAGTAAGTGTGTGCGTCACTACCACTGTGTCACTGGTGAGGTTTAGTAATTTAGACACTACGACTCCAGGAACAGAAGTAAGTCACTGTCTACTCGCTGCCACCCATACATTGACACTTGAAGAGATTATTCAAAAAAAATGTTCAAATGTTTGTATAGTCTATGGGACTTAACTACGGGGTCATCAGTCCCTAAACTTACAAACTATTTATGAACTACTTACGAACTAGGACGGCACAAATATCCATGCCCGAGGGGGGATTCGAACCCACGACCGTAGTGGCCGTGCAGACCGTGACTGGAGCGCCTTAATCCCCTCGGCCACCGCGGCCGGCAGAGATTATTCTTGGGTAGCTAGTGTATGAGAGGCAGGAAACGGAAACTTAACTTTCAGTTTCATTCATAGACATTCTTCAATTTGGTGCTGGGACTCGCAGTCCACATGAACACATCAAACGTATTGCACTAATTGGGCAGAAAGACCCATAATAATGTTTGTCTAGATCTTTGTTACCTATCTACAGGAAATGTAAGAAAATGAAGTATTTAATGACTTCTAGGCAACGAGGACATCACAGACGAAGCACAGACGCGGAATGTACGAGGATGACCAAGAAAATTCCAGTGTCCTTTGCAAAGAAACCATCCGTGAATTTAAATTGAATAATAGGAGGCGCGTCCAGAAAGTAAGTTCCGTTTGGTAATAAAATGAAATTGTCCACAGATACAGAAGAAATTTTATTGCACAAAATTCTACAACTCTTAAACTACTCTTCCACATAACTGCCGAAATTTTGCAGGTATTTGTCATAGTGTGGTACCAGGTTTTGTATACCTTCTTCATAGAAATCTGCCCCCTGTGTCTTCAACCAGTTGGAATCAGTTTCTTTCAGCTCGTCGTCCATAGCGAGAGCACTAATTGTAAACCTACGGTTTTCTGGATCTTGTCATCAATTGCGTGAACCAGTTCTTCTGTAGCCAAAGGTGGACGCCCACTTCGTTCTTCATCGTGCACATCACCACGCCCTCCATTGAACTGTCGGACCCATCTTCTCACCATCGAATCACTCATCGCATTTGGTCCGTAAACATCGCAAATTTGCCGATAAATTTCACTTGGTTTCACTTTCCTCGCATTCAGAAACCGAATCACCGACCTGATTTCACAGGCGGCGGGATTTTCAATCAATGCCGACATTTCAAACAAGCACAACAAAGCGTACGTAACTGACAGCGATTTCCAAATGGCGCACGTTCTTCTCCTTGACACACATCTTCTACAGCGCATGTGTGGAACTGCAATCGCAGCGCTGCAGAGGAGATAAATTGAAACGGAACTTACCTGCTGGACGCGCGTCGTATTACGGAATACCTCCATTTGGATGGTCGAACATCGATATGAACCACGTTAGTCCAAGAGGTGAGTCTGCGTGCAATACGCTTGCGCTTGTCTTCAGTATTGCTCAACTGTGTGGCATCACCACCAGATCAGTTTAAAGGAAGACGTAGAACCCATTCAGTGGCGGGCGGCTAGGTTTGTTGCTGCGATCAGTGTGAGACAGTTAAAAGAGATGCTTCGGGAACTCAAATGTGAATCGCTGGAGGGAAGGCGACGGTGTTTTCTAGAAACAATGTTGAGGAAACTTAGAGGGACGGGAATTTGAAGCTGAATGCAGAGCGATTCTACTACCGCCAACCTACATTTAAAGACCACAAAGCCAAGATAAAGAGGGCTCCTACAGAAACATACACGCGTTTGTTTTGCTCGTTCTGTTTGTACAGGGAAGGAACTGACCAGTAGTGGTAGGAGGTGCCCTCTACCACGCACCTCACAGTGGGTGCGTAGTATGTGTGTAGCTGTGTGGAATATACTTTGCAGCACGGGTCGCAGACGGAAGTACAGAATTTCTTCATCTTTCGAACTTACCTTCTTATTGAGATCATGTTTGAAGTTCTATCTTACTGGATAATGGACAATGTGTATTGTACACATCACAGAAAGAGTTCGGAGAAAATGAATGTATCAGAATTAAAATGCACTCTGTTGCAAAATAGCATCTGTCTCGGAATTGATTGTGGAGAATATAGGAGGGTCGTCCACAAAGTAAGTTCAGTTTCTATTTCTATCCGCGGCAGCGCTACGATGGCAGTTCTGAGCATGCACGGAAGTTACTCTGACTCAAGGAGAAGATACGTACGCCATTTTCAGATCGCTGCTTCCGACGTGTGCTTTGTAGTGCTTCTTTATGTCAGCCGTAATTGAAAATGCCGCTGCGTGTGAAATCAGATCTGTGATCGTTTTTTAAATTTAAAGAAAGTTAAACCAAAGTAAATTCTTCGGCAAATCAGGGAGGTTTACAGACAAAATGCTATGAGTGATTTAATGGTTCGAAGATGGGTCAGATTGTTCAGTGAAGGACGTGATCAAGTGCACGACGAATAACGAAGTGGACGCCCGTCTGTGTTTACTGATGAACTGGTTCACACCACTGAAGATTAAGCACAACCGTAAGTTTACGCTTAGTGCCCTTGCTATGGAAGATCCGTAAATCTCACGATCACTAATTCATGAAATGGTTACTGAAAAACTGAAATTTCGAAAACTTTGGGTACTCTAAATTCTTACCGAACAACACAAAAAACAACGGATGGGCAGTGTACTGCTGTTTTTGACGCGCTACAATGAAGAAGGAGATGGTTTCCTTTCACGGATAGTCACGGGGGATGAAACTTGGGTACTGTACGACATCCCTGAAACAAAACTGTAATCAATGGAATGGAGGCACACTTCACCCCCTACGAAGGTTAAGCCTAAGCCAATCTTGACACCGAGAAAAGTCATGTGCATCGTGTTTTGGGATAGAAAAGGCATTTTGCTGATCGCTTTCTTACCAGGAGGCCAAACAATCAATGCACGTGATTACTGCGAGAACATTAACAAATTGCGCCGCGCAATACACAACAAACTTCGAGTTTTACTGCCAAAAGTTTTTTTTTTCCTCATGATTGTGCCCGACTTTACACGGGGAATGTGACCAAACAACTTTTACGGGAATTTCACCGGGTCGTGTTTGATCATCCTCGTTACAGCCCCGACTCCGCTCCTAGCGATTTTCAACTCTTCTTACACCTAAAATGTTGGTGGTCAACACTTCAACGATGATGACGAGCTGAATGAACATGTTACCACATGGTTGAATACATAGGCGGCAACTTTCTATGAACAAGGCATACACAAACTTGTGCCAGGCTATGACAAGTGCCTTCAAGAATTCGGAAGCTATGTACAAAACCAGTGTAACAGTTGTAAATTTTTGAGCAATAAATATTTTTTCTATATCTGTACACGTTTGTTTTATATAACCAAACGGAACTTACTTTGTGGACATACCTCGTATTTCCCGACCTGAAACAAATGGAGCCCTTTGAGTTGAGTAAGAATGTAGGCTTGCAGCATCTGACGTATTCTCCGACTTCGGTTCTTGAGGAAGAACTGTCTCCCTCACAGTCACTCACACACACTCCAGTACACTTCCAGTCGTCAAACAAGGTAGAGTGCGGAAACAGGGCGTACTCTTGACCACTGTCAGCTGTCCACATAGGTTTGATCAGATACTTCACAACCAACAGAAAATCGAGCATGTAGGGTGTGTGCTACTGTTAAATGAAGAGCTTGGCAGAAAAGGGAAACTCATGCTAGGCCACAACGAACCAGACAGATAACTGATAGCAAACAATTATGTGTGTTTTCGTAGAAACTAGCGAGTTAGTATTTACACTTTTCAGTAGGTCTTGATAAAAAAAGTTTACAATGAAGAAAAAAAAGGTGCGTATTAAATTTACACTGAGGCGACAAAACTCATCGCATGAAAGGCTGTAAATGGTCCGTAAGTAGCTAAGCAATCATTTACAGCCCATGCTACGTAAAAGCAGCCACGTTCGTTGTACGTCCCTCACAGAGCTGGCCACCGTTAATAAAAAATTTAGCTTCGTTAATCATTAATCCGTTACTAAAAAGTCAACCTCGTTAAACGTTAAAGTGTTACTTTACGGACAATTTAACGGAAATTAACATTAATCGCTAACACGTAGACGTACTGTGCATCTGCGAAAACTCTACTTCAGTCTCCAAATTTATATATTTGCGGTTGTTGTATTATTGAAACGAGCAATTAAATAAAACGCATTACCCTATCTGATAAAAAAATGTTTTGGTTGGGCAACTTTAAGTAGGACTTTGAGTATAAATAAAAACTAGTGTTACTCGGACCCTGGCACTCGGCTGCGAGGGGAAAAAAATACGACTAATCACATACAACGTTGTATAGTTGCAAAACCGCCTTTGCTAGAGTCGTTCGCTTTGGCGAAAAAGTGTTATGTTCTGTGAGATGATTAGTCTTCTTGTACATAATGAAGATTTTGTAATTTGTTTATGCTCGTGGCCGGCCGGCAAGACATAGTGTCCTAGTAATACATAAGCTTATTTTGTAATAATAATAACTGAGCAATAAAATTTGCGGGAGACTCAAAATATGTAACTTCACTGAATATCATTTGACATAAGGTACATATTGCCTTTAAGAAACATTAACATATTAAAATTCTCGTCTGACTGTTAGGCATGATTGGGAGTGAAAATATTTTTTTTCTCTATAGAAAAAGTCTTTCCACTGCAGCACTTCAAGGTGTAGCGGTAATATACTTAAAAAAAAGTCTATTAAAATATTTTCTCCAAGAAATATCAAGTCGTAAAATGAATATTTTTATTTCATGTCCAACTTCATTTTCGTTAGACTCTGTGCTTTACTGGTTAAACGTATTTGGCCTATGGTCTCCTTAGATTGAATGACAAAATAAAAAAAGTAAATAATAAATAAATAAAAAATACAAAAAATCTTGTACGGAAGGTACGTCAGAAATAAAAAATTAAAAGCATCTGGCGTAAAATATTTAATTGCAGTCAGCATTAGATGGGGAAACTAATATAATTAAAATTATATGCTAATTTCCTGATTAGATGTGTCAGCCATATCTCGATTCTCGCAGCCTCCAATATCGACAGTTTCGCGGTATGCAATTTGTTCCTGACAGCTATAAGAAAGTTCAGTGCGAAAATTATAATGAAAATTAACTTTTCGTGCTTTCCTGTCTCTATTCACCACTAATACCTACGACGAGCAGATACTCCACAAGTCAGAAAATTTAAAATACTTATTTGTTTAGTACGTCGTCGCTGAACGTACTATTAATCAACAGCGACAGAAGACAACTTTTATTTTCGTTAAAACGTTCTCGTTCGCCATTGTTATCGCTCATGGAAACGAGAAGTGTGTACATAAATAACGGATTAACGGACTTAATGTTTTTTAATTAATTTGAAAGTTAATTAACATCGTTAATTAACGATTAACGGAATTGTGCCCAGGAATCTGGTCCCACACTGATTTCTGCGGTAACTTCAGGCAGCGCTGTACGTTTGTCAGAACAGCCCCACGCTCGTTAAATGCAGCCCTTAGGCCACTGCGTTAAAGTTTCGTTAACATGCGCTGTTCATTTGTCGTTTTGTCTGTATGCTATGTGCGCCGTCTGTTAATTAAGGAAATGAGACAGTTTCATAGTCGGATTACACCGCGAAATGACAATGTACCATGTTGAGGATTAGCAAATGCACCGTAATCATCTGAAAGGGAAATTGAAATTCGTCGCTTAAACTGTAATTAATGGGTTTGTATGATTACTGAGCATGTGTGTTTGTAGGGAACTACGCTCCTGGAAAATGAAAAAAGGACACCATAAATTCGTCGACGCAGCAGAGGGAAATTTTATCAACAAATTCTTGAGCTTGTATACAACACATGATCACGCAGGCAGAGCCCTACGTAAGTGAGTACAGCCACCAGAGCGTCAGCAACGTTGGCGTTAGTACCGTGTATATCCTCCTTTTGCAGCAATGCAAGCTGTAATTCTTTCTTGTAAACGGTCTTAGAGGTTCCGAATGTGGTTATGTGGAATGGCTTGCCATGCAATTTCCACCTGGTGTCTCAGTTGGGCCAGATTTCGTGTCGCTCATGCAGACCGCCCAACATGACGTGTAATGCGGTCCCAAACATGCTCAATGGGGGAGAGATATGGAGATTGTGCTGGCCAGGGGAGTTGACGTACACCTTGAAGAACACGTTGGGTGGAACGGGATACATGTGGATCTGAAATGTCCTGCTGAAACGCATATCACCTTGTTGGTGCATAAGTGGTATCAAGACGGGTTAAATGGTGGTTTCAGTGTACCGTGCACTGTTCAATGTTCTCTAGACGATCAATAGAGAAGAATGGCGAGTGTAGAATATCGCTCCCCTCAACAATGAAGCACGAATGCCGTTAGAGTGCCCTCCACTCACGCCCCAATATCCTTCAGCCCACCTCCAATGGTGTCATGGTAGGCGCTTATGAACGGACGAATGGAGACGTGTCGACTTCAGTGATGGGAGTCGTCGCTGCCTCGGTGCCAATGATGGTCGTACGCGTGTGTGGTGCCGTGCAGGGGAGTGCGAAAATCTGGAGTGTACGCGACAGAAGTAAACGGGGCCGACACCTGGCATCATGGTGTGGGGAGCCATATCCTACACTGGTCCTTCTCCTCTGGTATTCGTTTTGGGAAAATTGAACAGTACACGGTACAATGAAATCATCACGCAATCCGTCTTGCCACCGTTCAAGCACCAACAAGGCAATGTGCTTTTTCCAACAGAACAATGCACGTACATTCGTATCCCGTACCACCCAATGTGCTCTTCAAGGTGTACGTCAACTATCCTGCCCAGCACGATCCCCAGATCTGTCCCCCAATGAGCATGTCTGGGGCCGGGCGGGACGTCATCTTGTCGCGGTCTACACGACCGGCACGAAATTTGGTCCAACTGAGGCATCAGATGGAAACTGCATGACAGGCAGTAGCGTAAGAATTCATTCGGCACCTCTACAATCGTCTTCATGAGAAAGTTGCACCCTGCATTGCTGCAAAAGGAGGGTATACACGATACTACCGTCGACATTGTCGACGCTCTGATGACTGTACTGACGTTCGTATGGTGCTGACTGCGTGATCGTCTGTTTTATACATCCTCAAGACTTTGTCAAAATTTCGCTCTGCTGTGTTGACGTATTCATGGTGTTCTTTTCTCATTTTCCAGGAGTGTAGATTACAAACGGTTGAAGACGGAATATAATGTTCGTAATTGATATAAAAGAAAGGTACTCTCTTGCGTCATCAGTCCGTAGCTTACACACTACTTAAACCTAGGTAAACTAACCTACGGACAAACACACACACCCATGCCCGAGGGAGGAACATCCACGGCGAGCAACCGCGCGCTCCGCAGCGAGGTGCTTTAGACCGCTCGGCTACTCCACCGCGGCAAACTCTCAGCTTCCTCACTTCCTGACATCTCCCTAACTACTTCACGAAATTTCATTGGTGTTTTCACAAATGCTCTTAGCGTTTATTGGGGTAAAATGCAGGCCTCGTTCACGAAAAAAAAGAAGATAGACATAAAAACAAAAACTTTAAATTGCACTAACTCATGTCTGTCTCTTTGAAAACGTGAATCTGCAAAACAATTACAGTAATTTTATGCGATTTTCACAGCTAACTTGAGCGTATCGTGCTGTTAGGTAAAGGCTTAATTTCGTAAAAATCGTATCAGAGGAAATTAAGACATGATTTAAACCTTTGTCTCAAGGCAATCGTTTGTGTCTACACGTACAGACTAATCTCTGAATGTTCTGAACGAACTACCACGGGGTTCTACAGACAAACTGAGAGTAGCTTTTGGCAAAATACAAGGTCGAGCTCATCAAAATCGGATCAGCAGAAGAATTACAAATTTTAGATGCATGCTATAGCTTGTAAGTACGACGAAGTGCAAAACAGAACGAATAGAGGTACTGTTAGTTTCTCAGAGCACCAGAGAACCAATGGGGGACCAAAGAAACAATATGTGGCCCTGCTGTGTGCATTTTCTCGGTGACAGAAGTATTTCCGTGGGCGTACTTCAGTGAGAGAACGAAGCACCGCTATCATACCTCTACCAATTCAAAACAATATTGAACAGAGTTATTTTTTATCCTTTAAGCATTAAAGACATAGCGACATTTCAAAAATTTCGAGGTAGTTACCATCTTCATTACTTATTAGTTGATACATCAATCATCGGTCTCCGCGGCGGAGCGGCCGAGCGCATTGAGGCACTATGCTACGATGCACGAAGCCGTTCCCCGTCGGGGATTCGAATCCCCCCTCGGGCGTGGATGTTTGTGCCGTCTTTAGTATAAGCTGGTTCATAAGTAGTTTGTTAGTTTAGGGACTGATGAACTCGTAGTTAAGTCCCATAAGCCCTACAAACATTTGAACATTTCGTCATCGGTCGCGTTGTTTATTAATATACATGATGTAAGAGGACAGTTTCGTGAGGATACTTGAAGTCTGCAATTCTGTGGTAAATCGCGCACATGCGCGGGAATCGTGATGTGATTTGACAGCTACTGAGATGATGTAGTTCAGGAGTTTGTCAATAGATAGTGCCACCTCTCATCTGTGAAACGAGCGTCTGGTGGCTCGCTTTGTGTGTAGACACGTGACTGGAAAATCCAGGCCGTTATGCAGTGAATGGCGAACGGCGGGAGAAGCCTTGTTTGTCCTTGGAGAAATATGCAATAAACCACATAAAAATTAATAACGATTGATCCATACATGATACAAAGGAGCGCTTAGGCTAATTTTAAAGATAAAGACTAGGCGAATGCGCTGATGTAAACGCCTCTCCTGTCACTTTAATAGTTTTTAAATTATAGTAAACCAAAATTCATTATGAAATAACAATATTTTAAACGATATTTCTTGAAAACGGCTTAACCAAATATTATGTACAACGTGACAAATGATAGATCTAAGTGAGTACTATTAAAATTATATATATAGTTTTTTGCGCAAATTCAGTAAACTTGAATTAAAGGCCTGTAGCATGGTTTCCAGGTATAAAAGCTGGATTTTTAATAAATAAACAATAATAACTGTAGTGTTAGCGGCAGTATGGTAAATTAGACTTCAGTAAATAGTTAATGAAACCACAGGATTAATAGTACAGTGAATAATCTAAGTTTAAATACTGAAAAAGCAACCATAGAAAATTTTAATTTTTTTCAAAAAATTCAAATGTTTCAAATGTTTGTTAAGCTTATGGGACTTAACTACGGGGCCATCAGTCCCTAAACTTACAAACTACTTATGAACTACCTTATACTAAAGACGGCACAAATATCCATGCCCGAGGAGGGATTCGAACCCCCGATCGTAGTGGCCGTGGAGACCGTGTCTGAAGCGCCTCAGTCTCCTCGGCCACCGCGGCCAACTTTTAATTTTTTGGTGATGCGAAAACTACGATGTATATTTATACAATGTTTCGATGCCATATTCTGTTTCAGCGGAAAATTTCCGGTAAATACTATCATCACATATATTTACTTAATTTGTATTTTATGTAAAGGAGATAATTTTGTGAAAATAAGATACTGATTTGACTGCAGAGTAAGCCAGCGAGGGTACTTAAGGCGGCCTTTTTGTCTTGTTAGGGGCAGTCTGTTGACGTCGGTTTGACAGACAAGACGTGTCGTTAAGCTGGGCGACTGAGGAGTCGCTTGAAGACATAAAATTTCAGCGAAGTGTTCTACTGTGGAACTTGGAAATATTTGTTCTGTGGTGCTTCGAGAACTTTGATCTTATTCTGCGTCTGTGGGACTTAAAAAGTCTTCAGTGGTGCTTCGTGGACTCTAATTATATTCTTTAACAGTGGAACTTACAGTTTCTCAGAATTGTTGCTAGACTTTAATTTTTATTTGGCGACTGTGCGACTTAGAAACTATTCAGTCAAGTTTTCATTTTTTTTGGTGTGGCAAGAAACTCCGCATTGCTCTGAAGTCAGGTCTAACAAATATTCACACATGGATATTAGGTGGAATAAACATCAACTCAGTTAAAAGTGAATGTGTCGTTTGAGAGTTTTTTTGTTCCTTCCTGCATTTATTTAAAGCTAAACATTTTGGGGACATTGCAGCAGGTGTGGCTGGCTGCTAGACACGCCTCAGCCAGTTTGTATAGCCAATAGTGTCTACAGCCGCACTTCACGGAGCCCCAAGCAAATACAGGCTGCGAATGGGTGATTTCTGTTGTTTTTTTTTTTTTCAGTGCTGTAGCACTGAGTGCTCGAGCCAACTGCAGGAAATAATTTATAAAATTCTGTCACCCTTCACAGACTTGTGTGTGTGTGTGTTTTTTTATTTATTTATTTTTTCTATTGTGTGTTTCGACCTATTAATGAGTCATCTTCAAATTCATGGAGATTGGACTTGACCCAATAGAACAAATGGAAGGTCATCCTGTTGGGTAACTTGCCAAATCAGTCATCATAGACATTAATAAATAATGCTATCATTGAATTAGCAATTAATTAACGACATTTCTTTGCTTCTTTCGACAGTTTTGATTTGCAAAACATTACTACATCCCTTCGCTTTTATCAATAAATTTAATTTACATAAGAATTATTTACAAGGACAATCGAATTTGTGTGTTTGCTTTGTGATTTCCGTTTGTTATGTTTACAATTTATAATTTCTATACTAGAAATTTTACTCGCTGAGAATTGTACAGATAGTATACACACATACAGGTGAATGCACGTTCGGAATTTTATCAAAGTAAGACATTTAGTTCATGAATTATAAGGACATAAACAGTAACGTCATTGAAAAAAACCCCTCATCCTGCACTAGTCTTTATTACTTCTTTACTACTAACTGTATTCGCAACAAGTTTTACAGACATACAGCGCTAATGCAGATGAATATATACCACAAAATTATACAATAATACAACATATATTTCACAAATATGAGATCGTAAATACTGCAATGGGTAAAAAAACTCACATGATGCACAGCATGTTAATTCATTTCTTATCTACTACTAAGACACACCTAGTCATATTAAGGAAATTCCTGAAAGGTGAAACTGAAACTTGCATTTTCTATTACGAGTGATAACTCACGAGACAACTATGTTACTGCGGAGTTGATCTGACATGGCCATGTTGTGGCTTGTGTTTGTTATATATTCCCCGATGATAAGGAGACAAGTGAGAAGGGGTAGGAGAAGTAAGTGGACGCTGGAAGAAATAAGTAAATACCCGAGAAATGTCGGATGGTGAGCTAGTATTGAAATATCGGCAGCTTTAGCTGCAAGTGAGCCGGGAGCCTAAAGGCCCCCACTACACATACGAGCGACCAATCGCTCCAATCCGTCGCGTGCGATATGCCTGCAATCCGTCGCTCGCCTACACCTCGCTATACACCAGCGATTTGTCAAGCAATTTCTACGAGAATTACGAACGGATATGTGTAGGCAAATTCTGGAACGTAAAAGGCTCTTTTATTTTTAACAGCAGTCACACTTGATTTGTGCATCCTGTCGAGTAATACTTTAAATAAAAATTTTAGAAATGGGAACTGTAATTTATTAAACTTGTTTTGAATACGTTTTCCTAGGAAGTTTTGGTTGCGTTACACGTTTAGTGCCGCCAAGGGAGTTGTATACATTTATCTAGTGTAAAAATACGTTTTGTTTTTCGTTTATCAGTCCTTAATTCCTTTTTATTGGTTCGTCCTACAGTTTAACTTCAAGTAACTACGCCACACAATTCGTTTTTCACTCTCGATGTGTCTACAGAAATGTTGCAAATAGCCGCACTGCTGACTACCATCATTATATAACTACGCTAATACGAAAATTCATTATATAAGTACGCTAACACGAAAATTGTGGTACAGATTACTAATTTATTCGTACAAGAAGGCCAATGAAAGTTACATAATTCGAAAGATTGTTTGTCGTAGCTTTCACGAATATAAATGTTATGTGTGCATTTAGCCATTAAAAGTGGTAAAAGGAAGTAGAAATTTTCCTATCTACAGCTTGGATCAAGTTCTACATTCTCCAACAATCAGCTCACTGATTGGATATTCGCCTCGACCAAAGACGCTTTAGTGCAGCGCATCTGCAGTATTAAAACAACGTATTAAAATAAGTGAATATGAAATATGGAGTGCCCCCAACTCACTTTCTTGTGCCGTTCAAATGCTTCATATTCGCAGTGATTAAGAGTGGTTAAAGGAAATGGATGTTTTCATATAAATGCCGATATAAATGATGATGCGTTGGGAGTGGCATGTAGCGATGCACGGGTGGCACTACGAAGTCGACATGTTGTCAGCTCTGGAATTCTGAATTTCGCAGTATCGAAATAACATTATTTCTTGGCGTTGAATAAATATACGAACACCGAAATTGTATTTCCATTTCAAATATTAGGCTAATTAAAGTTATATAATTCGAAAATTGCACGAGAAGTATTTACTTCCGCTTTTATTTGTTGTTATTGTGTCGGGAATTTTGCTTAACACGTAAAAGATACCGTTTCATACATCCCAGTGCCGGTTAAATTTTACCAAATATCCCAGCGGCCTCTTATGATAATGTTGGCAACAGATGCTGAATAGTGAGAATCCTGTGAGTCTTCATTTTAGCCAATCGCTTGACAACGTTGATATTTTCTCATGGAATCTTCGCTTTACGAGTGCAATTATTTTTACTGAGCGGACGAGGGTACATACAAGAACCAGTTAACCATAAAGCAGGAACAGCATTAATTGTTTACTTCGTGGTCTGTACGATACACTAATCGAGTCATTCTATGTGGTTCGAACAAATGGGCATAGCTTTTCTGTCGTGTTGTTGATGTTGCCAACATAATCACGCAGGGCCGCCGACGTGATACGTAAAATTTTACCATTATAAACACAATTGGTTGATTTTCGACCACAGGCAATACTAGTGACAATAAATTGTAAAAAAGAGAACTAGTTCGTATGAAACGAGGTTCTTCACTACAGGTTTGTTGATTTACCCTGAACAATTAAATAACCTTTTAATATTATGGTTCATACTAATAACTCTGTGTCGAAGTTAAAAATTTTAATAAAACATGCAACTGTTTAATAAATAAATCAAAATCATCAGACTGAACTCAAGTTCTTCTTGGCTACTACTACGAACGACCTACCAATTCCTGTGCTATGAGCACAAGCTTCAAAACGCTGATCACTGCAGAAATTCTGGGATGTAATTTGTCTTACTTTTTAATATAAGTGAAAACTATGGCCTCAATTGCTCAGAGTAGTTCGTGATCCCCGAACAATTATTCATTGTAACGTAAAGTAATTAATGAACGTGGAAAAGCAAAAACTAATCACAAAGACGTTTGATAATTAAAGAAACGAGTCACAGGCATATTGTCACACATCGCTGCTAAGTTGTTGTTGTTGTGGTCTTCAATCCGTAGACTGGTTTGATGCAGCTCTCCACGCTACCCTGTCCTGTGCAAGTCTCTTCATCTGAGAATACGTTCGGCAGTCTACATGCTTTTGAATCTGCTTACTGTATTCGTCCCTCGGTCGTCCTCACACACTCCCCACACACTTACTTCTAATGTTAAGCTGAGAATTCCTTGATGTCTCAGAATGTGCCGAACCAATCTATCCCTGTTAGTGAGGATATACCAGAAACTCCTTTTCTCCCTCGTTCGATTAAACACCTCCTCATTAGTTACGTGATCTACCCATCTAATTTCGATCATTCGTCTGTAGCACCACATTACAAAAGCTTCTATCACCTTTTTATCTGAACTCCTTAACGTCCACGTTTCAATCCCATACAATGCTACACTCCAGACAAATGCTTTGAGAAAGGACTTCCTAACATTTAAATTAAAATTGGATGTTAACAAGTTTCGCTTCTTTAGAAACGCTTTTCTGCCCATGGCCATTCTGCATTTTATATCTTCTTTACTTCGCCCATGAGAAGTTATCTTGCTACCCAAATAACAAAATTCATCTACTACTTTTATTGTCTCATTACCTAATCTAATTCCTTCAGCATCACCTGATTTTCTGACATTGCATTCCATTGCCTTCGTTTTACTCTTGTTAATGTTCATCTTATATATTCCTTTCAAGGCACTGTCCATTCTCTTCAGTTGCTCTTCCAGATGTTTTGCAGTCTCTGACAAAATTCCTATGTCATCGGCAAACCGCAAATTTTTTATTTCTTCTCCTTGAACTTTAATTCCCTGTCCAAATTTCTCCTTGAATTCCTTCACTGCTTGCTCAATATAAAGATTCAACAACAGTGGGGAAAGGCTACAACCCTGTTTTACTCCCTACGCAACCTCTGCGGCCCTTTCGTGCCCTTCGACTCTAATAACTGCTGTCTGGATTTCTATAGGTTGAATATAACTTTTCGCTACCTTTATTTTACCCCTGATTCCTTCAGAATTTGAAAGAGTGTATGCCAGTCGACATTGTCAAAAGCTTTCTCCAAATCTACAAATGCTATGAATGTAGGTTTCCCTTTACTGCGAACGGCTGAAAGCAAGGGGAAACTACAGCCGTTATTTTTCCCGAGGACATGCAGCTCTACTGTATGAACATATGATGATGGCATCCTCTCGGGTAAAATATTCCGGAGGTAAAATAGTTCCCCATTCGGATCTCCGGGCGGGGACTACTCAGGAGGATGTGATCATCAGGAAAGACAATACTGGCATTCTACGGGTCGGAGCGTGGAATGTTAGATCCCTTAATCGAGTAGGAAAATTAGAAAATTTAAAAAGGGAAATGGACAGGTTGAAGTTAGATATGGTGGGGATTAGTGAAGTTCGGTGGCAGGATGAACAGGATTTCTGGTCAGGTGAGTACAGGATTATAAATACAAAATCAGTTGGGGGTATCACAGGAGTAGGATTGATAATGAATAAGAAAATAGGAATGCGGGTAAACTACTATGACCAGCACAGCGATCGCATTATCATTGTCAAGATAGATACGAAGCCAACACCGACAACAGTAGTACAGGTTTATATGCCAACTAGCTCTGCCGATGATGAGGAGATCGAAGAAATGTATGAGGAGCTAAAGGAAATTATTCAGACAATTAAGGGAGAGGAAAACTTAATTGTTATGGGAGACTGGAATTCGGTAGTAGGACAAGGAAGGGAAGGGAAGATAGTGGGGGAATATGGTCTGGGCAAAAGGAATGAAAGAGGAAGCCGCCTAGTAGAATTTTGCACGGAACATAATTTAGTTATAACATATACCTGGTTTAAAAATCACAAAAGAAGGTTGTATACGTGGAAGAGACCAGGAGACACCGGGAGATACCAGATAGATTTTATAATGGTAAGACATAGATTTCGGAACCAGGTTTTGAAACGGAGGACATACCCAGGGGCAGACATAGACTCTGACCATAACTTGTTGGTTATGAACTGTAGGCTGAAACTGAAGAAACTACAGAAAGGTAGGAAAATAAGGAGATGGAACCTAGATAAATTGAAGTAACCTGAAGTTCTTAAGAATTTCAGAAGGAGCTTCAGGCAACAATTGACAGAAACAGGGGAAAATAAAACAGTTGAGGAGGAATGGGTAAAATTGAGAGATGAAATAGTGAAGGCAGCAGAGGACGAAATAGGTAGGAAGGCAAGACCTACAAAGAATCCTTGGATATCACAGGAGATACTAAATTTAATCGACGAAAGGAGAAAGTATAAAAATGCAGTAAATGAAACAGGCAAAATGGAGTACAGACGACTAAGAAATGAGATTGACAGGAAGTGCAAAATGGCTAAGCAGGAATGGCTAGAAGGCAAATGCAAGGATGTAGAAGAATGTATAAATAGGGGAAAAATAGATACAGCCTACCGGGAAATAAAAGAAACATTTGGCGATAAGAAAAACGGCTCTATGAATATCAAGGACACTGATGGAAAACCAGTTCTCAGCAAAGAAGGGAAAGCTGAAAGGTGGAAAGAGTATATAGAGGGGCTCTACAAAGGAAATGAACTTCGAGACACTATTGTAGGAAGGGAAGAGGATGTAGATGATGATGAAATAGGAGATACTATACTGAGAGATGAATTTGACAGAGCACTGAAAGATCTAAGTCGAAACAAGGCCCCTGGAGTAGATGATATCCCGTCAGAGCTACTGAAGTCTCTGGGAGAACCAGCCATGACAAAATTGTTTCATATTGTGTGTAAGATATATGAGACAGGTGAAGTACCCTCAGACTTTAAGAAAAATGTTATAATCCCCATTCCAAAGAAAGCGGGTGCAGACAGGTGTGAAAACTACAGAACCATCAGTTTAATAAGTCATGGTTGCAAAATATTAACACGAATTATATACAGAAGCATGGAAAAGCTGATATAAGACGACCTCGGGGAAGATCAGTTTGGGTTCAGGAGAAATGTAGGAACACGGGAGGCAATACTCACTTTACGGCTTATCCATTTCTAGCTTTTGTAGATTTGGAGAAGGCTTTTGACAATGTTGATTGGAATAAACTCTTTAAAGTTCTGAAGCAAGCAGGAGTAAAATACAGGGAGCGTAAGGTTATTTACAACTTGTACAAAAACCAGACAGCGGTTGTCAGAGTTGAAGGGCATGAAAGGGATGCAGTGGTTGGAAAGGGAGTAAGACAGGGTTGTAGCCTTTCCCCAATGTTGTTCAATTTGTACATTGAGCAAGCTATAAAGGAAAGCAAGGAGAAATTTGGAGAAGGAATTAAAGTTCAGGGTGAAGAATTAAAAACGTTGCGTTTTGCCGACGACATAGTAATTCTGTCAGATACAGCAAAGGGTCTGGAAGAGCAATTGAACGGAATGGACAGTGTGCTGAAAGGTGCATATAAAATGAACATTAACAAGAGTAAAACTAGGGTAATGGAGTGCAGTGTAAGAAAATCAGGTGATGCTGAAGGAATTAGATTAGGTAACGAAACAATAAAGGAGGTAGATGAGTTTTGTTACTTGGGCAGTAAAATAACGAATGATGGTCGCAGTACAGATGATATAAAATGCAGAATGGCAATGGGTAGAAAGGCGTTTTTGAAAAAGAGAAATATGTTAACATCGAATATTGATTTAAGCCTAAGGAAGTCGTTTCTGAAGGCATTTGTATGGAGTGTTGCCTTGTATGGGAGTGAAACATGGACGATAAGCAGTGTGGACAGAAAGAGGATAGAGGATTTTGAAATGTGGTGCTACAGAAGAATGCTGAAGATTAGGTGGGTGGATCGCGTAACTAATGAGGAGGTACTGAACCGAATTGGGGAGAAAAGAAATTTCTGGCATACCTTGACTAAAAGAAGGGATAGATTGGTAGGACACATTCTTAGACATCAAGGAATTGTGAATTTAGCGTTGGAGGGAAGTGTGTGGGGTAAAAATCGCAGAGGGAGACCAAGAGACGCGTATAGTAAGCAGATTCAAGAGGATGTGGGTTGTCGTTATTATGAGGAGATGAAAAGGCTTGCTCAGGATAGAGTAGGGTGGAGAGCTGCATCAAACCAGTCTCTGGACTGAAGACCACAACAACAACAACATGTTCTAAGATTAGTCGTAATGTGAGTATTGCCTCCCGTATTCCTCCATTTCTCCTAAATCCATACTGATCTTCCCCGAGGTCGGATTCTACAAGTGTTTCCATTCCATTCGTCTGTAAATTCGCTGCTAAGTATCTAGGCCATATTGCATCGACGAATCGCATGCGATCTGCCAGATTGCCTGGGATTTTCATGCGATCAGTGACCGGCGACCGGTAGCTGCGATTTGTCCACACACGTGGGGTCTGCGACAGACTGCTGCGCTCCGTCGCTCGTGTGTGGGGCCCTCAGAGCACGGCTAGGAAGCTCCTCGCGGCGAGCGCAGCTGTGGACCGTTTGCTGCCGGCTGTCGTTTGGGTCGCGAGCCACAGCGTCAGTGGGAGAGGTGGTGGGCTTATCAGCGGCGAGGCGATGTGGGCCAGTGGGCCGCGGATAGCGCGGCACGTGGCCGTTCCTCTACTGTACACAGTGTTCCAGGAAGAACAGCACGAGCTGGTACCGTAGATGAGTTGCTATAAAACTTCCACTGAGCCCGTCCTTCCCATGAGGCCAGATCACGAAGGTATCATCCACATACCTAAACAAGCAGGTATAGATTATGAAGACTGCAAAATCTACATACAGGAGAGTAGTCAACTCACCAAAAATTGAAAATGTTAGAAATCTCCTCAAAGACATGAACTGGAAAGATGTATATAGTGCTCATGGCATGAATTAAAAATATAACATATTCATTAATAATGTTAGTATCATGTTTGAAAACTATTTTCCTCTAAAAGTAGCTCAAATTAAACAAAAATCTATAATAAAACCATGGATTACACAAGGAATAAAGATTTCATGCCGGCCGCGGTGGCCGAGGGGACTAAGGCGCTCCAGTCATGGTCTGCACGGCCACTACGGTCGGGGGTTCGAGTCCCCCCTCGGGCATGGATATTTGTGACGTCCTTAGAATTAGTTAGTTCATAAGTAGTTTGTAAGTTTAGGGACTGATGACCCCGTAGTTAAGTCCCATAAGCTATACAAACATTTGAACATTTTGAAAGATTTCATGTAAGGCAAAAAGGAAAATGTATCTATTAGCCGAGAGTAGTTGCAATGATGACGATTTAGCTAAATATAAGGAATACTGTAAAATATTTAAAAAAAACGTTATTCAGGCATCTAAACAAATGCACTATGAGAAGAAGATAGCAACATCAGGAAACCAAATAAAAACAATGTGGGATATAGTGAAAGAGGAGACTGGTAGAACCAGAAAGGAACAAGAGCGGGTAGCATTAAGAGTAGATGAGACATTAGTAACTGATGGGCAAATCTATTCAACAAATACTTTATATCTGTTACTGATAGTATGGGAGTGTCAGGATCAGTAAATAATGCCCTTTAATATTTAAAACTAGCATTTACAAATAACTTCAAGTACATGGATATATCACTCACTTCACCACAAGAAATAACTTCCATAATAAAATCTTTAAAAACGAAGCATTCTAATGGTTACGATGAAATATCAACAAAGTTAATTAAAGCCTGTTCTTGTGAACTTACCTCAATTTTAAGTTATTTGTGTAACCAGTCTATTATAACTGGAACATTTCCTGATTGGCTAAAATATACGGATATTAAACCTCTATTCAAGAAGGGGAATAAAGAGATATCATCAAACTACAGACCGATTTCACTTTTGCCAGCATTCTCAAAAATTCTAGAAAAGGTGACCACGAATGACATATTGTCCAAAACACAGTGAGAACGTACTTCATTCATTAGATAATAAATTGCAAACAGCACATAAATTTATTCGCCCCGTTCGGGTCCGTTATTAGGTACACAATTTGTTTCGCACGGTTGTTAGTTTGTCTTCAGGTGGGTAGTTATTTCGTAGGGCCAAAAGAAATTTACGCAGCATCACCGTTTTAGCTGTAATTCTTTTCTATGTGAGTATATGTAGGCAGTTGAGAAAAATATTAGGTTACAGAACAAGATTTATGATAAGTTAAAGTGAACGTCTTGTATTAGGTACTCACAGCAAGCTATTACAATAACGTCTTGTACAGATTCTATGGCCGTCAGCTGTTACGGAACCAAGACATGCAAATGTGAACTGTACACGAGATAAGCGTGGCATTTTCAGTTCAGTCTAAATTATCAGGTGCTGCCAGAACTAAAGTTGTGACCCCGTCTTTTATCATTCCTTTTGATATCTTACAAAAGATTTCTTTTCCCTGAACAAATTGGTATCAGTAATTGGTTTGTTCATGACAATAAAATGTTACGCCTTCTTTGTTTGTCAGTGATCGCAGTCTAGTAAAACTAATCTATATCTATATATAAAAGGCTTGTGTGTGTACGTGCTGACAGACTTTTCTCCATGATCACATACTGCCACCCACTCGTGGTTGTGGTGGTAGATAGTCCTTGGTCTAATGATGTTAGTAAGGGAGTTTGGTCGCGTTGCGTGGCAGTGGGTGAGTGTGACGAGCAAAAATTCGCAAAATATGCAATAAATACTCTTAGGAAAAGCTATATACTCTGTGACTTACGAACTTTACGGTACGAGTCAAAATCTGTTTATTCTTTCAATCGTCAGACAATGCGGTCCTTCAGTCTTTTATAACGACGAGGAATATCAAATACGCAATTTTTTAAATAGATCACATGTTTCCGTCAACCACACATTACCGACTATGAACAGAGACATAAAACAAAGATAAAACTCCAGATAGACTCAAAGATAAAAATACTCGTGGAACATTGATCACTGTCGTGGAAGCGTAGTGGAAACGCAGACATACATTAATGAATGTCTTACACCATAGATATTGATATGCCTGTGCCAGTAAGCTCACTGGTCTGTGCTAATCAGTGTTCTCTTATACATATAGCCGCGACACTCTCTTCTGGGTCAAGAAAAACTGTGCGACGTAGTCCTATTCATATCCCGGCGGCCTCCTGTGATAATGTTGGCAACAGATGTTGAATAACGAGAATCATGTGACATCGTCATAAGCCAATCGCGTGACACGCAAATATTTTGTCGTGAAATCTAGCATACAGCAGGAACAGCAGTATTTATCTACACTCTGTGTGGTTCGGTCATCTTTGCAACGATTTTATGTCGTGTTATTGGTGTTTCCAACATAAAAACACGAGACCGCCAGGGTAGAAAGTAAAATTTTACCGAATCAGATACATCCGTTGTTGTCACATCTCATTATGACCAGCACTTTCACGCCAAACTCTTTGTATAGTTTCGTGATTCACACAGTATTACAATTCATTCCAAATTCCTGTTCAAGAAGATATTTGTGAAAACTGTTACATATCAATATTCGCACTTATCCAATATCGTTTTCAGAAATGTAATTTGTCAGCCGCTTTCGGCGCTGCTGTTTCAATGTGTAACAAAATTGAGAATAACGACGCATAATATCAAATCTATAATTTTTTAACTTCTCGGCGCGTTTTTCTCAATCACACTTTACCGACTATCAACAGAGACAAAGATGAAAATGCAGATAGGCTAACAAATGAATATTTAGAATAATACTCAAGCTGTCTCTCATGCCATATCTTCTAACCCAAGCAACGCTGGGTTTCTCAGCTAGTTGATAACTAAAATACATCTACGTTTAAATCTATGGAACAAAACCAAATGTGATTATTCAACGCCAACGCATTTTAAGGTGATGTCGGAGACTCCGCTTTTTTCATTAATTTTGGTGTTTAGGAAACAGATATTCAAGCAAGTAAATAATCATGTTACAAGAAAGAAGCGGTTGAAATATCGTAAAGCAACGTAAGTTGAAGCTATAGTGCCATTATAGTACTCATAGTGTGGTCTTCCGCCGGTGTCAGGGAGGTGCTTGCTAGCAGAAACGCTGAACTGAAGAGACTCGTACCTGAAACAATAAAAGAAAGGACAGGAAGTTACTTTAGAGTGTAACGATCATTATTATGCGATATAAAATAAATGTTAATAATAAACACTGGTATCTCACGGCATTAATCACATTAGATGAAACTTTTAACCTTACAATCAAAGGAAAACTCTTATAATTCAGAGTATTTTTAGAATTTTATTCTCTACATCATACTATAGTAATATTAGCTCGAGATTTGAGAGAGCCAAGAAGATGGTCTGCAAAGGTATTCGAGGCCAGGCAGAGCTACATTGTTCTACCGTTTTCACAAACTGAACAGCGCGCATACAATGTCGCACAATCAGTGATTTGGTCCATCGCATGGAACGGAGCTCTTGTATGTCAGCGGCCATTTGCAACAACAACGGGCCGTGCAGAACCTTTCGCATCCACACTGTCAGGTGAACTATGTAGTAGCATCGCTGTAACAGCCTAACAATATTATTGAACCGTTCACCTGCCACAGAGCGGTACTCTGTGGCTCTACAGTGTTTATCTGGTGTCTGTTATCCTCACATCATACCGACAAACAGTGTTCTGTGTGCACGAGACGAAGGGACTTTAGGAAGAATTTCGCACTGTTATAAACCACACAATACATACTGACGTTGTTTGAAGGAAGTCAGGAGTTACAGTTTGTAAAGAGCAATACCTAGCTTTATCACCATCTGTTGGCTAACCATGCGGTAATCGTTTCCAGGGGGTACTGGAAATATGGTTTGATATCCGTCAGTTTTCATCAGTTAGGCTGATAAGTGTGTATCTATGATATTCGTGGGTAGCTCCAAGTGCAGTGCAGATTTATACTTGTATACGTGGCTTCTGAAATAAGAGGAAGTAAACAAACAAGGTAGCAGCATACACAGGCTGTTCCTTCCGAATACGGTGAGATACGCTGTGCCTAGTGTACCTGCATAAAAAAACAGATGGCCTACTGTGTGGTATGCCTTCATTCTGGGATATGGCGCTGCGACGATTGGAGGTAATATACACTCCTGGCCATTAAAGTTGCTACACCACGAAATGACGTGCTACAGACGCGAAATTAAACCCTGACGATGCTGTGATATGCAAATGATTAGCTTTTCAGTGCATTAACACATGGTTGGCGCCGGTGGAGACAACTACAACGTGCTGACATGAGGAAAGTTTCCAACCGATTCCTCATACACAAACAGCAGTTGACCGGCGTTGCCTGGTGAAACGTCGTTGTGATGCCTCGTGTAAGAAGGAGAAATGCGTACCATCACGTTTCCGACTTTTATAAAGGTCGCATTACAGCCTATCGGGATTGCGGTTTATCGTATCGCGACATTGGTGCTCGCGTTGGTCGCGACCCAATGATTGATAGCAGAATTTGGAATCGGTAGGTTCAGGAGGGTAATATGGAACGTGTGCTGGATCCCAACGGCCTCGTATCACGAGCAGTCGAGATGACAGGTATCTTATCAGCATGGCTGTAACGGATCGTGCAGCCAAGTCTCGATCCCTGAGTCAACAGATGGGGACGTTTGCATGACAACAACCATCTGCACGAACAGTGCGACGACGTTTGCAGCAGCATGGACTATCAGTTCGGAGACCATGGCTGCGGTTACCCTTGACCCTGCATCGCAGACAGGAGCGCCTGCGATGGTGTACGCAACGACGAACGGGTGCACGAACGGCAAAACGTCATTTTTTCGGATGAATCCAATTTCTGTTTACAGCATTATGGTGGTCGCATCCGTGTTTGGCAACATCACGGTGAACGCACATTGGAAGCATGTATACGTCATCGCCATACTGGCGTATCACCCGGCGTGATGGTATGGGGTGCCATTAGTTATACATTTTGGTGACCTCTTGTTCGCATCGACGGCACTTTGAACAGTGGACGTTACATTTCAGATTTGTTACGACCCATGGCTCTATCCTTTATTCGATCCCTGCGAAACCTTTCATTTAAGGATGATAATGCACGACCGCATGATGCAGGTCCTGTACAGGCCTTTCTGGATACGGAAAATGTTCGACTGCTGCCCTGAACAGCACATTTTCCAGATCTGTCAGCAATTGAAAACGTCTGGTCAATGGCGGCCGAGCAAGTGGCTCGTCACAATACGCCAGTCACTACTCTTGATGAACTGTGGTATCGTGTTGAAGCTGCATCCAAGCTCTGTTTGAATCAATGCCCAGGCGTTTCTAGGCCGTTATTTCGGCCAGAGGTGGCTGTTCTGGGTACTGATTTCTCAGGATCTAAGCACCCAACCTGCGCGAAAAGGTAATCACGTGTCAGTTCTACTATAATATATTTGGCCAATGAATACCCGTTTATCATCTTCATTTGTTCTTGGTGTAGCAATTGTAATGGTCACGTCTTAAGTTTTCTAACCTCAGACATCTTACAGTGATCTCGAATTCGGGAGAATTATGATTCAAATTCATCTACATTTTGGTCCCCTGTAGACTTCGCTATAGTATGTTCGGGGGATGATTTAAGTGTAACAACTGGGGCAAATTCGTTCCATTTTCTTCTCCTAATGAAAACTTCCGATTTCGAGGTCACTGTGAGATGTCTGAGGTTAGATAACCAAGACTTCCGTTTCTTTACAGCGAACAATAACATAAAACCCAGTTTAGTACAGAAGGAGAGATTATGTATCAAGTGACCACAACCGCAGATCCATTGCATCCATATTAAATGAGTTGGAATCTCTTCCGTAAAAGAAGTGCTGATCAGGATTTATAATTACCGATGTGTGAGGATAAGAACACTGGGGAATAAAGTTGAAATCATGTTGATATGAGCCAAACTTGTTATATGAATTAGTCTTAAAATGGCGTGGATGGTTGAAGAAAACAGAGCTGTTTAGTTCCAACTGGCCTTGTGCTCTCAAAACGACTTTTCCTACCGGTGTGCTCCAATGCCGCCGCTTCAGAAAAGACAACATGGCGATATGGTGCCTCCGTTACCCAACAGCATGGAAAGCCTGTGAGAGGCCAATGCAGCGTGACCTGTAAGTCTGACTGCGGGTTTGTTTCCTGGTGGGAGGACACCGCTTAGGAAATGAGACCACACTCTAACTGCACAGTCACTGCTGTGAAACTTGTTACCCGGCGCTAGGCGATTGGTAGGCCGCCGTGAAAGCAATGTTTGTTTGTTATTATTTTTCTCTAATTGACGACATAGTTGCTATAATTTTTGCGTTTTCGTAAAATTTCAAGAGACAAGAGTAATGGTGAAAAGTGTGTAAAAAGAGACGAATTTCACTGATTTAGTGATATAAACAGCAATTTATTCATGAAGGGGTTTACGAATATGTGTATATTTGCAGCTTACTCTGCTGACATTAAGAGAATGTAAACGTAAGAGAAGAAAAATTATGTTACGGATTAATCTTATTTCGACAATTCGGTGTGGAGTCTACTGATTCGCACATTCGTTTACGGACCAGATATAGCAATAATTATTATTGTTGGGGAAACAGCTTTATTGATTTTGACGTTTTATTGCCACGTCTATGAGGTTTTAACATTAATACAGCTGTGGTGGTTGATTTACTACATCAAATTATGTAGCTATGTGAAAGGTCAGATGTTCTGGGATTTACTGGCAACATTTTGTTCTTAATTGAAATTTAAATTCTTCAGGAAAAACCTGAAACTTTTAAGAGATTTGTAAATAAACTGTCTCGTAATGTCTAAAGGACATTTTCTTGGTTCTCTCAATAAACACGGACATTGGAGGTCATATTTAAATAAGCCACAGCAAGGCTTGCGACAATGTAGTAATCGTTTCTCTCTGTGTGGTAATCTTTACATATAAAGCACTGTGTCCGTATGTTTGTGTGTACGTACTGTATAAAAATCTATAGTTTTTTTCGATGTTCATGAAATCTTGCACAAGCTTCAATCCATGAGGACGGTCGCCGTAAGTGTTAGAATCACGAACAACACATTGTTCACGAGATACGACGTCATAAACAATAAGATGTGCGAAAAACTGCTGCATCAAGTGACAGTGTAGAACATTTCCTCCTAAACCACTGGACCGATTTCAACCAAATTTGGTGCACATATCCCTTACCGTATGGTAACATTGTTGTCGGGTAAGAACTACATACAACGTCATAAACAATATAGTTGTAAGAAACTGCCGCATAATGTGACGAGATTTTATACACAGATTGTATGAGAATGACAGTACTTAGCGACTTCTAACAAACTTTAAACATAATTTCAAACGTTTACTGAACATTTTCTCGCTGACAATAATTATGAAAAGAAAAACGTTTTCGCTTACTACTTTTCCGTTGTTCATGGACTAAAACTATGGCATTCGGTATGACTTTACAATTTATAATTTCTACACTAAAAATTTTAGTCGCAGGAAATTTTACAGACAGTATACACATATACAGCTGAATGTATCTTCCAAATTGTATCACTGTACAACACATAGTTCATGAGATGTCAGTACATGAACAGTAACGTTCGTAGAAAACCGCCCAATCACGCACCAGGTTTTAATCTATTACTTCTTTACCACTAATTGTATTCTCCACAGAGTTTACCGACATACAGCACTTATATATTTTCCGATTTTCCGACAGGGGTAGGAGAAGTACTAACTCTGGCAGGTTGTTGTTGTTATGGTCTTCAGTCCGGAGACTGGTTTGATGCAGCTCTCCACCCTACTCTATCCTGAGCAAGCCTCTTCATCTCCACATAAGAACGGTAACCCACATCCATTTGAATCTGCTTAATATATTCATCTCTTGGTCTCCCTCTGCGATTTTTACCCCACACACTTCCCTCCAAACCTAAATTCACTATTCCTTGATGTCTAAGAATATGTCCTAACAATCGATCAGTTCTTTTAGTCAAGGTATGCCAGAAATTCTTATCCCCAATTCTGTTCCCTCATTAGTTACGCGATCCACCCACCAAATATTCAGCATTCTTCTGTAACACCACATTTCAAAAGTCTCTATCACTCCCATAGAAGGCAACACTCCATACGAATGCCTTCAGAAAGGACTTCCTTATACTTAAATTAATATTCGATGTTAACAAATTTCCCTTTTTCAAAGACGCTTTTCTTCGCATTGCCATTCTGCATTTTATACTGCGACCATTATAGGTTATTTTACTGCCCAAGTAACAAAACTCATTTACTCGCTTTATTGATTCGTTACCTCATTTAATTCCTTCAGCTTCGCCTGATTTTCTCATTCCATTACCCTTGTTTTGCTTTTGTTATTGTTCATCTCATATGCTCCTTTCAACACACTGTCCATTCCATGCAATTGCTCCTCCAGGTCGTTTGCTGTCTCTGACAAAATTACGTCATCAGCAAAACGCAAGGTTTTTATTTCTTCACCCTGAACTTTAATTCCTTCTCCAAATTTCTCCTTGCTTTCCTTTATAGCTTGCTCATTGTACAAGTTGAATCTGACGGCCGCACTGGCCGAGCGGTCTGCGGCGTGCCAGTCACGGTCTGCACGGACACTACGGTCGGGGGTTCGAATCCCCCCTCGGGCATGGATATTTGTGCCGTCCTTAGTATTAGTTAGTTCATAAGTAGTTTGTAAGTTTAGGGACTGATGAACCCGAAGTTAAGTCCCATAAGTTATACAAACATTTGAACATTTGAAATTGAATAGCATTGGAGAAAGGCTACAACCATTTCTTACACCCTTCCCAACCTCTGCATCCCTTTCATGTAGGTATAAATAAATACCCGGGCAACGTCGGGTTTTCGGCTAGTTACAGTATACAATGTACGAGCAATCAGGAACAGTATACAGTGTACGGGCATCTGGAAGTTTTGGTTGGTGCGAGGCGCATGCGCAAAGAGTGTAATGGTGAGTACACCGGTTGCAGAAAGCGGGAAAACTGGGTTAGAGTCGTTGTCTGGCACATCTTATCGTATGTCACCACTAAATCATACAGGTTATGCTGATTCATATTTACAATTATGAATACATTTCTTGTATTTAGTTTTATACTGGTGTTGCGATAACATATTCTGCAGTCGAATTCTTCTATTTGTAAAGTAATAGAATTTGTAATTATTTGATTTAGCCTTTGAAAATTGACCAAAGTTCTATTTGAAGCATAAAATAAATTCGTTTCGAAAACATTATTTTCTTCCAAATGAATACTTCAAATATAACCCCTCCTTCCACCTTATTATTGGTTTCGAAAATATTATTTTCTTCCAAATGAATACTTCAAATATAATCCCTCCTTTCACCTTAGTACGGAAATACAATTGTAACAGCCTACTTTCTGTTTCAATGTCCACGACAATTGAAGAACAAAACGATACTGCTCGTGGGATATTACATGATTTTTATCTTGCGTAGGTTCTCAGTTTCGATCTTTACGCCTTAGGCTTTCCCCAGGTGTTTTTATTGATCAGTGTGAAGGCTGCTTCATTATTCCTCCATTCTTTTTTAAGGACGAAAACATGTTTACTGACTCCCAAAAACTTCGGCAGTCTCTGGGACAGCGAACGTCCAGCAGCGGAAAGCAAGAGTTTCGTCAGAGATTAAGTAAATTCTCAAACAACAGATCAATAGCGTTCGAGCTCGGATGGCATGACAGAACGTTATGACGCGTATCTCAGCGGCATTATACACCACCAATAGGTACGCTGCTCATTGGCCGAAACTGGAACATTTTCAGAGCAAATCACACTTTGTTTACAATGTTACTTTAAGCAATACGTAATAAAAACAAGGGCAAAGTGCTCACATTACAATAGTCATTACACAGAACTGATATTAGTGTGTGCGAGACCGGCTCAAAATTTAGGTGGCAAAAGTCTCCACGATGTGCAGGCAACAGCAGATTACGAGATTCTCGTAATAATAAAAGAAAAGAAATTAAAAGTGCTGAAAAAGATGTTTTAGCTACTACTATACTGCAGCTTTGTTACATTTCTGACCTTTTTAAAACTACTGACAGTTCATTTGTGTTTAAATTTCAAAAAATTACACCTGATATATGGGTCAATCTTGATTATTCCGGACATAAGGTAGCAGGTTTTGATTATACGTTTTAGTTATTATGTGCACGTTTATTCACTCCCTCTCTCTCTCTCTCTCGTTTTGTATTTAGTGTATTTGTGGGTCGGGAGAGGACGTGCGTAAAATTATAGACGATGACAGGCAGTTTCAACTGTGGTAACTGTTTTTCTTACTATCACACGTTGGCTCGGTTCCCTGTGACGTAAAGAGTGATTTACGGCAACACTCTCAGGTAACAGCGATAACTTCGAAAACATTACCCACCTTCATTCCCGTATATCATCATAACTTTCAACGCGGTAGGAGAGACGTTCAACACAGGTTTTATAACTCTATTTATCAGAATCAGTACGGTAAGTATGCGTAAATTAGTGTTAGAGAAGCCTTGCTGACATTTATTAGAGCGTGTCGTTAGTACATACCTTACTCATCTCGTACAGGACGAGGTAAGTGGATCTTTCTGGCAGATAAGGAACGACCGACATTACCTGATGATGATCATCACTCTAAATCATTCGTTTACTGTGATACACTGCCAAGTTACATCGCTGTTTACAAAACGTCAATCTTCCCTTAGAATTAAATCAAACACGTTTCTTTCTAATTTCCTTCGCACAGTAATTATGCTATTGGCGTGCCGGCAGCACTTAGGAACTAAGCAGTTATTTCTTTAGCTAATTTAAACAGAATTTCTCAATTCTCTCTCTCTCTCTCTCTCTCTCTCTCTCTCTCTCTCTCTCTCTCTCTCTCACTCTCTCTCTCTAACCCCTCGCATTGCATTGAAAATCAAGGTCAACGTTTCATAATGATTACGAGCAAAGAAACATTCATTTTCATATATTCTCCATACTAATATTATGAATTCGAAAGAAGCTCTGCCTGTTACGCCTTCACGACTAAACCGTTTTGATGATATTGGGTATGGAGATAGCCCCAAATCTGAAAAAGAACATAGGCTACTTTAGAAAGTATTTCATTCAAGATATCTGTTGATTTTTATGTGCCGGCCGCGGTGGCCGCGGGGACTGAGGCGCTCCAGTCACGGTCTGCACGGCCAGTACGGTCGGGGGTTCGAATCCCTCCTCGGGCATGGATTTTAGTTTTAGCTAGTTCATAAGTAGTTTGTAAGCTTAGGGACTGATGACCCCGTAGTCAAGTCCCATAAGTTCTACAAACATTTGAATATTTTTATTTTTATGTAAGTCGAAATATGGAACAGCTGAGACTCAACGTTTCTTTTATAGCTTCTGACACATATGAAGACTCCTTGGACAAACTATTTATACTTTGACGTTTTAAATTCGTCATATTTATTAAAATGGTTGATATGCTGTACGTAATACCATTCAACAGAATGAATGCAATGCTTAAGCGTAACGAAACATGACGTCAATGTTTTAAAACCGCCGGAATGATTTTAATGACATTTGAAATCTACATAATTTTCACGTTTTATAACGTATAGCTTTTTGAATTAGCGCGTTTAGTCACGATGTAAAAACAGAGTGTCTATTTGTTGTGGCGTAAAGTCAGCGCCACACGCCAGACGCACAAGAACGATCGTGGGGAAGGCAGCGGACGACCGGCAGCCAATCACACGCCTCTTGGAGGGAGCAACCTAGAAGCGCGCCGTCTACAAGCGGCTACATCTAGGCCGACTGGCGTCTGGACGGGCCCGTCTGGACTCGGCTACGAAATAGGCAGTCACCAGGACTTAACGCAGCTAGCATCGCACAGAAGACGACGACGACGACGCGAAAAGAGAAGAGACAGAGAGATTATAAGTTGAGTAACTTTGTACATACTAATAATTAAAACTTTTATTACTAATCAGTATAGCTGTTACAGATGTCCACGCATCCTGAACAGAACCTTTCCTGAAAGACAGGCCGTGATCGAGAAAACAGAGGCTGACCAGATACTATTCATACTTAATAATATCTTTATTTTCATCTCGATAAAGAAACACACTCATTCTATGTACTGTTTATATTTAAACCGAAAAGTAAAAAAAAAAAATCTTTTATACTGATGATCTTGGTCATAACTTGACAACAAAGTTACACGTACGCAAGAACATCAACACGAGCGAAGACGACGGGAATATTTAACTGTCTATACATTCTTGACCATTAAAATTGCTACACCAGGAAGATGACGAGCTACAGACGCGAAATTTGACAGGAAGAAGATGCTGTGATATGCAAATGATGAGCTTTTCAGAACATTCACACTTGGTTGGCGCCATTGGCGGCACCTACAACGTGCTGACATGAGGAAAGTTTCCAACCGATTTCTCATACACAGACAGCAGTTCACCGGCGTTGCCTGGAGAAACGTTTTTGTGATACCTTGTTTAAGGAGGAGGAATACATACCATCAGGTTTCCGACTTTGATAGAGGTCGGATAGTAGCCTATCGCGATTGCGGTTTATCGTATCGCGACATTGCCGCTCGCGTTGGTCGCGATCCAATGACTCTTAGCAGAATATGGAATCGGTGGGTTCAGGAGGGCAATACGGAACGCCGCGCTGGAACCGAATGGCCACGTATCACTAGCAGTCGAGATGACAGGCATGTTATCCGCATGGCCGTAACGGATCGTGCAGCCACGTTTCGATCCCAGAGTCAACAGATGGGGACGTTTGCAAGACAACAACCATCTACACGAACAGTTCGACGACGTTTGCTGCTGCATGGACTATCAGCTCTGAGTCCATGGCAGCGGTTACCCTTGGCGCTGCATCAAAGACAGGAGAGTCTGCGATGGTGTACGCAACGACGAACCTGGATGCACCAATGGCAAAACGTCCTTTTTTCGGATGAATCCACGTTCTGTGTACAGCATCCTGATGGTCGCATCCCGTGTTTTGCGACATCGCGGTGAACGCACATTGTAAATGTGTATTCTTCATCGGCATACTAACGTATCACCCGGCGTGGTGGTATAGGATGCGTTTGCTTACACGCACGACCGCATGTTACAGGTCCTGTACGGGCCTTTCTGGATACGGAAAATGTTCGACTACTGCCCTGGCCAGCACATTCTCCAGATCTCTCACCAATGGAAAACGTCTGGTCACTGGTGGCCTAGTAACTGGCTCGTCACAATACGCCACTCACTACTCTTGATGAACTGTGGTATCGTGTTGAAGCTGCATGGGCATCTGTACCTGCAAACGCCATCCAAGCTCTGTTTTGACTCAATGCCTAGGCGTATCAAGGCCGTTATTACTGCCAGAGGTGTTTGTTCTGGGTACTGATTTCTCAGGATCTGTGCACCCAAACTGCGTGAAAATGTAATCACATGTGAGTTCTAGTATAATATATTTGTCCAATGAAGACACCTTCTTGATGCTGTCGCGTCGTTCAAATATCTAGGCGATATGAAATGGAACGAGCATGTAAGGACAGTTGTGAGTAAGGCGGACAGCCGACTTCGGTTTATTGGGAGAATTTTGGGAAGATGTACTTCACCTGTAAAGGAGACCGCGTATAAATCGCTTGTACGACCACGTCTTGTGTATTGCTCAAGTGTTTGGGACCCGCAGCAGATCAGTTTAAAGGAAGACATAGAGGCGATTCAGATGCGAGCAGCTAGATTTGTTACCGGTAGGTTCGACCAATGCGCGAGTGTCACGGAAATGCTCCGGCAACTCAATTGGGGATCGCTGGAAGAAAGACGACGTTCTAGTCGTGAATTTCTGTTAATTAAATTTAGAGGGCCGGAATTTGAAGCTGAGTGTAGTACGATCTTGCTGCCGCCTACTTACATTCCGTGTAAAGATCACAAAGACAAGATGAGATAAATTAGGGCTCGTACGGAGACATATAGGCATTCGTTTTTTCCTCGTTCAATTTGGGAGTGGAATAGGAAAGGAAATGCCTAGTAGTGGTACAGTGTACCCTCCGCCACGCACCTTACGATGAATTGCGGAGTATGTATGTAGATGTAGATGTAGAACACGATCATTCCCTTTGTGTACGGCCTATCGGCGTCGTGCACCATCTCCGCAACTGGAGCTGCGGACGCATCGCGCTGACCGCTCTGCGGCGTGGACCATGTCCTGGCTGATGTCGCCTGTGGCAGCGGTTCTTTCTCTTTGTCAGTGAGGCCGCAACCACAGCGCCTCGTGCCGAGAGAGGGCGGCGTATGCTCGTGCAGTGCCACGCAGAACGCCGCGCCACTGCTGCGGTCCACGACCTGTAGCGCCGCTGGCAACACGAGGGTCTGATCTACAGCAGAACATCCTCTGCACTGACCCGACATGAGGCGATCTCTTTGCCAAAGTGAAGGGACCACTGCGAGGCATCCGGAACATCACCAGAGATGACATTGTCGATGCCAAAAGGCCGTCAGTGTGGGACATTAACAGAAATATACGCTCAAAGATATACGAAACCTTCCGGACATTCGGCAAACGTCAGTTAATGGGATATATTGTACTGACGTTGTGGAACTAAGTACCTCTATCAGCAAAGTCATTTCAGAGAAAAGTGCACTGAAGAGCCATCCGTATGCAACAAATTGTTAACAAAATTTTCAAATGTTTGTGTGGCTTATGGGACTTAACTACGGGGTCATCAGTCCTAAACTTACAAACTACTTATGAACTACTTACGAACTAGGACGGCACAAATATCCATGCCCGAGGGGGGATTCGAACCCCCGACCGCAGTGGCCGTACAGACCGTGACTGGAGGGCCTCAGTTCCCTCGGCCACCGCGGCCGGCCATTGTTAACACTCAGAGGACCGTAAATATGTATGTCAGCAGGCATTACATCGGTTACTACTGTTGCAATGGCAGGTTATCGCTATTTCAGCGACTTTGAACGTGGTGTTACAGTCGGCACACGAGAGACGGAACAGAGAGTCCCCGAGTTAGCAATGAGGCAGGAATTTCCCGTACGAACGTTACATAAGAGCACCGCCGACATCTGGATCTGGTAAAGCGTGAAATCTCCGGCAGCGCTGTTGATTGACAAAAATCCTGCAAGAACGGGGCAACGACGACTGAAGTGCAACAGTCCCGCAAATTGCTGCGGATTTTGTTGCTGAGGCACTAACAAGTATCAGTTTGCGAAACTTTCAACGAAACATCACCGATATCATCTTCCGGTGCCGAAGACCCACTTACGTACTCTTCCTGACTGTAAGACACAAAGCTTTACCTCTCGCCTCGGTGCGGTAACACCAACATTGGACTGTTGTTGATTGGAAAAGGTTTGCCTGGTCTGACAGTTGTATCGATCGGATAGAATTGCACAGGTAAGGAAAAAAAAACCTCATGAATCCATGGACTCTGCGTGTCAGCAGGAGACTACTCAAGCTGGTCCGCGCTCTGTAACAGTGTGGCGCGTGTGATGGAGTCATGCGGCACCAAAAATGTTCAAATGTTTGTATAGTCTATGGGGCTTAACTACGGGGTCATCAGTCCCTAAACTTACAAACTACTTATGAACTACTTACGAACTAGGACGGCACAAATATCCATGCCCGAGGGGGGATTTGAACCCCCGACCGTAGTGGCCGTGCAGACCGTGACTGGAGCGCCTTAGTCCCCTCGGCCACCGCGGCCGGCCATGCGGTACCCCTGATACGTCCAGATACCACTATGTCAGGTGAAACTTACGTAAGCGTCCCAGCTGTCACCCGCATCACGTCCACTGTGCATTCCCGCGGGTTTGGACAATTTCAGCAGGACAATTCGGCATCCCACTCGTCCAGAATTTGTACAGAGGGGCTGCAGGAACAGACATTAAACACCTCCGTTGGACGTTTGTTTGACGTTCCGACAAGATTTGCCCGTGGACGAATTTCACACTTTCTAAATGCCTGTAATATCGATCGCGACACTTTCAATACTTTATTGTACTTCAAGCTACAGTTTTATTTCTTAATGTTCAAATAGCTCTTATTATATTTGTTCCGTTTCATTTCTTTTTCTTTTTTCTTTTTTTCCTCCCTGTAGGCTACATTGCGATAATTCATGTCTGCAGAAGTTTTAAATAGAATTTACGTTGCCCGAAATGAAATGCAACATTGAGCTGTAGGGGAGCTTTTACATAACAACTGGCGTATTCTGTGAGCTTTCAAATGATTCATTATCTAACAAGCCAAGCCAGAGCGCGCCGTACTGCAGCAAATACGAGACAGCGTAATCCCCAGTAAGCTGGCCTCTGACATGGACGTGCGTTTACACGTAATTTAATATCGATGGCTCCCATGATGAATTCCCAGAAACCGTTCGTGTGAACTACGACACAGGTGTCATCACATTTGATTCGGTGACCGTTTTCTAAAGTAAAGCTAAAGCGGACTACTCGGGGTAGTGGAAACGATGAAAACCTCTCATGTTCCTTAGTGCGTTATTCCACCGTTTGAACTTTTTGAACGACGTAACACTGGCCGCAGTTGAACGGTATGTGGAGGGTAACTTGTAAACCCCCAGGTGTTCTGATAATGGCTGCATATTTAACTCGTCTCAATAACTGGCGGCTTCAATTTGAACTTGGATCTTTTCGCTATTCGGCTTATCTGGTCCGACAGAGAACAATATCATTTTTAAGTGAGAACGCGTTACTCTTATTACCATTTTATCTGTTACTTCAGAAGACTTTGCTGAGAGCAATGGCCTGCTTGCACTAAGCAATAACGAAAGCATTGTGGTCCTTTCCTCTGACAAGGGTAATGTCACCGTAATTATGGAATACGAAGACTGCGACAGGAAGTTCTGGAAGGTACTGGACGAAGGTCACTATCGGAAACTCCCACTCAAAGCAACATAGAGATGTTTTAACAGGTCGTAGTTGGAAAATGTTCTCGTCGTGTGTAGCCTTATACTTACGCACACGCTAGTGCAAGACCTGTTGCCTCGTCGCTACTGCTCAGACGACAAGTGAACCTCCACTCAGCAGTGCAGCGATCTGCGTGCATGCGTTTCCCTCTTGCTTACTCTGTGATAAGGCCGCGTGGCCGTCTGTTTGTAGTTGGAGTCAAGTATTGCAGTGACACAGGGAAGCTCTGAAATGCAATCCCGTGAAGACTACGCAGATGCGATACAGATCACACGACAGACGCACCGCATATACCTAGAGCTTCAGTGCCTTATTACAACGTATCACAACGCGGCGTCTGCCTCCTGCGCATATTTTTCGACTCACAGAGACGTGTTAGAGATGAGAGAGAGCTGCAGACGCACAGCGTGCCGTGGAGAGGCCAGTCCACGAAGCGCCTGACGATGTGCGGAACGTTACTGAGTAGTCTGGAGCACAAGCCAAGCAATAGCTTATATGAAAACAAAGCGCAATGTACGTACCATATAGCATAAACAAAAATATTTTCTTGCCATTTAATTTACTTAGCAGGGTTACTAGTATAGTTGCTATAAATAGTAATAATAATAATAAAAGCAGTAGTAGAAGTCATCCTTTAATACCTATTCGTATCGTAATTAGGACACCCGCTCGATTAGCCATGTAGTCTAACGCACCGCCTTCCGAGACGGGGAGGCGTACCGGTCTCCGGTTCGAATCCGCCCGGCGGATTAACGAAAGGAGTCGGAGTGCTGGTCAGCCTGGATGTGGTTTTTACGCGGTTTTCCACATCCCCCTAGGTGAATATTGGGCTGGTCAAATGTTCAAATGTTTGTAGAGCTTATGGGACTTAACTACGGGGTCATCAGTCCCTAAACTTACAAACTACTTATGAACTACTTAATCCTAAGGACGGCACAAATATCCATGCCCGAGGGGGGATTCGAGCCCCCGACCGTAGTGGCCGTGCAGACCGTGACTGGAGCGCCTCAGTCACCTCGGCCACCGCGGCCGGCTGGGCTGGTCCCCAAGTTCCGCCTCAGTTATACGACTCGCAAACATTTCCTAACACTTTACTCTTTCACACATATAACATTATACGCAGACATTTGGGGTACACATCTTCTCCTGGGTGGGCATGGGGTGGCGGCAGGAAGAGCATTCGGCCACCCTGTAAATATTAACACATGCCAAATCCGCGTCGACACAGTGCCGACCCTGCTTGTGCGGGAAAGGGCCAAAGATAGATAGATAGACAGACAGACGTATCGTAATTAGGACAAGCATGAGCTGCAGCAGAGCTAGGGGTTCTGTAGGAATGGAAATGACGCCCCCTTCAACTGCACCTACACCAGCAGTTACAGGTATCGTTCTTCAGAAGTCTCTTAAATAAAGTAGACGTAAATACGAATTTCATTAGGCAAACTTTCGACAGTAACTACACTGTTGATAGAGATAATGAACATTACTTGCCTGCTGTTTCCTCCAGACATCAAAGCTATTGGATGTTTCTCCAGGGCAAGCAAGACTCAAGCTATGGAAATCTCAGCACCAGGACTGGATGGAGCCGCGTGAACTTCTTACGGCGGGATACAACGAGGACTGGTGCACCTGGAGGTCCCTTAACGGACCAAGAACTGGCGTCGGCAGGGCTGAGTCCCTCCTTAAGTTATGGGGTTTCTCAACGGAAGCCAGCAAATGTGAGTGTGGTGAGGTGCAAACTGTCAGCCATGTGTGTCAATACCCCCTCTGTCCATATTCGTGCTCGGGGCAATATTTAATGCTTGCTGGTGGTAATGCCCTAGGTGTGGCTCAGTTTTGGCAATATTCCATCTAATGCACTGTAGATTTGGTTTTATTTTTTCCTCCTTTGCGAAATTCTTTTTGTAAAATATAATGCCTATATGTTTGATGTAATTTTTGTACATAATGTTCCTTTATATATTTAATATGCTTCTGATACGAGTAAATAAACAAAATAACTTGCCTGCTGCTACTCTTCACTACTTACGACGACGTCACATGCGAGCGCACTGTGCTGTTAACGTGTGGCGAGGTTTACTGGACAAGTTTGTGACTCCCCACTAAGTGGTCGGCTGTGTTTGCCATCCTAAAAAAAAGAGCTACATCTTGACCATCTCTTAAAAGAAATTTTTATTACTGCCACGACGCGTTTCGAGAATTTATACTCTGATCTTCAAGTGGATACATACTGCTGTCAGGATCCAGCTAGTTGTTTGTTCAAGTTTCGTTTTGAATATGTTCCAGTGTATGCTGTCAGGATCCACGAGAAGATGACAGTGCAAACTCTCGAAACGCATCATTGGAGAAGTAAAGTGACTGACTGTTGCAGGTAATTGTTTTAACTTTTAATGTCATAAACTGGCGTAATTCCCGCCGATTCGCACGCGTAGACTGAATAGTCTGCATTGGTTGTTTCTATTTCTAACTATAAATGTTCATAGATTTAGCTTTAAAAATGCCTTCCTAATCAAGTATTTTAGTAGAACGTGCCACCCCCTATTCACGTTTGACGGCAGAATTCAAAACATCACGAAATACATTTTTTTTTTAATTCTAACCATGGTCCCAAATCAAAATTTTTGCATTTCTACCATCAAAATAGTCTTAGTAGCACCCTTAAAAGATTTTCTTTGTTTCACTCGCTTAATGGTTGAATTTCCAAAAATATCGAAACACGCGTTTTTAAAATTCCAATCAAAAATCTAAATCCGAAGATTAGAATTTCTTGTTTCAAAATTGCCTTAATATCGACTATTTAAAAAAAATAGTCATTCTCTATTTCACCCTTAGCGATGGGAGTATCAAAAAATCGCTGATTCATGTAGTGTAAGGTAAAAAAAGTCTACAAATTTCAAGTTTCTATCGTCTGTAGATTCACTTTTCGAAGCCGTTTTCTGTCTCTTAGAAACGAATCGAGAACGCGAAATTTCTTTCTTAAGCTTTGGCATCTTTCTTGGTAGTTTTACTTTTCAAACTGCAATATGCACTTATTTTTCTTTATTGGTACGCTTATTGCAGAAAAACAACCGAAGAATGTGCATCACATTTCGCTGTATATAACCTCTTTGCTATTATAGTGTCAAAAGTCATCGCTGGCCTTCAGTCCTAATTTTATATAAGCTGACGACTTTCTACTACTATGTGTTCCATCCTCCTATAGCTATCGACACGGGACTTCTATGGTGTACAGTGGGACACTTCGTACTACAACAATACATTGTGTAGTTTTTGCTGAAGAGCAAAATATTGGTACCCACACGTAGAAAGTCGGTAACTTTCAACTCCCATATCTTTCACCCCCTTATCCTTCTCAAAGTCCAAGTAAACGACGTAAGTTCGTTTCAGTTAACTGTAAGGCACTGGTTTCAGAACTATGGTGCACCACACCACTATTGTGTGGGGTTGGAGACAATCCCAACTATGTGTAGCTCTAACAGTGGCTAAGCAGAGATGGTTGCTTTTGATTGAATGAACGCATGAATTAATGCATGAACGCATGAACGCTTGAATTAATGCTCTGGATTTTTTTTCCTTACGGGGATAAATTAAAGTCAGCATTTAAGAAACGGAACCGGAAAATCCATGTGTGTTAAAACAACGAATGCCTCATGGTTCTATTCGAGCACCTGTAGAAATCTTAGTGGTATGTCCACGATGAAAACGAGAGGCTTTTTTGTCAGTGCATCCAACAATGCGAACATGCATTTGAACATTTGTAACATGAATAATGCAATAAGAAGGATAACAGTGTATAACATAATTTTAACTTTTTTTAAAATTTATTGGTCTTTATTTTAATCAATAGTCTATTTAATGTTGCCAATGGTGAAGTAAGAATTGTTGCATTATGGTTGTTTTATACAAATCTGGTATCATTTGTTAAGAAGCCTTTAAACAGAAAATTAATTTTATGTGGCCCTTGTCGCACTGTTGTGGTCAGGGACAATCACTATTTTATACCGTAATCTTTCTTCTCGAGGCAAGACGTCGAAACCAGCAGCTCTCCTGCAGCAAAACACGTTCTCTGGCTTTGAGCAGTAGGACCAGTAATACCTATAGTGTTTGTTTTCAAACGGAGTCGCCTTTACTGCTCTGCTTAGGCAAATCTTTCAGCATCTGTGGTATTCGCGATTAACTACCGTCAATAGAGGCCGGCTAGTGTGGGCCACCTGGTACAGACCTCGCTGAAAGGCCGGGAGGACAAAACTGAAGTCGCCACAGAGGCTTACTGGCAATCCTTTCCTTCGCGGAACATATCCAACTGGTAAAGGAAGGAAATACGGAAAATTAGGGTCTAACGTCCCGTTGTCAGCGTCGTCATTACATCTACATAGCTACTCCGCAAATCACACTGAAGTGCCTGGCAGAGGGTTCATTAACCACTTTCAAAACTTTTCTCTACCGCTTCATTCTCTAATAGCGCGCGGGAAGAAAGAACACCTAAATCGTTCCGTTTTCGATCTCATTTCTCTTATTTTTTTGGTATTGTCATTCTCCCTATGCAGGTGGGTGCTAGCAAAATATTTTCACATTCAGAAGTAAAAGTCGGTGATAGAAACTTCGCAAACAGATCACGCCGCAATGAATAACGTCTTTCTTTTAATGATTTCCAGTCCAATTCGTGCAACATTTCCGTAGCGCTTTCTCCCCGGTAACATGATAAAAGAAAACGATTTGCCCTTCTTTGAACCTTCTCAATATCTTCCGTCAGTCCCACCTGGTGAGGGTCCCGCAATGGGCAAAAGTATTCCAGGGGAGGACGCACAAGTGTGATGTAGGCAGTCTCTTTGGTGGAGCTGGTGCATCTTCGAAGCGTTCTGCCAATGAAACGTAATCTTTGGTTCGGCTTCTCCACAATATTTTCTGTGTGTTCTCTCCAGTCTAAGTGGTTCGTAATTGTAACTCCTAGGTATTTGGTAGAATTTACGACCTTAAGGTTTGACTGATTTATCGTGTAACTGATGTTCAGCGGATTTCTTTTAGTGGTCGTGTATATTACTTCACACTTATTTAGTGTTAACTGACAATTTTCGCACCATGTAGAAATTTAGTCTAAATAGCTTTGCAGTTGCTTTTGATCCTCTGCTTGACTTCACTAACCGGTAAACGACAGCATCATCCGCGAACAATCTAAGGGAGCTATTGAGATTGTCTCCTAAATCGTTTATAAACATAAGGAAGAGTAAGGGACCTGTAATGAGTCCCTGCGGAATGCCAGATATCACTTTCGTTTTACTCGATGACTTACCATCAATTATTACGAACTGTGTCCTCTCTAATAGGAAACTGTGAATCCAATCGCACAATTGGGCCGATATTGCATAAGCACGCAATTTTATTAGAAACAGAGCTAAAGGTCTTATTGTTTGGAAGGAAAGGGAAGGAAATCGGTCTCGCTCTCTCAAAGGAACTACCCCGGAACTTTCCAGGAGTAGTTTAGGAAAATCACGGAAATCTATATCTGGATGGCCGGAGGTGTATTCGAATCACCGTCCCACCGAGTGGAACCGAATGTGAGTTTATTGTGCTAACTACCTCACACGGTATCGACTGGAACAGGAAATTTATTTATTTCTCATTTGTAATCCTGCTACCTTTTAATATAATACAGGACGTACATTTGTAGTTTTACATGTTATACTTTAGTTCATTGATGTTACATAATTTAAGTATTTGACATAGATAGAGATAATAAGAAAAATAATTGTTGCTACAATTATAATGTAACAAATTACAATTCGTGCATTTTCCAACAAATTAAATGTAGTGGAGAGCTTACAAACATGATTGGTTACATGGTTGTTACAGACATGTCGAAATTCAATGTATTCTGAAATTTATTAATTACAATTATGGGCTAAACAATGTACGAGGGTTGTTTTTTAAGTAAGGGGCGTTCGCGCGTATAGTTCCGTAGTTTGCGCAGACGCCGCAACAAGCCACCGCGCCACTTGCCGGCATCCTTCCCGTTCACACTGATGCCAGTTGCAGCTCTGTAGCTGACGTGTACGCATGGCTGTGCTAATTTATAACGTTTACGATTATTGAATCGCCCGCCGCGTGTGAGATACGGTCAGTGATACGTTTTTTGACCGCGAGAAGCCTATCAGCTGCAGAAATTCATCGTCAGTTAACAGAAGTTTATGGCTTGAATGCAATGAATGAATGTAAAGTGCGTCAAAGGGGTAGAGAGTTTAAAAATGGCCGTCAAAAGGTCCATGACGAAGAACGCTCAGGCCGGCCCTCTATGATCACTGATGATTTGGTGGCTGCAGTCGAAACAAAGATTCGTGAGGACAGAAGATTCACAATTTCCACTCTTTCTTTGGAATTTCCACAAGTTTCAAGATCGGTTTTGTACAAAATTGTGTCTGAAAACCTAAACTTTAAGAAACTGTGTTCTAGGTGGGTACCCAGACTCCTCACAGAGGACCACAAAGGGAAGAGATTTGCCACTTCATTGGACTTTTTGATTCGTTACGAGGAAAAAGGGGATGACATGTTGAGTCAAATTGTCACTGGAGATGAAACATGGGTATCCCATATCACTCCCGAAAGCAAGCGACAATCGATGGAATGGCGACACACAACCTCACCCGTCAAGGTCAAAGCCAAACAGACGCTGTCGAAGTGCAAGATTATGGCAACTGTGTTCTGGGACCGGCGCGCTGTTTTGCTAGTGGACTTTATGCCACGAGGAACGACAATCAACTCAGATGCCTACTGTGTAACTCTAAAGAAGCTCCGCAGAGCAATTCAAAACAAAAAAGCGTGGCAAGCTGACCAAAGGAGTTTTGCTCCTGCACAATAACGCTAGGCCTAGCACATCTCAAAAGACTCGGGATTTGATTGATTCTTTTGGCTGGGAAGTTTTGGACCATGCACCATATAGCCCCGACCTCGCTCCTAGCGATTTTCACCTTTTCCGGTACCTGAAACACCATCTTGGCGGGCAGCGCTTCAATGACAGCGATGAAGTGAAAGCGGCCGTGAACTGTTGGCTGTCGGAACAGGCGACCGAATTCTTTGAAGAGGGAATTAAAAACTTATTTGTACGGTATGACAAGTGCTTAAATAACTGACAAAGATTTTTAGAAATGCTCTGCAAGTTCGTGGCTGTTTTTGAAACATATACTACTGTTTGTAAACAGTACAATGTAAGCAATCCACGACGCGTCCAAACTGCTCTGGAGCCCGCACCAGCGTTCCTGGTTCAAATTTCGCTCGCTAGAGGCCGCCCCTCAACTATCGGCTTGGACGCCTCGTTTGTTGCAATCATTTTACATCCTAAGAATTTTTGTACCTTGTTTAAACAATACATCCAACTTAAATGTAAACTAAATTGAATACAATTGGCATTAAGCTAAATTATTATACTTCCTGTATCAAAATTTTAAATTGACGACACGCCCACTTTTCACATAGCCCCATTGGCCGCTATATGTTCTGTTTCTTATCCTAACTGACATTTATAATATTTTACTATTGACCTTTACATTTTATCAAGTAATGTTTTGAATTTTATGCTTGCAATGACGTAATGTCTATATCAGAGCACATCAGAACATGCCGATTATAATGTTTTGGAATGTTAAATATGACACGCCCATTTTCTCATGTCGCCATTGGGCGCCAAAAGTTTTAAATTCTCTGAGTTCTATTGTTTTAATTACTTGACGTTGCTTTCTACACATTATATGCAAATTTGTCACACTTGAAAATGGCCTAACATAGAGTCCGAAACCAGTAGTGTGGGCTTAAATAAAGCACCAATAAATGCAACTGGAGCTGGACTTCCATTAAAATTTGAACCACAGTAGCGGCAACAGCAAGCATCCGGTGATGGAGAAACTAATAATAAAATAAACAAAGCAACTATGTAGAAAAATATTTAAAAGTGTGTAGAATCAGAAAATAAAAGTTTTTTACAAAAGTAATGGAACTTTTAAAAAAAATGAAAATGGCCCTTACTTAAAAAACAACTCTCGTAATAGGAAAGAAAGAAATTATATCTGTTGTTGTTGTTGTTATGGTCTTCAGTCTGGAGACTGATTTGATGCAGCTTTCCACAATACCCTATCCTGAGCAATCCTTTTCATCTCCCCATAAGAACGACAACCCACATCCACTTGAATCTGTTTACTATACGCGTCTCTTGGTCTCCCTCTGCGATTTTTATCCCACACAAATGTTCAAATGTTTGTATAGTCTATGGGACTTAACTACGGGGTCATCAGTCCCTAAACTTACAAACTACTTATGAACTACTTACGAACTAGGACGGCACAAATATCCATGCCCGAGGGGGGATTCGAACCCCCGACCGTAGTGGCCGTGCAGACCGTGACTGGAGCGCCTTAGTCCCTTCGGCCACCGCGGCCGGCTACCCCACACACTTCCCTCCAATGCTAAATTTACGATTCCTCGATGTCTAAGAATGTGTCCTTCCAAGCGATCCCTTCTTTTAGTCAGCGTATATAAGAAATTCCTTTTCTCACCAATTCTGTTCTGTACCTCTTCATTAGTTATGCGATCTACCCACCTAATCTTCAGCATTCTTCTGTAGCACCACATTTCAAAAGCCTCTATCCTCTTCCTGTCCGCACAGCTTATCGTCCATGTTTCACTCCCATACAAGGCAACACTCCACACAAATGCCTTCAGAAAAGACATCCTTAACACTTAAATTAATATTCGATGTTAACAAATTTCTCTTTTTCAAAAATGCTTTTCTTCCCATTGCCATTCTGCATTTTATATCCTCTGTACTGCGACCATCATTTGTTGTTTTACTGCCCAAGTAACAAAACTCATCTACCTCCTTTATTGCTTCGTTACCTAATCTAATTCCTACAGCGTCACCCAATTTTCTAAGACTGCACTCCATTACCCTAGTTTTGCTCTTGTTAATGTTCATCTTATATGTACCTTTCAGCACACTGTCCATTCCATTCAATTTCTCTTCCAGGTCCTTTGCTGTATCTGACAGAATTTCTAGGTTGTCGACAAAACACAATGTTTTTAATTCTTCCCCCTGAACTTTAATTCCTTCGCCAAATTTCTCCTTGCTTTCCTTTATAGCTTGCTCAATGTACAAATTGAACAGCACTGGAGAAAGGCTACAACCCTGTCATACTCCCTTCCCAACTGATGCTTCCCTTTCATGCCCTTCGAGTCTAATAACTGCAGCCTGGCTCTTGTACAAGTTGTAAATAACTCTCCTTTCCCTGTATTTTACCCCTGCTGACTTCAGAATTTGAAAGAGTGTATTCCAGTCAACATTGTCAAAAGCTTTCTCCAAATCGACAATAGCTAAAAATGTAGGTTTACCTTTCCTTAATCTATCTTCTAAGATAAGTCGTAAAGTGAGTATTGCCTCCCGGGTTCCTAGGTTCCTCCTGAATCCAAACTGATATCCCCGAGGTCAGATTTTACCAACTTTTCCATTCTCCTGTAGATAATTCGTGTTAAAATTTTGCAACCATGACTTATCAAACTGATGGTTCTGTAATTTTCACACCTGTCTGCGCCTGCTTTCTTTGGAATGGAAATTAGTACATTTTTCTTAAAGTCTGAGGGTATTTCGCCTGTCTCATACATCCTACACACTATTTCAAATAGTTTTTTCATGGTTGGCTCTCCCAGAGTCTTTAGTAGCTCTGAGGGTATGTCATCTACTCCTGGGGCCTTGTTCCGACCTAGGTCTTTCAGGGCTGTGTCAAATTCATCTTGATCTACTTCCTCTTCCCTTATATCTAAAAACAGAAACACAGGAAAAGGACAACATAACATTGATCTACTTCCTCTTCCCTTATATCTATAAACAGAAAAACAGGAAAAGGACAGCATGACATTGATCTACTTCCTCTTCCCGTATATCTAAAAACAGAAAAACAGAAAAAGGACAGCATGACATTGATCTACTTCCGCCGGCCGCGGTGGCCGAGGGGACTGAGGCGCTCCCGTCACGGTCTGCACGGCCACTACGGTCGAGGGCTCGAATCCCCCCTCGGCCATGGATATTTGTGACGTCCTTAGTATTAGGTAGTTCATAGGTAGTTTGTAAGTTTAGGGACTGATGGCCCCATAGTCGAGTCCCATAAGCTATACAAACATTTGAACATTATTTGATCTACTTCCTCTTCCCTTATATCTAAAAACAGAAAAACAGGAAAAGGACGGCATGAGAGAGGTACTGGGAGCGCACTGGACCACGTCGTGTGAGGTGGGTATGAGGCTGGAGAGACGAGCGTGGCGCGCGCTGGAGGCGTGGCGCCGCTCTGCGGTCGGCTGGACGGCTGGAGCGATGTAGCTGGAGCTGGAACGTCGCGCTGGCAGGCGGCTCGCATATCTTGGCTGGCGCTCATACCTGCCGGCCGCGTCGTTAAACGTCACCACAGCGCCCCACGACTGCGGGCGTGACGCAGCACTAGCCGCCTGTCACCTGTCAAGCAGAGACGCGGCGCAGGCGGCGCCGACGGGCCTCAGGGAATCTGCCATCCCACTGCAGCCAACCAAACTGAAAACTATCCGCAATGTACGAAACCGCGTAAACTCCCAGTAAATACAACTTTCGAATACAATCTCTGTATTGTATCTCGAAGTTTTCCCGGCGTATTGATTGGCCTATCATATTTCGCGCTTGCAGCCGGATCATGTTGACGTCTTCCAACGATATTTCGGATGACAAACATGCAGCCATCTTCAGGTGAGCACGAGACTGAAGATTACTGGTGTGTGTCGTTCTATACGAGGAGCGTCCAGAAAGTAAGTTCCGTTTGGTTATATAAAACGAACGGGTACAGATACAGAAAAAAATATTGATTGTACAATAAATCCACAACTGTTAAACTACTTTTCTACATAGCTTCCGAAATTTTGTAGGCAATTGTCATAGCATGGCACAAGGTTTTGTGTGCCTTTTTCATAGAATGTTGTCGCCTGTGTATTCAACCTTATGGTAACATGTTCTTCCAGATCGTCATCATCGATGAAGTGTTGTCCACCAAGGACAGATTTTAGGTGTAAGAAGAGGATTACTGTCCATAGATTTTTTTAACGATAATGCCTGACCTCACACACCGAACGTGACCAAACAATTCTTACGGAAATTTCAATGGGACCTGTTTCATCGTCCTCTATACAACTCGCACCTCTCTCCTAGCGACTGTCATCTCTTCTTACACCTAAAATCTGTCCTTGGTGGTCAACACTTCAACGATGATAAACAGCTGTTACCACGTGGTTGAATACACAGGCGGCAACCTTCTGTGAACGATGCATGCAAAACTTATGACACGCTATGACAAGTGCCTGCAAAATTTCGGCGATTATGTGGAAAAGTAGTTTAAGAGTTGTAGAATTTTCTGCAATAAAAATTTCTTCTGTATCTGTGTACAATTTCATTTTATTACCAAACGGAACTTACTTTCTGGACGCGCTTTGTATATACCGAAGATTTTCGCGGCGGCGCCTGCGCAGTGAGGAGGCAATAGCGCGCCTCCTATCGAATTTAGCGCGCTCTGCGCTAGAAGCGGGCCACGGAACATCTACAAAGAGAAGATTTACAGCCTCCTGAGTGAGTCTATATATCAGAAGCTCGACAAGGATCCGACGGCAAAAGTAGAAAGAAAAACGACAATTTTGTTGAAGTCTTTTACACTTCCTCCAGAAGTCACCAAAAGACTGAATTCGCACACCTCTGTTCAACCGAGGCTTTATGGTCTTCCACAGCTTCACAAAGAGGGACTGCCTTTACGTCCGATTGTAAGTAATATCGGTGAACCAACCTACGACTTAGCACATCATCTGGCTTCGCTACTGAGACCATTTGTGGGCAAATGTCCACACCACTTTCGTAACTCCGCCGATTTTATTGGTAGACTGAAGTCTCTCCGACTCCACAATTCGGACTTATTAGTGAGTTTTGAAGTCGTCTCATTATTTACCAAAGTTCCACTGATGGATTCACTGGCACTCATTGGCAGGAGATTCAAAGCTGACATACCAGCATTGATCCATCATTGTCTGCGTACTTATTTCTTATTTAATAATGACTGTCAACAAATTGACGTTGTTGTAATGGGAAGTCCTTTGTCCCCTCGGGTAAAAAAACTTTTTCATGGAGGAAATTGACGAGAAGACACTAGAGTCTGCAGAATTTAAACCGACAGTTTTTTGCGTTATGTAGACGACACATTTATCGTTTGGCCCCACGGAGAAGAAAAGCTCGCAGGATTCTTGAAACACCCTAATTCCATCCACAAGAACATTCAATTTACCATGTATGTCGAAAAAGACAAATGTCTGCCGTTTCTGGATTGAAGAAAGGCGGGAATTTACAAGATCCCTTGTCAATGTGGTCAATCCTACACTGGCCAAACTAATCGCACAGTACGAGAAAGATGCGTGGAGCATGAGCGCCACACACGTATACTGCAGCTCAACAAATCAGCCATAGCAGAACACTGTATTTCCACGGGACACTCCATGGATTATTCTGTAACAAAAATTTTGGCAACAACAAGATCCTTTTGGGTTCGATTATTAAGGAGACCGTGGAAATACGGTTGACAGAAGACCTGATTAATCGGGATGGCGGCTTTCAAATGGACAAAGCATGGGACCCTGTAATTTCTTTAATTGCTTCACAGAGACATACGTCTACATCTAGTGCAACCTCTGACAAAAAGTGATTTCTTTCGACCACCACGCTTAAGATACACGAAGGCGCATTCCGACAGATGGCGCGAATGTAAGTACACCATTACGCAAAAGCGGCTCGCTTCTACCTCGAAAATTCGACAGGGGCGCGCGCTAGTACCTCCTCACTGTGCAGGCGCCGCCGCGCCAATCTTCCGTATATATAGAACGACGCACACCAGTAACCTTCAGTCTTGTGCTCACCTGAAGATGATTGCATGTTTGTCAGCTGAAATATCGTTGCAAGACGCCAACATGATCCGGCTGCAAGCCCGAAATATGATGAACCAATCTCTGTATTGATCGTCAGGAGAAAAGTCTACCACCTTACACCTGTATTCAGTTGTCCTCTGTAGCAATCAACACGGTTTCCTAAAGCAACGATCATGTCGAACCCGTTGTGGTCTTCAGTCCGCAGACTGGTTTGATGCAGCTCTCCATGCTACCCTGTCCTGTGCAAGCCTCTTTATCGCCGAATAACAACGACAACCTACACCCATTTGAAGCTACTTACCGTATTCGTCTCTTGGTCTACCTCTGACATTTTCACAATTCCGTCTAATGCCTAATTAACAATACCTTGATGTCTCAGAATATCTCCTACCAGTAGAACCCTTTTCGTAACCAAGATTTGCCAGACACTTATTTACTCCCTAATTCAGTACTTTTTCATTAGTTACGTGATCCACCCTTTGTAATCTTCAACCATATTTCAGAAGCTTCAGAAATGCTTTCCTTCCCACAGCCATTCTGCATTTTATATGTTCTTTACTTCGGCCATCAGAAGTTATTTTGTTACCGAAGTAACGAAACTCATCCACTAGTTTTATCGTCTCATTACCTTATCTAATTCGTTAAACATAGCCTTATTTTCCATTCCATTAACATGGTGTTAGCGTTGTTAAGTTTATCTTATATCCTTCTTTCAAGACACTATCCATTCCGTTCAGTTGCTTTCCAGGTCCTGTGCTGTCTCTGACAAAATTACGTCATCGCCAAACCGCAACGTTTTTATTTCTTCACCCTGAACTTTAATTCCTTCTCCAAATTTCTCCTCGTATTTCTTCATAGCTTGCTCAACGTGCAGATTGAATAACATTACGGGAAGCCTACAACCCTGTCTTACTCCCTTCCCGATCACTGTGTCCCTTTCAAGGCCGTCGACTCTAATAACTGCTATCTGGTTTTTGTACAAGTGGAATATAACTCTTAGCTCTCTACCTTTAGATTTCAAAGACTGTATTCCAGTCAATGTTGTCAAAAGCTTTCTCCAAAACTACAAAAGCTCTTCGTCTACGAGACCACAGTCTTCCATGTAGATGCCGTGTTGTTTCATTTCCGCAAGGCGTTCGATATGGTTCCGCACCATTGCCTGATAAAGTGCACGCATATGGAATATCACACATACTGTATAATCGATTTTGTTTCTAGGTAACAGCTTTCAGACGTGAAAGTGATTTCCGGCGTTCCCTGAGGGAGAATTATAGGATCGTCGCTTTTCACAATACATGTACAATTACTTGGTTATAACATGGGATGTTCAGCGAGGCTTTTCACGGATAATGCTGTAGTATATCGAGAAATCGCAGGAAGTGTATCTATATAAATTCTCTAAAAATCACATAGAAGAGCATGACGGTTCATCAAAGCGCTTTTACAATATTTCTCCGCCGTTTCAATCTCTAATAGCGAGCGGGATGATCTGCAGCGTATTGCCGCATGTTGCATCTAATGCCGATCAACCATAAATATAGATAAATGCAAAGTACTGCGTACACACACACAAAGATCCTTCATTATATAATTACGGAACAGCAGGGCAAACACTTCCATAAAATATCTGGTAGTACACACAGGGGGGGCGATTTGAAATGGAACGACCACATAGAGTAAAATCAGTCGTGGGTAATGCATATTCCAGACTGAGATTCGTTGTAATAAACCTCAGGAAGTGCAGTCCGTCAACAAACGAAGTAAGTTACGAAACACTCGATCGGCCAGCGCTTGAGTACTGCTTATCAGTGTGGGGTCGGTACCAGACAGTGTTAGTAGAAGATGTAGAGAAGTAGTGGAGCAACAGGTGTATGTCCCTACTGAAAATCGCCCGTCGACGTTAGTGTTCACGACGCCAGGTACTCCCCTCCATGTAGAGAAGTAGTGGAGCAACAGGTGTACGGCCCCACTGAAATCGTTAGTGTCCACGACGCCAGGTACTCCACTCCATGCTCGGCCAATTGCCCGACCTCTGATCAAAGGATGCCGCCTCGCACTTCTGGATACTGCCTCCCAGATGATTGACAGCTTACATGTCATTGCACTAACACTGGCGCACTTCCAGGACACGGACTACCTGTACGCCGCCGCCTCCTCCCTTGTCACTTGCCTGACCGCTAATCAAAGGACGCCGCTACCCACCCTTCCCAGAAAGACAGAACAAACAATACCACACGTGATGATTGTCGTGACCGCCTTCGGTGACCGCGCACTTGTGCGAGGTCCTCCCCCACCACCACGCCATCCACCATCACCCCAATTAATTTTATTAGAGTTGCATATTAATTTAATTGTAACAACCAGTGTTTTTAACAGTAACAATGGCAACTGCCTCCACAAGTAAGCACTTGCTGAGCACAGCTCCCACCCCAAACCTCGCCCTCGCTCCTGACGCCGTGATTACTCTAGTGATTCAAATTCCATTTTAAAAAATTGTTACTGGCACTGTATGCATTTCTGAAGCACTGGGCCTAAAATATACTCCATTAGCTGTGTTCATCTTTGAAAGTGCGCCAGATTTATAGCATGTAAATGCCATTTGCCTCTCCGAGCTGATGTGTAAGCAAATCTCCAACTGATCATTAAGTGCGTTTCATTAGCGTCCGTATTAAAACGAACCTTCTTCTTCCATCAAGACTCACCTTCGAGTGACGCGCGAGGTGCGGCCCGCGGCGTTGTATTGCCCGCCTGACATCTCCCAGCGTGGGCATCTTAATCGTCTGGGGGACGGCTGTGAGAGCCAGTGTACCTGCTGAGGATGAAGAACATCCATCGATGTTACGCAGTGTAGTGATCATGATTTCGGCTTCCTGGTCTAGACTATACTTCTGGTGCATATCGCGTGGCTTTCTGTGTGTGTGTGTGTGTGTGTGTGCGTGTGTGTGTGTATGTGTGTGTTTGGGGTGGTGGCGAGATTTTGGTGCTATTTAGCGTCGCCAGTGTACTTAGACGTTCATATGAATATGTGTGGAGTCTTAGACATATTGTGAACATCATCAACTTGAAATCTGGATGACTGCACAGCCCCCCAAAATATTTGCCTCGGTTGCACAGTGATAGAGTGCCACACTATGAATCCGAAGGTCATCGGTTTGATCTCCGCCAGGTCCTAGCATTTTTATCTGTCACTCTCCACTTCTTTCACCTCTGGTAGTATTCCTCATGTGCGAAATACCGAGTAGCACCGTGGTTCTAAACCCATGTTAAGCTGTAGGTCCCCCTATAACTGGCTGGGTAAATCAGTTCGAAGGTCGGAGGAAGGCAACGCCATACCACCTCCAAACAGCACTGTGGTGTTCAAATCAATCTTCTGATCGTTGACTGCTTTTAAATTAAAAATATCCTGAAACCCATTCCTAGAAGTAAAATCTTTTTATCAGGTCTGTAGGCTGAAGAAGCAATCCCTACAGAAGTGTATCATCCTGTAAATATGAATGAAATGAGGGAAGCGGGTTACATAAATTAGAACATGTCGTTTAAACTTTTTGGCTAGTAGTTGAATCTCTCTTTCGAAATCTTGAGGTGTAGGACTGAGTTCGCATGTTGTTTTTGATATTAAGCAGAATTTGATTTACAAACAATAACAATCTGTGGTTGATGGATCGCATTGATGGGATGGTGTGGTATAAAAACATAGCATGCATTTAACTCATTTCAGTTTAGCTCTAGGATAGAGTTCGTAGGTTTTTGATGCAATTGCTTACTTTTATTTAATACTAGTCATGATTTGATATGCAAATAAAATAATCGGGGGGGGGGCGGATCACTGTGTCAGGAGCGCACTGTGCTCTGCGCAGCCAGTTGCTTGCTTTTCTCATGGAGCTCTTAAATAATTCTTTGTGGCGAGCGGCGCAGTTAAGCGGCCGAGCAGCTAGCGGGCAGCCGTTCACTATGGCCGTACCCTTAGACCGCTTGGCTACTCCACCGCGGCAGACACCCCGAGGCAGGGCAGAAGCCCGCCAGCGGCGCCTCTAGAATGTGCCCGCGCAGCCGGCAGGCTAGTGCGTCGCCGGTTCGGCGAGCAATTAATAGTGGTCCACGGCGCGTAGCCGGCGGCTGCGAGTGAGAGGTAGGAGGGGAGGGGGGGAGTCAGCGCCGTGTGAATGAACCCAGCCAGCAGCCAGCAGGCAGGACCGGTTGGCGGCCGGCGCGCCCACCGAGCACGTGCGACCGACGCTGCCGCTTGTCTCCTGCCTACTGCCTATTCACGCTCTTCCCTCCGTCCACAACTCACCCTGCCCTGACACCAACTGCTGGCTGCTGGCAGCGGCACTGTCTTGCGGAAGTACTCCGGCGTCTCCTCTGTCTGCAGTTTACCCATCTCTCATTCACATCAGCGTCCCCCCCCCCATCCCACACACACACACATCATTCGCCTCGCAGGTCTGCACAGTCGATATGTTACGATCTGAACCCCATACTTGTCCAGTTTCACTAATTCCGTCCACAATATTTGAGTTGCCTATTATCAAAGATGGACATCTGTCGTTTGCCAGAACCTGAGATAAGCATCACTTTCCAATGCGAAACGTACAACTAATAATCTTCCTACGGCGAGATACTTCTGGGTTTCAGCTACTAACGACTGCGTGAAAACAGTTTGCGGAAGGAACTGTTAATCGTATTGGCGCCTTTTGATTGTATACGACTTGGCGCCCCGCTATTCCTTTCGAATAATAACGGTTTTTCAATTAATATCATTACTTTGATCACTAAATTTGACTGAATGGCATCTCGATAGAAGGTGTACATTGAATATCGCCACTGGTCGTACGCTTCAGATGGAGCAATGTGAGACAATGGGAGATCAACTCGACAAAGGCTGGTCGTGCAGTGTAGGTCTGTGGCACTGCCACACCGCATAACTTTCCCGGATAAACTATCAATCGACAGCGAGGAGTAAACCAATTTACAAATTGGAAGCATAAAGAGTTACTGTCTTAACAGTGCATTGAAATCACCAGCATTTACAGTACGTTTTAGCTAGTCTCCGATTATTTTGGCAGCCTGGTTACCGATGCTCGTTTATTATTCGTTAAAGCAAACCTTAAACAAGGTAAGACAGAGTGAAATAAAACGCGTATGTCAGATTCCTTGAGTTTGGCGAGAAAAAATATCAAACGAACGCTAAGCAAAGCTAAGACATACGCCACGACCGTTATCGAAATTACGTCTTCTGTTCTCGTTATGCTGAATTTTTCCAAGCCAATATCAAGTGCTAATTGTTTTCTTCCGTAAATAATTTGTCGCATATTAGCTTCTACATGAAACATTTCACATAAATGTGACTGGGATTCAATTTCTATTTCAAAGAAAAAGTTACCCGAATTTGCCCAAAGGAGCAAGTCGCTTATACAAGATCAGGAACCGAGTGAAATATTCCCGTTTTCTTACTTTACCCTTAATTGATAATTTTCTCAAACTCCATCTGTATTAAATTTGACTAAATGCTCGGTACATCGTTTACATTCCAATGACCACTTACATAAAATATTCTTGGTGTACAGATCGTTACAGACCTTAGTTAAAAGACGAGCTTTTGAAGACTGTCATTTTTTTAATAGGACTTAACTACGGGGTCATCAGTCCCTAAACTTACAAGCTACTTATGAACTAACTAAGACTAAGGACGGCACAAATATCTATGCCCGAGGGGGGATTCGAACCCCCGACCGAAGTGGCCGGGCAGACCGTGACTGGAGCGCCTCAGTCCTCTCGGCCACCGCGGCCGGCAGTGTCACTGTCTTCATCGAAATATTACATCTGACATGACAGTGACGTTTAGGTTTACCACTGTTAGATGGACGTGGTTTTTTAGTATACTAATTTCATTCTCAAGAGTGACGTCACTTGCAGGGCGTCATTATCATGTACGAGATATCGGCTGTAACGCAGTTATCATTCCTCTCCCCCTTCCCTTCTTTTTCCTATTGGACAGCTATTGGAAGGTTGAAGTTGATTGGAAACCATCCTCTATATACACTGAAAGATTAGTTTTCCTTTATATTGAAAGATGCTTTCTAGAAAGAAATATCATCTTCACTATGACATGTAAGAATAAGTGAGCTGGAGCAGCGGTAGCACACTGGACTCGCATTCGGGAGGACGACGGTTCAATCCCAGTTACGTATTTCGTGATTTCACTAAATCACACAAGGTTCCCATCTCATGCGAGCTTCTGTCGCGTGCTTGAGACCTGTTCCAATCGACTATAAAACTCACTTCATCCCCTTCCTTCTCTGTGAGTACATACACATAGAGTGACGTTGAAGAAGTCGGCCTTCATTCTCAGAGTAGACATCTCTTCATTTACAGGATTAAAATTTATGACGACTGCTTTATACTTATTGTCTACAAGATAGCCTGTACCCCACCTACTATCCTACTATGCCGTCCGTTAAACATAATTGTGTAATTACCACTGCCTATGGTATCATCTACTTTCCATATGACGTTTTGAAGTGCTGCTAGCGCTATATGGTATTTCTCAGTCTCTTGAGTCCATGTAGAACACCTGGTTTGTTCAAAGTTCTTTCACTCGGGTTATAGTGTCCTTTCACTTGCGTGGGGTGTTCATCAAAATCGTTAGTCCTACTGCCCCTATCTTCGAGTTTCGTTACAATATGTTTTCTTCGATATGGGGTTGTGAGTCTCATCATCAACCCCCTACATCGAGGATCTGGATTTGTATCGGATTTAATGGAAACTGGCTTCACCACGCCTCTAGAGCTCTCCCTGTCGTGTGCTGTAGGGTGTTAGGAATGATAAGAAAAGAAGATATGATTGGGCAGGAGGCAGATTATCGATAGTTCGTTGTGGGACATAATTGGTCTGGCTCCTCCCCTTTGGCCTGTCTGGCATGGGTAACCCTGCTCGTAGCTGGTTGACTCTTAGAAAAACAGATGCCCAAACTGCGATACAGCAGGTCACTCTTGCAGTGTCTGCTGCTGTCACAGTTTCGCACTTACTGAATGAGTGTGTTACTCTCCATTGGGTCTTCTCTAAGTTGTATAGCTTTGAGGGTACTGGCGCTTGTTTGACCTTGAACCCTGTGATATCCAAGATAGTGGTCAGAGAAATCCCATGACATCATTCAAGATGGCGGCTGGGGAAAACCCGCCCCCTCCTAGGTCCTGCCCCAAGATTCAGATGGCTGCCCACTTACCTGGCTTCCACCCAGTGTAGCACTTAAGGATGCTTGACAGCTTACATGTAATAGCACTTCACACAGGCGCACTTGCAGGGCTCATAAACACCCACATCGCTCCCACCAGTCTGGCGCCACCCCGCCACCCGTCCAACCCTGAGGAAAGTCCACTTACCTATCTTCCGCACCTGGACAATGGTGCTCTTAAGGATGATTGACAATGAACATGTTATTACTCTTCACAGGACAGGTCTTGTAAACAATAACAGGTTGACACTCATCCTCAAGTCTCCCATCTGGCCTGCGCCACCTACAGTATGTCAGTATGTAGTCCTGCCCACTCAACCGGCTTCCGTCCCTGGACAATCGTGTACTAGCATACATATGCGAAAAAACTACAGTAGTCCATTTACGGGGCCCACCACGGTCCGCGCGCGTTTTACCATCCAGCAGGCCAGCAACGCCCGGGCAATATCACACTGCGCCCCGCACCTCGCGCCTTCACTTTTGATTGATTTATCTTGTAAACAAAGTTTAACGGATTTGTTTTTCTACTCATATGGACGACTTCATACTTCTCATTAATTAGAGTCAATTGCCAATTTTTACACCATACTGATATTTTATTCAGATCGTTCTGCAGTTGCTTTTGATCTTCAGATGATTTTACTAGACGGTAAATGACGGCTTCATCTGCAAACAACCTAAGAGAGCTACTTAGATTTTCCCCTAAATCGTTTATGTAAATAAGGAACAGCAGAGGACCAATAACACTACCCTGTGGAACGCCCGATATCACCTCTGTTTTAGTCGACGCCTTAACATCGATTACTACAAACTGTGTCCTCTCTGACAGGAAATCCCCTATTCAGTCGCAAATTTAGGGTGATATACCATTGATTAAAAGCCGTTAATATCGATATCTATATATGAAAAGAAGACATAAGACGAACATTAACAAGAGTAAAACGAGGGTAATGTAAAGTAATGTCAGAAAATCAGGCGATGCTGAAGGAATTAGATTAGGTAATGAGACAATAAAAGTAGTTGATGAATTCTGTTATCTGGTTAGCAAGATAACTTCTGATGCCCGAAATAAAGAGAATATAAAATGCAGAATGGCTATGGGCAGAAAAGCGTTTCTAAAGAAGCGAATCTTGTTAACATCCAATATTAATTTAAATGCTAGAAAGTCCTTTCTGAAAGCATTTGTCTGGTGTTTAGCATTGTATGGGAGTGAAACGTGGACGATAAGAGTTCAGACAAAAAGATTACCACAATATTTCGAAATGTGGTGCTATAGACGAATCATGAAGATTACATGAATAGATCACGTAACTAATGAGGAGGGGCTCAACAGAATTGTTGAGAAAAGAGTTTCTGGCATATCCTGACTAAGAGTAGGGATAGATTGGAGGGCCACATTCTGAGACATCAAGGAATTCTTAACTTAGCATTACAAGGAAGCGTATGGGGTAAAAATCGTAGAGGGAGACCAAGGGACGAATACAGTAAGCAGATTCAAAAGGATGTCGGTTGCCGAACGTATTCTCAGATGACGAGACTTGCACAGGTCAGGATAGCATGGAGAGCTGCATGAAACCAGTTGCGGACTGAAGACCACAACAACATCTATATATTTAAAAAATGAATGTTTGTCTGTACGTCCTCTATGTGTTAATAAACCGTTCATTCGATTGCAATGAAATTTTGTTGAACTGTTCACCGTACGCCCACGAAGGTTCCTGAACCAAAAACAAAAGAGCACGACCCATAACTCAGGAGATATGACGTCATAAATAATGAGAGGCCACCGAGTGAGACTACCCACATTTATGCGTCAATTATTGCAAAATAGGGGCAGTTAGGAACCTGCAACAGCATGTAATTTCAAACGTTTATGAAGCGTTTTGTAACTAACCTCTCCCCCCCCCCCCCCCACACACACAGAACGATTAAACGAAAAGAAGTCTACCGCTCACAACGGTTTCGCTGTAGATGCCGTAAAACTGTCGCATCAGGCATGACTTTGTAAACAATATAGTTGCAAGAAACTGCCACATAATGCGTCTATACTTTATTCACACACTGTATGAGAAGGGCAGTACTTAGCAACTTGCAAAAAACTTTAAACATAATTTCAAACCTTTAATTGAATTTTTTCTCGCTGACAACGATAGCAAAATTCTGAAAGGAAGAAGGTTTCTCTCTTACTACTTTTCCACTGTTCATGGATTAAAACTACAGCATTCGGTATCACGTTACAATTTATAATTTCTACACTATAAACTGTAGCCGCAAGAAATTTTTCTGACAGTATACACAAATATAGCTGAATGAACCTTCGAAATTGTATCACACTACGACACGTAGTTCATGAGATATGAGCACATAAACAGTAACGTCCATAGAAAACCGCCCTATCACGCACCAAGTTTTAATCCTTAACTACTAATTATATTCGCAACAGATTTTACAGATATATAGCACTTATACAAATATATACTTTCAACATTATTCAATTTTACAACATATAACTCAATAAATATGAGATCGTGGGAATTTTATATGCCATTTGTATTTTGATTGCTATCTTTTTCTGATCTTTTTCTATCTTTTTCTGATACTGCACGTATAATTTTGTACGTCATGCAAACCAGAGTAATTTCTTATATATTCTCCGATAAATATAACATGTTTGTAGAAAAAAAGAGAGAACCAGAGAGAAGGGATAGGAGAAGTACTAATTCAAGGCAGGAATAAATAAATGAATACCCAGGCAACGCCGGGTTTTCAGATAGTTAATAATAAAACTATAAATGTAGGTCTGTCGTTCTACACAGCACGGCTTTAGGAAGCACCGATCGTGCGAAACTCATCTCGTTCTTTTCTCCCACGACATCTTGCGTGCTATGGATGGAGGACAACAGGCATGTTGCTAGTTCTCGTTATTTTTTTTTTTTTTTTTTTTTTTTTAAACCGTTTGACACCACCGCACTACAGAGTGCTAACGAAGTTATGAGCTTATGGAATATGTACCCAAATGTCAGTGGCTCGAAGATTATTTCTTATCAAGTGTTCGTCAGACACTAGGATATCATCAGGGGTGCTCCAGGGAAGTGTGATAGGACCTTTATTATTTTCTATCTATACGGGGTGAATCTAAATTCGCACACACAAGCTTCGCAGCGCGTTTCTCACATGCTAGCAATAAAAAAAGTCTCTCACAAAATTTCGTCCTGCGCATATTTCCGGCAGTAAATGGACGACGAAGATTGAAGTGGCTGTGTGTGTCCCATACGTCAGTGTTTTCAGAATTACACTACTACACCAACAAACTTATAGGGATGTGGGAGGCGTCTTGATGAACAAAGTGAGCATAGAAACGTCATCCAATGACTCTAAAGCGCGTCGAAGTTGCTGGAGGGGATGTCTAGCGGCAGGAGCTGGTGCCTGTAACTTGGACTCTCCGTAGAGTTTCCATATTCATTTTGTTCCTCAAGACGCCTAATACATCTCTTACAAGTCTGTTGGTGAAGTACTGTAATTCTCAAACTCGCTGACGTATGGGACACACACCCATCTCAGTCTTCGACGCCCGTTTACTGCCGTAAATAGGCGCAGGACGAAATGTTGTGAGACACATTTTTCTTAATTGCTAGCATGTGAGGAATCGCGCTGCGATGCCCGAGGGCGGGAGTTTAGATTCACCCTGTATGAATAATCTGACGGACAGGGAGTTGCAATGTGCGGCTGTTTGCTGATGATGCTGTGGTGTAAACGAAGGTGTCGTCATTGAATGACTGTAGTAGCATGCAGGATGACTTGCAACAAATTTCTAGGGGGTGTAAGCAATGAAAACTAGCGCTAAATGTAGAAAAATGTAATGTGATACAGATGAGTAGAAGAAACAATCCCATAATGTTCGAATAGTAGTGTGCTGCTTGAGAGAGTTGCGTCAATTCAACATCTAGGCGTAACGCTGCACAGCGATGTGAAATGGAACGATCGTATAAGGACAGTCGTGGGGAAGGCAAATGGTCGATTTCGCTTCATTGGGAGAATTATGAGAAGTTCTGATTCGCCTGTAAAGAAGACCGCATATAAAACGCTTGTACAGCCCCGTCTTGAATATTGCTCAAGTGTTTTTGGAATTCCTACGAGATCGGTTTAAAGGAGAACAGGAGGCACTTCATAGGCGGGGGGATAGGTTTGTAGCTGGTAGATTCGATTTATAAAAGCAGACAATATAATAAAAGAACGTTATACTTGATCATCGAATAATTCGAGATATGTAAATAAATAACAAGAAGTTCGTTTGAGAGGAAAATCTGTCAAGGCTTAAATGAGGACGTTTGTCGAAGTACGTTCCAAAGATACCAATTACACATTTAGGTGACCATTTTCAGGGTTTGTCCTTTCTCATGAGCCACATACTACAGTAATTCTGAAACGTTTGATGTGTAATTTCATTTATGACGTTTGAAAGGTGTTTCAGATCTCCATTATCCAGTTCTATGTGATTCATGTGGCATTCTTATTGTATATAAATTGTGTGCCAATATACATATTTATACAAAACATCGAAAAGACATGGCAGAATAAAGTGGTCCATTATAAAGTAAATGATAAAGCTACAGGCACACTTCTGGTCAAACAGTTGAAAGATAAATTACAGAGAGCACTTTCATCCTCGCACAAGGATGCAAATAATTATAGCACGACAGTAAAGATAGAACAAGGATAATGGCATTACGTTGCAAGGAGCATTGAAAATTAAAATCAAAGCCGTTAGAACAGACCAATTCTTTTTAAATACTTGAGATGTGAGATCTCAGTCAATTGATGAAAAATTGCAACTGCAAAAAATTCAACACTTTGTAGATGCTTCAGGCCACAGTATTCACTGGCGTCAGTAGTTAGGAAGCGAAGCAGTACTGGGTTATTTCTGAGTAGTTGCTGCACATTTTTATTGCAGTAGCCGCGTAGTACCGTTTTTGTCTCAAGGATTCCTTAACAAGAACAAGCTGTTCGTACGCTTGGGTGGTCAAGCAACGTATCGTTTGCAGCTTCAGTTAAAAAGATGTCATTTTAGAGGCAAACTTTTCAAAGTCGAGATTTTTAAAGACTGTGTACACATCGGGACAATTATAAGTTGCGGTATATCGTTTACGTCTTGCAGGAGTAATCAGACCTGCTTTTGTTGATCGATTTCCTGTTTCCCACTGGTTGCCGCTCTTGCATTAACATCCACGATTCGCGGTTGTCCCCCCCCCCCCCCCAATCCCTCCCACAAATTTACGGCCGTTTTTCTACGGATTATGGAAATTTTGTTAATACTGTTTATGAAACATCAGTTACAGATAGCAAGATAGCACATTACGTATGCGTCCACACTAGGAGGTGGTCAGCGGTTGAATTAACGGGAGTGAGAGCTGTGGAACATTCGTGTGTGTGTCTGTGATGGACTGGAATATTCACGACATAACCTCTGCGTTTGGTATCGAGCGGGTGGCGTGCCTTATGACAGCAACTGCTTTTAACATACAGAAATAAGTTGCGTCACGTTCGTTATATAACCTGTAGTCTTACTGTGTGTCAGAAAGCATAGAACAATTCTTAATTATAATAGCTCATTACTACCAGTCACTTAGGAAAGGTAGTCTTGAAGGAAATCTCAACGGCAGAACAGAAACGTTGGTAGAAAGACATGAAAGATATAGTGTGGCGAAAATGGTCCAGTAAGCTTGTGGGCATGTAAACAGTATGATCGATCTATAGATTTTCATGGAACATGCAAGCCTCATATTGTATCAGCGGTAGGTAAGAGTGACTCGACACACTTTACAGAATGCTTAAAGGAAGAAACAACTTTACCCGTGTATCCATGGTTAGCTTCGACGTAAAGTCATTTGTTCATCAATGTGCCTGTAGACGAAACTGTTCGCATTGTATAAGAGCATATCCCGCCAGATATATGCGATCTGGTTAAGTTGTGTTTATCTTCGACTTCCTACAAGTGGCAAGAAATGATCAAACTGACGGCGTAGTAATGGGTCTCCCTTATCCCCCTTGATTGATTGATTTTCTCAGGGAAGCCAAAACAGTTTTGGTCCAACCCGCCAGTGCCCGCACCGAAACTAAGTTTATTGTGCGGTATCGCTCCCTGTATATCTAGTAAAGCCAACCAATGCCCTTGAACAGTGCAAGGAGTCCCTTTACCAGTTCTTTATTAGACACAATTTCTTCGGGTCTGGTTGTCCCAAATGTTCTGTGCCTTTTACTCTCCAATGCAATGCATTCGAAGATTAGATGTGAAGCACTTTCATCACCGTCATCACAGATCCTACATTTAGGGTACTCTTCTGTTATTCCCATTGTATGTAGGTGTTTCTTTTTTAAATTCCCATGGCCTGTCAGCAATCCAACCATGAGTCTAATCTCTCTCCTGTTCAGGCCCAGGATTGCAGAGCTTCTTTTAAAACATGGCTTTGGCATCATTAGCTTGCCATGTTTTTGTTGATGGACTTTGGTCCAATATTCTACGTGCTGTCTTCTGAGCCAGTTACGTAGCTCCAATTTGATCATTGCCTTGGTGATTGTCAGGACAGGTTCCGGTCCAATAAATGGTATTTCTGCCCCCATCCTGGCTGATCTGTCGACATGTTCGTTGCCACTGATCTCCGTGTGGTCAGGGACCCACAATAGGTTTACTCTATTGCTTTCCCCTAGCTCCACCAGAACCCTGTGACATTCTGCAACAATTTTAGACCTCGTTGCAGGAGCTGCCAGTGATCTCAGGGCTGCCTGGCTGTCTGAATAGATATAGATGCTACGGTCTTTGTAGCACCTACGCAAATTCTCCTCCACAGACGACCTGGTGGCAGTGATTTCGGCCTGGAATACTGAGGCCAGTTTCCCTAGAGAGATGACGCCCTCCAGTCTTGGCTGCACCGCTTATCCACCTTAGCAGCCGAGATATTCATGGAGGTCTTCGAAGCGACTGCACTTTGTTCCGCTCATTTACGTCCACGATGCTGGTTCACATAAGTGGACGACTCCTTCGCTATACGGCCACACGTTGAGTTGGAGCAACACAGATTGCATGACCATCTGTACAAATTCAGCAATAAGATGTCGAAAAGGGCGGCGCTGTTCCATTCCTAGAGGTGGTAGTTTACAGAACAAGGCATGGCACACTTGGGCACAGGGTATTGAGCCGTCCCTGCTCCTGATTGACCCTGTCCTTCATTTAATTACTAGCGCAAGTACCACAAATCTCTCTGTGCTTGCACCGCTCGTGGCGCTGTTTAACTATCGCGCGTCGATTGTCTTCTGACATGTTTTCCATGCCGCGTGTCGCGTGACGATGGCGCCCCGAAGCAGTTGGCAGAATGTTCAAATGTTTGTGTAGTCTATGGGACTTAACTACGGGGTCATCAGTCCCTAAACTTACAAACTACTTATGAACTAACTAAGATTAAGGACGGCACAAATATCCATTCCCGAGGGGGGATACGAACCCCTGACCGTAGTGGCCGTGCAGACCGAGACTGAAGCGCCTCAGTCCCCTCGGCCACCGCGGCCGGCATTGGGAGAATGTATCTGGCGCGGAGTTTCATACGATGCATGGCACCGCCAGGGTCGAGTATTTTTTATTAAGGGGCCGTTTGTGTCCGGGCCTGGCCTGTGCATCGAAGGCCGGCCGCGGTGGCCGAGGGGACTGAGGCGCTTCAGTCACGGTCTGCACGGCCACTACGGTCGGGGGTTCGAATCCCCCCTCGGGCATGGATATTTGTGCCGTCCTTAGGATAAACTAGTTGATAAGTAGTTTGTTAAGTTTAGGGACTGATGACCCCGTAGTTAAGTCCCATAAGCTATACAAACATTTGAAACATTTTTTTGTGCCTCGAAGTAGTTGTGGGTGAACTCTATCCGTGGGGAGCCATGCATGTCATGAGCTGAAGAGGTTGGTCCGGAGAGGCCTTTCTGTCAAGTTATAACAGCACCTCGGCGCGGGTTGTTTACCTCGTCTCCCGGCTATGTGGTCGCGTTCCTAGCGGCCGTGCGACACCGCGTCCGTCCCTCGCCAAGCGTCGGAGCTGTCAACAACTGCTGGAGTACTCCGCACTCAGCCCCGGCTGCGCCTACCGTCGTTTCAGCCGCTTTGCATTTGGGATCTATGAAATGTTTCTGGGCGTCGGTTGACACCCTCCTCCTACACCATCGCGAGGGTTCCTGAACATGTTGTGGAGTAAGAAATAAATAACTGATAAGACCTGCTCCGCAAATTTGTATGTCTGGATTTGTCAGGATCGGCGGTCGTTCTCCAGGGTCTGCCGTTGCCTATGTCTACGTCGTTAGTTGTTTATTCATATTATACTGCAGTTTCAGTTCGGTTCAATTGTATTGTTCTTTTCTCTTTGCTCTGAGTAGCAAGTACTGTATATACAGGGTGTTACAAAAAGGTATGGCCAAACTTTCAGGAAACATTCTTCACACACAAAGAAAGAAAATATGTTATGTGGACATGTTTCCGGAAACGCATAATTTCCATGATAGAGCTCATTTTATTACTTCTCTTCATATCACATTAATCATGGAATGGAAACACACAGCCGGCCGCGGTGGCCGAGGAGACTGAGGCGCTCCAGTCACGGTCGGGGGTTCGAATCCCCTCTCGGGCATGGATATTTGTGCCGTCCTTAGTCTTAGCTAGTTCATAAGTAGTTTGTAAGCTTAGGGACTGATGGCCCCGTAGTTAAGTCCCATAGACTCTACAAACATTTGAACATTTGAATTTGGAAACACACAGCAACAGAACGTACCAGCGTGACTTCAAACACTTTGTTACAGGAAATGTTCAAATTGTCCTCCGTTAGCGAGGATACATGCATCTACCCTACATCGCATGGGATCCCTGATGCGCTGAGAATGCCCTGGAGAATGGCGTATTGTATCACAGCCGTCCACAATACGAGCACGAAGAGTCTCTACATTTGGTACCGGAGTTGCGTAGACAAGAGCTTTCAAATGTCCCCATAAATGAAAGTCAAGAGGGTTGAGGTCAGGAGAGCGTGGAGGCCATGGAATTGGTCCGCCTCTACCAATCCATCGGTCACCGAATCTGTTGTTGAGAAGCGTACGAACATGTCGACTGAAATGTGCAGGAGCTCCATCGTGCATGAACCACATGTTGTGTCGTACTTGTAAAGGCAAATGTTCTAGCAGCACAGGTAGAGTATCCCGTATGAAATCATGATAACGTGCTCCAGTGAGCGTAGGTGGAAGGACATGAGGCCCAATCAAGACATCACCATCAATTCTTGCCCAAACGTTCACAGAAAATCTGTGTTGATGACGTGATTGCACAATTGCGTGCGGATTCTCGTCAGCCCACACGAAACAATGGGGTATTTTGACAACTGTCTGCACGAATTATTTCAATTTACATTTAAAGAGAAATACTAAAATGAGCTCTAACATGGAAATTAAGCGTGTCCACATAACATATTTTCTTTCTTTGTGTGTGAGGAATGTTTCCGGAAAGCTTGGCCGTACCTTTTTGTAACACCCTGTATATTAACTTGGTCGTCGCAAGTGGGGGACTTTACCTGGTTTGTGCCTCTCTGCTAGCTCGTATCTGCACGGGCGGTACTTGTATAGATTTGGTTCTCTTTTTTTTATCTTTTCCTCGGAATAATTTTTCCCTCCGTGAGGCATCGCCACTCCGCGGTTGTAATTTGTCGTTCTATCCGTTTGTGTAAGCCCCTTCGTGTCAGAGCTGTAGTTCTTGTTGATCGTTGTGCACCTTATTTCTCTGTTTTGAGTCAGCTCATCTGTTTACCTGTGTGGGTGCATTAAATTAACGAGTAGCCAGTCCCCCACTTTAGTGTGGTTTTGATAAGTAAGCTGAGCTCTTTTCATTTAAAGTGCAGGACTCATTTGTAAATTTTATTTTGTGTTATTTTATTGGCCTTCTGCCTATTGATATCACTGAGCACAGTCCTCTGCTACCAACAGGCCTTACTTAAATTTTTGAGCCCGTCTTTAGTGCGTTTTGGTAACTGTATTTTTTTTAAAGAGCTGTATTCACTTAAATTTTGGAGCCCCAATTTAGTGCGATTTTGATAATTAAGCTGAGCTCTTTCATTTAAATGGCAGGGGTCATTTGTAATTAATATAGTATTTACAAGGCTTGCCTTTCATTTAAAATTTTCCACTCTTGTTTCAATTGTTGTGCATCTTTTATCTGAACTGTCTTGTTGCGCCTTCAGCCTTTGATTGTAACATCAATGTATATATATATATATATATATATATATATATATATATATATATGGCAAATTAAGCTCATGGTTCAGGGTAGTTTCAGGGGTAAGACAAGGCTGTAACCTGTCACCACTGCTGTTCATACTATTCATGGATCATATGTTGAAAACAGTAGACTGGCATGGCGGGATTAGAATAGGCGAAAAGAAAATAAGCAGTCTCGCATATGCGGATGACTTAGTTGTAATGGCCGATTCGATTGATAGGTTGCAAACTAATATTTCAGAGCTCGAACAGAGGTACAAGGATTATGATATGAAGATCAGCATCTCCAAAACGAAAGTAATGTCAGTGGGAAAGAGATTTAAGCAGATTGACTGCCAAATAGGAGGAACAAAGTTAGAACAGGTAGACAGCTTCAAGTACCTAGGATGTATTTTCTCACTGGATGGCAACATAGTGAAAGAACTGGAGTCGAGGTGCAGCAAAGCTAATGCAGTGAGTGCTCAGCTAAGATCTACTCTCTTCTGCAAGAAGTAAGTAAGTACCAAGACTAAGTTAGCAGTGCACCGCTCTATCTTTCGACCACTGGCACTAATAGATGGGAACAATGGCAGGAGGGTGTCCATAATGAGGAGATCAAGGAAAACTGGGAATGAACACCATAGATGAACCAGTTAGAGCGAACAAACTGAGATGGTGGGGTCATGTTACACGCATGGGAGAAGCAAGGTTACCTAAGAGACTCATGAGGTCGGCAGCGGAGGGTAAGAGGAGTCGAGGTAGACCAAGAAGAAAGTATTTAGATTCGGTGCAGAATGATTTTGAAGGCATAACATCAGACGAGGCATCAATGTTAGCGTTATATATATATATATATATATATATATATATATATATATATATATATATATATATATATATATATATATCAGAAGAAATGAAGTCTGAACTAAGTATGCCTGCTTGACGTCACCCGTCAAAACCCACCGCTTCCACAAGCCCTCTCAGGTATATCGGAAGCCTACACATACTGACAGCTATCTGCACGCCCAATCCATTCACCGCCCAGTACAGAAAAACTCCGGTCGTTGGCAATTCGCGCGCAGCGCGTAAGTGATGAAAACAACAAAACAGCTGAGCTCAAAAAAGTACGAACAACTCTCCTGGCCGATGACTGTAACCACAAAGCAATCCACACCGCAGTGGAAACAAATAAAAGGAACCGCGAAAGAGAGGAAATCGATAAAAAGCAGCCAACAGCGCGCTTATTTTCAAAAACGTTCAAATGTTTGTAGAGCTTATGGGACTTAACTACGGGGTCATCAGTCCCTAAACTTGCAAACTATTTATGAACTAGCTACTACTAAAGACGGTTTATACTAAAGACGGCACAAACATGCCCCGGGGGGATTCGAACCCCCGACGAGGAATGGTCTCGCGCATCGTAGCATAGTGCCATAATGCGTCATCACAGATCGGATTGCTAAACATCTTCGCCGGGTTGGTGTCCAGCTTGTCTTCTATAAACTTCCAGGATGTGCTAGACTCCACAAAGGTGTGGGAAAGTATACAAAGTTGGGACACGCGAACATGAACCGTATATTCGATTAGGCAAACGCATTAAGTCTGCATTAGCCGAACAAGAGCAAAATTGCAGCAAGAAGATAAAATTTAGCGATTCCAGAATAGTCACTAAGCAACCAAGGATTGTTAAACGCAAGTTAAGGGAAGCCACTGCAATTTTAAAAATTCTGACAACATGAATAGGGAAGATAGGCTTGCCGCCTCCTGGCTACCAGCCATCACAGCGAAATTGGCCGCACTGGCAGCACAACACGCTAAAAGGAAAAAAAGAAAGAAAGAAAAAACACCAATAACATCCACGATTTTAAATTACGACTTAATACCACAGTTAACAGCATTGACAAAATACAGTACCGCGAAACGAGCAGTCCACAACAGTATACTCAGAATAAGGCATTGTAAAATTTGCCAAGGACTCTAATCTCCGACGGGAAACACCCGTACGCTCCACAGCAAGGCACCTTAGAGCGCTCGGCCATTCCACCGCGACGAGGAACCTGGAGGGATAGCTTTGCACTCCCTCTGGTCCGGAAGCATGTACTGATTCATCAAACAGTCGTCTCTTCTCCTAATTTATGCAACGGATACATGGTGCCCAGGACACTGCTACTGCTTCGCCGCGAGTGTTCCGCTCGGGACAGATATGGGGATCTTGCTCGTACCATATGTATGAATGAGCACTGTCCCGTCGAGAAATGTACCCAAGTTGACGTCGCACGATAACAGCTGAGGACGAAGTTTGTCCGTGATTTTCCCATGTACTGTCAAACCGTATCTCAATCAGCTAGCCGTGATCTAAACTTACATCTATTAGAAGAATATGACCCCTCACCAGTTTGCCGCAATACTCGCCGGTGATGCTTATCCGTGGTAGTGCAGAACCGTCATTCATTGCTGAGCGCAATGCGTTGGCGTTTATCAACTACCATGCTTCCCGACCACACCAAACGCAGCCATGTTTGTTGGGATGTTACCGGTAGACTAAGCATGGGGCGGTAATTCTCTTGTGTGGTTGCTGGTACTCCCTGATAAATGGCACAGTATTACAGAGGATGTTACTGCGACTCTATTTCGATACCGCAGTATTGGTCCAGCCGGACATATGAATGAAGCACCTTTCATCTCCGTGAACACCTGATATAGCTGCCTCACACCAGAAGGTGGTGGCATCTACTCGTTCTTCACTGTGACTGCTCAGCACTTGATATCGTTCACGCTCCTTATGCAGTTGGGTGACGAAAGTCATGTGATACCTTCTCATATCGTGTCGGACCTCATTTTAGCCCCCTTAGTGCAGCAACTGCACCTGACACGCACTAAACGAGTCGTAGGAAGTCGCCTGCACGAATTAATCCATATGGTATATACAGCTGCGTTAGTTTCCAAAGTGTTGGCGATGCAGCGTTTTGGGTTCGAACTGACCTCCCGATTACGTCTCATAATTGTTAGACGAAATGTATATCGGGAGATCGAAGTGCCATAATCCTTTGCTGGAATAATCCAGAATGTTTAGGCCAATGGCGAAGAATTGCGGCGTCGTGCAGCATTCGGTAAAAGTCTAGTTTTTAAGTCCGCGACTAGTGCTCGACGTGTAGACGTTGGTAACGCGCGATGAACGAGGCAAATGAAGGCAGCCAATCAGGAGTTGCGTTCGCGCGGCCAATAAGGAACAGCTTTAGTGTTTATTATCGTACAAAAACATATGCGAATGGTATAGTAAAAGACAAAGGGATGGTATCACATACATGCTCATGCTGGTCGTGAAATTTGCAGGTTCCCTAGTCACGAATGTTTGCCTACTGCAATTTCAGTCTCAACGTAACACTGCCCTCGGAATTCGCGACAAATTTGCGGAAATTTATTAATGCTGTTCCTGCTCTGTGGTTGGCAGGTTCTCGATGTACCCTTGTCCAGTCAATAAATCAGCTATCCCCGTGAAACACTGCCCTCGGAATACTAGCAGAACGTCGCACAAGTCTCGTCTCTGAACCACATTTTTTACACTTTCTTTTGCAATCAAACCAACATCGAAAGTCCACTGAATGAGTTCTTCAAGAAAATATTACAAAAACACGTTCCGTTTCAAAACATTTAAAATAGCATAAAAATTGAAAAATATCGAAAATACCGAAAACTACATCATATTTAACAACCTTATAATCTTTAGTCACGAGATCACTGAAATTCATAAGGAAATCTCCCGTTTCTTGGTTACAGTAATTTCAAAACTAACGCCAAATTCAATAGACATAAAACAACAATCCTATTGGCCGCGCAAACGCGACTCCTGATTGGCTGCCTTCGCGCCGTTGCCAACATCTACACGCCAAGCACCAGTCCGGGACTCATAAACCAGATTGTCACCCAGCATTCTATCTTTGTTTGAGAAAATAATGAATGGCTGAAAATTAAGTATGCAAACACAACCATTTTCAGTCAGCGATCGGCTCAAGCCATTCCATGTAAAAACAGCCCACAGCGTTCTAGAGCCACCAACAGCTTCCACCGTGCGTTGTTGATACGTTGTAACCGTGGCTTCGTGGAGCCTGCACATCCCTAGGACCATACCGTCAGGTTCTACCAACTGAAATCTGTACTTATTTTACCACACCACGATGTCAATGTGGCTTAACGTTGTAGAGCCTCGGCGGGTTAGCCGTGCGCACTGGGGCGCCGTGCTGTTCGCCGCCGGGGGTTCGAGTCCCCCCTCGGGCATGGGCGTCTGTGTTGTCATTAGGTAGCATTACCTTAGTTTAAGTAGGTTATAAGCTACGGACTAATAACCACGCATTTGAGTCCGATAGATTTACAAACATTAGAACAACATTAACGTTGTATAAAATGTTCAAATTTTTAAACTTAAGGGACTTAACTGCGGGGTCATCAGTCCCTAAACTTACAAACTGCTTATGAACTACCTTATACTAAAGACGACACAAACATCCATGCCCGGGGGGGGGGGGATTCGAACCCTAGAACGTAGCGGCCGTGCAGACTGTGATTGGCGCGCCGCAGACAACTCGGCCACTGCGGGCGGCTAACGTTGTATAACACAGCTTCTTCAGTCAAGTGGTTTAATCACAATGTAAAACAGAAAGTTTCTTTTCGTGTTTAATAACATATTTATTTATATCTCCACAGTATTTACTGTCGTTCTACGGACGATTTATATTGAAACCGGAAAGTTGTAAATTTTCCTTTTATCCTGATGATCCTCGTCGTAGGAATAAAGTTGGTAAATTATTGTATGGTCTTTGACACATTTGCGAGGACATTAAGGTGAGTGGAGCTAGTTGGTGATGCACCAAAAAAGAAGGGAGAAACCCTCGCGTTACGAGGAGTGCCGGGCGTTCCCCTGCGGTCGCGCGCGCTCATCACACAGCAGAGCAGAACAGGAAGCCCGCCAGTCGGCAGTCGGCAGTCGCTAAGCTCGTTTTTCACTCTGACCGCCGCAGTCGGCAGGAACTGGTTTCCGCGCTACGTTCCCATCGGCGGCGCGTCCTTTTGCAGCCGTAATAGAAGGTACCGTTAATATCCGCTCGCCGCGCAGAGGCGGCTGCATTCCATTTTCGCAACAGATTAGCGGCGGAAGAGGCGCGGCGGGCGTCCGCGGGGTAACAGACACTGTGCGAGCTAACAAACGCACTGTGCGAGGCGAGGCGAGGCGGCCAAAGCGAGCAGCACGCGGGGCTGCAGAGGCTAGCAGAGGCGTGGGCATCGACCCCAGCGCTGGCCACGCCCCCCTCCTCGTGCCTCCCGCCCACTCCGTGCCGTACACGCCGTAATGGCGGGCGGCGTGAAATCGCGTTTCAATGGTCGCAGCCAGGTAGAGGCGCCGGCACGCCGATATGGGTCTGCGTACGTGCCTGCGACCGGCGATTGAAGTTAAGGAAGGTGGCCAGTGAGTGTGTATGTGTGTATGTGTGTATGTGTGTGAGAGACTGTGTCTGAGGGGGAGGGAGAGATAGTCCGGTGGAGGGAGGAGGATGGGTGTGCGAGGAAAAGCGAGAACACAGAAGCATTAATGACTTAACAGGAAAAGGTAACCTCAGCTGCTGTAACGATCTCATTTTACTGCACAGTCAATGCTCGACACATAGCGTGAGCATCTTCCTCTTCTATCTAATACTAGCAGTAAGCCCGGCGTTGCCCGGGTGTTTATTTATCCCACAGTCTCGTAGTCCACATCCCCTTCCGTCCTCTCTCTACATCCACCTCTTTCTCTCCCATCTCTCTGTTCGTTTCCACCTTTCCATCTCTCGACAAAGTTTTCTGCAAGGTACCCTCTGCCATGTACCATACAAACATTTATGTATCCAGTGATCTTCCTCTTGGTTAAAAAATACATAAAGGTTGGAGCAAAAATATGCATTTTGTAAACCTCAGTAAGTTAAGTACCCTCCACGATGCACCGAACGAAATTTTATATAGACAGTGACATTCCTCTTGTGTTTCAGACACAGCCTGCAAAATTCCAACAATATCGGAACAAAACTATAGATTGTCCAGAACCCGTTGAAGCCATGTGGAAGGCAGCGTAGTATACCTTTACTGCTTTATTTATTCTTATTTTACCTTATTCGTATGCTTATCCTTACAGAGAAAGAGCTGAAGACAATGTAGCAGCCGGCCGCGGTGGCCGAGGGGACTGAGGCGCTCCAGTCACGGTCTGCACGGCCACTACGGTCGGGGGTTTGAATCCTCCCTCGGGCATAGATATTTGTGCCGTCCTTAGTCTTAGCTAGTTCATAAGTAATTTGTAAGCTTAGGGACTGATACTCCGTAGTTAAGTCCCATAAGTTCTACAAACATTTGAATATTTGAGCGAGAGAGAGAGAGAGAGAGAGAGAGAGAGAGAGAGAGACAGAGAGTCGGGGGGGAGGTAGGAGGATGGGTGTGCGAGGAAAAGGGAGAACACAGAAGCATTAAATGAATAAACAAGAAGATGTAACCTCAGCTGCTGTAACATTCTCAATGCTCGTCACATCGCGTGAGCATCTTCTTCTAATACTAGCTCTAAACCCGGCGTTGCCCGGGTGTTTACTTATCCCACAGTCTCGAAGTCCACATCCCCTTCCGCCCTCTCTCTATATCCACCTCTTTCTCTCTCATCTCTCTGTTCTTTTCCACCTTTCCATGTCTCGGCAAAGTTTTCTGCAAGGTACCCTCTGTCAGGTAACATACAAACATTTATATAAATTAATGAAATGCAGCAACCAGTTGCTTGTGGTTATTTATTTATTTATTTTAACTTTTACGACCAGTTGCGGGCGCTTGAGTGCCCTTCTTCTGGTCTCTATACAGACAAACAAGTGCATTGGTATACAATAAGGCTGTAGAACGTATAAAAGTCGATTACAGATATTTGAAGCAGTTTCAAATAGATTGTAATAAAGGTAAGTTCATATAATGGGATAAAGTTAACACTTACATTTCTGTACTGTTGCTTAATAAATATACATGTTAGTGGTGGAATCAACGCTAAGTGCAAAGATTATGGAATGAATAACATTCAGCTGCTAACAAAGTGTCTATGGATGAGGCTTATAGTAAAAGAATAACGATAAATAAGGGAGAAAAAAGGCTATGGGAAAACAGTAATACTCAAAGTAGTTGAAGAAAAGCATAAAGAGAGGAGCAGTTGACTGACAAATCAGTCGCTTAGCAGATTAAAATTCAGTAGTCTAGTAGTACAATGATAAGTGGCGCCATAGACGAAATATTTCAGAACTACCATCTGACACAGTAGTAGGATGCTTAGAATGTCACTGTCAGGGCATCTGTCAATATAAAGAATTTGTCATTGTGTCTATGGCTTCAAAATTTAATGGGGATAGATTGATGAAGTGATTATCATACAACAAATAAGTTAAGGATGTGGGTTATAAGTTTTAAGATGCGTGAACTACTTCATACTTCAAACATTTACGTATCCAGTGACCTTCCTCTTCGTTCAAAGGTCATGTGTGCAAAAATACATAAAGACTGGAGCAAAACTATGCATTTTGTAAACTTCAGTAAGGTAAGTACCCACCACCATGCACTGAACGAAATTTTATATAAACAGTGACATTCCTCTTGTTTTTGAGATAGAGTGTGCAAAATTCCATCAATATCGGAACAAAACTATAGATTTGTGCATAGATTTGTGCATTTGTGTTGAAGCGATGTGGAACGCGGCGTAGTATACCGTTAGCATAGCCTGTTCTCTTGATGGTTTTTACTGCTTTATTCATTCTTATTTTATCTTATTCGTATGCTTATCCTTACAGAGAAACAGCTGAAGACAATGTAGCAGCCGGCCGCGGTGGCCGAGGGGACTGAGGCGCTCCAGTCACGGTCTGCACGGCCACTACGGTCGGGGGTTCAAATCCCCCCTCGGGCAGGGATATTTGTGCCGTCCTTGTGTTAGCTAGTTCATAAGTAGTTTGTAACCTTAGGGACTGATGACCCCGTAGTTAAGTCCCATAAGTTCTACAAACATTTAAACATTTACTGCATAGTCAATGGTCGTCACATCGCGTGAGCATCTTCTATTCTTCTAATATGCAGGGTGTCCCAGCTATCTTGTCCACCAAAAATATCTCTGGAACAATAACAGCTATTGGAAAACGACTTTCATCGGTATCAATCTACGGCTTGGGCCCATGAATGTACATGTTTGGAAACATTCTAAAACGAAACTAAATGTGTTTTTTAACACTCTTATGTTTTTTTTAATGGACACACTATTTTTTTTTCTTCAGAAATCCATAGCATAACAAATCACATAAACAATGGCGTTGATTGCATCGCAATATTCCAATTACACCCCGAGATATTGCGACGCGAAGTTGACGCTTGAAAAACCCGAAATGCGCTGCTAGCGCACGTCCTGAGGCTCAGGCGTGAACCCCATGATGCCCGTAATCGCGATGTGATTGACATGCGTAATCGCACTTCCATACTTACCAAGACGTCCCGAAGGCGATTTCGGACTGTTTGTGTCGATATTGCGCGTCCTGTTGCTGCCTCGAGTGTCTGTTGCAGCTGAGTTTCATGCAGCCTACTGCCTGGACGGGCTGTTAACAGGAGAAACGGTCATCTCTTGCTGATGTTACCTGTGGACGACCTTCGCCTTGCCTTCTTTTAACGGTTCCTGTTGTCTGAAATCGCGTCTACTTCCTGGAAATTACACTTTGGGACTCTCCAAGAGCTGAGGCCACCACCGTGTCTATCCTGCTTCCAACCTTTCCATGGCTCTCCATGCCATAGCTCCGGGTAAGTAACGTTGTTATTTCATTGCACTACTTGCTTACATTATATGAATCCAACTGGTTGTGTAATTCGTTTGGTAGAGAAGACACAAGTCAATACCAACCCCCTGTACCAACGTTCTGTTATTATCACTATCTCGGTTGTCGTAGTGTTGTTGTCTCCACTCCGTAGAACCAAGACAAAGACGTCGAACCATTGTAGTTCATTCTGCCGATGACAATTCTTTAGATATCTTAACTGCTCCCGTAATTTATTGATCTGTGTATTACGTATCAATTGCTTACCATAGAAAATCACTGAGAGAAAAGCAGAAGGAAAACAGGAGAACAAGAAAGTGGATTCAAACTCTTAAAGAGAAACAAAATCAGGAAATGAATGTGAATGCTAAGGACAGACAGATGTGGAGGACTTCTAGTTAATTCCTGGCAGATATAAGGCAGGTTTAATGTGGCTATTCATCTGAGAGAAGCACAAGCACCTTAACGTAACTTCTGAAAGTATTCCCCTACAGTTTTCACCCTCTACGATTGAGTGGATATTATTCCCTTATCCATTAAGCCGTGTCCTATAATCTTCTGTCCGCGTTTTCCAAGATCAACTATATGGAGATTCTCCTCTATCTTTGCAGCTTTCTGTAGTACTACAGGTCCACCGCCTCCATTTTCCAGTCGATTTTGTGGGCCATCTTGTTACTCCAAACTGAATCAAATGGTAATAAGGAACCGGCGATGGTGTCACCGTATGAAAGATGCTTCGACGCCAGCTACTTACCATCAGTGGTTTATTTTATGCTTTTAATGTTTGAATACGACAGAATTGTCAGATTATTGCACTTTTCTAGATTGTCAAAAGAAACAACTACACATACTGCTAAAATTGACCGTATTGACGATTCGCTTTTATGTTCGAACCTTATTTTACTCCATTTCAGCGAAGGTTCAGTTTTATCATCTGAAACCATTATCCTGTTTTCAATGTAGGTGTCATTATACACATAACTAATATTTTATAGGAATTATCTAACTGCAATCAAGGACACTCCCGCCCAGACGTGGGATAGAACCCACGTCTAATTATTATTATGCATATGCTCTATCCACTAAACCACCTGGACGCGGTGGATATCGCACATGCAGTAGCCCTCCCAGCCAGACAAAAACTCCCAACTTACATCTACAATACTAGCGTAGTGTTCCTTGCCTGTTTACTCGCTGCCACAGTTAGCAGATTCCCTATATGATAACAAACCTGCTTGTGCATCCGCACTGAAATTTAACAAAATTTTAGCCCGTAGTTGCATTAATTGAACAGCACGTATATAATCTATCTGTTCTAGACAGCCGGCCGCGGTGGCCGAGGGGACTGAGGCGCTTCAGTCACGGTCTGCAGGGCCACTACGGGGGGGGTTCGAATCCCCCCTCGGGCATGGATATTTGTGCCGTCCTAGTTCGTAGGTAGTTCATAAGTAGTTTTTAAGTTTAAGGACTGATGACCCCGTAGTTTAGTCCCGTAAGCTTTACAAAAATTTGAACATTTGTTCTAGACAGCATCCGCTTACAGAAAATTAAATAGGTTTGTTATAAGTTAAAAGAGTGGTTTTGCACAGAGCTTGAAACTTAGTAAACCTTATTCATCATAAGATTCAGTTAAGTACAGGTGTAGCTACCTCTTAACCAAATTCAGGGTTTTGTTTTGTTGATGTCTCACTCTTGTTTAATGATAACAAGAGTGTTGTTGATCCAACGGCCAGTCCGGTGGTGTTGGGATAAAGCTCTCGACTGTAAACCGAAGGGTCGCGGGTTCGAAACCCGTTCTGACCTCGGATTTTTTCAGTCTGCGTTTTAATCCATACTTTACCTCTCAAAGATGTGAGGAGTTGCCAGAAACGACATGTGGTTCCGATTCCACGTTAACCTGTAGGTCCCCTTTCCCCGCTTGGATAACTGGCGTAGGCTAGTAACACGCAAGTCGCCGAACTGGCGTCCAATTGAAAGACTTGCACCAGGCCAATAAGCCACACGAAATTATTATTAGTTGATCCAACAATTGGCCAAGTTATTAAAAACAAAAATTTATGTATAACGCCTGACATGTTCAGGGGAGGAAACTTGCGATCTTAAATTTTCAATATTTTCTAGACAGGTATTTCTAGCCATAGACGTATAAACTACCTCAAAATAAAAAATAAACGAACAAAATTTAAGTTTGAGGTAGATTAGTGATCTATGACTAGAGATTCCTTCTTGAAAAATACCATTACATACGTAAATAGTTCATGACCTCGCAAACAGTTAAATGGTTTTTGGTTCAAGGACACGGAAATGAAGTAATTTAAAAATATTCTTTTCCAGATATTTAGCGATTTACTTTCGAAGCTAAAACAGCTACTGCCTTCGGCCATAGAGCATCTTCACAACATTGAAGGAAAAGAGATCAGGTACAGTATGCCTAAAATGCTGTGCATTTTTTAAACACTGCACAGAAAATATATTTGAATGTTGTGCAGAAGTTATTAATGTTAATGTAAGTAAACTAGTAATTATTATTTATAGGTCCCCTGACTCAAAAATGTTTCTGCCCAAGCTAGAATTGGTTCTGGGTTCACTTTACAGGAAGTACAAAAATTTAGTTGTGTTTGGAGATTTCAACATTAATTGTTTAAGTGATAGCTGAAGAAAAAATCAGCTGTTATATCTACTTAATTCCTTTAATCTGATGCAAACAGTATTCTTTCCAACGAGAGTGCAAGGCAGTAGCAGTTCTACCACTGACAATCTTTTTGTTCATTCTTCATTGACAGAGGGGCACTCTGTTAGCAGAATAGTAAATGGCCTATCAGACCACGATGCACAAATTTTAATTCTAAAAAAGTATCTCTTCTGAAACAAATGTTAAATATAATTATCAACTACTTAGAAAAATTAATCCACTTGCTATTGAGACCTTTTTAAGCCTAATTCAGGAACAAAAATGGCAGTATGTTTTTAGTCATACAGATGATAAATATATTGCTTTCCTGAACACATTTCTTACGCTGTTTGAAATCTGCTTCCCGCTAGAACTTTGGAAACAGGGTACTTCCAGTAGTTCATTACAAACTGTACTGTTTGGTTCTGAAAAATGTCATTAAGAAGGCAAAAAGTATGTGGCATGCAAAAAGAATAGCAAACCCTCGGGATAAAATTAAAAGCCGACCGCGGTAGCCGAGGAGACTAGGGCGCTCCAATCACGGTCTGCACGGCCACTATGGTCGGGGGTTCGAATCCCCCCTCGGGTATGGATATTTGTGCCGTCCTAGTTCGTAAGTAGTTCATAAGTAGTTTGTAAGTTTAGGGACTGATGACCCCGTAGTTAAGTCCCATAGACTTTACAGACATTTGAACTTTTTTTTTTTTTTTTTTAAATTAAAACCATTTGGTCAGGCGTGAAGGAAGTGTCTAGTCAGCAGCAGCCGGTAGAGGATATAATGCCAGTGCGTAGTAGAAATGATTCTGTTACTGATAAGTCAGATATATGTGCAGTATTCAATAATCACTTTCGGACATACAAACTGCACCCGACACCTGAAAACCACACCGCTTACAAGCAGAAACGTAACAGAGTCAGCCAGGCTGTGAGAAATGCTAAACTCAGATACGCCTATTCATTAACCGACAACATAAATAGACCGGCCGTCCTCTGGAAAAACCTGCGCGGTCTTGGTATTGGAAAAGTAAAAACTGCAGCCGAACCCACTGTCCCCATTGAGGAACTAAATCAGTATTTCACAACGCCTACCACCACAATAGATCACCAAACGAAACAAACACTTATTGACCATATCAAGAGGATAAACAACGCTAACCATGATAAGTTTTGTTTTAAGCATGTTACTGGAAGTACAGTCAAAAAAGCCATTATGCGTATTACATCAGCGTCTACTGGGGATGATGGTATCACTATCCAAATGGTAAAGCTGATTATTGATCCACTGCTGCCCATCATAACAGATATATTTAATCAGTCCTTAGCCACAAGTGTTTTTCCTGAAGCATGGAAACGTGGACTAGTTAAGCCACTGCCAAAAAAGAACATTGCCACAGCACCCTCTGATTACAGACCTATCTGCATTCTTCCGGCACTATCCAAAGCTCTAGAATATATAGTAAATGATCAGCTAACCAGCTACTTGACTATTAATAACCTTTTTGACGAACACCAATCAGGTTTTCGCAAATATCGCAGCACAACATCTGCTTTGATAAAAGTGACAGACGATCTTAAGCAGGCAATGGATAGACAAGAGGCAACTATTATGTGCTTCTTAGACTTTAGCAAAGCTTTCGACACTGTGGACTTTGACATTTTACTTGCTAAACTTAGCAGCCTAAATCTCTCTCAAGGCGTGGTGCAATGGTTTCGCTCATACTTGACATCGCGTCTTCAGTGCGTCATGTCCGGCACCAAAAAGTCACAGTGGAGAAAAGTACTATCAGGCGTACCACAGGGCTCGGTATTAGGTCCACTCCTCTTTTCATTGTACGTAAATGACGTATCATCGGTCTTGTCCTTTTGTAAATACCACATGTATGCCAATGACCTCCAGTTGTATTTAAGTGCAAAACCAAAAAACCTGAAGACAGCAATCGAAAATTTTAATTCTGACCTATGTGCATTATCAAAGTGGGCACAGAATATAGGATTAAAGCTCAATCCAAGTAAAACACAAGCAATTCTGGTAGGACATCCTAGGCTCATTAACCACAAATTCCGCGAATCTCAACCATCATTAATATTAAATGACACACCTATCTATTTTTCGCCCTCGGCAAAAAGTCTGGGAGTGATAATAGACGACAAACTAAATTGGGCTGAGCACACAGCCGCCGTGTGTAGGAAGGCATCAGCATCTCTTCATGCTCTACAGAGATATAAGAAGTTTTTTCCTCTCGATCTCAAAAAGAAACTTATACAAACACTTGTAATTCCAATTATTGATTACAGTGATGTTATCTTGCAAGGTCTTTCTTGGGAAAGCTCAAGACGTCTGGAACTAATCATGAATGCCTGCGTTCGATATATATGTAACATCCGTCTCTTTGATCACATTTCACCATCTTATATGCAACTATCCTGGCTCCGTGCTGACAAGCGCAGAGATTTTCATACACTCTGTTTCCTCTACTCTCTTATCAACGTACACTGTCCCTCATATCTTTCCTCGACCTTAACACTCTTATCTGATCAGCATAACAGAACTACTCGTTCGTGTCAGAGCAAAACCCTTTCTGTCCCTATCCATCACTCAGCCGGTTTCTCAAAATCCTTTTCAGTAGCAGGAACGAGGCTCTGGAATCATCTACTTCAGTATATCAGAGAACTGAATAACACTGCCAGCTTCAAACGACAGTTAATGGATTATCTGCTGAAGCAATAATTACGCCAGTCTTTAATACCCTACGGTCCAGGTACGTCACATCCATTCCTCCTCCCAGATATTCTCTTACTGCCATTGCTCTCGCCAGGTACAGCTTTCTTAACTTCCTTTTGTCAGAATTCGCCTTGCATTAACCAGTCTCGATTCAAAAGTACATCCTGTATCTGCTAATATCAATGTTGTTACACCAACAGCAGCAGAAGGTGTCTCAGTGGTACTACTAGTATTAATCTATTAATCCTATTAGAATTAAGTCAATACCTTTTATTTTACATCCTTTTACATGTAGTTAACTTTTATAAATTATGTTATTAATTGCTTATCTGTAAAAAGCATTGGTATGTTATAGGTAACTCAAATGTAAAAAAATTCTGTATGTGTAAAACCCTGGTCCGATGTAAGAGAGGGCCTGATGGCCCTAATCTGATCAGGCTAAATAAACAAATAAATAAATAAAAATAAATAAAATAAATATAGCAGGTAATCATATAACATTGTTAGAAAATAGCTATTACCTGAAATGGTCCTCCATGATGCATCCAAAAGGGATATTGTGTCAATAAATCACTAAAGACTGGATTGATGGGGTATCTATCAGAATTATAAAGTACTGTTCTCTATACGTTAGCCCAGTACTAAGTCATATTTGTAATTTTTCTTTCAGAATGGTCAGTTTCCTGACAGATTAAAGCAAGTAGTGAAACCACTTCATAAAAAAGGAGAAAGGGATAATGTAGACATCCATAGACCTATTTCTATGCCATCGTTTTTTTTTCTGAAGTTATTGAAAAGGCTGTATATTCAAGATTAATTGATCATTTCAGTTCACATATTTGTTGACAACGTACAGTTTGGTTATAGAAGTGGTTTAACGATTGAAATGATATATTTTCGTTTTTCTGTGAGGCACATGATGGGTTAAATAAAATGCTACGGACATTAGGCGCCTTCTTTGATATAGCAAAGCGTTTGATTGTGTCAATCACAAAATATTGTTGCAGAAGTTGGAACATTATGGAAAACGAGGAGTAGCTCACAACTGGATTACCTCTTACTTCAATAACAGACAGGAGAAGGTAATTCTCCGCAATGTTGAAAATGGCTATGACGTACAGTCACAATGGGGCACAGATAAGTGTGGGGTGCCCCAAGGGTCTGTATTGTAACCGCTGCTGTTTCTTATGTATATAAATGATATTCCTTCGAGTATAGCAGGTGATTGTAAAATTTTTTTGTTTACTGATGATACCAGCTTGGTAGGTAAGGATGTTGTTTGTAATAGTGACACAATATGAAATAATGCAGTCCAAGAGATAATTTCATGGCTTGTAGAAAACAAATTGATGTTAAATACAGTACAACTAAGTTTTTACAATTTCTAATACATAACTTAACGACATTTTGATTACACATAATTGAGCATATCATAAGTGAGACTGAACAGTTCAAATTTCTAGGTGTTCAGATAGACAGTACGCTGTCGTGGAAAGCCCATGTTCAGAGTCTTGTTCCAAAACTAAATTATGATTTGTTTACCATTAGAACACTATCTGAAGTAAGTGATTTTTCAACACGAAAACTAGTATACTACGCTTACTTTCATTCACTTACGACGTATGGCTTTTGTCTTTTTTTCTGGGTAACTCGACTGTTACCAAAGGATATTTTTGGCTCAGAGACGGGCGGTTCGAGCAATATCGTGTAAGTTCACGAACATCATGTCGACCCATTTTCAGCAGTCTGAGAATTCTGACCCTGGCTTCACAATACATATTGTCTTTAATGTCGTTTGGTGTTAGTAGCTTTCACTCGGTGAATACTAGACAGAAGTCGAATCCACATTTGCATCACACCACCTTGACACTTGTGCAGAAAGGTGTGCAGTATTCTGCAGCATGCATTTTCAATAATCTGCCACAAGAACTCTAGAATCTTAGTACTAACTAATGCGCTTTCAAATCTAAATTGAAGAGGTACCTCATGGCTCACTGCTTTTCTTCTGTCGAGAAACCCCTAGAAAAGTTAAGCAATTTAGGTAATTGATTCTTTTCACTTAGTCTTAAGATCGTCGTGTGCATATGACTACTTAATTTTTTTCATATTACCATTCCTGTGTTAAACTTCATGTATTGACTTGTTCCATGACCATGGTGTTAAGAATAAGTATTCAAAAATGTTGAAATGTTTGTAAATCTATGGGAATAACTCTGGTTATTAGTCCCTAGGCTTACAAACTACTTTCACTTATTCTAAGGACAACAAATACACCCAGTCCCGACGGAGGATTCGAATGTCCGATGGTGAGTGACCGCGTGCTCCGCAGCTAGGCGCCTAGACGCTCGGTCACTGCACCACAGTCATTAAGTATTACACCAACCAAAAAACACAGAGCCACGAGTATTACTAGATGGGAAGCCTCTGTCGACAGAGATTTTCCTGTTATATATATATATATATATATATATATATATATATATATATATATATATATATATATATATATATGGATTTCCAGTTGTTATATATATATATGGCCTTTCCCCCTCATGCAAGGAACTCCTAGAGAAGAAGGCAGCTAACCTGTATCCTGACAAAGAAAGTCTTTGAATTGTCACATCAGTTAAAAAGTGCTCTGAAATACTAACAATGTCAGAGTCAATATCACTAAGCAGTTCATTAGCTTTATCTCTGATACATTGTATATTTTGGTGAAATATAGTACTACCGTTATTACTTAGATTCTTTGTCGAAAGTTGTTCCTTTGTTAGAGAGACTTCCTTTATGCAGGAATACCTATCAACTGTCTTCAGTCTAAAGAATGTGCAGCCCTAACACCAACAACACAGCAATTTTGAACCAAGTCTTTGGCTTACGAAACTCTGGCCTCACTTCATTCCTGTTATTTCGAGTGGTTTATCAGTTAGAGAATTTACTAGTCTTGTCGGTACAAAATTTATAGGTATTATTGTCTTTTCCAATTTTTGTCGCGCGCTCGACAAATGCACCTACATATCTGCAAGCACTGCCAGACTCTCATCTCCTGCTAGAAAATTGTTTACGTGAGTCAAGAGGAGCCAGTTTGTGGAAACGTCAGTTTTTTTTCTGAACTGGAAGACAAGGTGGCACCCACCATCTAGTTACAGGGTAACGGAGCCTTAAATCAAGGAACATCCAGTCGTCTGGAGGAACTGCTTCTCACGTATCCCACGCCGAGGACGATGAACACCGGCCTGGGAGACCATAATGATTTTAATCTCAGCAGCTGAAACTAACGGTTTCCGCTGTCGCGCTCTGAAATGCGGGCCCGGAATTTGCAAGATAATTGCTTATCGATTTACGACCGCTGGTGGGAAGATTACAAAGCGACTTCTGCCGAGCGGCCTATGGAGCCATCTGAATAGACGACGAGTTCTTAATCAAAGATTTCCAGTTGTTAAGGGAAATAACTCATCTCCGAAGAACGACGAGAAATAAAACGAAATGTGCACGGAAGATGTTCATTCTCGTTCTCACCGATTTATTCAACGGACAGGCACGGGAGGTAGTCTGGAGTTGATCAATGAAAGTGAAGTATCCGGTCCAGTTGATTTTTGCTTTGAAGAGCTATAATCGCCTAATACAGTTAGGAACATAGTATACGTTCACAGTGTTAACAGATTTCTTCAGTATTTTCGGGGATCTAATTATTCCTATATGAGACGTTTATACAGTCGTTTGCCGGCCGCGGTGGCCGAGGGGACTGAGGCGCTCCAGTCACGGTCTGCACGGACACTACGGTCGGGGGTTCGAATCCCCCCTCGGGCATGGATATTTGTGCCGTCCTTAGTATTAGCTAGTTCATAAGTAGTTTGTAAGTTTAGGGACTGATGACCCCGTAGTTAAGTCCCATAAGATAACAAACATTTGAACTTTTTTTTTTTTTTTTTTTTTTTTTTTTTTTTTTTTTTTTTTTTTTTTTTTTTTTTGCAGTCGTTTAGATAAATAGAAGTGCAAACGTAGTCGTTTTCAAGATTGCAGAAATTCAGAAGATGATTGCACCCACGAATAAAGCTCCAGAAAGTCTTACGCAGTATACATTGTCAGCTTTGCCCATTCGCAGGTGATGTTATATCCTTGTGAATACGGAGGTCTTACGCAGCACGTACTGTAAGCCGCCGGGTGATTTTCGACCTCCTGCCAACACAGACGCTTCCACATCTTACGCCTCCTCGTCCCGTCTCTTTCTTGAGAAAGAATGAAGTATGTTTGACTTGACAAGGTATCATTACAACATTATTTAATACTAGGGGGAAGGGATTACTTTACGCCCAACTTCCGAAAACATTTTAATCCAGCCAGACACGCTATATTTCAAAATTCTTAAAAAGTTGTGTATCATTTTTATGTCTACTACCGGATTCCATAAATATTTTATATTATTGAATTAAACTAAACCCTACAACGTAAGTTTTGGTCGTAAACACATATTTTGGGTAAAAAAAAAAAAAAAAAAAAAAATTGAAAAGAAAAAGAAACAAAAAAACGTGCGTGTTGTCCTAATGTGTTCGACTCTTGATGGTGTAAGTGTGTTGATGTTACTACGAGTGTGCTAAAACATATTTTCGGGTTAACAATCACATTTCCGCGTCAATGCGTCCTTAAAAAGTATGATACACTCCTGGGCATAAAAAATTGCTACACCACGAAGATGACATGATACGGACACGAAATTTAACCGACAGGAAGAAGACACTGGGATATGTAAATGATTAGCTTTTCAGAGCATTCACACAAAGTTGACGCCGCTGGCGACACCTACAACGTGCTGACATGAGGGAAGTTCCCAACCGATTTCTCAAAAATGTTCAAATGTTTGTTAAGCTTAAGGGACTTAACTACGCGGTCATCAATCCCTAAACTTACAAACTACTTATGAACTACCTACAACTAAGGACGGCACAAATATCCATGCCCCAGGGGGATTCGAACCCCCGACCGTAGTGGCCGTGCAGGCCGTGACTCCAGCGCCTCATTCCCCTCGGCCACCGCGGCCGGCCCGATTTTTCATACACAAACAGCAGTTGACCGGCGTTGCCAGGTGAAACGCTGTTGTGATGCCTCGTGTAATGAGGAGTAATGCGTGCCATCACGTTTCCTACTTCGATAACGGTTGGATTTTAGCCTATCGTGATTACGGTTTACCGTATCGCGACAATGCTGCTCGCGTTGGTCGCAATCCAATGACTGTTAGCAGAAGGATAAGAGTGGCAATGCTTCAATACAAGGAAATTAGGCAGAAATACATAGTAATGATCTCGGAAAGGTACCAGTTAGCTGAATGTAATGATTTACAATCACTGGAGGAGGAATGGTCAAGGTACAGGGACACATTTCTGGAAGCAGCCAGAGAATCCAGAGAATGTCTTGAAACAGTAGTGTGTAAAGGTAGAAAGAAGCAGACAGCCTGGTGGATTGACACAGTCAAGGCAGCCTGTTAAAAGAAAAGAAGGCATTTCAAAAATGGCTCCATACTAGAAATCAGGCAGACAGAGAAAGTTATGTTGAAGAAAGAAACAAAGCCAAACGGATAATTGCAGACTCCAAGCAGAAATCATGGGAAGACTTTGGAAATAAGCTAGAAATTCTGGGTCAAGCTGCGGGAAAACCATTTTGGAGCGTAATTAGCAATCTTCAAAAGGGAGGGAAGAAGGAATTAACAAGTGTTCTGGACAGGTCAGGAAAGCTACTAGTCAATCCTGTGGATGCCTTGAACAGATGGAGGGAATATTTTGAAGAACTGCTCAAGGTAGGTGAAACGTTCAATGATGTGTCAGATTTTCAGGTAGAATGGGATAGCAACGACAATGGAAATAGGATCTCATTTGAGGAAGTCGAGAAAATGGTCAGTAGATTACAGTGCAATAAAGCGGCTGGGGTGGACGAAATTAAGCAGGAAATACAGTGGAATATCAGGTCTCAAATGGTTACACAAGATAATTGAGAAGGCGTGGGAATCGGTACAGGTTCCGTCTGACTGGACGAAAGCGGTAATCACGCCAATTTTCAAACATGGAAACAGAAAAGATTGTAACAACTATCGAGGTATCTCTTCAGTCAGCGTTGTAGGCAAAATATTCTCAGGTATTGTTGAAAGGAGAGTGCGAGTATTAATTGAGGACAAGTTAGATGAAAATTAGTGTGAGTTTAGGCCTCTTAGAGGCTGTCAGGACCAGATCTTTAGCTTACGGCAGGTAATGGAAAAGTGCTATGAGTGGAACAGGGAATTGTATCTGTGTTTCATAGATCTAGAAAAGGCTAATCACAGTGTCCCTAGGAGGAAGCTACTGTCAGTTCTACAAGATTATGGTATAGGAGGCAAACTTCTGCAGGCAATTAAAGGGCTTTACGTAGACTGTCAGGCAGCAGTTAGTGTAGATGGCAAATTAAGCTCATGGTTCAGGGTAGTTTCAGGGGTAAGACAAGGCTGTAACCTGTCACCACTGCTGTTCATACTATTCATGGATCATATGTTGAAAACAGTAGACTGGCAGGGCGGGATTAAAATAGGCGAAAACAAAATAAGCTGTCTCGCATATGTGGACGACTTAGTTGTAATGGCCGATTCAATTGAAAGATTGCAAACTAATATTTCAGAGCTCGATCAGAGGTGCAAGGATTATGATATGAAGATCAGCATCTCCAAAACGAAAGTAATGTCCGCGGGAAAGAGATTTAAGCAGATTGACTACCAAATAGGAGGAACAAAGTTAGAGCAGGTAGACAGTTTCAAGTACCTAGGATGTATTTTCTCACAGGATGGCAACATAGTGAAAGAACTGGAATCGAGGTGCAGCAAAGCTAATGCAGTGAGTGCTCAGCTAAGATCTACTCTCTTCTGCAAGTAGAAGACTAAGTTAGCGGTGCACCGCTCTATCTTTCGACCAACTTTGTTGTATGGAGTGAAAGTTTGGTGGATACAGGTTACCTTATTCATAAGGTAGAGGTTACAGATATGAAAGTAACAAGAATGATTGCAGGCACTAATAGATGGGAACAATGGCAGGAGGGTGTTCATAATGAGGAAATCAAGGAAAAACTGGGAATGAACACCATAGATGAAGCAGTTAGAGCGAACAGACTGAGATGGTGGGGTCATGTTACACGCATGGGAGAAGCAAGGTTACCTAAGAGACTCATGAGGTCGGCAGCGGAGGGTAAGAGAGTCGAGGTAGACCAAGAAGAAAGTACTTAGATTCGGTGCAGAATGATTTTCAAGTAAAAGGTATAACATCAGACGAGGCATCAATGTTAGCATTGAATAGGGGTCATGGAGAAATTTTATTAGAGGTACCCCCCAGACTGAACGCTGAAACGCATAATCAATCTCTAATGATGATGATGATGATGATGATGTAGTACGCCCAGAACAGTGCATTAAAGTAATTTTAAATTTATATAAAAATTAATATTTGTAAGAAGAGCTGAGTCAGCAAGTACTGTGTACAGGGTTATGGTTTAACAGATGTCGGAATGATGTCCTTGATATAAAATCTCACATTAGTTAAAATCTCCTCTAATTCAATTTTGCATAGATGAGTTGCACATGTTTGCTCTGTTATTATAATCATTACATTAAACAATGTTAGGAAAGACAGATACTGATGAGAACCATTAAAAATAAACGTTTTAAGATAAAGATTAATATTTTCAAGTAAAAGGTGTAAAATAACATACAAAGATTAATTATTTGTGTAGTGTCTCCAGTATAATACCAACGATTACAGTATGTTTTCAATTTGTCAAGCTGTGATTTTACATGACATATACAACGTTCCTCATTACTGTAACTATTGTCAGAGGTTGAAGTGTGGCAAGTATATGCAGGGAGGAAGGAAGCTGGAGCATCAGAGGATTTACGGGAGGGAGAGTAAAGAGCTTAAAGTATAACAACGTCTGCGACAGGTACTTATAGTACAGAAAATTACAGTACACCCACTTAATTAACATATGCCAAAACAACTTATATACATTTTGAGTATTAGTGAAGAAATACCTTGTATACAATGACAGTATGATCAGCTCTTATTAGCTAATACTTCTTGAATAACACTGAAGATACAGCAAGTGCACATAATCGCAATATACACGGATAGAAACAATTATGGGATCAATTGAGGTATCTAGGATCAAGTATTTTCATAGGAAGAATGAAGCAAAATGCTTCGACTTCTTTCTGTCGGGTCTACGGAGTGGAGACAGCAACATTCCGGGAGCTGAGGTAGTGGTAATAAGAGAAAATTCCTGCGGAGGGGGTTGGTGTGGACTTGTGTTTACTCTATCAAACGAATTACACAAGCAGCTGTGTTCAGAGAGTGTAGTGAGCAGGCACTGCAATGGAACAACAATGCGACTTACTGGAATGTGACAATTGGAGAGCCATAGGAAGATTGGCAGTGGGATAGACATAGAGGGAGGTGGCTGCAGCTATTTAAGTGTCCCAAAGTGTAATTTCCAAGAACTGGACGCGATTTCAGACAACGGGAATCGTTAAAAGAAGTCAAGACCAAGGTCGTCCACGGGTAACATCAACAAGAGATGACCGTTATATCCGGTTAACAGCCTGTCGAGACAGGAGGCTGAATGCAACTCAGCTGTAGCGCACCTTCCAGGAAGCAACAGAACCGTACGGCCACTACGGTCGGGGGTTCGAATCCCCCCTCGGGCATGGATATTTGTGCCGTCCTTAGTTGTAAGTAGTTCATAAGTAGTTTGTAAGTTTAGGGACTGATGACCCCGTAGTTAAGTCCCATAGACTCTACAAACAGTTGAACATTTTTTTAGCAACAGAACGCGCAGTCATCAACACAAACAGTCCGAAGTCGCCTACGGGAATGTGGCCATTGCACACGGAGGCCTGTGGTGTATTTCCCAAGGGAGTATTCTCAGAAGGTACAGCAAAAAGAGTGGGCTAAAACATGTTGGTACCATACCTCCTACGGTCACCATACATTGTAAGACAATTTGTGCGTACACGTGCAGAAGCAGTAGCCTCTGCCGGCCGCGGTGGCCGAGGGGACTGACGCGCTACAGTCACGGTCTGCACGGCTACTACGGTTGGGGGTTCGAATCCCCCCTCGGGCATGGATATTTGTGCCGTCCTTAGTATAAGGTAGTTGATAAGTAGTTTGTAAGTTTAGGGACTGATGACCCCGTAGATAAGTCCCATAAGTTTAAAAAACAAAAAAACAAACAAACAAACACTAGCCTCTCACGTTTTAAGAACACAGGCCGATATGCCTACTTGGTTGGCAGAGGCGGTGACAATATCTCGAGTAACGTAAAAATAAATAAATAAATAAAATAATAAGTAAATAAATAAATAAATAAAAATAGTTAACGGCCGTGGACGTCGAGGTTTTTAAGAGTCGCTGCATAACCTGCAGAGAACAAATCTGTCGTTTCCAGGGGAATCATTTCAGTATACGTGTTAAGCTATTTAGGGACGGCACTCACTCATAAAAGATAAAAAGATAGCTCGTATCACCAGAATATGATGCCAGGACGTGATATTTAGTGTACTGCCTGCCTGACTCCAGTCGAGGCAGGTCTCTTGAATACTGCACTAGTAACGATCGGTCTGTGTCCTTCATAAATTAAATAAGACAGTGGCGTCCAGCGATCAAAGGAAGTTTCCGGCCCATTTAATACGACTTCATGCCGGCCTTCCAGCTCTGTCCAGCCTCGTACCAAACAGAACCGGTCGATACTGCCGCTGGACTCCTCTCACAGGTCGGTTTGCTTGGCCATCTTTCGCAGCAAGCGCCGAAATATTCGTTTGTGAAGATACTACCCTACTTCTGACAATCAAGTTCGGTGAGAACGATCTATCGGTCAACACAGGAGAAGCACGGCGCTGCACCTGCGTAGCGGCCGGCGTAGACAACCTGTACTGACCCCAGCAGAGTTCAGTTGAGCATTTCCTGTGTTCCCTGTTACACTTCTTGACCGAAGTGCTTGTTCAGGGAGTTGTTTTTGAATCGAGACCAGGACAATGAACGAGAAAAGATTAATTTGAAGTTTTAAGCTTGGAAAGACTCCTACATCTACATAGATACTCTGCAAATCACATTTAAGTGCATGGCAGAGGATTCATTAACCACTTTCATAACCTCTTTCATAACCTTTCTCTACCCTTCCATTGTCTAATAGCACACGGGAAGAGAGACCACCTAAATCGTTCCGTTTTCCTACTGATTTATTTTATTGGGATGGTTTATGTCTCCCTATGTAGGTGCGTGCTAGGAAAATATTTTCACATTCAGAAGTAAAAGCCGGTGATTGAAATTACCCAAATAGATCTCGCCACAACGAATGACGACTTTCTTTTAATCATTTCCACCCCAAATCGTGCAACATTTCCGTGACGCTTGCCCCCCTGTAACGTGATAAATCAAAACGAGCTTTGCAGTTGCTTTTGATCCTCTGTTGACGCCACTAACCGATAAACGACAGCTACATCCGCGAACAGTCTATGAGAGCTATTCATATTGTCTGCTAAATCTTTTATAAGCACAAGGAAGAGTAGGGTACCTACAACGCTTTCCTGTGGAACGCCAGATATCACGTCTGTTGTACTCGATGACTTACCATCAATTAGTACGAACTGTGTCCTTTCTAATAGGAAATCGTGAATCCAATCGCACTATTGGGACGTTATTACATAAGCACACAATTTCATTAGAAGCAGCCTGTGGGGTACAGTGTCAAAAGCCTTCCTGAAATCTAAAAATATGGAATCGATTTGAGATCCCTTGTCGCAAGAGCCATACTTTTTGAATCCGTGTTGACTATTAGTTAGTAGGTCGTTCTCTTCGAGGTAGTTAATAATGTTCGAAGAAAGTATATGTTCCAAAATCATACTGCAGATCGACGGCAATGAGATTATCCTGTAATTTTGGGGATCACATATATTGCCTTTCTTGAATATTGGAGTGACTTGGGCAATTTTCCAGTTTTTGGGTACGGATCTTTCGCTGAGTGATCGGTTGTAAATGATAGCTAAGTACGGAGCTATTGCATCAGCATAGTCTGAGAGGAGTGTAGTTGGTATACAATCAGGCGCGGAATTTTGTTTTTGTTTAGTGACTTAAGTTGTTTTACTACTCCAGGAACATCCACTTTTAAATTTCGCATGCTGGCAGCTGTTCTTAGTATGATTGTGGAGTGTCAATTCGTCTTCTCCTAAAGTAACGTATACGATGCTTCTTCGTGTTTATGGGGATCAGACACTGTGCACGAAGTGTATGTACGAGTGGTTGATCTTTTTCGAGAAGGCCGGGAAAGTGTTTCTGACAATCCCTGTGGTGGATGACCGGCGGCGACCGCCGTCAATAGCGAAGACATTGAGAAGAGAGGGCAACAATCAGGAACGATCGTCGATTGCCTGTGCGCTTGGTAGTGGATTAACTACAGGTTAACGGTGAGTGTGTGCGACAAATCCTTGCCCAGGAGTTAGGGAGGAGGAAAACGTGTTATGGTCTTGTGCCACTTCACTTGGCTGACGATCACAAGCACGCACGTTTAGAGACTTCACAAGATGATATCGAAACGGCGGACGCGACACCCAATTTTTTGAACCGTATTGTCACTGAGGATGATTCCTGGTGTCTCCGGTACGACCCTGAAACGACAAGGCAAGTGTAGTTCCCCGCCATCGACACATCGGAAAAATGTCAGTGCATCAAAACGATGCCCATCACCTTTTTCGATAGTCGAGGCATTATCCACAAGGAATTTCTGCCTGAGGGAACGACGCTGAACACTGAGAGGTAGGTTGAAATTTTGATGCGTTTCATGCAACTTTTACGTATGGTACGACCATAAATAAGTACAATAAGGTTCCTGTGTGTTTGTTCGCCACAACGCTCTCTCACACACAGCCGGTATCGTCAAACTGTTCCTGGTAAAAAAAAAAAAAAGGGGGGGGGGTGCTGTTTGAACATCCACCACACTAACCGGATCTCAATCCTCTAGGCTTCTTCGCATTCCCTCAACTCGCAATGAAAGGAAAGAGACTTCACGATATTCTTGACATCCAACGAAACGTGACGAGTGTTTTTAAAACCATCCCAAAGGAACTGTCGTTTTCTTGATACAATTTATTGATTGAAGTCGCGTTTCACCTTTTCCTTTAAGACTCCCCGGTAGGGTCTAGAAATTAAACAGTTTTTCCAGCAGTAGTATCTATAGATTACAAACAGTTCACGTCTTTTGTCTGATGTAAACAAGATTTTAATTTTTCGGTTCTTCCCATTTGGTCACAGTATGATCCCGCACAATAGTTCCTCTTATGTAATTTCTTTGCAAATTTTACATTGTAAACAATTAGATTAGCGATTTTCTGTCAAAAAGGACACAGAATCTTGTAATTGACGGAAAGTCGTCGAATAAAACAGAAGCGATATTTGGCTTCTTTCATCGAAGTGTAACAGGGCCCCTACCGTTTCTTTTGTATATGATTGAGAGAATCTGAGTATCTGTTAGAATGTTTGCGGATGATGCTGTGGTTAATGAAGTCACATTAAGAGCAAATTCAGCTGAAAACTATTTAGATAAGATATCTGCATGTTGGAAGAATTGACAGTTGACCCTAAATAATGATAAGTGTGAAGTTATCGATATTAGAGCTAAAAGAAATCCATTAAACATTATTTACATGATAAATCAGTCAAATCCACCGACCTTAAATTTATTTACATACCTAGGAATTACAGTCTTTAATTGGAAAGAACACAGAAAAAATCGTAGAGAAGGCGAACCAAAGGCTACGTTGCAATGGCACAATACTTAGAAGATGCAAGAGTTCTACCAAAGAAATTGTCTACACTACACTTGTTTGTCCTAATTTTGAGTATTACTACACGTTGTAGGATCCCCACCAAGTGGGACCAATGGAAGATACAGAAAAACTCCACACAAGGGCAGCTCGTATTATGGCGATACAGGGCAGAGAATGTTACGGAAATGATGTAGGAGTTGGGGTTGAAATCGTTAAAAGAAGTGCGTTATTTGTTGCTGGGGGAACAATCTGGCCGGCCGCGGTGGCCGAGGGGACTGAGGCGTTCCAGTCACGGTCTGCACTGCCACTTCGGTCGAGGGTTCGAATCCCCCCTCGGGCATGGGATATTTGTGCCGTCCTTAGTGTTAGCTAGTTCATAAGTAGTTTGTAAGTTCCATAAGCTTTACAAACATTTGAACATTTGAATTTGGAACAATCTGCGAAATTCCTGTCACCAACTTTCTCCTCCGAATGTGAGCATATTTTGTTAGCATCCACCTATATAGGGAGAAATGATCATAATACAATAAGAGAAAATGCAAAGATGTAGGTGTTCCTTCTTCATGTACGCTATTGGACAATGGAACGCAAGAGTAACGTCATAAACGGGTTTGGATGAACCCTCTCCCATGCACTTAAATTTGATTTACAGAGTAATTATGTAGCTGTAAATTAATGAATTACACCTCTAAGAGACAGATGAATTAAACGTTTACAACGCAAAAATTACACAGAAATTACGTAACTGGTACAATTGTGCGACAACAAATAGTGACCATAGAAGATAAACCGAAAATTCCACAACCAAAAGGCGATAAATTGTAAATAACCACTCATTTACATTAGATAAAAAGACGTGGTTTGTAATATATTAATACTGCATCTGAAAAAAAAAAAAAATCACTGACGCGAGAGGGCGCCTCAAAGAAAAAGTCGAAAAGCGTTGGGGAAAAATAAAGAGTTGGCAGAAAGAAAGCGGCAATTTTATTTCCAAAACCGGATAACCTGTTGTACCGTTCCCGCATTTTCTCATCAAACAACGACAGTTCCATGATTGGTCTAGGTAGGATAGCAGCAACTCTCTGGCAAGGCGTTTTGGCAGTTTTTGTCTGTTTTATGTGCACATATTCTGGATGTAGTTCACTGAAACGAAATACCGGTTTTTCAAATCAGTCAACATCTAGTTCTACTAACGTGATTGCGTGCAACAGAGAGCAACTATTTTTGGCACCGAGAAATTAATTTTTTTAGCACATTCGCAGTTTCTTATAGATGGTATCGAATAGATAATTCGTATTGACTACAAGGCACGGATACCACAAAATATTTCTGTGTAAGTCGATTGTTTGTACACATTATTTTTTAAAGTCTTTTCCTTATCGAATTAGGATACTTTTTTTCTCCTCTGCATATCTGTGACTCCTAATTGTCTCGGTAATCTGTGGGATGCGTAAAATAATACTGGCCCAGAAAACGCAACTTAGAGTAGCCTGTTCGCGTCATTTGCTCTAAGATAGAAACATAGTAGCTTACGTTAAGGTGCCCGCGCCGTATTTGAGATTTTCGAACCTGAATGAGGGGAAACGGTCAGTTCGTAGGCGAAGGAATTCGTGGCTGAAGGATATCTTTATCTATTACGAGATCAGAAGATACTTTCTGTGCAACAACCCCAAGTCTACTTGCAGGTGGGAAACGGGAGCAGCGGTACCACTCACATCTGGCCAATTTCGGAACTTCGCTGAACTTGCAACAGCTCGTAATCGAATTCGGAGAAAAAATTTCGTAGAATAGAATACCTCCACGTGTGGATGTAATAGAATGCTGTGAATACCTAGCTGATCGCAAAAACCTTGAGTTGAACAGGGATCTCGAGGTGAACGGGATTGTGAGCGCAGTACCAGAGGACAACCGTCCCACCCGAACCGCGCGGTTTTTTGAGGTTCGTCGCCGCTCTGGAACACCGCCAGGGGCGCCTCTTTGTTCGCCTCATGATTCGGCGGCAGCGGTGCAGGGCAGAGGATTGTTTGCAAATACGGCTTTGTGGAGCTCTCCTCTGACAATCGACACATCATGCTACAATGGCAGATGCTGGCACGCACACGGGGAAGTCGTGTCTGGTTCGTTGCCACGACCACCAGAATCTTTTATCGCGGTATATGAGTGCGTCCAAAATTTACCGCCGCGGTGGAGTAGCCGAGCGGTCTAAAGCGTCCCGCTGCGGAGCGCGCGGTTGCTCGCCGTGGAGGTTCGAGTCCTCCCTGGGGCATAGGTGTGTGTGTGTTGTCCTTAGGTTAGTTTACCTAGGTTGAAGTAGTTTGTAAGCTAAGAACTGATGACCACGCAGTTTGGTCCGATAGATTTACAAACATTTGAACATTTGAAAATTCTCCGCTCTGCTTTTATATTCCATTCACTTTGACGTAAATTGCACATCCCACGGTAGTTATCTTGAATACATGAAGAAAAAAAATCTTTTTCATAGTCACTCTGAACTTGTTAATTTTGTTTCCCAGTAACAAAGTCTGTCGCGAATGCATCTGAAATGAGTAGTTTGAAAGTAACACATTGATCATGCAGCAGTTTCTTTTAATTTTCATTTTATGCCTTTGGTGCTAATGTGTGAAAGGTGATTCATGTGAAGGATGATGTATTGTCCAAAATGTATGAAGTACGGAACTTCACATGATTTCTCATCAGAATGTCTCTGATAAATCTCTGTCATAAGTGTAATAAATGTCAAAAATTAATAAACGCACAAAACCATAAGATATAATATTTGCCAAAAAGTCTGTTAGTTTCAGTAAGGCAAAAGTAATAATAAACAGATTAAATTCATAACAATTGAATACCTGCACAAATATTCGAAAATGTGAGGTGAAATAAGATGTAATATAAAAATAGTAAATAACACACACATTATGAAGAAAGACACTTGTAAGAATCGTGGAAAAGCTGACAGATAAGAAGGAAGAAAAGTGATTTCTGTTAAGAAGTAACTTATGTTTGACAATATACTGCAGTAGACAAGATACACTTGATCCATTTCGTCTCCATTATTATACTACAATCCAGAGCTCTGGCGGATTAAGGAGCTCATTTAGTCGGCACGACAACGTCACACACATGCTCAATAAACTCCAGTTGCAGACACTGTGCATCTCCTAGAATTTCTCAAAGCTCCAACTTCCCATGTTTTCACCGGCATAAATGATCGGGTGAGTAGCAATCCGCGGCTCTTTGCTGACTTTGGTGTGGTGTACAGGAGGGTGTTTTTCTAGTACATGGAAGACAAATTAGACAAAATTTGTAGTTGGTGTAAGAAATCGCAGCTAGCTCTAAATGCAGAAAAATTTAACTTGCTACAAATGAAAAAACAAAATCCATTAATGTTCTAATAGATTACTGGTAGAGCCTGCTTGAAGAAATCGAGTCGTTTAAATATCTACGCATAACGTTGCAGATATGTTTGAAATGGAACGATCATATAAAGGCAGTGTTAAAATAATAACGGTGATAAAATTCGCCCTTGTACAGTATAGCATGCGGCATCGAGATGTTTACCGGAAATTCTCACAGACTAGATGTTAATTTAGAAGCAGTATTTTCTTATTCTCAAAGCGACTTCTAACGTACTTTGGCAGTCCACTTTACACATGGCGTTTCAGATATTTTAGTGGTGAATTTTACCTTCTGTATATATAACGGCTTCGCATCAAATCTATCTGTTCACGATGTACATCCGTACTCGTCAGGTTCTGTTGCACAGTCAGTCATTTTCAAGGAGTCCGTCGCGTCTGTGGAGCACCGTAGACAGTCCTAGTTACGGACGTCTCTGTTTTCCGCAGGTGTTGTCGAAGTCTAAGGTAATCTATATAAAAATGGGGGAAGCAGCTTTTTGCCATCATCACGATTGACTGCAGGCAACTTAATCCTGTTCTACGGGTATTACAGTCTTACATGTCTTATATATAGCCCTTTTTTGCAATATATATATATATATATAAGTAAAATTAAAAAATATATCTTGGTTGGACAAAAGCAATATTTTTCCTTCCTCACACGTTTCGCGTTTCGCTTGTTGGGCATCATCAGACGTTCTACGCAGGATACGCTCGCTGGAAACAACTGCGGGCTGTTTAACGACACGCTCTCATGCCGTCAACTGAGGAAGGAAAAATATTTGAGCAATAAAGACTGCTTTCTTTTCCAAAATACTCATAACGGTTGCTGCACCAGTATCACGGGTGTATGGAGTGTTTCAGCAATGCATCCCATGGTTTTGAGAACTTGGGAAATCAGAAGCCAACGCACATCAGGCGGATAAATAGCCGCGGCGGAGTGGTCGAGCGCATTGAGGTGCTGCGCTCCGATAAGCGTGACCGTCCCCCGTCGGGGGTTCGAAACCTTCCTCGGGCATGGATGTTTGTGTCGTCTTTAGTATAAGGTAGTTCACATTTAGTTTGTAAGTTAAGGGACTGATGACTCCGCAGTTAAGACCCATAAGCTTAACATCTGAACATTTTTCGGAAATAATAAAGTGCGTATTTTACTCTAAGTAAGGTGCGAACTCTCCTGTTCATAAAACGAATTCAACAAACTCACCTCTCAATGCATGCGCACTTTACATACCATCGAATACTTAACAAGAAAGTCTTTAAGTCTATCAGAAAACCCCAATATGAGAAAAAGAAGTATTTTCCTACGGTCAGTCTTCACCAGCGCTGCAGCCTGTCCTCTGTTTCACAGATCACGACTTTACTGCCTGCGCTAAATCAGGCAACGTTACTACCTGTCTTCAACGAAGGTATCAGTCGTGTTGTATACACTGCTCGGAAATATGTCGATTACTGACACGTAATTACAACAAATCATATGAAGAAGCGCTCCGTAGCCTCAAAGGCAGATTTCTGTAATACCGAAATTTTTTATCACATATAAGACGTTTCCAGTCATTTATTCCAATAAATAGTACCTATAATGACCGGTTTTCGAAAATTCTGTTCGTTACTTGCTTTGAACTGACATATATTCGTAAGACCTACTTTATATACATAAAATCCATCAAACAAGAGCTTGTACTAACGGCCGATATGGCGTCTTCATTTCTCTACCGAAAAGAACTGCCCCCCTTCCCCGGATAGCCACATGGTGTGACGTCAGTGGCTTTATCCCACCTGACTGATAATCGTTCTGACGCACGGTGAGAATTTCTGACATGCTTGATAATACACCACACGATAAGCAATAGGCACACGGAGCGTGTATCTGAACGAGTGTGGCTAACGCGGTTTCTGATGTCACAACGAGCAAACCCCATGTTGGCAAGGCTTTCCCAACATGTCGGGCAGTATCAAGCATGCCAGATATTCTCAATGTGCGTCTGAACACCACCGACCTCACACCATGTGGCTATCAGGGGAGGAGGGCAGGACTTTTCGGTAGAGAGATGAAGACGTCGTATTAGCCGTCAGTAGAAGCTCGTATTTGATGGGTTTTATGTGTATAACGTAGGTCTTATGAATGTATGACATTTTAAAGCAATTAAAAGTAACTGAGTGAATTGAGATTCTCTCGAAAAATCTATCAAAAAATGTTCAAATGTTTGTTAAGCTTATGGGACTTAACTACGGGGTCATCAGTCCCTAAACTTACAAACTACTTATGAACTACTTACGAACTAGGACGGCACAAATATCCATGCCCGAGGGGGGATTCGAACCCCCGACCGTAGTGGCCGTGCTGACCTTGACTGGAGCGCCTCAGTCACCTCGGCCACCGCGGCCGGCGAAAAATCTATCATTAGAGGTACTATTTGTTGGGATAAACAACTGGGAACGTCTTATATGTTGTTAAAAAAATCTGTATTACAGTAATCTTCCGTTTCAAGTCAAGGCGGTCTGAAGGTCTAGCAACAAGAATTTTCTTTACATCATTTGTTGTAATTACATGTCAGCAGTCGACGTCGGTAGAGTAGGCAGCGAAGTCATAGAAGTCATGGAAGATGTCGCATGGCGCTGGTTCAAGGCTGCTCGGAAACTTTTTTTTTTCTTCTTATGTTTGTGTTTTCCGATAGACTCAAAGACTTTCGTATAAATTTCATGGAAGTATACCGCATAATATTCGATGCTATGTAATTACAAATGCACATCTTCTGAGGATTGAATTTGTTGAATTCGTTTTATGAACAGCACAGTGTGCACCTTAGAGTAAAATACGCACTTTATTGGTTCACGTTGACGCCCACGTCCAGTCACACGTTTCGTGTGCCGACGGCTTTAGGAAAGCCTTCCCGACGAGCGATTCGCTCGTTGTGATGTGAGAAACTGGGCACGTTGACCACACTCGTTCAGATAAAGGCTCCATGTGCCGACTACTTTAGTCTCATGTCAGTTTTTATCCATACAACAACAAACAGTAATATTAGTCGGGAGAGACTACAATATTAAGAGTATAGATTGGGACCTCGCTAGTTACATTTCAGACGGTACAGACAAGCAGTCTAGCGAGCTACTTTTGGACACATTCTCCGAAAACTGTCTTGAGCAGTTAAACCGGCAACCAACGCGCAATGGAAATATTTTAGATCTTATAGCCACGAACAGGCCTGACCTTATTAAGGGTGTCTGTGTAGAGACAGGAATTAGTGATCATGATATTGTCATAGCGTCGATGGTGAGGAAAGTTCATAAACCAATCAAGAAGGCTAGGAACTTGTTTTTGTTGGGAAGAGCCGATAAGCAAATGTTACGGTCGCACTTAGAGGATGAATGGGCATCGTTTAATTCCAGGACTATGGATGTAGATGAATTGTGGACTGAATTTAAGTGCATTGTAAATAAAGAGTTAGAGAAATATGTGCCAGTAAAGACGATTAAGGATGGAAAAGATCCACTGTGGTATAATAATATTGTCAGAAAGCTGCTGAGAAAGCAAAGGCTGTTGCACTCTCGATTCAAAAATGAACGCGCAAACGATGACAGGCAAAAGTTAGTAGAGATTCGTGCGTCTATAAAAAGATCGATGCGCGAAGCATACAATAATTATCACAGCCATTCCTTACCAAAAGATCTATCCGAGAACCGGAAAAAATTCTGGCGCTATGTAAAATCGATAAGCGGGTCAAAGCCCACTGTCCAGTTACTCGTTGATCATTCCGGGGCAGTAATAGAAGAAAGCAAACGGAAAGCTGAAGTTCTAAATTTAACCTTTAAGAAATCTTTCACGCAGGAGGACCGCACAAATATACCATCGTTTGATCAACATACTAATTCCGAAATGGAGGACATAGTAATAGGTATTTCTGGTGTAGAGAAGCAGCTGAGAGAGCTAAATACGAAAAAGTCTGCTGGTCCGGATGGAATACTAGTTCGGTTTTACAAAGAGTATTCTGCGGCATTGGCCCCCTACTTAGCTTGCATTTATCGCGCATCTTTAATTCAGCGCAAAGTTCCTATTGATCGGAAAAAAGCGCTGGTGACTCCCGTTTATAAGAAAGGAAAGAGAACTGACCGACACAATTACAAGCCAATATCGTTGACATCAGTTTCATGTAGAATTTTAGAGCATATTCTCAGTTCGAATATAGTAAATTTCCTTCAAACGGAAAAGCTTCTTTCTATGAATCAGCACGGGTTTAGGAAACATCGTTCATGTGAAACTCAGCTTGCCCTTTTCTCACATGACATCTTGCGAGCCATGGACGAAGGGCAACAGGCGGATTGTGTTTTTCTCGACTTCAAAAAGGCATTCGACGCGGTGCCACACTGCAGACTGCTAACGAAGATACGAGTTTATGGAATAGGAAACAGATTTGTGACTGGCTGGAAGACTTCCTAAGTAATAGAACGCAGTACGTTGTTCTCGACGGCGAGCGTTCATCAGAGACGAGTGTATCGTCAGGCGTGCCCCAGGGGAGTGTAATAGGACCGCTATTATTTTATATCTATATAAATGGTCTGATGGACAGAGTAAGTAGTAATTTGCGGCTCTTTGCTGATGATTCTGTGGTGTATGGGAGGGTGTCGTCTATAACTGACTGTAATAGCATACAGGATGACTTAGACAAAATTTCTAGTTGGTGCGAAGTATGGCAGCTAGCTCTCAATGTAGAAAAATGTAAGGTGATGCGCATGAGTAGGAAAAACAATCCTATAATGTTCGAATACAGCATTAGTAATGAGCTTCTTGATGCTGTCGCGTCGTTCAAATATCTAGGCGTAAAATTGCAGAGCGATATGAAATGGAACGAACATGTAAGGAAAGTTGTGAGTAAGGCGGACAGCCGACTTCGGTTTATTGGGAGAATTTTGGGAAGATGTACTTTATCTGTAAGAGAGACCGCGTATAAAACGCTTGTACGACCAGGAAGACATTGAAGCAGTTCAGAGGCGAGCAGCTAGGTTTGTTACTCAAATGTTTAAATGTTTGTATAGGTTTTGGGACTTAACTACGGGGTCATCAGTCCCTAAACTTACAAACTACTTATGAACTAGCTAATCCTAAGGACGGCACAAATATCCATGCCCGAGGGGGGATTCGAACCCCGACCGTTGCGGCCGTGCAGACCGTGAGAGGAGCGCCTCAGTCCCCTCGGCCACCGCGGCCGGCGGTTTGTTACTAGTAGGTTCGCCCAATGCGCTGGTGTCAGGGAAATACTCCAGCAACTCGATTGGGGATCGCTGGAGGAAAGACGACGTTCTTTTCGTGAATTTCTGTTGAGGAAATTTAGAGGACCGGAATTTGAAGCTGAGTGTAGTACGATCTTGCTGCCGCCTACTTACATTTCGCGTGGTGATCACAAAGACAAGATAAGAGACAAAGGCATATAGGCCTTCTTTCTTTCCTCGTTCTATTTGGGAGTGGAATAGGAAAGGAAATGCCTAGTAGTGGTACAGTGTACCCTCCGCCACGCACCTTACGGTGAATTGCGGAGTATGTATGTAGATGTAGATGGAGATGCTCACGGTCTTGTCTGAGGTCCGATACTCATCGAATTCTTCGAGCATGGAAAAACCATTAACAGTGACGAGTACTGTGAGACACCCGGTAACCTACTCAAGTCCATCACGAGCAAGTGGCCCGGCTGCTCGAGAAGGGAGTGGTTCTGCTCCATGACAACGCGCGTCCACACGTCTTCAAAGTATACTGGAGACGTTCAAGTGGGAGCAGCTTCAGCATCCGGCCTACAGCCCCGACATGTCGCCCTGTGACTTCCGTCTGTTTCGTGCGGTAGAAAAACATTTGACAGGGAAGCGTTTCAACTTGAACGACGAAATAAAGGTCACAGTAGGTGACTGGCTCTTGTGACTGTCGGCCGCGGTAGCCGAGGGGACTGAGGCATTCCAGTCACGGTCTGCACGGCCACTACGGTCGGGGGTTCGAATCCCCCCCTCGGGCATGGATATTTGTGCCGTCCTTAGTCTTAGTTAGTTCATAAGTAGTTTGTAAGTTTAGGGACTGATGACCCCGTAGTTAAGTCCCATAAGCTATACAAACATTTGAACATTAGCTCTTGTGACAGCCACAAGAATTCTGGGAAAAAGAAAATGTTTCGGCTCGTTAAACAGTGGGGTAGTAATGCTCAAGCCTCTGGTGATAACTTTTGAATAAAGACTTAAATTAGACCCACAGTGTCGTTTCGTACCTTTTTATTTGAATACCCTCTAAAGCAAACAGTGAGCAAGATGCAGGTTATTGATGCGTTTGTTTTCATGTATTGAAGTAAGAAGCAGAAATGGAATAAGGTCAGCGAAAAATACCTATCTGAAGTTATTTAAAACATAGCAAGATTTAAGATTCATTCTATAAGGAAAATATGTGTATTGAAATTTGGCCATGGATGCAAAACAAATTCTGAAGATGAGGTCGAAAAGTTTCGAAAATTAACATAAGTATGGAAGAGATAATAGTTTATGCGTATGAAGGTATGCTCCAGGGAGAGAAAGAAGTGATTATCATCTTTTTGTGCTGGCGGGGACTATGATATTCAGGTGGGCACTAACACTTTGAGCCACTAATTATTTTATTGCTTAAAATTACGTTGACATCATGGTTTTCTTATAGTATTACGCAAGGGAGACCGGTATATAATATTTGTTTTCAATTTTTGTCATTACGGCATAAGATGGTAGTTTCGGTGTGAAACCAATGTAGCGATACCAACTGAAACAGACCTGCACATAAAAACATCCAATCTCTATTTACCGCACATGATCATTTTAATTAAATCAGGAATGTGTTGAACAGAAACATTATTACAAAATAAACTTCATTTCATCTACTGTAATTGGCGTGTATTCCTGGCTAAACGAGTTGCATGAAGATTGGTTTGAAACAACAGTCCATCTATCAAATCAATTGGGAATAAAAATAGACTTGACCGGGAGTCGCTATGCAGTTTGCACATCAAGTACCATCGAACAGTACGTTATATGTGACAGAGGTTTGCATGTTTAACTGTTGTGATACTAAAAACGAAGTTTATCCCCTTAAAAATGTATGAACTGACAGTTTAAAAATCCAGTAGTACAATTGTCTCCTTTTTTTTTTTTTTTTTTTTTTTTTTTTTTTGGTTAAACTGGTCTTCACGTACACGATGTAGAAGAATTATTCTGGAAAATAGATGAATGAAACTCAGTTTTAACTTCAGCGTTTGTGTAAAGCAAAATAATTAATACTATTCAAAAGAGCTCTCAAAACTGAAAATCTCTTATTACAAATATATTTTGAGAGACAAATCGTTAACGTATAAACATGTACAATGAATTACAGAAATACTGTGGTCAAGACTGTAAATAAAATTAAGTGTCTTTAATGTGAATCTAGCTACATTGTTGAAAAAACAATAGACATGGAAAATGAAAGGTTCAAATATTGAAAAATTAAAGGACAACTATGTTGGTCATCAGTCCCTAGGCTTACAAACTACTTACACTGACTTAAAGTAACTTATACTAAGGACGAAGATCCATGCCCGTGGGAGGACTCGAAACCCCGGCGGCGAACGACCGCACTCACCGCAGTTCGGGCCTTAGTGCGCATGGCTATTCTTCAGCGGCCACGCGTGGAAAGACGAAGCTATTTTGATTCGGCAGATGGCACCTGGGAAATTGGACGTGTAGCAATGGCGCTGTCAACATCCTGACAGAGAGCAGACTATGTGTAGCCTTTAATAGGGACTGTTTACATGTGTAAGTCTCAAAGTGACGTCAGCGTGCGAAGCAAACGGGCGCCATGCCACAGATGCTTCCGACAGTCGACTGGGTTTGAAACCGGCAACTTGTGGACTTTCAGGGGGCAGAACAGCCCTTCCGGGGAGTCGGTACACACGTTGGACGTACTTTGTCAGTTTTGCAACGACGCTGGCTGCACGGCACGTAATCATTGTATTACCGGTAAACGACGTTCGACACGCTCACATGTCACAGATTCGGTCAAGATGGTCTTATTGTAAGGGAAGAAACAGGCAGATCGTACTGCTAGCACCAGTAGGGAAGATTTATGCCAAACAGCTAATATTCAGCCAATAGAACAAAGGGTTATCAATATGATAGCAAAATATGGAATTGATAGAATTTCAACAAGCACTAAAACAACCGAGTTGCTGCAAAGAAGTCCAATTACTATTAATTACCCTAAGTATAAATACCCCTATCCACTTAGTGCCATAGCGCAAGCTATTGAAAAACTATATCCTGGTAAATATGATCTGCAATCAATTATAGGGGAAGAGGATTTATACAACCATTTACTACTCCAAGAAGAGCAATCAGATGTATAGCTAACACAATACTATCGCCGCGCTGAGGTTTTTTGGGGAAGGTTTTTCCTCAGCAGATTAACAATAGCGGGTAACCTCCCAAGAGAAATCATTAAGCAATAATAAGAACTAGCAAGAGTCCAAATCCCCCTTTGTATTAAAATAAAATGTGTCACCACAGTACTGACAGTAGATAGTTTCCCTGGCTTGAAACGAACTTAACGTTCGACAATGGGCCCGCCATCCCCATATGGGGTGGAATGGAAAAAAAAAACCAGTCTATGTGTCCAGAAGTGTCGATACGAACTGCTGACATTAGGTTACCAGTATTTATGTCTCTCGCCCATCGCCGGTCGCGGTGGCCGAGGAGACTGAGGCGCTCCAGTCACGGTCTGCACGGCCACTATGGTCGGGGGTTCGAATCCCCCCTCGGGCATGGATATTTGTGCCGTCCTTAGTGTAAGGTAGATGATAAGTAGTTTGTAAGTTTAGGGACTGATGACCCCGTAGTTAAGTCCCATAAGCTTAACAAACATTTGAACATTTGAATTCTCGCCCATCTTGCACTCACGCCACTGAATCTACGTGTACGGCTCCAGGAGTGCTGACAATGGACCACTTTGAAAGGCGAGCCTCGGCTCCTCAGCGGTGAAAGATGCTTCCCGCCTGCAGGGGAGTGTCGTCTGCACGAGCGAGGTGCCCTGGTGGGCGCTGTCTGGCAGGGTGCGGTCCACCAGACACGCTGGCCACGCCAGCCCCTGTGTTCTGCGCTGCCGTCAGCCGCAGCTGCTGCTCACCTCTGGCGCTGACCAGCGCTCGGTACTGGCAGAGTGTTGCCAGAGCCTTTCTTTTGTCATTTCTTGCAACAGGAAGGTTGAAACGTGTCCATAAAAAATTTTTGTAAGAAAATGTCAAATATTGTGTCTCCTGTTTTGTGTCGAGTAACTTGCTTGCAAAAGAAAATGTATAATATCGCTTCTCAAAAATGTTCAAATGTTTGTATAGTCTATGGGATTTAACTACGGAGTCATCAGTCCCTAACTTACAAACTACTTATGAACTAGTTACGAACTAGGACGGCACAAATATCCATGCCCGAGGGAGGATTCGAACCCCCGACCGTAGAGGCAGTGCAGACCGTGACTGGAGCGCCTCAGTCTCCTCGGCCACCGCGGCCGCCTATCGCTTCTACTGTGTGTATCGAAATGTGTACTTAAGTCTGTGTAGTTTCATCTTTGGCAAAGATCACGTATTGCATAACATTGTAGCTCGCGCAGAGAGGGAGTGGGGACTTGTGGTTTAGCTCGCTTAGAGAGCGGTTGAGTTGTGTGTATGGCTCCGATGTAGAGCAGAGGCTGCTGTGCCAGCAAGTTGATTTGATTGTATTTGGAATATATATTGTATTTTTATTACTATCACCGCTGGAATGAAGGTAATTGCATTTGATGTCATTAGGAAAAAGTTGTATTATGTAGGTAATGTAATGGTGATTATTAATAATAAGTAACAAAGTTGACCTCTCTTTCGTGTTTCATTTACGTAGTTAGAAGATTAACCTATTTCCTTCATTTGATAATTAGTTATTAGTGGATTTAAAGTGCTACATTGATTTTGGTTAACTTATTAAACAGATTTCGTTATTTGTGCTATAGTAAATGATTGTTATGCAACACTGCAGTCAATTGATTAAGATACTGAATTTTGATAATCAGGTACTGATCTGCATAAAATTCTCGCAGTCAAACATTAAGAAAGTTGTTTGTGGTTTTTTTATTATCTTTCTCGCAGTCAAATATTTTGAGTATAAAACTTCCTGGCAGATTAAAATTGTGTGCCGGAACCGGGACTCGAACCTGGGACCTTTACCTTTCGCGGGCAAGTGCACAAAGCAAGTAAAGTTGTGAGGCGGCATCGTGAGTCGTGTCGGGATAGCACAGTCGGTAGTGCGCTTGCCCGCGAAAGGCAAAGGTCCCAGTCTCGAGTCCCGGTTCCGGCACACAATTTTAATCTGCCCGGAAGTTTCAAATCAGCGCACACTCCGCTGCAGAGTGAAAGTTTCATTCTGGATTTTGAGTATAGTCAGTGCCTGTTTCATATGGTGACTTTCCACAGTTGTTTTGTTAATAGATCCGTTGCGCACATAATCAGTTTAATGCACTGTTTCTTATTTAATAGTATATACATTAATATCAGGGCCATAATTAAACCAAATTACTGTGTTAATGAACAATTTGTTGTCTGATTTAACGATATGTTCAACATCCACAACACACACACAGCTTTTAAGGTGACGTGTCGTTGCAGTATGATAATGCTCGCACTCACAGGTGAAACTCAGCTCGCTATGTCAGAGGTACAGTAACTTCCCTCACCAGCACCATCTCCGGAGTCGTCTCAATCGATCACTTGGGGGATATGACGGGAGTACGACTTACACGTGTGACTGGTCAAACGGACCACGTGAACATGCCGAGCAGGCGCTGAATAATGTACCCGAATACAGGATTCGCATCTGCACGATGGATGCCAGAACCAGCACCAGTAGACGCTACAACATGCAGTGACGTCGGTGTTTCAGCGCGCATCCACACCTGCGACCCCAATACCGCTTCAGATACTAATTTGTGGAGATAATCATTTACTTAGTATGCTGATGCAATAGCTCCGTACTTAGCTATCATTTACAACCGATCTCTCAGCGAAAGATCCGAACCCAAAGACTGGAAAGTTGCCCAAGTTACTCCAATATTCAAGAAAGGCAATAGGAGTGATCCCCAAAATTACAGGCCTATCTCATTGACGTCGATTTGCAGTAGGATTTTGGAACATATACTTTCTTCGAATATTATTAACCACCTCGAAGAGAACGACCTATTAACCAGTAGACAACACGGATTCAGAAAGTATCGCTCTTGCGAAACTCAGCTTGCCCTTTATTCACATGAAGTGTTAAGTGCCATCGACAAGGGATCTCAAATAGATTCCATATTTCTGGGTTTCAGGAAGGCTTTTGACACTGTACCCCACAAGCGGCTTCTTATGAAAATGCGTGCTTATGGAATATCTCCCCAATTGTGCGGTTGGATTCACGATTTGCTATCAGGAGGAACACAGTTAGTTGTAAATGACGGTAAGTCATCGAGTAAAACAGAAGTGATATCTGGCGTTTCACAGGGCAGCGTTATAGGTCCCCTACTCTTCCTCGTGTTTATAAACGATTTAGGAGACAATCAGAATAGCTCCCTTAGACTATTCGCGGATGATGCTGTCGTTTATCGGTTAGTGAAGTCAACAGAGCATCAAAAGCAACTGCAAAGCGATGTAGACAAAATTTCTGTATGGTGCGAAAATTGGCAATTGACACTAAATAAAGAAAAGTGTGAAGTAATACACATGACCACTAAAAGAAATCCGCTGAACTTCAACTACGCGATAAATCAGTTAAACCTTAAGGTCGTAGATTCTACCAAATATCTAGGAGTTACAATTACGAACAACTTTGACTGGAGAAAATATTGTGGGGAAGGCGAACCAAAGGTTACGTTTCATCGGCAGAACGCTTCGAAGATGCACCAGCTCCACCAAAGAGACTGCCTACATCACACTTGTGCGTCCTCTCCTGGAGTACTGTTGCCCCTTGTGGGACCATCATCAGGTGGGATTGACGGAAGACATTGAGAAGGTTCAGAAAAGGGCAGCTCGTTTTGTTCAATCACGTTGGGGGGGGGGGGGGGAGCGTAACGGAAATGTTGCACGAATTGGGGTGGAAATGATTAAAAGAAAGTCGTTATTCATTGCGGCGTGATCTGTTTGCTAAGTTTCAATCACCGACTTTAATTCTGAATGTGAAAATATTTTGCTAGTCCCCACCTACTTAGGGAGACATGACCATCCCAATAAAATAAGGGAAATCAATTCGAAAACGAAACGATTTAGGTGTTCTTTCTTCCCGCGCGCTATTAGAGAATGGAACGATAGAGAAAAGTTATGAAAGTGGTTAATAAACCCTCTGCTAGGCACTTGAATGTGATTTGCAGAGTATCTATGTAGATCTATGTAGGTAGATGTATACTTATATGTACGGTTTCTACAACGAGACGTGAGTGAATTGAAAACTCTAATAGGATATACTAATTTTTACTTGCAGCTGTAAAGATAGGTCTTTAACCTTAGCTAGCAACCATAATCATTTTTTCCTCTTGATTCTTGTGCATTCAGTTATCGTATGCTTGTGCTAATAAAACTGGAAAGTTCGTCGGTTAACTTACTTGACATTTTGACATAACGTTGAATTGTTCGCGCAGAATGCTTTTTACGCTGCCCATTTGTAAGCTACCTAAAGGGCGTGGAAATGGGGCGAACAGGACCTGCAGCCCAGGAAGAGCGTCCACCTCAAGTCATCCACCCAGTATTTGAGAATAGTAACACTCAGTGCCTTGCAAACAAACGCTACGCGTTATTTCTAAACCTCAACAAACGTTTTCTATCTGAAAATTCCACAAAATGATGGGGAGACAAAAGCTGATCGGTGATTATTTTGTCGCTGTTCAACCAGTAAAACTACCGCATCACGCGTAACATTCCTTACTACTAACTGCATTCGCGACACATTTTGCAAATCCTATTTACATGCACACCTGATGGCGTATGCAAAATTACATCAATGTACGACACATATGATATCAAATATTGAGATGTGTGCAACACATGATTTAGAAGATACGGTATCATATAATTTGAGTTGCGGGAAGACGACACTGCAGGGCAAAATTCGCTCTCAAGCAGGGGACACACTTCAAGTCCTGTCTGGAGTCTTACAGACAAAGCAGCAGCTGGCCAAACCGACACGACGCGCCACGACGGGACGTTTGCCGATTACTACGCTCAATCGACCTGCACTATTAAAGTCATATCAACGAAATGCACCTTTCTTTGTCAAGCTTGTGAAGTGTACTTGTTTCTACATCTACATACATACACCGCAATTCACCGTAAGGTGCGTGTCGGAGGGTACACTGTACCACTACTAGGAATTTCCTTTCCTGTTCCACTCCCAAATAGAATGAGGAAAAAAAGAATGCCTATATGCCTCCGTACGAGCCCTAATTTCTCTTATCTTGTCTTTGTGATCTTTACGCGAAATGTAAGTAGGCGGCAGCAAGATCGTACTACACTCAGCTTCAAATTCCGGCCCTCTATATTTACTTAACAGAAATTCACGAAAAGAACGTCGTCTTTCTTCCAGCGATTCCCAATTGAGTTGCCGGAGCATTTCCGTGACACTCGCGCATTGATCGAACCTACCAGTAACAAACCTAGCTGCTCGCCTCTGAACCGCCTCTATGTCTTCCTTTAAACTGATCTGCTGCGGGTCCCAAACACTTGAGCAATACTCAAGACGTGGTCGTACAAGCGTTTTATACGCGGTCTCCTTTACAGGTGAAGTACATCTTCCCAAAATTCTCCCAATAAACCGAAGTCTGCTGTCCGCCTTACTCACAACTGTCCTTACATGTTCGTTCCATTTCATATCGCTCTGCAATGTTACGCCTAGATATTTGAACGACGCGACAGCATCAAGGAGCTCACTACTAATGCTGTATTCGAACATTATAGGATTCTTTTATCTACTCATGCGCATCACCTTACATTTTTCTACATTGAGAGCTAGCTGCCATTCTTCGCGCCAACTAGAAATTTTGTCTAAGTCATCCTGTATGCTATTACAGTCAGTTACAGACGACACCCTCCCATACACCACAGCATCATCAGCAAACAGCCGCAAATTACAACTTATTCTGTCCATCAGATTATTTATATAGATAGAAAATAATAGCGGTCCTATCACACTCCCCTGGGGCACGCCTGACGATACACTCGTCTCTGATGAACACTCGCCATCGAGAACAACGTACTGCGTTCTGTTACTTAGGTAGTCTTCCAGCCGGCCGCGGTGGCCGAGGTGACCGAGGCGCTCCAGTCACGGTCAGCACGGCCACTACGGTCGGGGGTTCGAATCCCCCCTCGGGCATGGATATTTGTGCCGTCCTAGTTCGTAAGTAGTTCATAAGTAGTTTGTAAGTTTAGGGACTGATGACCCCGTAGTTAAATCCCATCAGTTAAAAAAAAAAAAAAAAAAAAAAAAAAAAAAAAAAAAAAAAAAAAAAAAAAAAAATATGTTGTCTTCCAGCCAGTCAGAAATTTACGAACCTATTCCATAAACTCCTATCTTCGTTAGCAGTCTGCAGTGTGGCACCGCGTAGAATGCCTTTTTGAAGTCGAGAAAAACACAATCCGCCTGTTGCCCTTCATCCATGGCTCGCAAGATGTCATGTGAGCAAAGGGCAAGCTGAGTTTCACATGAACGATGTTTCCTAAATCCATGCTGATTCATGGAAAGAACCTTTTCCGTTTCAAGGAAATTTACTATATTCGAACTGAGAATATGCTCTAAAATTCTACATGAAACTGATGTCAACGATATTTCCTTTCTTATAAACGGGAGTCACCTGCGCTTTTTTCCAATCACTAGGAACTTTGCGCTGAATTAAAGATTCGCGATAAATGCAAGCTAAGTAGGGGGCCAATGTCGCAGAATAGTCTTTGTAAAACCGAACTGGTATTCCATGCGGACCAGCAGACTTTTTCGTATTTAGCTCTCTCAGCTGCTTCTCTACACCGGAAATACCTATTGCTATGTCCCCCATTTCGGAATTAGTACGTTGATCAAATGATGGTACATTTGTGCGGTCTTGCTGCGAGAAACATTTCTTAAAGGTTAAATTTAGAACTTCAGCTTTCCGTTTGCTTTCTTCTATTACTGCCCCGGAATGATCAACGAGTGACTGAACAGTGTGTTTTGACCCGCTTATCGATTTTACATAGGACCAGAATTTTTTCGGGTTCTCGGAAACATCTTTAGCTAAGGTATGGCTGTGATAATTATTGTATCCTTCCCGCATCCAACTTTTTATAGACGCACGAATCTCTACTAACCTTTGCCTGTCATCAGTTGCGTGTTATTTTTTGAATCGAAAGTGCAACAGCCTTTGCTTTCTCAGCAGCTTTCTAACATTATTATTATACCACGGTGGATCTTTTCCATCCTTAATTGTCTTTACTGGCACATATTTCTCTAACCCTTTATTAACAATGCACTTAAATTTAGCCCACAATTCCTCTACATCCATAGTCCCGGAATTAAACGATGCCGATTCATTTTCTAAGTGTGATCGTAACATTTGCTTATCGGCTCTTCCCAACAAAAACACGCTCCTAGCCTTCTTGATTGGTTTATGAACTTTGGTCACCATCGATGCTATGACGATATCATTATCACTAATTCCTGTCTCTACACAGACATCGTTAATAAGGTCAGGCCTGTTTGTGGCTATAAGGTCTAGAATATTTGCATTGCGCGTGGGTTGCCGGTTTAACTGCTCAAGACAGTTTTCGGAGAATGTGTCCAAAAGTAGCTCGCAAGACTGCTTGTCTGTACCGCCTGAAATGTAACTAGCGAGGTCCCAATCTATACTCTTTAGGTTGAAGTCTCCTCCGACTAATATTACATGGCCCGGATACCTGTGCACTACCTGGTGTAGACTTTCTTTGAATGATTCTAAAACTGCTACAGCAGCACTGGGGGGGGGGGGGGCGGTAAAAACACCTAACTATTAACTTTACTACTTTTAGACCTGTTATACGTGCCCAGATAACTTCACAGTTACTTTCAACCTCGATCTCAGTAGAAACAATATCTTTGTCCACAGCGATGAACACTCCTCCTCCAGTTGTATCATATCTATCTTTCTGATATACGTTCCACGCTTCGCTAAATATTTCTGAACTTGCTACATCATCATTTAGCCAGCTTTCGGTGCCTAAAACTATCTGAGCGCAATAACTTCCATGCAGTGCTGCAAATTCGGGAACTTTGTTTCTAATACCCTGTAAGTTCGCGGCTAATATTTTGATGTTCGAATTTTTGTTCCGAACGTGGCCTGAATTCGCTGTTTGAATGCTGACAGGCGAGTGCTCATCAGAGTTAGCACCTAGCCTAAAAAAATAACCATGTGCACTCCACAAGTACTCTGCTACCCGTGTAGCCGCTTCCTTAGTGTAGTGCACACCTGATCTCTCTAGGGCACCCTACAATTCCCCACCCGATAACGCAGATCCAGAAATCTGCAGCCATGACTGTCACAGCGTCGGCGAAGCCTCCGGTTCAGACCCTCCACTCGGCTGCAAGCCAAAGGACCCCGATCAACCTTGGGAACAATGCTACAAATCGACAGCTCTGCTTGCACCCCACGCGTGGAGGCAGCAGCCTTCTCCAACTCCGCCAGCCGCTCGTAGGACCTGAGGATGTCCTCAGAACCCAAGCGGCAAGCGTCATTGGTGCCGACGTGAGCCACGACTTGCAGTCGATTGCACCCCGCACCCTCGATAGCCGCCGGCAAGGCCGCCTCCACATCTCGGATGAGGCCCACCTGAAGGTGCCTCGGTAGCAGGGACAGAGAGCGAAGCGTGAGACACCTGGGGTGTCCCACTCGACGCACCAGACTCCCCACCATCGCTGCACCCCGAGACAGCAGCCTGAAGACGGCTGACCGTGGACAGCAGCACGCGCAGCTGTTCGCGAACTGCGGCCAACTCCTCCTGCGCCCATCCTATCGATACAATTAATTGCAGAGAGTAGAAAACTAATTAACCAACTTTTAAGTAGCCTAGTACTTTAATAAAGGCGGCTGGCTGCTGACTGAACTGTCGTCAGTGGTAACTACACTGTCAAATCAACAAAACTGAGTCCTGGCAGTTTTCAAAATAAACAAGAATATCTGTGGAATACACCGTTATCAAACGCGCGAGAAAATAAGCTTAGCGCTGTTTACGATGTGGCACTGGTGGCAACTGGTACTGGACTGACTGATAACGAGCTTCAGTAACGGTCTCTGACTTGTTTTGAAATACACCAGTCAAAGACGAAAACTAAACACAAAGATATTTGTCAAATAAGATAGAATAAACTATTAAAACAGTAGTACAAACGAAATCTGCCAAGTACGCGGGAATAAACCTCTTAAAACAGAAGTACTAACGAAATGAACTAGACTGGCAAATTAAATTTGACACAAATTAAATTAAGATACTTAGCGCTGTTTACGGTGTGGCACTGGTGGCAGCTGGCATAGGTTAAGAAATTTTATCGCAAGGATTCCAAATCATGCCACATAGCACTACAGCAGAGAAATTCAAGATAGAGCAGATGCTACTAAAACTCAAGGCTTGGTCCATAATCAGTTATCCGCACCTTTCTTTTACGCTCTTGGTACGTACGCAAATTAATATCTCATAGACCTGTCCTCAATAATCTAAGTCAGGTATGTTTTCCACGAAGAGTAGCTCCGACAACATGTGAATGTGCAACTTGTCGGTGTATTGTGAGAAATATCTGTGTTTTGGTGATTTCTATGATAGGTTTCTCCATACTGGCTGTAAGAACGATGACGAATAGACGGCCGGTAATTTAAATTACGTCATAATATACTTTACAAGTTATTTATTTTAGTTCTTATTTTTATTGTTTTTCACTGTATATAACATGTAAAACAGCTGTAAGCAGATAATAAACTTAATTAATATTAACCACACTTTACGATGCTCCGCTTGAAAATGAGGGAAGAAAAGATATTACAAATATGAGAATATACATGTGGCGTCTGTTCCGAATGAACAAACGTCTTTTTTGATCCTGCAGTTGTTATTCTTTCATATTCATAGAATATATGACATCAACTGCGAATAGGCAATGCCGAAAACGTGTACCTAGTCGGGATTCGAACCCGGGTCTCACGCTTTCTAGGCAGTTGCGCTGATCACTACACCACTGGGAACACAGTAATCACCGCATCTGGAAGGAGTACCTAGGAACGTCTCCCATGGGCAGGGCGAATCTGGGAATTTGTATCTGATGGGAGGCGTTTTAGGTGCAGTGATTACTGTGTCACCAGTGGTGTAGTGGGTAGCCAAACTGCCTAGAAAGCGGGAGACCCGGGTTCGAATCCCGGCTGGGTACACATTTTCGGCTTTGCCCTTCGCAGTTGATGTCATATATTCTGTGAATATGAAACATGAGAATAATATCAGATAAATCGAAAAATGTTGTTGTTATGGTCTTCAGTCCGGAGACTGGTTTGATGCAGCTGTCCACCCTATTCTATCCTGAGCAAGCCTTTTCATCTCCTCATAAGAACGACAACCCGCATCCACTTGAATCTGCTTACTATACTCGTGTCTTGGTGTCCCTCTGCGATTTTTTACCCCACACACTTCCCTCCAATGCTAAATTTACGATTCCTCGATGTCTAAGAATGTGTCCTTCCAAGCGATCCCTTCTTTTAGTCAGGGTATGCCAAAAATTCCTTTTTTCACCAATTCTGTTCAGTAACTCTTCATTAGTTATGCGATCTACCCACCTAATCTGCAGCATTCTTCTGTAGCACCACATTTCAAAAGCCTCTATCTTCTTCCTGTCCGCACTGCTTATCGTCCATGTTTCACTCCCGTACAAGGCAACACTCCACACAAATGCCTTCAGAAAAGACTTCCTTACACTTACATTAATATTCGATGTTAGCAAACCCAGGCCACACCAGATGTATGTAAAATTCCGCGTAGTTGTGGCAAAGTTTATATAGGAACCAGAAAAAGAAGCATTAATACACGTTTGACAGAGCATAAAAGAAATTGTCGCTTGGGACAGATCGACAAATCGGCAGTGGCGGAACATGTTTTCACGGAAGGAGATCACGAGATAAAATTTGGTGAGACAAGTGTGCTGGCGAGGAGGTCACACTATCATACACGTATGTATAGAGAAGCAATCGAAATCCAGAAACATCAATACAATTTTAATCGTAAAGAAGAAGGATTAAAATTGGACACGATATGGCGATCGACGTTGCATAAATCACGTGACAATCGATTGCTCGCAATCAGGCGATAGCCAGAGACAGCCACACATCGACGCCACATGACGTGAGGTGGCGCCCTCTACGATCTTATATAAGGAGCGGCCTCAGCCCCCAGAAGCCAGTCGTCAACTGAAACCTCGGAAGATGTTCTCCGTAGTCGAGAACGAAACGTCAAGGAGAGGAAATTTTATAGATCGACCACGGCAACTCAGCCCGGAAGTGTTTACTGATGAAGACGCCGGCCGTGAAAGCCTTCATGGGATGATTTGATGGCTCTGTAATTTTCGACAAAAATCTGACAAAAAATTTCCATGATGGAAGTTGCAACCTGGATGCGCGGTTTGACAGTCCACGCCTTGGACAGCTTTGACGACGACGACACACGGAAAGTCGCTCATGTTGACGAGTACCCAAGCTACAGCATGAAGACACAGAAACGTTCATTATTCGAACGCAATTAGCTTTTGATCACATATATATTAGTTTTAAAAGTTCATTTTCAATGTTTCGATGTATAGCATAGAAAACGCAGTTTTCCATCATCAGCTTTGAAATTGGTTTAAAGAAGAGAAAAAAAAAAAAAAAAAAAACAACAACGTTGAAACGTCTCTCTTTTACATGCAATGTAGGACGTCCACGCAAAATTCGATCGAAATCGGTGCCCCACATGTCAGACGCTCTTCTTGTAAGTGAGAAGGCTGCCTCGCTGGGCGCACGGGAGCGTCTGCGCCCGCAGCAGCGGGCCTATCAGAGCGTCGGCACTCGGCGCAGTGGCGGAGTGGCTGCCCAGCCAGGCAGTGCAGTGCCTCACGAGCCGCCGCGACCGCCGGCGGCTCTGTGCGGGCAGGCTGAGGTGGCGGCTGTGCCTCCAGCGAGCGGCCGCTGACTCCGTGACGTCACGCCGAGGCGGCGGGAGGGACCAGCGGGGGCGCCAGTGTAGCGGGGAGGTACCTCATACTGTACCTCTGCTGACTGGGCACTTCTCTGCATACTACGTCTGTTTCTGTGGGAGTGCGTGTATTTCCGCTTCACAACATTCTGGCGTGACACGCCTACGTCTACATCTACATCCACATGGGATATACTCTGCAAATCACATTTAAGTACCTGGCAGAGGGTTCATTTAACCACCGTTATACTATTTTATCTCCCATTCCATTCTCGAATAGCGCACGGGAAGAAAGAACACCTGAATCTATCCGTTCGAGCTCTGATTTCTCGTATTTTATTCTGATGATCATTTCTACCTATGTAAGTGGGAGTCAACAATATATTTTCGCATTCGCAGGAGAATATCGGAGATTGGAGTTTCGTAAGTAGCCCACGCTGCAGCGATAATCGCCGTCGTTGTAATGATTCCCATCCCAGATCGTGTATCATTTCCGTAACGCTGTCTCCACTGTATCGTGACAATACCAAACGAGCTGCCCTTCTTTGGACTCTTTCGATATCGTCCGTCAAACCCACCTGATAAGGATCCCACACTGGGCAGGAATACTACAGAAAAGGACGGACAAGTGTAGTGTATGTAGTTTCTTTAGTAGTTCTGTTGCATCTTTTAAAGGTATGCCAATAAAACGCAATCTCTGGTCCGCCTTTCCCACGACCTTATCTACGTGTCCTTTCCGGTTTACGTCTTTTAGTGGTAAGAACGATCACCGCAACTGATGTAAGACAAAACACTCCCATACGTAACTCAATAACGATATAATCAAAATTAGAGACAAGCTAAGTGCGAAGGCATATGGCGGGCAGATGGTTTACATACGATGTATACCAACTCGTAAGGTACCATAAGATAACCGACGCTGTACCGGTGTAGATACAAATTAGATTATAGAGACGGACAACCGTACTGTATGCAGTTTCTTTAGTAGTTCTGTTGCATCTTTTAAGGGTTCTGCCAATAAAACGCAGTCTCTCGTTCGCCTTCCCCACGACATTATTTACGTGTTCTTTCCAATTAAGTCACAAGTAATTGTAATTCCTAGGTATTTTGTAGGGTTTACGGCCTTCACATTTGATTCATTTATCATGTAAACAAAGTTTAATGGACTTCTTTTCGTACTCATGTGGACGACTTCACACTTCTCATTATTTAGACTCAACTGCCGTTTCTTACACCATAGTGATATCTGCAGTTGGTTCTGATCTTCAGATGCTTTTACTAGACGGTAAATGACGGCGTCATCTGCAAACAACCTAAGAGAGCTACGTAGATTTTCTTCTAAATCGTTTATGTAAATAACGAACAGCAGAGGACCAATAACACTACCCTGTGGAACGCCCGATATCACGTCTGTTTTAGTCGATGCCTTAACATCGATTACTACAATGCCAATGCCCAATGCCAACATAAATCATTAGAGCTGAGTTTTAGGAGGACCATATTTTTTCGTATGGAGTGTTCATAGGCCTATTTATGTCATAATCGGAATTTCGGCGAGTGTAGCATTTGTTTTTGTTCCATGAACCGACGACCTTCCTTGGCATGGATGAGAAAAGCGCGAGAGAGGAAGGGATTGCTTTATTATCTCAATAGTACAGATAACATCTTTACTGTTATTCTTATTGATATCTTCATCATCATCGTCACCATATCAACGTCGATCCGTCTTATTCGATGGGTCGGCGAATAAGGCTGCTTCACCAGTCCCGGTCCTTGAATTTCTCTTCTTCTTCTTCGTTATACGCCAGTGTATCCCCTCTGCTCTATATCCGACTTCAGCATGTCTTTGTACCTCAGTCGTGGCCGTCCTCTAAAGTCTTTTGTCTCTGAGGCCGGCCGCAGTGGCCGAGGTGACTGAGGCGCTCCAGTCACGGTCAAAAAAAAATGTTCAAATGTTTGTTAAGCTTATGGGACTTAACTACAGGGTCATCAGTCCCTAAACTTACAAACTACTTATGAACTACTTACGAACTAGGACGGCACAAATATCCATGCCCGAGGGGGGATTCGAACCCCCGACCGTAGTGGCCGTGCTGACCGTGACTGGAGCGCCTCAGTCACCTCGGCCACCGCGGCCGGCCCAGTCACGGTCAGCACGGCTACTACGGTCGGGGGTTCGAATCCCCCCTCGGGCATGGATATTTGTGCCGTCTTTAGTCTTAGCTAGTTCATAAGTAGTTTGTAAGCTTAGGGACTGATGACCCCGTAGTTAAGTCCCATAAGTTGTACAAACATTTGAACATATTTTTGTCTCTGAGGTTTAGCTCGTACATTTATCTTGGTAATCTGTTTGCATCCATACGACGCATATGACCATACCGTCTCAGCCACTGTGTTAGTTGTAGTGTTGAACCTGGTTCCGGACTTCCACGTTCCCAACTTTATCTCTACGTGTATTTCCGCCCATACTACGAACGAATCTCATTTTCGCTGCTTGGATTATGCTGACATCCTTCTTTCTCATGGCCAATGATTCGCAACCATTCCTCTAAAATAGATATAATATCGAACAATTCACACATATTGCTAGGTGCGATCTGTTTTTTATGTAAAATTTATGTTACTGCCAAGATCGCGTATACAGACCTTTACTTGGTTTTGCCGATTTCGGCGGATCTTGTCGCCATCATCAAAACTGTCGTAAAGTGATTGTCCGACTATACTGCTTACTTCTATAGACAGAAGTAAGCAGTATAGTTGGGCAATCACTTTACGACAGTTCTGATGATGGCGACAAGATCCACCGAAATCGGCAAAACCAAGTAAAAGTCTGAATACGCTATCCTGGCAGTAACATAAATTTTACAGGTACATGACACATTTCCATTTTTGTGTTCCATATTAGATGTTTGACTATTATGTAGAAGTTTCTAGCTGTTTGAATTCTATGTGTGATTTCTTCATCAATAGAACCATTATTGGAGATAACACTACGGTATTTAAACTGATGAGTCATGCGTATATTTTTCCCTTCCAGTCCTGTGTGTCCCATAGGTTGTCCAGATCTTTTCATGACCATAACCTCCCTTTTCTCTTGGCTGAAGATGAGACCGTATTCTTTATCAGCTTCTGTTCATGTATTTAGGTGTGTTTGGAGCTCTTCTCTAGAATCGCCCCACAGACATGTCGTCAGCGTACAAGATGGCTTTCAATGATTGACTTCTCATGCTTATTGATTTCAACTTGCGTAAAACATTAATGAGTTTTGTGTATCTCTTGTAAAATTCATTAAATTACAATTGAAAATATGTTCCTGAAATTTATTTTGAAGAATCGTTGTTTATTACTTGGGACCTTCCACTCACCCAAATCCATAGTAATTCGAAAATTGATTGAAGTAGCTAATGAAACGTAGCAATCAACACCCCTACAAGTTGGTCGCTCTTGTGGGATCTCAGCACTAACGAGTGGCTTCAGATGAATACAAATTTCTGAAAGAACTTTGGTACTCTTCCTGACTTGTCAAAGTGAAGTGTCAAGACTCTGCTCCTTGGTGTAAGGTAAGTATCGTCTCGGATAGCTGATTAATAATAGTTTGTTCGGTGCGTTTACTACGCTGCCAATATAACCATAATGTTGTGGTACGTTAACTTCAGAAGTAGTAGTAGTAGTAGTAGTAGTAGTAGCAGTAATGACATTTCAAGAACTGTAGAAACTATAAAACTGCACACCACATTTGCTCATGGAGGACACGTACATATCTACAGCCACAGGGTGGTCTCGAACAGTCTGGAAAGCTTGTAAGAGGGGTACTGACAAATAACTATTTGAAAAAAACCTGATACAGTGCACCGGTTCCGATTTAATTAGTACTGAAGTCAGCCAAGAGGTTGTGCTCAAATTCAGCCAACCCGCCTGCTCACTTGTCATAGCTGTGACAATCTCCCCCGTTTGGCAACGATACAGTGTCCGACGTGAAAGCGGCACGCCGCATGTCAAACTGCTTACGAACTGGCTTCTCCGCATTTCATCGTGACGCTGAGGACAGCTGTTTGGTCGTGGATCACTTCGCGTGAGAAGATCGTATTGCTTAGTTGTCGCACTGTCTTGATCAGTCCTTGCGACAACGAGGAACATTTGTGACAGGATTGGGACAATACATTGGAACAGCGCAATGATCTAGTTACGTTGTGGTCTCCTAGGGAGTAGCTGTTTGATTAACAAACGCATACGTAAACTGCATCAAACTGCTGATGCCATCGGTCCCTAGACTTTAACTAACTCCCGCTAACAACGTGCCCGAGCACGGCACTCGAACTCTTGACGAAGAGCGGCCGCGGAATTTGTAGCAAGGGGCCTTAGACCGCACTGCCATTCCTAAGCGGCCGTCCGGAGGTTTACACACTAACGTAAACCTATGGAACAATTTTTTCTAGTACGTCTAGAAGTAAGTAAGAAGTAAGTTGAAATTAAAATGCACAACCATGACGGGTCGAAACCCATGACCCTCCACTTGAGAGTCCAACACTTATGTGTCTTTCGCTCTTCGTTTGCGACGATGTTGTGAAATTTTACGTGTCAGTTTCCGTCAACGATGGTAAAGTAACGTTTCAAACTAGGGATTCTGTTAGGAAACTTTACGACTAACACTACTCAATATCTATACAAGAACTGGAAGGCTGTAGAATCCGTTCAAAATCTTTAGAGGAATATTCGGGTGACAATTAGCCTTGAGAGATCGCGAGGGCATTGGGAGCAGAAGGTGCTTATCGCAGCAGGTTTCTGTAACACGTAGATCGTGTCATCCTGTACGAAAAGGTAGTAAATTGAAAGCTTATGGTGTGACTAAGGTGTCTTGAGTGGGCTGAACATGTCCCTCGGATGATCGAGAAAAGATGGCCGGTAACTATTCTCGAGTTGACACCCCAAGGCAGAAGACCAAGAGGGAGTCGAAGAAAGAGGAGTCCACGAAGATCCGAGCGCGATAGGGATGGCACCATACAGCGGAAACAGGCCTAGAAGGGAAGCAAAGTTCTGCAGCTGCGCGCGCTCCCCTGGGCCTGATCGCGTAAAGTAAGTCAGATTTCGTATGAGATTGATCGCGTACTCTATGGGAAGCTAGGTATTAGCTCACTTTCTGAGATCGCGCGGCCTCCCGCGTCGGAGGTTCGAATCCTCCCTCGGGCATTGTTGTGTGTGTTGCCCTTAGGTTAGTTGAACTTAGTTTAAGTAGTTTGCAAGTCTATGGACTGATGACCAACGTAGTTTGGTCCCATAGAATTACAAACCTTTGAACATTTTCACTTTCTGACGTTACTTAACCCTTTAATGCATAACTTTTTATTCGAAGCTATAAAAAGTAGCACGATTAATGTATAGTGCGTATATAGTGAGGAAAATATAGAAAAAAAATTCCTTAAAATTATTATACTACTAGCAACAAAAAGTTCATAGCTGGTCAGCTATATAGTGCTTTCATGATGTACCCGATGTAGTAAATGTCACTATTACGCCTATCATAATTCCAGAAAACAACTCATAATGGAACTGCAGTGACTGACTACTTTTACACGGCAAAGAAGGAATACTAATGTAAAGAAACGCACATGTTAGGAGTAACTTGGTGCAGGAAACTTTAGAAATGATTCAGTAGCACTCTGCAGTTTATAATTTCTAGGACGAGCTAATAGCATATGTAACTCTATGTATACACGCAGCAACAAATTCATTTGTGGTAAAATGTTGACCATTTTGAGGGATAATGTGAAAAATAAGGTATGTAGCTGATCAGCTACACTATGCATTAGAGCAGGGGTGTCCAACTAAATTTCGACGCGGGCCACACTACCAACTTGTATCACTGCGGCGGGCCAGACAAAGGAAAACTGCAAAGGTATCAGTTACTAAACCAGTGGAAATAAAGCACTGTTTTCTAGGTAGTCAGGTAGGATGTATTTATAACAGAACATTTTAAACCCCAAAGAAAAAGAATATTAATGAAATAAAATGAAAAAGGAAAACTAATGAGACAAATAACATTTTCTTGCTTGTAGTTCTTCGATATCAGGTGACCTGTCCGATGCAGAAATACGGAGAATCCCGCTCAGATGGCCATCTGTTAGCGAAGATGTCATTTCAGATTTTACATTTTTCGTTCATGAAAAAAACTGTTCAAAATATATGTGCTTCTGAACAAGGACACCTGTTGAAGTGCCAACTTTTGTGTAGGTTGGGATACTGATCGGGTTTGATACATATGTTATAAAACTCAGTCAGTCCATACTGCAGGCAGCTATGATAGGCTGTTTTCAGGCTTTCATTAGTTTGAAGTTCAGTCAACAGGTGTAACATGGCCTCTTCAATCTTAACTTGAAACGGATTTTGGAACACGTTAATATAGGGCTCCTGATTTTCAAAAGCTGAGAATCTCACCTCAAACTCATTCCTTACTTTTCAAAGCAAGGATACGTACTTGTCGAAATCCAGTGTCTCTTGATTCCGTGTACACAAGGTCTCCCAATGACCCAGCTGTCTTTCTCCGATCTGTTTCTCGAACAAGATGAGTTTTTTAATACATGCTTGAATGTGTTCATACATTTCGACGCATAGTTGATTTTTACCCCGAAGGTTTAGATTCAGGTCGGAGAGATATTTAGTTATGTCAACCAGAAAAGCCGTTATTCAACCATTGCTCATTCTCCAAAAATTTAACATAATATCCTTTGCCGGTCATAAAGCTTTTTATTTCCCCCAACAGAGAATAAAATCATGAGAGTGTTGCTAATGTACTGAGCCAGATAACAAGGCTGTAATATTTGATGTCATCATACTCGAAGCCTACTTCAAACAGGAAGGTCTGAAATTGTCTATGATTTAGTCGTCTCGCGCGAATGAAATAGACAGTCCTTATTACCTTTTCCATCACATTCTTCAAATCGAGAACTTGGGCACACAGCTGTTCTTGGTGAATAATGCAATGGTGTCTTACAATCGTGTATGTTTTACTATTACTCATGAAAGTTAAAAAACCGTTTCTTCTCCCTGCTGTCATTGCTGCTACACCATTTGTTTTTAAGCCCGAAATAATTTTGATTTGAAGCTCAAACTGTTCCATACAACTTCTTACCTCCTCATATATCTCGTCCTGTTTTCCTCTTCTACAGTGTAGCTCTCTGTCACTCCTCTCACAAAGACAGCCATCTGGGCTGTATCTGACATATCAGCACTTTCATCAACAGTTAAACTGTACAAGACACATTCTTTTAATTTTGCTTTCACTGAAATTTCAATATCGTTTGCCATGTCGTCAACTCGTCGTTCTATGGTTTGATGTGATAAGCTTGTATTTTTCACTAATGACATCAGTTCCGGACACACTGTGGATGCAAACATGTCTAAATATTCTTTGACGAATTCTCCATCGGCTAAAGGTTTTCCTATTTTGGCAATAGCTTCTGCTATCTGGAAGCTTCGTTCTGTTACTGTTTCTTAGCAACTTAAAGTGGGGGAAAAACTCTCACAACTTCGTCAGCCTATGGCACGCCGGGTTTCGCGGCGCCGGGGCCACATTGTGGCCCGCGGGCCGTATGTTGAACAGCCCTGCATTAGAGGGTTAAGACAGTACACGAAATCGCATGCCAGCAGCCACGTGACGTTAAAGAATGTTGACGAAAAGCGTGAGTGAACAGCAGCGGCTGTTCGGTGGTGGGACTTCTGGTGGTCTGGCGCCTCTGCGTCAACAGAGGAAGAGGGGGGGGGGGGTGATGCCGCTTCGTTAATCCTGCAGACACCGCGGTGGGGCCTAAGAGCGGCCGGCCCTGCAGAAATAAAGCGACAAAGCAGCTTTTAACTCCGACGAGGAATAAGGAGAAAAGCTCGCACGGAAGAGAAGAGGAGCGGAGGAAGTCAGCTCAGAACAGGCGAACGTCCGCGCGGCGGCTCGCGCCTCGCGAGCGTGAAAAACAGCTGCCGGCCGCCCACCCCTAAATCCCTCCCCTCCACTACCCTATCCTCCCCTCCCGACAGGCGCCTCTGCGATTTACGACCCTCGCTACTTACGCTCCCTGGCTTAAGTTCGAGAACAGATAGATCTTAGCTTTACCTGACTCCTTATTTTGAGCAAAAAGGCGAGGAACTTTTACCGCAACCTTACAGGAATGAAGGAAGGAAGATTAGGCTTTAACGTCTCGTGGGCATCGTCGTTATTACAGATGAAGCTCACGCTCGGATACTTTTCGTCGGGGATGGGGAAGCAACTCTTCGTTGCTACGTAACTCCGGCATCGCGTAGGGTGATTAGGGCAATCACGGAAAACCTGAATCTGGACGACCTTAGACGTGTTTCAACCGCCGCCCTACCAGAAGGCCAGTCCAGAGTGCTACGGCTGCGCCACCTCGATCGGTGCACCTTACACGAGGCGTGATCAAAAGGTAACAGGCAGGTATTTCCTTTATTTGCACGCACCATTGGTTTTCTAGCAAACGAGAAATTGCGTCCCTTCCAACTTGTTATCGGAGAGAGTTGATCGTATCAGTCTAATTTTTTCTACGGATATCAGCTATAGAAAGTAATTGACAAAAGTTTACAAACTGATCAGACATATTCTGCCAGGCTGACTGTCAATGGTCTGTTTAAAAAATTCCGGAACTTTTCTAATTTCACTCCAATGTAGAGTTGGAGGGAAACGCGCTAGTATCTCCGTATATGCCGTGTTGAATTCCTAACTGCCGGATATTTTATTACTGCATGTTCAGTGCTCAACTGTGTAGAATATTGTGACCCACAGCTGGCGAATTTCGAGATCGTGGAGTTGGACGAGTATTAAATTTTACACCAAATGATGGAGGAAGTGTACGCTGTGAGTGATTAAGCAGTTATATTACGATTACTTGACGTGGCTTAAAAATGGCCCGAAAGCAGTTAAATGTGGCCCTGAACGAAACGGAACTGTACGTCCCTTCGATACTGATTGCCCTCCAAATTCCATAAGAACGTAACATTTCAGCTGGATTATGCCATGACACTTATTGCCTAAGCGACTTGCAGAAGAAAACTTAGGCGAGTTTTTGTTCTGTCGTAAACACATCGGCAAGTGCTTTGAGAAGTTACTTGCCTTTAGCTGACTCTCTGGCCGGTATGGCCCACTCCCTCATAGCAGCTACCCAGTCAGCTATGGTAATAGTGGGCTGTGCCCCAGAGGCCAACCAGTGTCGTGGCGATCGCAGCCTCCTCTGTAGGACGTTACAAGACGGCGCCGCGGGCTAACAGACTGGAGCGTGGTTACCCACCGCGGTAGCAGAGTGACAAGCACCCAGCTCGGCGGTATTTCATGCGTTGTATTTCGTGTCATTGGCACCGGGAGCGCTTGTAGCGCAATGAAATGCAGCAACAAAAATAAAAACACAACATTTATCAGTTTCCTCATTTTCTAAAGACCCTCAGAGATCTGTAACTAAATCGTATTGTTGAAATGTTTCCATTACGAATAGCCTGAAAATTACATGAAGTATAATAATGATTGATTTGATCCATAGGTACAAGGAAAAAATTGCACGTTATAAGATTCTTAAGAATGTATAACGAAACTCTCAAACCTTATATTTTATGGAAAAAATGAAAGTTCGGAAAGTAAGATGAATAATGTCTAGAACATTGTGAGGAGGAAGACAGGTAATTATGCCAAAGGTGCAGAAAATATCACCGACATCAAATTCGACATCAAATTCGGCCATCAGTGGTCATACTCGTCCATTTTTCGGAAATAAATCTACTTAATACGCGTTTGATATGCACGTAAAAGTGACGAGGACAGTTGGTAAACATTCAGCTAGAATAGAGTTCTCAACGTGTTTGCAGTCCGAAGTACCTATCGAATGCAGAAAACTAATAAAGTCGTAATTTTGGTAACAGGTGACAAAAAAACTAAAACAGAACGAAAGGAAAAGGACATTAGATGTGATAGCCGTTATTTATGCAGAAATACGGCCACGCTTCTTACACTTGAAAACTTTGTGTGTGTTGATGTTCATCATTCTGGTATCAATGCAGAAATTTGCGAAACTGTTCGGAGTGGCAGGTATTTTCTCTTGAGTGAGTTCTGGCTTTCGTCACATCATTAATCTGCTTTATTTCCACTGGTGTTAATTTTAGCGTCATTCTTTAGTCTGTTATTTGATTAACGTCGTCGGGTCTAAAATAGTCACATTGTTAATTAGTAGAAAATATTTGGAAAGTATAGTGTTTTTCTTAGGATGTATATGACACTGAGAAAAGGCTCCCCTGCTCACCGCATGGAGCGCTATAATCGGCGTCACCTACGAAGGCGGCCCAGTTTTCAAGCCGCTCTGCCATCCCCGGACTGCAATATAACTGATTCTTTGTGTCCCACTGACTTCTAGCATGGCTTAATGATAAAAGAGAATGGCTTGTGTATAGTGTCTACGTTGTTTTTGTGTGTGTCACTGTTTGTGTCACAAGTCTGTGTTTATTCCCTGAAGTGTCTGGTTAAGGTGTTTTTAGGTCTCCTGTTTGAAACATCTGGATAGTTTGTTCCTAACCAGTGAAGTAGGTGGTGGCGTGAAGAAGACTTTTTGTAAAGGGCTTCTGATTTTCTTTTTATGAGTGTAGAGATTGATGGTTCACCTAATTGTTCCTTATTACGAGTGTTTGGCGTGTATCTGTCTGCGCCGGTAATGGTACGTAGAACCTTGATCTGGAACGTGTAGAGTTTGTGCAGGTGCCTTGGACCACACTTCAGGACCATAGAGAATCTTCGGTAGAATGGAGGACCTGTACAGCCTCATCTTGGTTTGTATTTGTAGACCTGGGCTTTTGAGAAGGGGATACAGTTGGTTGAATGCTGTGTCACCCTTGTTTTTTGCCCTTGTTAATTGTCTGGCAAATGTTAGTCTCGGGTCGAGTACTAGACCAAGATATGTTACGTTGTTGCTCCAGTCTAATTCCCTCCCTGCTACCGTTATCTTTTTGTCTGGAGGAGTGAGTTTCTTGGTGAACATAATAGCCACAGACTTGTGAGCGTTGATTTTGACCTTCCAAGCATTGCACCGATTTGAAATGTCATCCAAGTCTACCTGGAGCATTCTTGTGATGAATTTGAGGTTGCTACAACTTCTGAATACCACAGTGTCATCTGCGTAGGGCGCCAGTTCGTTTTCTGCCAATTTGGCAAGTCGTTTGTGTAGATCGAGTATAGTGAGGGGCCGAGGACAGACCCTTGTGGGACTCCCGTCACAGCTTCCCTGATCGTACTTGTGTGTCTACCGCACCTGACAGAGAATTTCCTCTCTGACAGAAACGAGTCGATTATCCTGATCGTGTGTCCTGGAATGCCTAACTGGGCCATTTCATGCCAAACTTTGTCAAATGCTTTCTCGATGTCGAGAAAGACTGCTTCTGTACTGTGTTTCCTGTCTCTCGAGGGACTAATGAACGGTACTGTGTTCAGAGCGGAAGCCAAACTGCTCAGTGATGAGAAGGTTATTGTCAGAGAGGAATTTGGTGAGGCTTCTATGGATGAGAAACTCCAGTAGCCGGCCGCGGTGGTCGAGGGGACTGCGGCGCGTCAGTCACGGTCTGCACGGCCACTACGGTCGGGGGTTCGAATTCCCCCTCGGGCATGGATATTTGTGCCGTCCTTAGTATTAGCCAGTTCATAAGTAGTTTGTAAGTTTAGGGACTGATGATCCCGTAGTTAAGTCCCATAAGCTATACAAACATTTTTTGAGACACTCCAGTACTTTGCCAAGAAAGCACAGGAGTGAGACTGGACGGTAATTTTGAGGGAGAGTAGTATTTTTGTTAGGTTTTGGTAAGGTTATGACCTGATCAGTTTTCTAGGCTGGCGGGAAGTAGGTTAGGGCGAGGCATTGGTTGTATATGGATTTGAGGTAGGTGATTGCTTTTGGAGGTAGGTGTTTTAGGTGAGGGGCGCGGAGCTTGTCAGGACCAGGAGATTTCTTTGTCTCTAGCCGCTTGATGCAGCCGCACACAAGGCTATCGCAAACCGGCGTGAATTGAGTCTCTGGTCTTATATGCCTCAACTGAGCCACTCGTCCGAATACTTTTTCTTCCTGCCTTTGACTCACATCATTCGCAATGATGTGAGTTCGGAATTGCGACTCCAGCGATGTTGCCAGCACTGCCGCTTTCTCATCGTCATCATGAACTACTCCATTCTATCCTCTTAGTGGACTTTCTACCCTGGTGGAAGCCTTCAGTGCTTTGGTGATTCGCCATACCTTGTTCATATCTCTTTCTGCATCTCGCATATTTTCCTTTCCTCGGCTTCTAGGCTTCTAAGCAGGCAACGATCGGCCGGATCGCGGTATAACTGCCAAACCGCCGCGCCGCTTAGTGGCTATCAGCTCCAGAATATCAGGGGGCAGGTCCCTGGCGCCATGCTCGATGGTCCCCCCCCCCCCCCTGCATTACCGCACTGACAGCCAGTAATGTTCCTTCTGTAGGCGCGAGGCTGGCCGGGAGTTACGCAGTGTTTCTCCCGCAGGCATAGCTGCTGGCGCTCGGCCGTAGCTCCTCCCCTCCACGCTCGTCCCCTCGCTCCGCCTCTATACGCAGGAGCGCCTTCCTACATGACGCCAACTATAGTGTCGTTGCCGTGTGTCGCGACTGGAGCGGCCAGCGGCGTGGCTGAGGTGCGGCGTCCGCTACCTTGAGAGGGGTGTAGCTGGGCCGGCCAGCCAGTCAGTCAGCCAGCCAGTCAGCCGCCGCCATCCCTCAGCGCCAGGCGCGCTCACACACCGCCACCGCCGCCTTTGCCGCCACCTCAGCGAGAACCTCGCGGAATCGTCGTCCAGTGGTCGCCTCATGAACGCGTAACGTGGCGCCGCCATGACTGTTAAGCCTCCCCTCAAACACATGGGAGCGCTCCGCGCCGCGCCGTTCACGCCCCGCTCGCCGGCCGCGTACGCTCGCCGCAGATTAAAACTCGCGCCGCCTTCCGCGCCATTACGAAGTTCGCCACTCCTGCGGGACGATGAATTTTGTTTACGGCGGGCGCTTACTCCAGCCAGCGCCACGAACCGTTCCTCACTTAAGTCCGCTCGCTGCTAGCAACAGCGCGCCACCACCGCACCACCGTAGGGCCTGCAAAGCGCACAGTCCGCCGGACTTCGCACCACAGACTGCATACCGCGTAAAAGAGCGTCCTGTCCCCTGTCGTAGAACAGAGGGCGTCTCGCACTATAAGGCGCCCGCCGTCCCGTCAAAATGCTTTTACCGCTTCATAATATCAAAGCACGACGGTTAAACGATACCCACGAAAAGTTTCAGGACGCAACCCACTAACCATTCACATACGCTCATAATGGTGGTACTATCTGGCCCGTTTCATAAGAATTTAACTTCCTGATTGTTGTGCGTGCAGTGTGATAAATGTCGTTGAATGACATTGTAATAAAAGTTCCAGATCATGGCTCATATTTTATTAAATACCGCTACAGCTGTTACAGCTTTTAGCCATTACGAAGCGCGTCTACGATGTTTTGACGTTACATACTAACATCTGGCGTGACTGTTGTAAAACTGCAGTCAAATAATGACGTTTTTAGCTGCCAGGTTTTATGCAGCTTGTTACGCTAAAATGTTAAATTACAGAAAAGTTTTATATTCTGCGTAATTAGCAACAGTTCTGCCAAAGAAGATGAAACAACTGCCGCTATGGTTCCAGCAGCAGTCTCACATATTAAAAGAGTCTACGAAAACTAAAGTCAATCGGCCACACCAAACTACCCATTTCCTTCATTTTTGTTACAAACGAAAGGCATTCATGCACAGATTTGTCACCAATTATCACAATTTACATAACTCACGCCTTACTTTTTCTATACTCAAACTCAATTTCCTTCGGTGTATTGCTTACGGAGATGTCCTTGCTGTAAACTAACCTCAGACCGTCAGGCCATTCTACACGAACGACATCCTTAATTTTTCATTTAAACGAACGGTGTCCATTCGCAGATTCGTCATCAAGTATCAAAATTAAGTCTCCCCATCCTTTATTTTTACTGAGACGCGGTATCCTTCTCTCTTTGCATTGAATATTTTAATCGATTTGTTTTACGATATCTTCGGTTCTAATTAACGTACGCACTTCTTTTTGACCTAACAACACTCAGCGGATAAAGCTCTTAAAAACTTGCATTGATTGACTATGAAGAAAGCTATCCGTGAACATTCAACTTCCATCTTTCCCAACTTTTTTTTCATTCCACTAACGGGTCCTCTAGTTATTATTATTAGCGTATGCAGCCATTACAGCAATACGCCCAACGTACATTTAATAAGATTAGGGAAACCTCTTATAGGACATTAATTTTCAGTGTGACTCTTGTTCCTGGCCACGGTAGCCGAGCGGTATAAGGAGCCTCGCTGTAGAGCGCGCGGTTGCTTGCCGTCGGAGGTTCGAGTCCTCTCTGGGGCATGGGTGTGTGTGTTGTCCGTAGGTTAGTTTACCTAGGTTTAAGTAATTTGTAAGGTACGGGCTGATGATCACGCAGTTTGGTCCGATAGATTTACAAACATTTGAGCAACATTTCATTGTTTCTGTATTACCACAGTCACACGCAGTATCATTGGAAAAGCCCTACTTGTGCTTGTTATATTTGCACATCTTCTTTACTCCGGTGTCTAATCAGTTGTGCCCACACCTTCCTTGGTTGGTGAAAGTCAGGAACTAAGACTGTTACATCGCCTATCAGTTCTTGGTCACGTGTCCTTGTAGCTTGCCACTCACGTTTACACTCTGCGTCCTGTTTGAATCCTGTGGAGAGCTTTTGGACTCCTCCTATGTAAACGGCCCTTCTCAGAGCCAGTCTAGAAAGGTGCTTAGAATCCGCCAATTGAATGTTGATTGACTGTCCAGCAGTAAAGGGAACTTTATTTCGTACTTATGTTCCTTGCCGAGAAAAACTTTACGCTTTACTAGTACTCTAAAGCAGAACATTTGCCATCACTAGGCAATTACATCTCTTGTACTTGCAGTAATTTTGTGTCATGTTTGAGGGTATAATAAGGACTAGCTTCTCCTGGCCAGTCTATAGCATGACGCCTTAGACCACACGGCTGTTTCGCGCGAAGGACTATTTTGTACTAATTTCTTCCGTCGATCAACTTAAGGATTTCTTCTGTTATCCGAGATTTCGAAATGTTCAAATGTTTGTGTAGCTTATGGGACTTAACTACGGGGTCATCAGTCCCTAAACTTACAAACTACTTATGATCTACCTTATATTAAGGACGGCACAAATATCCAGCCCCGAGGGGGGATTCGAACCACCGACCGTAGTGGCCGTGCAGACCGTGACTGACGTGCCTCAGTCCCCTCGGCCGTCGCGGCCGGCCGAGGTTTCGACGAAGTGCTTTTCTTCTACCCATGTTTATCCAGCATCTCTCACTGCGACCGAATGTTACCGTTGCTTTAACAAAATTCTTTCAGTTGGTTCAAGTCTTTCATTCTTTTTGCTTACCCTATGTTCCGTACTTGTATTATTCTGCTATTTCGAGCTACCGAATTCCACTCACATATGATCACTACTTTATTTTCCGACTGTTTCCTTCGTGATAATATTTTGCCACCGAAATATCTTACCGAGGAGGCTGGCAAAGTGACTGGCCCTTTAACTCCTAACGACGTGTATATGGAGCAGCGGTGCACGGTGACATGAACGCCAGTGTCGCATATATACGTTTCGATGTTTTGTAAAAACGTACATCGACAAGCTGACCTACAGAGCCTCATGTGCTTGCTACTTGTACTAATAGCTCCACAATACAGCTTACGGACTGCACGAGACGCTATTTTTGATTACCTTTCGCGGCTTTTGGCGGTATTACAGTATAAGTGTGTGTTCAAACCAGTTGAAAACTGTGCAAGCGCATGTTGTCGAACGCCAAATTAGAAATATTGCTTATGAGCAGTGACAGTGAGGATGAATTTAAAGCCGGCCGCGGTGGTCGAGGAAACTGAGGCGCTTCAGTCACGGTCTGCACGGCCACTACGGTCGGGGGTTCGAATCCCCCCTCGGGCAAGGAATATTTGTACCGTCTTTTGTATAAGGTAGTTGATAAGTAGTTTGTAAGTTTAGGGACTGATGACCCCGTAGTTAAGTCCCATAAACTTAACAAACATTTGAACATTTTTGATGAATTTAAGCCGCGGTGAAGTAGCCGAGCGGTCTGAAGCGTCTCGCTGCGGAACGCGCGGTTGCTCGCCGTGGAGGTTCGAGTCCTTCCTGGGGCAAGTGTGTGTGCTTGTCCGTAGGTTAGTTTACCTAGGTTTAAGTAGTTTGTAAATTACGGACTGATGACCACGTAGTTTGATCCGATAGATTTACAAGCATTTGAACTTTTTTTATGAATTTGATTTTATTTCATCTTCTGGTGAGCATTTTTCTCCTGCAACAACGCAAAAACCGTTCATGTTACTTGTGTAATACGAACTCGTGGAAATGTGATGACGAACAGGACGCCATCACAGAGCGATCACCCGCAGTGAAAAGATAGGCGAGTCTCCACACAGCGTTAAGAGGTGGAAGCGGTCAGCCATGCGCAAACAGCTGCACAGTGAGAGGGTTAAGACGCAAAAGAGACCGACACGACCCTGAATACATCAGGTAATTAATGCTGTACTAGTAACTTAAGATGAGTTTCACAGTACTAGAACAAAAAGTCCCAGGCAATTGATAACGCTATGTCAATCATCTTGTAGCAACCAAAAAGGCTGTTGCTGTTCTTTAGTCTAGTTCGGCGCCCACACAGAAACACATCTGGCATAGTTCACATACCGTACAATGAGTTGTATTCCTAAGGCAAACAAACCATCACATTTTCGTGAGATACAGAGTTTATCTTGTACGTGTAATAAGGATGTTTAATGCGAAATAATACGTTTCCTACTATGTTTGGTTGTGTGGCCATCTTCCGCAACAGCTGTTAAAATTGATTATTAGAGGTAATCCGTCTTATGCTGACTGCAATAAAAAAATTTGTTTGATATCAGACTCGTTTCGCTTTTTTATTTTAAAAGCATCTCCTGTAGTCTGTAAATGATACAAAGATTTGTACAGTTTGTTTTCGATACATAGATTAAAAACAGCTTTTTAAAAACCTTTGTGCACAGTAGTCCTATGTGTTTTAACTTGAAATTCAGTCTAGTCACAGTGTTGTTATCTCCAGCCAACAAGACGGAGAAACAACAGTGAGATGTAAAGAAGAAACAACAACACTCTGAGTAGACTGACTTTCAAGTTGAAAACACATAGGTCTAACGTGCTAACGTGCACAAAATTTAAAAAAAAAAATTAAAAAAAATAAAAAAATACAACCTGCCTTTAATCTATGTATAAAAAAACAAACATTTACAGAGCACAGAAGATGCTTTTAAAATAAAAAGCGAATTGCGTCTGGTGTAAAACAAATCTCTTTACTGCAGCCAGCATAACACGGATTACCTCTAATAATCAATAATACGTTTTCATTGAGTACAGCTGTGCAACATTATTTTTGGAAAATACTATTAGCGAGGCACCGGTTGAAGAACAAGAATCCTATTTTCTTAATGATAACGTAGTCTATGTGCTGTAACAGCAGAATCCACTCCGCCGCGGTGGAGTAGCCGAGCGGTCTAAAGCGTCTCGCTGCGGAGCACGCGGTTGCTCGCCGTGGAGGTTCGAGTCCTCCCTGGGGCATGGGTGTGTGTGTTGTCCTTAGGTTAGTTTACATAGGTTTAAGTAGTTTATAAGCTAGGGACTGATGAACACGCAGTTTGGTCCGATAGATTTACAAACATTTGAACATTTTTTTAACATAATCCACTCCAATTACAGGAAGTAAGTCAGGGCAGTTTCTAATAAGGAGTGAATTGAATACTAATTAATTGGACAACCGTTAAAATGCACTTTCGGTGTCCGCGCTTGCGTGTAGACGTCAGCACGGCGCGAATAATGATGGGAAGAGAAAGCAGTCGATCATCGACGGTGTTCAAGGAGGAAATAAAAATGAGTTTATGTTCTACGCTTTGCAAGTACATTTTTGGAGTAACATATTCTTTTCTCGTGACCTGTTCCTAGAAAACACATGAGAGTCTTTCACGAGGTACAGTGCAAATGTTATTATAGCTACTTCGATTCACAACGACGAGGATGACACACTGACTGGCTACTTGAAGACCGATCGCGAATGACTGCATTCACTTCCGATCACTTATCGCGCGCCTACAAACAACTGCACGTCAAGCAGAAGACGCGGATACCTGAACTGCATTTTCACGTCGGCGACAGTATTTTTCTCTTCCTGCAACATTATTCATTATTGTCGCTGAGCCGTCACGTGGCAGGAAGCCAGCCCAGGATAACGTCGGCATAATGGGCGATGGCGATCGCGGCCGACGGCAGCCGAGCGGAGCCGAGCGCTCATCTTGCACGTCCGATGTTTGCGCGGAACAAAAACAAAAGAAGACTAATAAATGAAAGGCAGGCTGGAACCGGCTGGGCGGCGGCGGCGGCGGCGGCGGGCCGTTCACCTCGCGCGCGCAAAACGAACACCGAGACCACTAGCCCAGCGGGCCGGCCCCTGCCGCGCGGGCAACCGGATGGGCAGCCGAGCTGCGCGGGCGGCCTGCTCGCCAGGCGACTGCATCGGCGACGAGACGTAAACATCTGCGAAAGAATCCATTACTGTCGTGCCGCGGACACCTTCCGGAAGCTTTTGAAAGGCCTGAGGAATGCATCGAAACGAAACCACACAGTGTAGAACCACCAGAACTCGAGAACACACAGCCAGCAACGTCGGAGATTGCAAATTGACACTTGTACTACACATGTCAAATTCCCTCCCTTTTGCATCGTGGGAAACGTCGGAAAGCAGCTCTAACTCACTTCTAGCCTCATAACATGCGTTAGCGAATAAACTGTATGACATGTAAATATGACATAAAAGTTTTCTGGGTGTTGTACCGCGTCATGATGAAAGAAGGTTATTACTTTAATCTGGGTATACTGTAGCATTGGACGAAACGGCGGTTATTAAAGTAATAACCTTCTTACATCATGACGCGGTACAACACCCAGAAAACTTTTATGTCGGCTGAGTCTGCCGCAGAAGCCTACGTAATGATATGTAAATAGTTTTGATGCGTTAGACAACCACAACTGTTGCTGAAATTATTCTCATCGTCAATTAACACGTAAGCTGGCCGCAATGGCCGAGCGGTCTGCAGCGCGCCAGTCTCAATCTGTACGGCCGCTACGGTCGGGGGTTCGAATGGATGTTTGTATCGTCTTTATTATAAGGTATTTCATAAGCGGTTTGTAAGTTTAGGTACTGATGACCCCACACCCTTAAGCTTAAGAAACATATGAACATTTTTTTTAGTTAAAACGTATCAATTGTAAGAGATGATTCGTTCATCAGGATAAAATCGTACACGATCCTATTTGAAGTTGTCAATTCCATCTTACTGGTGGTTTCATGCTTGCAAAAGACTCATCAGATTCTATCACTGTAGAGGAAGATATCAAGCAGGTGATGAACTAGCATTTTTACTGACACGGTTTATTTAAATGGTTGTCCGAGGATGATAAGTGTTTCGTTTCGGGATTGACTACCATGAACAGGAGGTTATATATTCGTGTAAAAAAGTAAAAATTAGGACGGAAAACGTCGAAAAACTATAGACAAGAAGTTTATATTCACGGGACATGTCCATTAGTGTGTTCTGCGAAATCGATTAGCGTTGGGACCGTTTCACCCACGGGTACGAGGTCGATTCTGAAGCCCCAGGACAATTCCTAGCGGTAAAATGCGCCTGGTGTTCTCGTTGTTATAAACCGAAGGTAAGGGGTCAGGCGTGCGTGCCGCAACGAGAACATATGCGCGACCCGTACCGTCGGATCAGGAAATCTGATGCACACCTCTAGGAAATTGCTGGTCGTGTGCGACAAGTGTTTTGGCAGTGAATGGTGCGTATGGAGGATGGCCGCATGGGCACCTTGCTCCATACAGACCGTCGCCACATCCAGATGGCATTGCAGGACAGATCTGCATTTTCTACGACTCTGGAACAACAGTGGAGCACATGGTACACTATCTAGCACACGAAACTTCAAAGAGGATAATGCAGTCATGTTTGGGGGCGATCTTTTAATCGATTTATTGAAGACAAGAACCAAGATCGCTTTATATTGTGAAAAATGAAATCTAAGATACGAAGGTGGCAGTTAAACTGCCGAAACTGGTAAACTTAATTAAAAATATAAAGCGATCTTGGCTCTTCTCTTCAATAAACAGTCAAAAGAATGCTTTGCCAAGATCGCAATGTTTTTATTTTTACCGACAGGTTTCGGTACACAAGGTATCGTGTTCTGGACTCTGGTAGGTCGTTACATTTATGTTGTTACTGAAGTGCCCGACACTTTGCTTGAACCTTGAACAAATGTTAAGTCACACACAAAGTAATTGTAAATATATACCTCATATTGCACCACTGCTGTGCTGGTGAAATGTCTGCATGTTACAGGCGATATTCAATTCTGTAAATGGACCACTGATCTTCTTCAGCCTATCTTCTAACCCAAGTTGTAGGGCCAGTATTAACTTATGAGTTTCTACATTTCCAAGAAATTCCGACTGATTTTTCCCTTATGGTAGGTTGTACTCTTTTCGTTATTTTGTAAATAATGAGTATCTCCTATATTAATGGGATGTGTATAAGAATACATTTTAAGAAAAATCCCTTGCAGGTTTATAGTAATATGGGTAAGTTCCAACGAAAGAAATGTACGAAAAATAGGAATCGTGTACCGAGTATCTCTCCCGCCTCACTCTGAAGCCGTCTGACTGACTCTACGAACTCTAGCAATTAGTTGTTTCCAAGTCTGTGAGACATCACCTGAAATATTTGCTCAAGGACAATTGATGAGACCATCCAGTAGCAAGTTTTTGGCAGCTGAATGAGTAAAAATCTATGCGGAAAATTCCATGTCAGGAAGAAACCGAAGCAGATCAATCGCTTTGTAGGATTATCGAACCTACTGTTCGTGCATTTTCATGTTCCCGAACTTATAGAAAACTAGCTTAAACCCGCGGCTCCGCTCGCGTGTTGGTTGATTATGATAGATTAGCTATCTTACAGTAGTGTGCTATGAGACTGGTTTTGAAGGATGAAATGAAATACAATACCTTCTTTAGAAACAAACATTTTTAATCAAAATTCAAATAAAAAATTATGTGAAGTGCTTAATGATTTACAATAAATAATACATACATTATTCCTCATAGCCTGTGTTGCAATATCTCAACATGTATGGTGAGAGTAATGTCCAAATTCATTTTAATTTCATTTTAGGGCATTCTGGTAAACTGCGTTATTTGTATTAAAAGAAATTTCTTTTTTACTGCTTTATTTATTTATTCTTATATTTCCTTAGTCGTATGATTATCCTTATAGAGAAAGACCTGAAGACATTGTAGCACACATAGACCAAATATATGGTCTGTGGCATCACGTTTCGCTGTATGTAACCTCCTTTCTATAGAGTCGCAAACGTCATCGCTGGCCTTCAGTCCGAATTTTTTAAATAATTTGACGACTTTCAACCACCATATCTTCCACCCCGTTATAGCTATCGGCATGGAACTGCTATGGTGTACAACGGGAGACTTCGGACAAAATTACACACAGACCATTCGTTTGCGTTCTGTAGTTTTCGCTGCAGAGTGAAATATTAACACACAAACACACACACACACACGTAGAATTTTATATACACCGATAACTTTCCATCCCAATATACTCCACCCTTTTATCATTATCAACCCTCAAGCAACAATGCAACCAATAAAACCGTTTTCAAAGAGTAAATGTAATTTTCAAAGAGTAATTATTGTTCGGCATTTCTCGTTATATTCTTTAAATTACTAAATATCTGTCAGATCGATATAAAACCTTGCCTAAAACCCTCCTCAGGTATAAATTAGTAACTGTACAAAAATTTAAGTCTCTGCGTCTTGTCGTTTGGACGTGATAAGCCTACACCGAACAGACATCCACATTAATATATATATATAGATAAATAGCTATCCTATCGCCATAAAACAGTGCCTAAAGCCTTTCCCGGGTAGGCATTAGTGACTGTACAAATTTTTAGCTCTTTATGTCTTGTGGTTCAGACGTGATAAACATACACCGAACAGACACATTTATAGATATAGATTTTCAGCAACCAGTGGTAAATATTTTGTTTATTCAGATCAAGGTTTCGATCACTGTGTGATCATTATCAATGACTGATCATAAAATATGCCACATTCGCCAATGACGAACGCTGACGTCAGATGTGTAAAAACTGTAACAGCTGCATCATTATCAAACGTAATCTCCAACATGGAGGTCGAAAACTTTTATATGGTTTAACTGTTTGTTTTAAGCACAGTGATCTAAATCCAGATCTGAATAAACAAAATATTTACGGCTAATTGCTGACAAATGTCTATTAATCAAAATAATCGGTCGTTGAGGACAAGAGACACAATGGAATCAAGCCTGAAATTCCTGACCTTCTAATGAACGAGTAAAGTAAATACATTTAAATAGTGTCCATTTTAAAGATTTTATTTTAGAGAAGCTTATGATTCTAAGTAAACGAATGTTCTGGGACATGTTCTAATCCATGAGAAATTAAGTTCGGTGGATGATTAACAGTAATACATTTTTTTTTCGGTCTCGTGAGAAAGATTTAAAAAATATTCTACGTAATAACCACGAGAAGAATTTCCACAGGCGGGAGGAAGCCAAGAAGTATTTCCTATTAAAGGACTTCAGAAGTTTGACACAGTAAAATTCAACTGTTGGCAAATTTTTATAGAGCAAGGTGCTGATGCTTACAAGAACTATAAAAGTATTCGATGCAATCTTATTAAAGCGATACGTATCTTTAATGTTTACCATGAAAAATAGTTTGATAACTGGGGAAACGTCTCGTGAACCATGTTCTGAGTTTTAACGATAACTGAAGGAACACAATCTGAATCACAACTTCTTTCATTAATGAAAACGGCATAAATGCAGATTCTGTAAACCTAACCATAATTATTGATAATCGAAAAAGTGAAACAGAAATAACAACATGTACACAGCTTTGATGCAAATCTTGCATAAATTACAGTACAACTCATTTTAGCTCAGTTCATGAAAAAATACAATTCGTAACTCTCTGTGCGTGACGCGGTGACATTTCCACCTGCTAAAGCAGTTTCACAGGCTACTACATGATTCAACCCTTATCTTAAGGTCACGTCTGATAGTAGTTGGGTTGGTCAACGAAAGATGTATCTAATATTAGGAGACTTCACCAAAGGTGGTGAATATGTAAAAGTTATATAGAGCAGGCATAAATAGCGATAAAATACGCGATAATAATCGATTCAGTACCGTACTCTGCCTTCAAGACGGCTTTCGTTTTAAAGCAGTAAATACTCTAATTTGTATCTACACCGGTACAGCGTCGGTTATCTTATTGGTACCTTACGAATGGTTTACATCGTATGTAAACCATCTCCCCGCCATATGCCTTCGCGCTTAGCTTGTCTCTAATTTTGACTATGTCGTTATCGAGTTAAGTATGGGAGTGTTTTGTCTTTCATGAGTTGCGGTGATCGTTCTTACCACTAAAAACCTTAAGCGGGTAAGAACACGTAGATAATGTCGTGGGAAAGGCGAACCAGAGACTGCGTTTCATTAGCAAAAACCTTAAAAGATGGAACAGAACTACTAAAGAAACTGCATACACTACGCTTGTCCGTCCTTTTTTGGAGTATTGCTGCCCAGTGTGGGATCCTTATCAACCAGGTTTGCCGGAGGACATCGAAAGAGTCCAAAGAAGGGCAGCTCGTTTCGTATTGTAACGATACAGGGGAGACAACGTTACGGAAATGATACAGGATCTGGAACGGGAATCATTACAACAACGGCGATTATCGCTGCGGCGTGGGCTACTTACGAAACTCAAATCGCCAACATTCTCCTCCGAATGCGAAAATATGTTGTTGACTCCCACTTACATAGGTAGAAATTATCATCAGAATAAAATACGAGAAATCAGAACTCGAACGGAGAGATTCAGGTGTTCTTTCTTCCCGCGCGCTATTCGAGAATGGAATGGGAGATAAATAGTATAACGGTGGTTCGATGAACCCTACGCCCGGCACTTAAAAGTGATTTGCAGAGCATCCCATGTAGATGAAAATGTAGAATAACTCAAATATACAAAAACGTTTATCGGGCTAGAGTACTCTATCCTCTTCGGACGTTAAAATAAATTTGTAACAGATGCATAATGCTTCTCCCTTCACAAAATTCTTCAGGACACTTCAGCACAGCTCCCATCAATTTGCAGACATTTATGGATTATTTCGTCATAATATTATTACCTTTGTTGTTACGCATGTGATAAAATGTTCTCTTAACTATCCATCTCTGTTGAAGCGCTTTAGCCGGCCGCAGTGGCCTAGCGGTCTGCTGCGCGCCAGTCACAGTCTGCACGGCCGCTACGGTCGGGTGTTCGAATCCCTCTTGGGCATTGATGTTTTTGTCGTCTTTAGTATAAGATGTTTTATAAGTAGTTTGTAAGTTTAGGGACTGATGAGCCCGCAGTTTAGTCCCTTAAGCTTAACAAACATTTGAACATTTTTGAAGCGCTTTCTAGCAAGGACCGACTGCATTCTTAACCACCTCTGCATTATCTCGCTAACCGTCTCGACGAATTAGATTATATTAGATTAATACTTGTTCCATAGATCATATATACGACATTTCGTAACGATGTGGAACGTGTCAGTTTAGTAAATGTTTTCTATACTTGACAATCGATATCTTAAGGATTTTTTTTTTTAAGTTTTATTGTAGAAGGAGTTGCCATTCAGAAATTCCTTAAATTTCTTTTTAAATACTAAGTGGCTATCTGTCAGACTTTTGATGCTACTCGGTAAATGGCCAGAGATTTTTGTGGCCGCATAATTCACCCCTTTATGAGCCAAAGTTAGTTTTAACCTTGAATAGTGAATATCATCCTTTCTCCTAGTGTTGTAGCTATGCACACTGCTATTACTTTTGAATTGGGATGGATTGGTAATAGCAAATTTCATGAGTGAATATATATATATTGTGAAGCTACAGTGAGTATCCCTAGATCCCTAGCAAGACACGGTTCCCCCTCTTTTAGAACATTCTTCCCTATTTTAACAGCCGCAGTAGACATCTACATCTACATGCATACTCCACAAGCCACCCGATAGGTGTGTGGCGGTGGATTCTCCCTCCTATTCCAGTCATGTATTGTTTGCGGAAAGAAAGACTATCGGTATGCCTCTGCCTCTGTGTGGGCTCCAGTCTCTCTGATTTTATCTTCATGATCTCTTCGCGAGATATACGTAGGAGGGAGCAATATACTGCTAGACTCCTCGGTAAAGATATGTTCTCGAAACTTCGACAAATGCCCATATCGAATGACATAGCGTCTCTCCTGCAGAGTCTTACACTGGAGTTTAACGATCATCTCCGTAACGCTTTCTCGATTACCAAATGATCCTGTAACGAAACGCGCTGCTCTCCGTTGGATCTTTCCTACTTCCTCTATCAACCCCACCTGGTACGGATCCCACACCTGTGAGCAGTATTCAAGCAAACAAGTGTACTATAACCTACTTCCTTTGTTTTCGGACTGCATTTCCTTAGGATTCTTCCAGTGAATCTAAGTCTGGTATCCGCTTTACCGACGATTGATTTTATATTGTTCCATTTTAAATCCCTCCTAATGACTACTCCCAGATACTTTATGGAATTAACTGCTTCCAGTTGCTGCCCTGCTATAGTGTAGCTAAATGATACAGGATCTTTCTTTCTGTGTATTCGCAGCACATTACACTTGTCTACATTGAGTTTAAATTGCCATTCCCTGCACCATGCGTCTATTCGATACAGACCCTCCTGCATTTCGGTACAATTTTCCATTGTTACAACCTCTCTATATACTACAGCGTCATCTGCGAAAAGCTTCAGTGAGCTGCCGCAAGGTTATTTATATATATTGTGAACAGCAACGGACCCTCGACACTCCCCTGTGGCACACCTGACGTCACTCTTACTTCGGAAGACTTCTCTCCATTGAGATTGACATGTTGCATTCTGTTATCTAGGAACTACTCAATCCAATCACACAATTGGTCTGATAGACAATATGCTCTTACTTTTTTCATTAAAAGTCTGTGGGGTATTATATCAAACGCCTTGCGGAAGTAAAAAAAAAAAAAAAAAAAACACAGCATCTACCTGAGAACCCGTGTCTATGGCCCTCTGAGTCTCGTGGACGAATAGCGCGAGCTGGGGTTCACACGATAATTGGGGGTACTTGTTCGATAACGAAAATGGAATAGCCTTAGCCGAATGGGCTGACAACAATAACATTTCCTTGCTCTTCGACGCTAAAGACTCCAGCACACTTTTCTCAGCCTGTTGGCACCTTTGTGTCATCACTGTGTAACTTCAATTTTAAAGTGTGTGTTGTACGAACTGAAGCTTAGGCACGTACTACTTGTACAAAAATGCAAAATAGGAATATCTTAATTTGAGAAGTAAATGTATAACAGAAAACTGTAACACATCGTTTGACTATCGATACATTCTTTACAAATGTACAAAATGTGTGAGCACTAGAACCTAGCTGACACGCGAGTAAATGAATGCAAAAGCACGCTCTACTGCCGTTGCGGGCAAATAAAAGTTTGTTCAGACAGAGCAAGAAATAGTGCTGGCTTTGCGCTTGAATTATGAACGACCAGAGGACAATGCGCTGCGCAGTGAAGCACGCGACGGTTCAATGGATGTGGATGATTTGAAACTGTTGGGGCGAATAATCCATCAGTTGTCGATTAAGCGCATTCCAACAGCCGACAAACGGAGAACTCGTCCGGGCGTGTGTCAGCCGCGGGCAGCCAACTATGAAAGGTTTGAAAGGCTCCGGGATACGACCCGCATATTATGCAACATTAACCGAGTAGGGTGGCGTGCAATATACGCTGAAAAGCCTGCAAACACTGACACCGAACGGAGAGCAGGACTGCGTCACGTGATATTCCGCGCAACATACTGTTCAGGATATTTAAAAGGATGTTGGACTGTTTAAATATAGTGTATTCATTGAAACTTGTTTTAAAAGAAATATAAATCGTTGCAAGAGTAATTATTTATTTACACGATACATCTGACAATTACTTATTCGAATCAAGTAATTTACCCGGTGTTAAGCCGTACAGAGATCACAGGAGGCATTTTTTCGGCCATCGTCTCGACCAAGGAAGATAGAATCTTGGAACAGGGTTTTCGTATTTCTTCCTGGTCACCTTGTTTCATGTTCCCCATTGTGACACTAAAGCTTGAATGGTATCTTTGGTAACAGTATACAGGGTGTCCCAGCTATCTTGTCCACCCAAAATATCTCTGGAACAAGAACAGCTATTGGAAAACTACCTTCACCGGTATCAATGTACGGCTGAGGCCCATGAATGTACATATTTGGAAACATTCTAAAACCAAAGCAAATGTGTTTTTAACACAAACTTATGTTTTTTTTTAAATGGACACCCTATATTTTTTCTTCTGCAATCCAGAGCATGACAAATCACATAAACAATGGCGTTAATTGCATCGCAATATTCCAATTACATCCCGAGATATTGCGACGCGAAGTTGACGCTTCAAATACGCGAAACGCGCGGCTCGCGCACGTCCTGAGTCTCAGGCGAGAACCCCATGCTGCTCAGGACGGGCGCTAGCCGCGCGTTTCGCGTATTTGAAGCGTCAACTTTGCGTCGCAATATCTCGAGATGTAATTGCAATATTGCGATGCAATCAACGCCATTGTTTATATGATTTGCCATGCTAGGGATTGCTGAAGAAAAATATAGGGTATCCATTAAAAAAACAGAAGTTTGTGTTAAAAACACATTTGCTTTCGTTTTAGAATGTTTCCAAATATGTACATTCATGGGCCCCAGCCGTACATTGATACCGGTGAAAGTCGTTTTCCAAAGCTGTTATTGTTCCAGAGATATTGGGTGGACAAGATAGCTGGGACACCTTGTATAATCTAGTAATATATAAACATTTTAAGGTTCTTGGATGTGTTGCGGGTCAAAGGTAAGCATAGTGAGGTAATGAACGTTTATTTCAATTTTGCCGAATAAAGACATGTTTTGAGACCATCGCTGTTATATGAAATAACGTGTTGTTTATGAACGGCAAACAGCCATAACCGTTTTTAGATTACTGTATGTAACAGGATCTGTCACCGGTTCCGAATTTATACAGTTCATCAAATGTTCAAATGTTTGTAGAGTCTATGTGACTTAACTACGGGATCATCAGTCCCTAAACTTACAAACTTCTTATGAACTAGCTTATACTAAAGACGGCACAAACATCCATGCCCGAGGGGGAATTCGAACCCCGACCGCAGCGGCCGTGAAGACCGTGACTGGCACGCCGCATACCGCTCGGCCCCCGCGGCCGGCATATAATTCATCATCAGACGGCATCATCCTATAATAATGTGGTAAATTGATTTAAAGCTTTTTTTTCCCTAGGAGACACAATAATCATAGTTACAAAGCTGTAGTAAAGCTTGCATAATGATGAAACCTATTTTCATTGTTCATATTGAGAACTTATTGTTGTTACTCACACTGAGCAAATCACATTATTAACGGTATTTGAGTTCCCAGAAGAACACAAATTGCTTATCATTAAAATTAATTTTTATTATGCATCATATGTCTGACTCAAACTGGAACATATGCAAACTTTTACATAGATTGCAGAGAACACGAGTGCCACAGACGCTTATACAATGATAAGCCGGCCGCGGTGGCCCAGGGGACTAAGGCGCTCCAGTCACGGTCTGCACGGCCACTACGGTCGGGGGTTCGAATCCCCCCTCGGGCATGGATATTTGTGCCGTCCTAGTTCGTAAGTAGTTCATAAGTAGTTTGTAAGTTTAGGGACTGATGACCCCGTAGTTAAGTCCCATAGACTAAAAAAAAAATTACAAAACTTACTTCAGATATATGTCATTAAATACAGATATGAAAAATTTTTTCACAACATTCAGAGTTATTTTCAAAGAATACAAAGATGTCCCCCTCATGAACCACAGACATTGCCAATGTAGGGTGAATTGCGTGCCTCAACGATATGAACTAGCTTATACTAAAGACGGCACAAACATCCATGCCCGAGGGGGGATTCGAACCCCGACCGCAGCGGCCGTGAAGGTGCAACCGCAGCGGAAGTGTATCTGTGGAAAGGTCAGACAAACGTGTGGTTCCTGAAGAGGGGCAGCAGTCTTTTCAGTAGTTGCAGGGGCAACAGTCTGGATGATTGACTGAGCTGGCCTTGTAACATCAGCTAATGTGGCTTTGCCATGCAGTTACTGCGAACAGCTCAAAGCAAGGGGGAACTTCAGCCGTTACTTTTCCCAAGGACATGCAACTCTACTGTATGAACATATGATGATGGCATCCTCTCGGGTAAAATATTCCGGAGGTAAAATAGTCCCCCATTCGGATCTCCAGGCGGTGACTACTCAGTGGGATGTCGTCATCAAGAAAAACAAAACAGGCATTCTACGGATCGGAGCGTGGAATGCTAGATGGCCGGCCGCGGTGGCCGAGGAGACTGAGGCGCTCCAGTCACGGTCTACACGCCATTACGGTCGGGGGTTCGAATCCCCCCTCGGGCATGGATATTTGTGTCGTCTTTAGTATAAGGTAGCTGACAAGTAGTTTGTAAGTTTAGGGACTGATAACCCCGTAGTTAAGTGCCATAAGCTTAACAAACACTTGAACTTGAATGCTAGATCCCTTAATCGGGTAGGAAAATTAGAAAATTTAAAAAGGGAAATGGATAGATTGAAGTTAGATATAGTGGTGAAGTTCGGTGGCAGAATGAACAGGATTTCTGCTCAAGTGAATACAGGGTTACAAATACAAAATCAGTTGTTGGTAACGGAGAACTAAATCTAATAATGATTAAGAAAATAGTAAAGCAGGTAAGTTACTATGAAAATCATATGAACGCATTATCGTAGCAAAGAGACACAACGCCAACATCCGGCCGTTGTGACCGAGGGGACTGCGGCGCGTCAGTCACGGTCTGCACGGCTACTACGGTCGGGAGTTGGAATCCCCCCTCGGGCATGGATATTTATTCTGTCCTTAGTGTTAGCTAGTTTATAAGTAGTTTGTAATTTTAGGGACTGATGACCCCGTAGTTAAGTCCCATAATCTATACATACATTTGAACTTTGAACAACGCCAACACCAGCCATAGTAGTAGAAGTTTATATGCCAACTAGCTCTGCTGATGACGAGGAGATCGAAGAAATCTATGAGGAGGTAAAAGAAATTATTCATACACTTAAGGGACAAGAAAGCGGGAAGTCGGTAGTAGAAAAGGTAAGAAAAGGAAAGGTAGTAGGTGAATAGGACCGGGTGAAAGGAATGAAAGAGGAAAATAGGTTTCATACCTGGAAGAAACGAGGAGACACTAGAAAGTACCAGACTGACTTTATAACTGTAAGTAATAGGTTTAAAAACCAGGTATTAAACTGTAAGTCATATCCAGGGACACATATAGACTCAGACCATAACTTATTGTCATTATAACTTAAAAGACTACAAAAACGTAGAAAATTAAGGAAATTGAACCTAAATAAATTGAAGGAACCAATGGTGGTTGAGACTTTCAGAGGGAGAATTAGGCAAGGATTGACCGACACAGGGGAAAGATATACAGTAGAAGAGGAAAAGGTAGCTCTGGGAGATCATGAAAGTCGCAGAGGATCATATAGGCAGAAGGACAAGGCTTAAGAGGATAACACAGGAGGAATTGAACTTAACAGATGAAAGCAGAAAATATAAAAAATGCAGCGAGTGAAGCAGGTAAAAGGGTGTACAGACGTCTGAAAAATGAGGTTGAAGGAAGTGCAGACTGGCTAAGCAGGAGTGGTTAGAGGACAAATGCAAGACCACAGAAGAATGTGTAACTAGACGAAAGATAGATACCGCCTATAGGAAAATAATATTAACAAAATTTGGAGACAAGAAAAGCAGCTGTATGAATATCAAGAACTCAGATGGAATATCACTACTAAACAAAGGAAGGAGGAAGAAAGCTTAGTGTTTAACGTCTCGTCGACATCTTGGTCATTAGAAACGGAGCTAACGCTCGGAGGTTTGGATAAGGATGGGGTCCGCGGTGGAGTAGCCGAGCAGTCTAAAGCGTCTCGCTGCGGAGCGCGCGGTTGCTCGGCGTGGCGGTTCGAGTCCTCCCTGGGGCATGGGTGTGCGTGTTTGTCCTTAGATTAGTTTACCTACGTTTAAGTAAATGCAAACGTAGGCTTCCGCGGCAGTTGTCACTATCAATAAAATTCTTCTGGGTATAATACCGCGTCGTCATTTTGTAAACTTTGCCGACGTTTCGGCCACTGTTGCAGGCGGCCTTCATCAGGGTCTGTGTCTGACACATACCCTGATGAAGGCCGCCTGCAACAGTGGCCGAAACGTCGGCAAAGTTTACAAAATGAGGACGCGGTATTATACCCAGAAGAATTTTATTGATACGTTTAAGTAGTTTGTAAGCTACGGACTGATGACCACGCAGTTTGGTCCGATAAATTTACAAACATTTGAACATTGGATAAGGATGGGGAAGGAAATCGGCCGTGCCCTTTGAGAAGAACCATTTTGGCATTTGCCTGGAGTGATTTAGGGAAATCGTGGAAAAACTAAATCTGGATGGCCGGCGGAGGTGGATTTGAACCACCGTCCTCCCGAATGCGAGTCCAGTGTCTTACCACTGCCCCACTTTACTCGGTACTAAGCAAAGAAAGGAAAGCTGAGAGACGGAAGAAGTATATAGAGGGCCTATATATAGGAAATAAATTTGAAGGCAGTGTTATAGAAATGGAAGACGAAGTAGAGGAAGATGAGGAAAAAAAGTTCAAATGTTTGTAAATCTATCGGACCAAGCTGCGTGGTCAGTCAGTAGCTTACAAACTACTTAAACCTAGGTAAACTAACCTAAGGACAACACACACACACCCATGCCCCAGGGAGGACTCGAACCTCCACGGCGAGCAACCGCGCGCTCCGCAGCGAGGTGCTTTAGACCGCTCGGCTACTCCACCGCGGCAGGAAGATGAGAAAGGAGATACGATACTGCGAGAAGAATTTCACAGAGCTCAGGCGGATTTGAGTAGGAACAAGGCCCCTGGAGTGGATGATGTTCCGTCCGAACTGCTATCATCGTTAGGAGAGCCAGTCATGAAGAAATTGTCCACCTGGTATGCAAGACAGAGACAAGGGAAACACCCTCCGACCTCAAGAAGAACATTCCAAAGAAAGAAATTGCAGACAAGTGTGAAAATTACGGAACTGTCAGGAAACTAGTCATTACTTACAGACCAATGGAAAAACTGGTGGAATCGGATCTTGGGGAAGAAAACTTTGGATGGGTTCGGATAGGAGGACTAAACTACTGAGGTTATCAGTCCCCCGGTGGGGAAGGGAAGGAGTGAGGATAGGAAAGGTGGGAGGAAGGAAGACTGCATTAGTTCGGGGCCCCGTGCTCGCCACGCACGTACTCAAGAAAGAACCGTGAGCCCCCTGGTGGGGGGGGGGGAGCATTACTTTGGATTTAGGAGAAATGTAGGAACACGCAAGGCAATACTCACATTAAGAGTTATCTTAGAAGATAAAAAATGTTCAAATGTTTGTAAGGCTTATGGGACTTAACTACGGGGTCATCAGTCCCTAAACTTACAAACTACTTATGAACTACTTACGAACTAGGATGGCACAAATATCTATGCCCGAGGGGGGATTCGAACCCCCGACCGTAGTGGCCGCGCAGACTGTGACTGAACCGCCTCAGTCTCCTCGGCCACCGCGGCCGGCTCTTAAAAGATAGGTTAAGGAAAAACAAACCAACGTTCTTAGCATTTGTAGATCTGGAGAAAGTTTTTCACAATGTTGAATGGAATAAATTCTTTCAAATTATGAAGGTAGAACAAGTATAGTATAGGGAGCGAAGAATTAGTCAACTGATACTAGAACCAGACATTAGTTATTAGAGGCGAAGGCTATGAAAGGGATGCATTGATTTGGAAAGGAGTAAGACAGGATTGTAGCCTTTCCCCAATGATGTTCAATCTGTAAATTGAGCAAGCTGGGAATGAATGCAAGAAGACATTTGGAGATGAAATAGAGGTTCAGGGAGAGGAAATAATTTTTTTCTGTTTGCTGATGACATAGTAATTCTGTCAAAGACAGCAAAGTACTTAGAGTACCAGCTGAACGGAATGGACAGTGTCCTGAAAGGAGGGTATAAGGTAAACATTAACAAGAGCAAATCCAGGGTAAGGGAATGTAGTCTAAGAAAATCAGGCAATGATGAAGGAATTATATTAGGTAATGAGAGGATAAAAGTAGGGGTAAAGTTTTGTTATTTGAGTAGCAAAATAACTTCTAATGGCCAAAGTAAAGAAGATATAAAATGCAGAATGGCTGTGGGAAGAAAATCGTTTCTGAATAAGCAAAATTTGTTGACATCCGACATTATTACGGTCAGAAAAAGGCCAACGGTTTGACAATTGACGGTAGAGTCTTAAACTAGTCCTAATTACAAAATTGTGCAAGTGTGACTGACAATATAAATTGTTTTCATAATATTAGTATTTGCTGATCCTGCACCATTTTTCGATGAATTTTCATAAGTTAATTTAAATGCTAGGAAATCCTTTCTGAAACATTTATCTGGAGTTTAGAATTGTGTGGTAGTGAAACATGGACGATAAGGAGTTGAGTCAAAAAGATGATAGCTTTTGACATATGGTGCTACAGACGAATGATGTTTAGGTGGGTAGATGACGTAAATAACGAGGTCCTCTATAGAATTTGGAAGAAAAGGAGTTACTGACATATCCCGCTTAAGAGAAGGAATACGTTCATGGGACAGATTCTGAGACGTCAAGGAATCGTCAACTTAGGATTAGAAGGAAGTGTGTGTGGTAAAAATCGTAGAGGGAGACCGAGGGATGAATACATTAAGCAGATTCAAGAGGATGTAGGTTGCCGAACTTATTATCAGATGAAGAGATTTGCACAGTAGAGGGTAGCGTGGAGAAGTGATGACAACAACAACAATAACAACAACAGAAATGTATGTTAGTGAACATGTACAATTCTTATGTGTTGTTTATATATCGTGTTATGACAGTTATGAATTATTCTAATTGTATATATCAAAATTTTTACGCCATCTCACTTGGATTGATGAAGAAGGAAATATGTTGATGTTCTCCGTGATCATTATTGAAAGGGTTTCTGTTGCCATGTGGGCTACAAATGTGTATTTGTTGAAGTTGCTAAATATATTTTACGGCAAGAAGTCCGGCACAGGAAGCAGGTGGGTCCGGCTACTTTGTGGTGACAGAATTCCAACTAGAAATGGCCCGTTGATGCCAGACGTCAAGAGGAGCAGGGGTAGCGGGTAGGTCCTGCTCTCTCCCAGGTCAGCAGACATTTCGCTGTTCCCTCCCAGCTAGGGAGGGCCTGGCTTACAGCGCCATCGACGGGGGAAACAAGGCAGGAGGCCAGTAGGGCGACTGGTAACTGGAGCCAGGCCATAGTGTTGTTGTTGTGGTGTTCAGTCAGCAGACTGGTTTGATGCAGCTCTCCACGCTGCCCTGTCCTGGGCAAGTCTCTTCATCTGAGAATACGTTCGGCAACCTACATCCTTTTGAATCTGCTTACTGTATTCGTCCCTCGGTCTACCTCTATGATTTTTACCTCAGAGACTTCCCTCTAACGCCAAGTTGACAATTCCTTGATGTCTCAGAATGTGTCCAACCAATCTATCTTCTCTTAGTCAGGATATGCCAGAAACTTCTTTTCTCCCCAATTCTGTTAAGCACCTTCTCATTAGTTACGTGATCTACCCATATAATTTTCATCATTCGTCTGTAGCACCACATTTCGAAAGCTTCTATCATCTTTTTGTCTGAACTCTTTATCGTCCACGTCTCACTCTCACACAATGCCACACTCCAGACAAATGCTTTCAGAAAGGACTTCCTAACATTTAAATTAATATTGGAAACGCTTTTCTTCCCATAGCCATTATGCATTTTATATCTTGTTTACTTCGGCCATCAGAAGTTATCTTGCTACTCAAATAACAAAAGTCATCTACTACTTTTATTGTCTCATTACCTAATCTAATTCAGCATCACCTGATTTTCTGACATTCCATTCCATTACCCTCGTTTTACTCTTGTTAATGTTCATTTTATATCTTACTTTCAAGATACTGTCCATTCCATTCAATTGCTCTTCCAGATCCTTTGCGGTCTCTGACAGAATTACTGTGTTATTGGCAAACCGGAAACTTCGTATTTCTTCACCCTGAACTTTAATTCCCTCTCTATATTTGTCCTTCCATTCCTTCACTGCTTGCTCAATGTACAGATTGAACAACATTGGGGAAAGTCTACAACCCTGTCTTATTCCCTTCGCAACCTGTGCGTCCCTTTCTTGCCCTTCGACTCTAACAACCGCTGTCTGGTTTTTGTATTTGCTCTTCGCTCCCTATATTTCACCCCTGCTACCTTCAGAATTTGAAAGAGTGTATTGCAGTCGACATTGTCAAAAGCTTTCTCCAAATCTACAACCGCCAAAAATGTAGGTTTGCCCTTCCTTAGCCTATCTTCTAATATAAGTCGTAATGTGAGTATTGCCTCCCGTGTTCCTACATTTCTTCTAAATTCCAACTGATCTTCCCCGAGGTTGGATTCCACAAGTTTTTCAATTCGTCTGGAAATAATTCATTTTAGTATTTTGCAACCATTACTTATTAAACTGATAGTTCTATCAGACCAACAGACCAGTAATACTGTGGAGTCTGTGATTCCAGAGCTTAACGATTGTGCGCATATAAAGCGCCGTCGCGCGTGCCAGGACGTTGACCAAGGCTAGACCCCCTCTCCGCTTAGGGAGTGTGAGGGTGTCGTACTTGACCTTGAAGATGTGACCGTTACTGACAAAGTAACCAAAGGCTGCTTGGATCTGTCGTGCCATCGCTCTAGGAATTGGTAAAATTTGTGCAATGTGTGTTATACGGGATGCCATATAGATATTTATGAATTTCACCTTCTGTATCATGTCCATCGCTCGCAACAACTGACTTCGAACTCCAGTCCTGATGTTCTGAAGTAGTCGCCGAAAGTTCATGACTGTGGTACGACGGATGTCTGGAGTGAAAATTATTCCCAGGCAGCGGAGAGTCTCTGTAGTTCTGAATGGGGCTACGCTTCCATCTGGGAGTCCCTGTCCAATGTTCATCGCGCAGGATTTGGCTATATTCATATGGCTACCCGCTCCGCTGCCATATTTCTCGATCAATCGCATCGCCTCCTGTACCTCCTCTTTGGTACGTACGATGAAGACGAGATCGTCTGCGTAGGCGCGGCAATTGAATGTATGTCCCCGCAGGGTGATCCCTGATAACAGACTTTGCAAGCCACAGAGAAGGGGTTCTAATGCGATGACATACAGTATCGTTGACAGAGGACAACCCTGTCGTACTGATCGTGCGATTGGTACTGGTTCTGAAGTTCGTCCGTTGACCATCACCGTCGACGAAGCTCCACGAAGGAGGCGCATAATTACGAGGACAAAGGCGGGAGTCTAAAAGAGATTCCACCGCCTGAACATCAAGGGTACGATGGATCGTCCGTGGTACCTCTCTCAATGCCACAGCGTCAGGCTCTTCTTCACGCTCTTCTTCAGGCGGTAATGAGCTGCGAAGGCCTTTGCAATGTCCGCCTGTGAGTTCAGTCGGCGACCGTCAGGTAAATCTAAAGAGGAAATCAGTGCTTGTCGACAGCGTCTGAGGTTTGTGACAACGTGATGCATGGAGGGTGTTTCGCCATTGATGTTGTCGTGACAGCACGCTCGTACCACGACACCCTCCAATTGGCGTCGAGTGAGGGCCAAAATCTTTGCCTTGACACGTTGGGCTTCGATATGACGTTCTGGTGACGGTGGATGTTCCATAAGGTCCCGCAGGATCATGTAATAAAATTCTGTCGTGTGTCGGTGCCACTGCATACGTTCCTTGCCATACCGGAGCAGAGTGCGGCGTAAGGCAGGCTTTACACAGTGTACCCACCACAGAAGAGTGGACGAGTATTGTGTGAGGCGTCTTTCGCAGGATTCCCACGTATCCTTCACCCTGTCTCGACATTCCGGTTCCTTTAAATAGGCGATGTTTAGTTTCCATTGGCCCCGACTGCGCCATATTGTTTGACGTCGAAGGTTTATCGTGCACACGAAAACACTATGGTCTGAGAAGGCTGCAGACCATCTTTCGGCGTTTAAGACGTCCGAAGTGAGCGGAGAAGACACGTAGATGCGATCCAATCGACTGGCCGAGTGATTCGTGACATGCGTAAATCCCGGACGTTGTCCGTGCACCACTTTCCAGGTATCTGCGAGACTGAGTCTTTGCACCAAGTGTCGGAGTTCGGTTTGGAGGTGGGATGCCGTTGCCTTCCTCCGACCTTCGAACTGACTTACCCAGCCAGTTATATGGGGACCTACAGTTTAACGTGGGTTCCGAACCACGGTGCTACTCGGTATTTTTCACATGAGCAATACTGCCAGAGGTGAAAGAAGTGGAAAGTGACAGATAAAAATCCTAGGACCTGCCGGGGATCGAACCCGCAACCTTTGGATTTGTAGTCTGGCACTCTACCACTGTGCAACCGAGGTGCACAACTTAAACAATTATCAAACCCGAATAACAACTTTCGTAATAATTTCATTTGAAAGAATGAAATGTAAAACTTTAAAGCTCATAATAATAATAATAATAATAATAACCACTAGGACATACACAAAACTGATTTTAATTCGACCTACTAATGTTCTGTCGAGAATCGACTGAATGATGAGTGAAAATGTCCTAGTTTGCTTTTACTTAACGTTTGTTTGGGTTACATACTAACAGCTGCATTCACAATTGAACACATGTATTTAGGCATTTTTATTGGAATTGATAAATACTATCACCTCATAAAATAATTAGTATTCCTCCTCAAACTCTCTGAATGCGGAATCAGCACGCTATTTAATGAAAATAATGTTTTACGTTCCTGCAACACATCTAGAGCCTCTCAGGTTGAATGTAGTCAGCAGTGGCGGCGACTCTCCGTGCTGGTTTCATCACTTTGATCACCTCACATGGGGCTGTACTTTCACTCAGGTTATCTTTCTCCATCGTGCTACCCTCTAAATAAATTAGACTGTGATGACAGTGGTTTTGCTTGGTGTTGGGCGGCCAGTAGTGTAGGTGTTGTGACGATACTGCTGGCCCTCTCATCTCATTGTTATCGTACGATACCGTCTGCCTGGTCCTCTCATCTCAATGTAATCCTACGATACCGTCTGCTTCGGATCCGGAATCGTGTGGTTCAATAGTGATACAAGTTGCGTGTGAAGTTGGTTAAAAACGATATAGCTAGCCTAGGAATCAGTGTAGGACAGTGTCTCGGTGATACTGTGATTAAAACAAGTGATAACTAATGACATCTAAGAGATTTGTATAAGACGTTTCCAGACAGTTCTATAAACAATAGTTTTGTCATTGTATGTTATTTCAAGACTTAAACAGACGAGTTGTAAAATCTTTTGTAAAAAACAAAAAGAAATGAAAATTAATAGCATAGTATATATGACAGGCTGATAAACAAGTTGTGTTGACCAGCTATTTGTGTTATTTCGACTATTACATTAATTATTAATATTGAATTCTTTGTATATTTTGACTGATGTGAGATTTTGAGTATATTTTCTGAATGGCCATGAGATTTGATAGTTCAATCTATGTTAGGAAGATGTATGATATATTCATTAACAAATTAATTGACATTTAACATCGCACTTTGTTGTCAACAGAAAGATCGGAAATTTCGTCTTAAAAATACATGCCCCATCTAAAATTATTGTATGTATAGCTTTCATTTGATATTGTGATTATTTTTGTATACATGAAATGTTTTACTGTTGTGTTCGTTAATTGTACATTTCTATATTCAATTGTTATGAACAATGGATAATGTAATGTCATTATTGCCGATGTTATATATTTGCCTCACCGCCTTGCGTGGAGGAGTTCGAGTTTGAGTCGTTTGTGAAGTGCTCTGGAATCTATGTCACTCTGTGTTTTGAAATGGAAGTACTACCGTTCTGATGCTTTGTAATTTGTATTTGTTTTGAAGTTGTTATGTTTTGGTGGAGGAGAAGTTAGATTTAAATTAAAGAAGAAGTGAAAAATTGTATATATCGAGTATTTATTTCTACCACGACGCCCCAGGAGAATAATGTTGCAGCGAGCAGGACCCCCATACATTCGCGCGCAAAGTTCCTAGTGATTGGAAAAAAACCGCAGGTGACTCCCGTGTATAAGAAAGGAAAGAGAACTGACCCATACAATTACAGGCCAATATCGTTGACATCAGTTTCATGTAGAATTTTGGAGCATTTCTCAGTTCGAATATAGTAAATTTCCTTGAAACGGAAAAGCTTCTTTCCATGAATCAGCACGGGTTTAGGAAACATCGTTCATGTGAAATTCAGCTTGCCCTTTTCTCACATGACATCTTGCGAGCCATGGACGTAGGGCAACAGGCGGATTGTGTTTTTCTCGACTTCATAAAGGCGTTCGACGCGGTGCCACACTGCAGACTGCTAACGAAGGTACGAGCTTATGGAATAGGTTCACAGATTTGTGACTGGCTGAAAGACTTCCTAAGTAATAGAACGCAGTACGTTGTTCTCGACGGCGAGTGTTCATCAGAGACGAGTGTATCGTCAGGCGTGCCCCAGGGGAGTGTGATAGGACCGCTATTATTTTCTATCTATATAAATGTTGTTGTTAATGTTTGTTAAGCTTATGGGACTTAACTACGGGGTCATCAGTCCCTAAACTTACAAACTACTTATGAACTACTTACGAACTAGGACGGCACAAATATCCATGCCCGAGGGGGGATTCGAACCCCCGACCGTAATGGCCGTGCCGACCGTGACTGGAGCGCCTCAGTCACCTCGGCCACCGCGGCCGGCTCTATATAAATGATCTGATGGACAGAGTAAGTTGTAATTTGCGGCTGTTTGCTGATGATGCTGTGGTGTATGAGAGGGTGTCGTCTGTAACTGACTGTAATAGCATACAGGATGACTTAGATAAAATTTGTAGTTGGTGCGAAGAATGGCAGCTAGCTCCCAATGTAGAAAAATTTAAGGTGATGCGCATGAGTAGAAAAAACAATCCTATAATGTTCGAATACAGCATTAATAGTGAGCTTCTTGATGCTGTCGCGTCGTACAAATATCTAGGCGTAACATTGCAGAGCGATATGAAATGGAACGAGCATGTAAGGACAGTTGTGAGTAAGGCAGACAGCCGACTTCGGTTTATTGGAATAATTTTGGGAAGATGTACTTCACCTGTAAAGGAGACCGCGTATAGAACGCTTGTACGACCACGTCTTGAGTATTGCTCAAGTGTTTGGGGCCCGCAGCAGATCGGTTTGAAGGAAGACATAGAGGCGGTTCAGAGGCGAGCAGCTAGATTTGTTACCGGTAGGTTCGACCAATGCGCGAGTGTCACGGAAATGCTCCGGCAACTCAATTGGGAATTGCTAGAGGAAAGACGACGTTCTTTTCGTGAATTTCTGTTAAGTAAATTTAGATGGCCGGAATTTGAAGCTGAGTGTAGTACGATCTTGCTGCGCCTACTTACATTTCGCGTAAAGATCACAAAGACAAGATAAGAGAAATTAGGGCTCGTACGTAGGCATATAGGCATTCTTTTTTTCCTCGTTCAATTTGGGAGTGGAATAGGAAAGGAAATGCCTAGTAGTGGTACAGTGTACCCTCCGCCACACACCTTACGGTGAATTGCGGAGTATGTATGTAGATGTAGATGTAGATGTACATCGTAATATTGAAAAGATGAGTATCTGTTTGAAAGTGGTAGAATGAACTGTAATTGCTTAAAAATCTGTTAAAATGTTTTAGTGTGCAGGAGATAGTGTCCTGAGGACTCGCTGCTAACGGTCGGCGGCCGCCTTGTCGATCCTCTCGCCTAGTCCCCGGTCCTATTAATACGCGGCGGGCGAGTCCTTAACAGGCGGTCCAATTTGCAGCGGCAGCGCCGGAGGTTCCTCTTCATTTCAATAAAATGCAGCCCGACCGGCCGCCTCCCCTCCCCCCCTCCCCCCCTCCCCCTGCTGGAAATTAACGCCGTCTTTACGAGCGCCACCGCAGCAGCCGGTAGCCGGTCGCTGGACGTCGCCGCGCTGCTTCCTGCCTGCCGGAATCACTACAGGTAAACGCGCCAGGAGGCCGTGGCGATCTTAGTAAATAAAAACCAGACCACTCGCCGGCGCTAGTGTCGCGTCGCCACATTGAACGTGACAGAAGCCGCCATTTGCAGGGAAACACTGTGTAAAAATGGTTCGTTCGTGTGCTGCTTTTAATTGTAACAGTGAGAACGGAAGCAAAGACGAAGACGGAAACAATGTTACATTTCACAGATCAGTCATTAGTTGCATACCGTATAGTATTTTCATGGAGAAATAAGAAATCATGAGCGTTTGTTTTTGTTTAGGTTTCCTCTTGCAAATAATTCTCTAAAACTGAGAAACGAACTTTGGTGCATGTGAAGTACTTATATTTTATTTGCATATAAATTACGAAGAATACTAATTTGAGCTGAATGAAGAACTGGCCATATATGAGGTATTTATCACATATAAGTAGGTCGAATAATTGTTTTTAGACACTAACAGGTCGTGATTGTACTTCGTAAATGGTCATTATTTGATTGTATATTGCATACTCAACCACTGTCAGAAGTACTATCTCTGTTAAAAAGTAATGTACGAATGAAATGCGTATTTAAAATTTTATGAGTTATTACAATTGTTCATACCCAAATTTGAGGAAGTTGAAAGAAAAATTATATGTAATATGCAAAGGAATGTAGACAAAAATGTGATGTACAAAAATAAGCGTGCAAAACGTACAGAGTAGTCGGCGAAAAGTAAACAGGACCTGACAGAAAATTACGTGAATTAAAAAAATAATCGCACTCTCTGCTACTTTACAAGTTTCATGGAATCATCTTATAAAAATATCTCGAGGAAAAGTCGCTCCGCCTTTTCAGAAAAAGAGTGTTACATTCTTAAACTTCGTGTCTCTATGCAGTCGTTATTTCGAAAATTAGGAAACTTACTTAATTTAAAAATACTTTTTAAACGGACAGAAATACTCAGTAATATATTTAAACCAACATGCGTTTACTTTGTGCTTTATTTTTCTCTTGTTGCGTCCCGTACACTTCTAATCACAACCCCAGTACTAGGTTTCTTCCCTGCAAATGGCGGAAATCAGCCGCTTCAATTCGGGGACAGTTGCCTCGTTTCTCCGCTACGGCGTGGTAGGGGCTTGATAAGCACACAGGGTGCGGGGTCGTGCCACCTTAACAACATCTACATCTACATAGATACTCTGCAAATCACATTCAAGTGCCTGGCAGAGGGTTCATTAACCACTTTCATAACTTTTCTCTACCGTTCCATTCTCTAATAGCGCGCGGGAAGAAAGAACACCTAAATCTTTCCGTTTTCGATCTGATTTCTCTTATTTCATTGGGATGGTCATGTCTCCCTAAGTAGGTGGGTGCTAGCAACATATTTTCACATTCAGATTTAAAAGACGGTGATTGAAACTTCACAAACAGATGCCAGCCGCGGTGGCCGAGGGGACTGAGGCGCTTCAGTCACGGTCTGCACGGCCTCTACGGTCGGGGGTTCGAATCCCCCCTCGGGCATGGATATTTGTGCCGTCCTTAGTTGTAGCTAGTTCGTAAGTAGTTTGTAAGTTTAGGGACTGATGACCCCGTAGTTAAGTCCCATAAGCTATACAAACATTTGAACATTTTTGAACATTTTCACAAACAGATCACGCCGCAATGAATAACGTCTTTCTTTTAATGATTTCCATCCCAATTCGTGCAACATTTCCGTGACGCTTTCCCCTCCGTAACGTGATAAAGCAAAACGAGCTGCCCTTCTCTGAACCTTCTCAATGTCTTCCGTCAGTCCCACCTGGTGAGGGTCCCACAAGGGGCAATAGTACTCCAGGAGAGGATGCACAAGTGTGATGTAGGCAGTCTCTTTGGTTGAGCTGGTGCATCTTCGAAGCTTTCTGCCACTGAAACGTAACCTTTGGTTCGCCTTCTCCACAATATTTTCTATGTGTTCTCTCCAGTCTAAGTTCGTAATTGTAACTCCTAGGTATTTGGTAGAATTTACGACCTTAAGGTCTGACTGATTTATCGCGTAATTGAAGTTCAGCGGATTTCTTTTAGTGGTCATGTGTATTACTTCACACTTTTCTTTATTTAGTGTCAATTGCCAATTTTCGCACCATGCAGAAATTTTGTCTAAATCGCTTTGCAGTTGCTTTTGATCCTCTGTTGATTTCACTAACCGATAAACGACAGCATCATCCGCGAACAATCTAAGGGAGCTACTCAGATTGTCTCCTAAATCGTTTATAAACACGAGGAAGAAGAGTAGGGGACCTATAACGCTTCCTTGTGGAACGCCAGATATCACTTCTGTTTTACTCGATGACTTACCGTCAATTACAACGAACTGTGTTCTTTCTGATAGGAAATCGTGAATCCAACCGCACAATTGGGGAGATATTCCATAAGCACGCAATTTCATAAGAAGCCGCTTGTGGGGTACAGTGTCAAAAGCCTTCCTGAAATCCAGAAATATGGAATCGATTTCAGATCCCTTATCGATGGCACTTAACACTTCAAGTGAATAAAGAGCTAGCTGTGTTTCGCAAGAGTGATACTTTCTGAATCCGTGTTGACTACTGGTTAATAGGTCGTTCTCTTCGAGGTAGTTCAGAAGATTCGAACAAAGTATATGTTCCAAAATCCTACTGCAAATCGACGTCAATGAGATAGGTCTGTAATTTTGGGGGTCACTCCTATTGCCTTTCTTGAATATTGGAGTAACTTGGGCAACTTTCCAGTCTTTGGGTACGGATCTTTCGCTGAGTGATCGGTTGTAAATGATAGCTAAGTACGGAGCTATTGCATCAGCATACTCTGAGAGGAATCTAGTTGGTATGCAATCAGGCCCGGAAGATTTATTTTTATTTAATGACTTAAGTTGTTTTACTACTCCAGGAGCATCTACTTCTGAGTTTCGCATGCAACAACACAGATGAAGCCACTCTTCAGTGCTATAGAACCACCGAATGGCTAGGGTTTTGTCTGCCCAGTTCAAACGTTTGTGAACCTTCATCATTTTCTTGATTTGCAGTTCTTATTTTTCCGTGTTTGCAGTAAAAGAGAGAGAGAGAGAGAGAGAGAGAGAGAGAGAGAGACAAAACAAACATCATTCAAATCGATCGCCATTCCACTGGAGAACAGCTGAAAGTCAACACACAGGTGCAGTTTAACAAAGTAAACACAGGCGAATTTTTAAAGTGGAAAGTGGTTGTGATTAAAAAAAAGGTCCACAAAAATATGTGTATTACATGTGTGGTTTGCGAAACAGTGCGGAAGAAGTATATGACAAAAGAAACCGTAAGTAATAGATAGTAAACAGACGATAGAAATATCCCCAGATGCCAAAATTACGTTATCGCACCATAAGTAGCGGTTTAAAAAACTCACAAGTTGTTAAAAGAAATAATTTTGGTTGCAGATGACAACGCTACCACTTCATAAGTATATAAAAAGAGTCCCACATAACCACAAAATGTAAATTAAGGTAAAAAACCAAAATAAGACTGACGACTTATTTAGGCCTATATTTACAACTATCACAATAGTAAAATAAATGTAATTTGTTTTCACAGCATGAAATAAATTGAAGGCCCACTGATGATGGCACAGAGGTGCTGAAACTAGTTTGGGTGCCAAATAAAAACAGTGTTTTGCATATCAGGCGAACCTCATACCCAGTAATGTTTGTGAACCTATTGCAACAAACTTACAAACTACTTAAACTTTACGGCGGGGGTGGATATAGAAAAAATTAAATCTATAAACCATTCAATGTTATGGTTAAAGTTTATGTTATCAAGTCCACTTTTGACAGTTTCATTGACACTCTCCTATCTTCCCTTTACCTCACTCACGTTACCGCGAGCTGGGTGTTAACTCGTCTAGTTGTAATAGACCGAACGTTGCACGTGAGACGCGTAAGCGGTTGTCAATATTTGATTAACCTAGTGTCTTCTCTCCCGTGGATGTCCCCAGCGCAGAAACAGCACACAGGTCGTAGACTCGAAGTTTTCTGAGGTGAGGCTGAAATTCAAAGTGGTGGATACTGTGGCTGTCTAACTACCATCAACAAAGTCGATGAATTCCTTTATAGATGCCAGTGGCTCTTTTGTTCTAACCAATCACACGAATACAGAAGCCACAAACTGCACGTTGACGTCAATATTAGTTTACAAAATTCACAAAATTATAATTCATAACACACTTTGACGTACATTGCACGCACTTTACAAATATTTTTAACCCCGTTATCGACCGATTAATACTAGACTGGTTATCGCAAGTGCTGCCTAGATGTCTACCGTGTGAACTGACTAGCAGTGGAGCTGGGCTCCACGCTAGTGCCTAGAGTTTTGGTGCCAACCGACACTTCTAGAACACCTCATTCACTCTTTACCTAAAACACTTAATCTAATAAATGAACAAAACAATAGTGTAATCACAAACATTTCATTAACAAACATTATGGCAATAGAATTGATAACTGAAGTTTTATTTATTAAATAATTAATAAAATAGCTGGGAGGTTGTGGCGCGTAAAGATATAGCAACAGCCAAACAGATCACTCTTAGACAAAAGGGCCGGAGTTTTCCCACGGGGCCGTACTTACATTACCATCTGGCTACTATCTTGCTCACGCTACTTTTTTCAAATGTTCAAATGTTTGTGAAGCTTATGGGACTTAACTACGGGGTTATCAGTCCCTAAACTTACAAACTACTTATCAACTACCTTATACTAAGGGCGGCACAAATATCAATGCTCGAGGGGGGATTCGAACCCCCGACCTTAGCGGCCGTGCAGACCGTGACTGGAGCGCCTCAGTCCCCTCGGCCACCGCGGCCGGCACGCTACTTTCTACTATTCCATACAAGTAAATGAAATTATAAAATAAAATAAAGCAATAGCTGTTGGCTTGCAAGCCAGTACCGCCACAACTTACAATTGAATGGGTGAGTTGAAGAAGGTAAGCTTTCGGCAAATAAACAAAAAAGCTGTTCTGTGAGAAAACTAGTTGTTACACAGAAAAATTTACTATTGTGAATTTGTACATTTAAGTGTAGCAAACACATTACACATGTTAGCTATGTATAAATATTTGTTATGTACCATGTAACTGCGTAAATATGTTCAGGAATATGTACCTTTTCCAATTCAAAATTTTTAAATGCACAAACTTCATCCGTATTTGTGGTTTATGCTAAAAAGGCTTCAGAAATAAGCAAGTAAAATTAATCAATCTTTGTAAAAAAGCAAAAAAAAATGGATATAACTCTTCGCTCCCTATATTTTAGCCCTGCTGCCTTCAGAATTTGGAAGAGTGTATTCCAGTCGACATTGTCAAAAGCTTTCTCCAAATCTACAAACGCCAAAAACGTAGGTTTGCCCTTCCTTTGCCTATCTTCTAAGATACGTCGTAATCTGAGTATTGCCTCCCGTGTTCCTACATTTCTCCTAAATCCAAACTGATCTTTCCCGAGGTCCGATTCCACAAGTTTTTCCATTCGTCTGTAAATAATTCGTGTTAGTATTTTGCAACCATGACTTATTAAACTGATAGTTCTGTAATTTTCACATCTGTCTGTACTTGCTTTCTTTGGAAGTGGAATTACAATATTCTTCTTGAAGTCTGGCGGTATTTCCCCTGTCTCATACATCTTGCATACCAGGTGGAACATTTTTTTCGTGACTGCCTCTCCTAACGATATCAGCAGTTCAGACGGAATATCAGCTACTCCAGGAGCCTTGTTTCGACTCAAATCCTTCAGCGCTCTGTCGAATTATTCTCGCAGAATCATATCTCCTATCTCATCTTCCTCCACTTGGTCTTCCCTTTCTAGAATACTGCCTTCAATTTTATTTCCTTTGTATTGATTTATTAGTAATAAAATGGATACAGCTGCGAACTCAGGGAATGTATTTAAAATCGGGATTGTCAGATACCCAAGAAATCAGTATTTCTTAAGGGGAATTTTCGTTGGCCGTCGTTTCATTGGGCTTCCTCGGGTGTTTGAAAATTTCTGCATTTCCATAAAGTAGCCTCTCATTGTATGAAGAATTACGAGGTTGGTTGTCGATGCTGTGTACCGCGTAGTTTCGGGTAGAAGGTGAGGCGTGACGGCGACTTTACTTTCAGTGAACACTGAGCGAGGCGGCGCAATGGTCGGCGCAGTGGGCCCACGTTTGGCAGGGTGGCGGTTCAAATCGCGCCCGTCATCTGGATTTAGGTTTTCTCCGTTATTTTCCTCAATCGACGTCTGGCACACTTTCTTTGAAAGGACACGGCCGGTTTTGTGCCTCATCCCTAACAAAACAAACACTTGGGCGTGCCGTAGTCCCACTGCTAGCAACCGGTTGGCAGCAGCTCGTGTTGACACTTCGAGGCTCAGGGACCCTCTTATCTGTGCTGTGACAGGTGTCACAGCTGCTCTTACAATACAACGAACTTGGCTTAGGTCTGTGCTGGGTGCACGTTCAGAACCTCAGCTACAAGGGTGAGACTTTTCAATTGAAGATGATGATGTCTACGATATTTCAGTTATATACTTAAATATATTTCCTGCATCGAGGCAACTTACATATGTTTTTCATATCCCTTTCAGGCCCTGCACACACGATTGTGCGGTTCTGGGTTTGCTCGCTTCATTTCTTTGTAATTCGCGCTAGGAAGTTTGGACCTGCATTACACAGATTAGATTAGATAAATACTTGTGCCACAGATAACAAATACGACACTTCGTACAAAATATTACATGACACACACACACACACACACACACACACACACACACACACACACACACACATATATATATATATATATATATATATATATGTTTTTAGATTTACTAATTTATATCTAAAAATTCATCCAATGAGTAGAAGGAGTTGTCATTCAGAAATTCTTTTAATTTATTTTGAAATGCTGGTTGGCTATCTGTCAGGCTTTTGATGCTGTTTGGTAGGTGGCAGCACAATTCTCTCCTTTCTGTGCTAAAGTCATATTTAACCCTCCATAGTGAATATCATCGTTTTTCCTTGTGATATAGCTATGCACACTGCTATTACTATATATATATATATATATATATATATATATACGAAGTTACTGTGAGGATATGTAAATCCTTAAATAGATGTCTGCAGCCGGCCGCGGTGGCCGAGGGGACTGAGGCGCTGCAGTCACGGTCTGCACGGGCACTACGGTCGGGGGTTCGAATTCCCCCTCGGGCATGGATATTTGTGACGTCCTTAGTATTAGCTAGTTGATAAGTAGTTTGTAAGTTTAGGGACTGATGACCCCTTAGTTAAGTCCCTTAAGCTCTACAAACATTAGAACATTTTTGATGTCTGCAGGATGATCTTGGGCGGACTCCAGCAATTATTGGATTACACGCTGTTGTGCAATGATGAATTACCCCAGAATATGATGCCATACGAAATCAATGAATGAAAATAGGCACAGTAAGCTAATTTACTGAGATTCTTGTCGCAAAATTTGCTATAACCCTAATAACATAACGTAGCTGAACTCAAAAGTTTCAGCAGACCATCAATGTGTTGCCACCAGTTTAATTTCTCATCAATGCGGATACGTAAAAATTTTGAAAATTCTACCTTAGCTACAGACCTCTGTTCAAAGTCTATATTTATTACTGGAGTTGTGTCATTTACTGTGCGGAACTGTAAATACTGTGTTTTATCAACATTTAATGAGATTCTATTTGCTAAGAACCATTTAATAATTTTGTGAAAAATGTTATTTACGATTATATCACATGGTTCTTGTGATTACTATACTTGTACCATCAGCAAAAAGAATTAACGTTGTACAGTTTCTAGAAAGATCGATCGTCACGTAGCTCTGGAGGTCAATGCACTAGGTTATTGGCTTTTGGTCACGTTGTTTCGAGAAGTATGGGTTGGTCTCGTTTGACAGTCTTATTTCACGTGAGGTGTTCGGTCGATGGCCAGATCGCTGAATCAACGGCTTCCGCTTGTGTAGAGAGCGATGCCCTCCTGATCGCGGTCCGCCACACTTGAATACCCGGTGATGAACCTGCAGCGTTAGTCGGTCGACACACTGTCGGAAAGCACTCTCAGGTCTGCTGTTTAACTCGGCCCAACCTCACTGAACCTAACTGAGTTTTCATTTTTACTTCACGTATTGTTCACTTTCATTCATTACTGCATTATATTTCACTGCGCTCAACACTACTTGTGCACGCCTCACGGTACGTTCTCGAGTTTCAAACCGCCAGGCGGTTTCAAATCATCCGACACTCCGCTGCAGATTCAAACTTTCATTCCGGAAACTCAAGTAGTGAAGTAATGTGTCACCGGCTGATTGCACTCATAGGCAAAATAGTTTTTCTCTGAATGGATTTGGAAACTTGTGAGAGGATAGAAAATGAAAATGTTTGTAAATCTATCGGACCAAACTGCGTGGTCATCAGTTCGTAGCTTACAAACTACTTAAACCTAGGTAAACTAACCTACGGACAAACACACACAGCCATGCCCCAGGGAGGACTCGAACCTCCACGGCGAGCAACCGCGCGTTTCCGAGCGAGCCGCTTTAGACCGCTCGGCTACTGCACCGCGGCGATAGCTAATGAAACTTTCACTCAGCAGCGGAGTGTGCTCTGATATGAAACTTCCTGGCAGATTAAAATTGTGTACGGGAACCGGGACTCGAACCTGGGACTTTTCGCAGGCAACCGCTCTAACGATTGAGCTCTCCCGACACGAGTCACGAACCCGCCTCACAACGTTACTTCCGCCAGTACCTCGCCTCCTACTTTCCAAAGTGAAAGTTTCATTCCGAAAAAAAAATCCCTTACGCTCTGGCTAAGCCATGTCTCTACCATATCCTTTCTTCCAGAAGTGCTAGTCTTGCAATGTTTGGAGGAGAGCTTCTGTGAAGTTTGGAACGTAGGAGGCGAGGTACTGGAGGAAGTGAAATTGTGAGGCGGCATCGTGAGCCGTGTCGTGAGAGCTCAGTCGGTAGAGCGCTTGCCCGCGAAAGGCAAAGGTCCCAGGTTTGAGTCCCGGTTGCGGCACACAGTTTTAATGTGCCACAAAGTTTCAGAATAGCTAATGTTTAAAAGTGTGTAGAAATGATTTTGAAACGTAGTTGAATAGTACTGTTTAGAGATAGGTAATTAAAATCCCATTGGACCTTGTATTAATGGCTCGTTTCGTTTATCTCCGCAGAAAGTAACATCGTACCTCTCAGCGGTGGTTGGCCGGAAGTTCTAGTGGAAACTGGTAGCACATTTTATTTGGAATTGACAACGTTTTCTGCTCGCATTAATACGGTTGGCGGGTTCTTGCGGTCTTGCAGCCTCCGCTGTCGCAGCAGCAGCCGCAGCGGCCGTGTGTAACTCTGGCAAACGCCCGGCAGACGGCGGTGCCGCGACGCTAATGAGAGTGCCATCGACCACGCGTGGCAGAGAGCGCCGAACGGCGAACTGTCTCTGGGGGCTACCGTCTGATGACCGGCGTCACAGACAACTATATACAGACGGGAAACCTCCGTAAGGGCCCAGTCCTACGCTCAGGAGTGCGGGGAGGGAGGGTTTCCAGCAGTTCTGTACGATGTACCATGATGGCGCTGCGGTCTGAAGCAGTTCTTTAAACTGGCCAGAGCAGGCGGTAGGTAGCGGCTGTCCCCACCACCACCTACCCTCGAACGCCGGCACGCCGGACACAGCCGTGGCCTCGTGGCAGGCGGGATGAGCTCTCCCCTAAGCCTCCCCTCCACACTACCCTCTGACGTGCAAGAGGCACCCTAAGCCAGCGATCCGCCTGACACCTGCTAGCATCTTACGGAACTACGATGGGAGCATAGGACAGTGGTTTAGAGGGGGCTGCTCCTCTGTATATGTTACTCTGTGCCGGCGTGCGGCCCAGCACAGCGACGAGCGAGCCCCGCGCTAGTAATGTGAACCCACTGCTGGCTGGTGGGCGCGTCAGCTGCGGATGTGTTTCACTCACTGTGTTTGCCTCTGTAACTTACAAAATAATAGGTGACGGGAAATTTTAATGCGGTAGGCCAACACAAGAAATGTTACACTTTCTGCAGAGCTATGAACATAGTTTATTGTATCATTTTCCAAAGAGTTACAGCACAAAGATATATTTTTTTAAATATAACTATAGTTACATCGTTACATTCGTTGAAACCAGCTGCGTTCAAATCAATTTAAACTACATTCCTATCACTGTTAGTTTGGGAGCTACAACCCTTCAAAGTTTCAGGGGCAGATACCACAAACGCTGCACATAATGCAATGCGCCTTCTATACGTGGTGCGGCCGAGTTGTAACGTCGCCTGTGTCACGGAGCGAGAAGCTTCCTCGATGCGCTGTTAGACTGCCGACTGTCGCCGCACACGGCCGTATACCCGACAGTTGGAGCCACACAAACAACCGGAGCCGAATATACTACAGTTACTGACATAAAAAAAATGTTCAAATGTTTGTAGAGTCTATGGGACTACGGGGTCATCAGTCTCTAAACTTACAAACTGCTTATGAACTACTTACAACTAAAGACGGCACAAATATCTATGCGCGACCGAAGTGGCCGTGCAGACCGGGACTGGAGCGCCTCAATCCCCTCGACCACCGCGGCCGGCTACTGACGACGGCATACACGAATGAGTACGTTGACATGTTGCTGATGCTCGGCGAGTGCCGACACGATGCCACTGAAGCTTCCCGCTCCGTGACACAGGCGACGTTACAACTCGGCCGCACCACATTTAGAGGCCGCATTGCATTATGCGCAGCGTTTGTGGTATCTACCCCTGAAACTTTGAAGGGTTGTAGCTCCCAAACTAACAGTGATAGGAATGTAGTTTAAATTGATTTGAACGCAGCTGGTTTCAACGAATCCAATGCACGATAGAAAAAAAACTATTGTTACATTTAAAAAATTATATCTTTGTGCTGTAACTCTTTGGAAAATGATACAATAAAGTATGTCCATAGCTCCGCAGAAAGTGTAATATTTTTTGTGTTGACCTACCGCATTAAAATTTCCCGACACCTATTATTTTATAAGTTACAGAGGAAAAAACACTTAGTGAAACACCCTGTATATAATAGCCCTGGCGCTGTGTGGACAGTGTACCTGCACACGTGGTCGGAAAGACAGCTACTGGACGATGCGTGAGTGAAAGCCAAGTCAACTCCCACAGGAACAGCGAAGAGCATACTAGTAGCTTCAACAGCACGTCTGTAGCTCGGCCTGGCTTACTACACCGATTACGTCAACTTTCTAGGTCCAAAAGACGACCCTGGGAACTTAAATAGCGGAAAGAGCTGCAACCTGACACACCAACTTTATTTTTATTAACTGGTTATTTATCCTGACGAACTTAGAGATTTTATCCTCCCTACTTTACCGTACACCGATAAAACACATGACCTAAAGATTCTCACTAAAGATGATAATAATAATTTTGAATGAAAATAAGACACTTGTTTAACATTCTAAAACTTTTTACTGTTCAAATGTTTGTAAATCTGTGGGACTTAACTGCTTGTTTATTAGTCCCTAGCTTACAAACAAAGGTAACCTAACCTAAGGACAAGACATACACACATGCCAGAGGGGGGACTCGGACCCCCGACGGCGAGCGGTCGCACGCACCTCAGCACGGCGCCTCATAGCCGCGGCCGAATAGTCGTGCGCAATTTGGCTAACCGGATTTACGCCGTTACGGCGGCATCAGGTACTCATTACAGCGATATAAACTCACGGCTGTCACAGTTTAAGGTTCAAATATCTTGAACTGGTGGTTCTCACAACCAAATCTTCAGACTCTCAGGTCGGTACCAAACGTTATACAGTATCAACCGAAACTTCTATATAATTCGTGCTATTTGCTGCCGTCCAGGAGAACGTGCATAAACTGGAAATAATATGTAACATCTAACCTATGGAGTAGAGGAAAAGCAAAAATGTGAAAGCTTATCACATTGCGCTACCGTGGGCTAGTTGGTGGAGCGTTATTTCATTGAGCAGAGGCTCGTGGGTTCAAGCCCTGTCTAGAGCCTTTTTTTTTCACTGCAGTATGTTGAAAGTTGTTAAAAAAGAATGTCTATAACGTTCTGCGGGTACGTTTGCCAAAACAGCACTGTCAGCTGCAGCAGTAGCAGTAGCGTGCGGACTGGACAGCAATGTCAGGCCCACTTGGTGGGGTGGGCAAGCACATGGCGCTCTAGCCACAACACGGCAGTGCAGCCTTTCTAGCAATCATTTATTATTATTATTATTTTAATTTCTATCCCTCGGGCATGGATATTTGTGCCGTCCTAGTTCGTAAGTAGTTCATAAGTAGTTTGTAAGTTTAGGGACTGATGACCCCGTAGTTAAGTCCCATAAGCTTAACAAACATTTGAAACATTTGAATTAATTTCCATCGGACCAAACTGCGTGGTCATCAGTCCGTAACCTAGGTAAACTAACCTAAGGACAAACACACACACACATGCCCCAGGGAGGACTCGAACCTCCACGGCGAGCAACTGCGCGCTCCCCAGCGAGACGCTTTAGACCGCTCGGCTACTCCACCGCGGCTATTATTATTACTTCAATACTTCCGCACGTATGGAGCAATTGTTTCTGTCTACTATGAATATACAGGTTTGTTACTTTCAAATAAAACGAAGCATAAGCAAACTGCCGATTACACACTGCTATGAAATCCGAGCAGTCCTTTTTCATTTCAGGAACATGTTGTCCCATGTAAGACTCGGTGTATGTTTCTCGACGTAGAACAATTTGCAGCGTGATACAAAAACAAAACAAAACAAACAAAAAAAAACAAAAAAAATCGGTACCATCAGGGTTTGAGCCGAGGAGCTTCGTAACGAGAACCATTCGTTCTGTCAACGACTCCACGGGAGTTCAGCTGACAGACCCCTAGAGATACGCTTTTCCTGTGCTCCGTATGACCGGTGTTACATATTATTTCCCGTTTACGCACGTTCTCCTGGAGGGCAGCACATAGCACGAATTATATAAATGTTTCGGTTGATACTCTATCGATATACAACATTTGGTACCGATCTGAGTGTCTGACATCTGAAGTTCGGGTGTCAGTTATATTTTTTAAGTATAAGTGTTATGTTGTGGAAATAAAAACCGCTACCAGTCACAATTATTAGTGGTTCATTAAAACACAACCGGTTTCGGGCTCTTCTTGGATTCAATTCTGGAGTGTTCAGTTCGACTTTTTTGGTGAACGAATTTCGAAATGGATGGCGTGACATACTACAAGATAGAAATAAACAGGTAGTTGTGGATGGTATTTACTCTTCTTTTATTCTTGTGCCACTGTTGTACCTCGGTCACGCGCACATACGTACCCATACGTACCAGCATTTAGAATCGTGAAACTAGTGCCCTCTATCGACACTCTCATATAAAACAATGCAGAGGGTATTGATTTATAAGTCAGTAAAGTTAGCTCAAAAATAAAACCCGCGATCGCGTGGCCCTCAGAGTCTGCCCTCGGTCAAACTCGGACCACAGAGTAACATATACAGAGGAGCAGCCCCCTCTAAACCACTGTCCTACGCTCCCCTCGTAGTTCCGTAAGATGCTAGCAGGTGTCAGGCGGATCGCTGGCTTAGGGTGCCTCTCGCACGTCAGAGGGTAGCGTGGAGGGGAGACTGAGGGGAGAGCTCGTGCCGCCTGCCACGAGGCCACGGCTGTGTCCATCTTGCTGGCGTTTGAGGGGAGGTGGTGGTGGGGAGAGCTGCTACCAGCCGTCTGCTCTGGCCAGTTTAAAGAGCTGCTTCTGACCGCAGCGCCATCATGGGACATCTTACGGAACTGCTGGAAAGCCTCCCTCCCCGCACCCCTGAGCGTAGGTCCGGGCTCTTACGGAGGTTTACCGTCTGTATATATTTGTCTGTGCTCGGACATACGGCGTGCACCCTCCCCACTCTACACGCGGGCAGCGCGCTCACTGGTGCTGTGTGAACGGCGCGTGTGTCTGACCAGCGGTCATTCTGCACCACGGGACCCGTCCACAGCGCCGTGTGGCCACAGCCAGCCGAGAGGCGCGCCAGTTTTAAACCGAGACTGACAATCGCAAGTAGTAGGAGAGCGAGTGCTTCTCGGAATCCTAAGACGCACTCGCTGACCGACCCAGCAACAATATTTGGAAATCTTTAAACAAAAATTACGACTACTAATTTATAACAATTTAAAATTTAATAAGCATATTACACTGTTAGAGACAGGCAAAAAACAATACTAGACTCCAGCAGCAACCACTGTTTTTTGTTGTTATGGTCTTCAGTCCGGAGACTGGTTTGATGCAGCTCTCCACCCTACTCTATCCTGAGCAAGCCTTTTCATCTCCTCATAAGAACGGCAACCCACATCCACTTGAATCTGCTTACTATACGCGTCTCTTGGTCTCCCTCTGCGATTTTTACTCCACCAGCAACCACTATCCGCTATAATCTCAGGGAACTTAATAATTAACTCTCGGTTTTTTATTTTTTTATGTATTTATTTATTTATTTATTTATTTATTTTTATATCAGAGATATTACAACAAGATCTTGAACACCAAGATAGACCATAAATTAAAAAAAAAATCACGTAACAGACAGAAGTTTTTCAGAGCTCCGAAAATTCCTAAATTAACAGAAAATTATTTATAATTACCGTAGATACATTGCTTGCAAAACAAAGAAACGTAATTACGTCCAGGCAGAGCTGTATTAGGATTACATATTAACAACAGCCGCTTAACTTCCATTAAACAAGGACCATGTGCAGCTATTCCCCTCAATACAAATGTGATCGGCACGTCCAAGCGACATCAATTCGCAGAGGCTTCTCGCCCTTGGGTTGACAACAAAGTTACTGGATAGGCTGTGCGCTTACATCAAACAGGTACTCTTCAAATTCACAATGTACGTACTCCCTTAGAAACATCGTTAAACACAAAACAAATATTGGCACACCATCATCTAAATACAATTCACTCTGATAAAACAAAAAAAAATCATACAGGTTGTCGTAGGAATGGCAAACAAATACATACCCTCGCAAATGATGTTTTAATATTACCATATAGAAAGAGCCCCGTAAATAACATATTTTAAAGTCATCTGAAATATTAAATCAGATAAAATGCAATTAGGATAAATATTCAATTCATTTTTTTCTTCCTTGAAATCGATAGGCTATGTAAAAGATATAGAAAGAAACTCTAATTATAATATCACTGTAACTAATTAAAATCTCGAACTTTTACTATAAAAGTAATAATCCCATCGTACTCGCTCTCTGTTCTAGTGTCTGCTCTGTTCTATTGTCTGCTCTTTTCTGATTGTTCTGTTGTCTGAATTTTACTGATAAGATCTACCACTACAATATGCTGAAACGAACATTATTAACTATTGATTATTGTTCTTAACTGATTGTACAAATTCTTCAGATATAAAATGGATACTCAGGTATGCAATAATTGCTTTCTGTTCAAATTAATAAATCCTCTTATTTGAAGTTAACTTCAGTCAGTTGTTCAGTTAGTTATTTATTTTTCCAGTCCCTTCATTTAGTGATCATGCTGTTTTCAGGTATAACTAACTATTACGACTTTGGATGGTTCGGTAATTAAACATGTTAAACTTACGTATCTCGTGTAGCTTGCCATAGTATCTTTGACTGTAATTAAACATTTTGCAATATTTATTGGCTTAGAACCTGCAATCACTTTTATGTAATGAACAGTTCGAAGTCTGATTAACCATTAATCCGTATCAATTATTAATTTTCATTCACTAAATTACCTTCATTCAAAATTATGCTACACGTGGATTGAATCTTAATATTCCGAACCTCCATCCAATGTCGGCGGATAGTTACGCGGATTACATCCAATCTCACTACAGCTTATCAACGAGATCAACTACATCGCTGTTTAAGGTAACTATTCGTCGAATTCTGTAGGTTGCTTGCTCTTTAAGATGTTTTAAACTATTAAATGTTTGGCCATTTCCCTTCATTTCATTTTTTTAATTAAAAGTTCGTCTAAATTGAAGGCTTAATCACTGATTATTATTTTAAAATAGTTCAACAACTTCTGTACGGCCAATTTTTCAAACCTAAATAGTCAGGCAAGCAATTACAATACAATATGGCGTAACGGATGCACAGAAACAAGGCAAATTACACCCACCACAACACAGACAACCGTCATCTCGCCGACACCGTCCCTTAGCCACCCCGCTACAGGGAACCTTCCGCTGTTCCCGACGACGCTTCCAGACGCACGCCCCTCGCATCAGCTTCCAGCGGTTGCATCTCCGCCCACAGCCGGGAGTCCACATTCCCAACATGCATCGCCCCATGAAACTCCAGAGCAAGTCACTCCATGGCTGCCCCAGACTCATGCCATGGATGACCGTTCTTCCGCCACGGGACAACGCCAACTATAGTCGGTGTTACATAGGAAGGCGGCCCAGTTTTCTGCCGTTCTGCGCATCCCTCTCCATTACGACACAGACAGCCAATAATATTCATTCTGTAGGCGCGTGGCTGGCCGCGAGTAACGTAAAGTTTCTCCCTCGGGCTTCATTGTTTGCGCTCGGCCGTAGCTCCTCCCCTTTACGCTTCTCCTGTCTTTTCACCTCGATGCATGGTAGCGCCTTCCTACAAGACGCAAACTATAGACAGATCATGCTGAGAGCGTACGACTGTGACATATCGACCCGCGGGCAGGATACCAGGTCAGGGGTAGGTATTGGTTGGTATTTGCATTTGGAAGGGACTAAACTACAAAGGTAACGTCCCATAGTGGTAGCTACCTTAGTCTGATCTCAAAGGTTCTCGCCGATCCAGCAACTTTGATATGTTTTCGTGTGTTGTTTGTCCTGCTTCTGGCTGGAGGATTTTTAATGTGTGCATAGTAGCTGGCATCCTTTATTATCCTGTGATCACCCAGCCTCAGCATCCTGCTGTAGTTTTGTAGTTCACCATATGCCCTACTCCTTCTCTGTTTTTCTTCTTTTGTATTGCCGCTCTGAACACCTTGTAGGATCCCCTCTGAGTGTTGAGTGCTAGATGTTTAAGTTGTTCAGCCTTTTGTTATGACATCTTAGCAAGGAACAGAGAACTGATGAACTGCCTGTTTAGTTCTTTTTTTAAAAAATTCAAACCAACCAAACCAATGCCGGAATATGGGGAACTGATAGTTTTGCAAGTGATAAGATTTAATATCACGGTAAGACGCAATGTCTATTTGAAGTTAGAAGAAGTGGTGTTTAACAATAGCCATGTGGGTTCCTAAGCCGCGGCGGAGCGGCTGAGCGCATTGAGGCGCTATGCTACGATGCGCGAGGCAGTCCCCGTCGGGGATTCGAATCCCCCTCGGGCATGGCTGTTTGTGTCGATTTTAGTATAAGCTAGTTCATAAGCAGTTTGTAAATTTAGGGACTGATGACCCCGCAGTTAAGTGTCATAAGCTTAACAAACATTTGAACATTTTGGGTTCCCATGACGGTTTCCTTGCACCTGGATTTACATTGTAGCAGAAAAAAATTCTTTCTAGAAAATTTTCTGTGAACTGCGGGCAATGGAATAAGAACACGCAAATTACGGCATTAGTGGCCGTAGCAAATTTAATGCTCCCACACGTCTGCCTCGTCAATTAATCAACTTTATTAGTCGCTCGAATTTAATTACGTTAAATTAGTTTTTGGCCGCGATTTAGTCCGCTTGGATCTCGAACTCGTATAAATTAAAAAAAGGCCTGAAGCTTGGCGAGAAAAAGAGTTAAAAAAACTAGATTATAAAGCTTGTAACAGGTCGAAACGATAAAGAATTGATGTGTAGTTTTAAATACGAATATACGTGGATAGAAGAAAAACCTAGCTTTATATGTAAAGAAATTATGAAAATGAGAATTCTTTAAATGCAACGTTTGACGTTCCGCTCATAGACGCCCTTACAAACGAATTATATGAGCTTGGGACCTACGAGAAAGCTACGCATTGGATAACTTGGTCTATCTTGAGTCTGCCATCCGGAGAGCATTTTCTCGGGTCGCCATCTGGTAGCTGTATTTTTTGACTTGTCAAAGACGTACGACACGACTTGGTGTCACCACATTTTAACCACATTACATGGGTGGGTCTCCGGGGCTCACTTCCACTTTTAGCCAAAACTTTTTAGCTGTCCGTACCTTTCATGTTCAAGTTGGCGCATCCTGTAGCACACCTAATGTCCAGGACTCTGTTTTAAGCGTTCCATTGCTTTTAGTGGTCATTAACGGCTTAGCGACAGCAGTTGGGTCGTCAGTATCCCCTGACGACTTCTGCATATATTTTAGTTCCTCGAGTATGCTTGTCGCTAAACGCCAGTTGCAGGGAGACATACACAAGGGGCAGACATGGCCTCTCTCCCATGGATTTCAGTTCTTTGAGGCGCTCCAGTCACGGTCTGCACAGCCACTACGGTTGGGGGTTCTAATCCCCCTCGGGCATGGATATTTGTGCCGTCCTTAGTATTAGCTAGTTCATAAGTAGTTTGTAAGGTTAGGGACTGATGACCCCGTAGTTAAGTCCAATAGATTCTACAAACATTTGAACATCAGTTCTTTGCCGCCAAGACGTGAGTTATGCACTTCTGTCGGCGTCGAACAGTCCACCCACATCCGGAGCTTTACCTTGACGGCCACCTAGTTAACGTAGTGGAAACACATCGTTTCTTGGGGCTAGTGTTCGACGACCGGCTGGCATGGCTTCCCCATATTCGCCAGCTCAAACAGAAGTGCTGAAAGCACCTTAATGGTCTCCGCTGCCTGAGCAACACCACTTGGGGCGCAGACCGCAGGACGCTGTATAAGGACTGGACTATGACAGCGTTGCCTATGGCCTGGCATCGCCTTCAGCTCTGCAGAATTTGGACCCAATCCATCACTGTGGGGTTAGACTTGCGACAGGAGCGTTTAGGACTAGCCCTGTATTCCCTACAGAGCTGGTGGCCATCTATCGAGCACTTCAACATATCCGTTCACGCCCTGGGGAGTCCTTCGTCATTTGTAGTGACTCCCTGAACGGGCCGTCGACCGGTGTTTCCAACACAATCCTTTGGTTGTTGCCATACACGAGTCCATCTACGCCATCGAACAACGTGGGCAATCAGTGGAATTCATTTGGACTCTGGGACACGTCGGGATAGAAGAGAATGAGCTGGCTGACAGGCTGGCCAAAGAGGCCACCCACAAACCTGTCCTCAATATAGGCATCCCATCAGCTGATCTCCAGTCAACATTACGCTGTAGAGTTCTCGGTTCGTAGAGTACTGAATGGCGCACTCTGCGTGTGGAGGTCCTCTATGCGGAACCTTCGCTGGGACTCTGTCGTCCTCTGCCGGCTCCGCATTGACCACTCTTGGCTGACACGCGGTCACCTTCTCCGTCGTGAGGACCCACCTCAGTGCTGCTGTGGCGTCCATTTATCGGTAGCCCACATTTTATTGGATTGCCCAAACCTAGTCGCCCAGAGGCGGCGTTTTAATCTCCCTGACGTCCTGAGCTCGGTTTTAGCAGACAATGCCTCCACGGTTGATTCGGTTTTAAGGTTTATTCATGCGAGTGAATTGTATGGTTCCATATGAGTTTTTTGGGTGTGCACTATGTTCTCCATTTACCTACTACTTTTAGATAGGTGGTTTTTACATTGTAACAGAGTGAGCAGATATCCTACATTTATGTCTCCTTTTCTCCTTTTACCAGTTTTTACTTTGATTCTTTTATTTCTTGACGTGTTGAACTCTTTGCTTGGTGTATTTTAACACATTGTTTTATACGACATTGTAGTGATTTTTACTGCATTCTCTACGATTGGAACAAGGGACTGATAACCATAGTCGTTTCGTTCCTTTAACAATCAAACAAACCAACTAAAGCTACGTAGCTTGTTTGATATTCATGTAAACAATTTATTTAAAAAGTACAGAAAGTAAATGACTGAACATTAATTTATATAATACGTAATTTACATATACCGCGAGACATAATATATGGTTAACAAAATGGAAGTAGCGGAAATGGAAGCCTTAACAGGCTCCCTCCCTTCCACTGTGATGTGATTTGTGACAAAATTTAACACGTAGTTGACAATAACAAAGAAAGAAACTAGTCGGTGGCATAAGCACTTGTAACTACAGCTAAAATGGCCATTGTAAAATGCTCGTCTCTGGTTAAGAACTCGTACTCATCATTATCAGCCGGAGCTGCAGTTGTCCTCACCCCTTTCAGCAGCTGGCCATTTTAAACGCTGCTATAACCCCCACTCCGCCGCGGTGGAGTGGCCGAGCGTTCCAATGCGGACCACGTCGCTGCTCGCCGTCGGAGGTTCGGGTTCTCCCTCGGGCATGGGTGTATTTGTTGTCTTTAGCATAAGTTAGTTTAAGTAGTTTGTAAGCCTTGGAACTGATGACCAGAGTGGTTTAGTTCCATAGATTTACAAACATTTGAACTTCCATTCCTCTGTCAAGTCCTCCTGCGAGCAATTTTGCTTTGAGTCCTTAATTCGAATCTTTACTCTCTTAAGGCTTTAGCCTGAATCAGTCCAGAGCCCTTCTGCCCATTCTCCAGTCCCTATATCATACTCATAAGTCATCCATACGCCCTCAACAAACACAACCAACCAGAATGCTGCTGTAATTCTCAGCGCCAATCATATTTTCTCCGGGTTCTAGTCTCTGGTTACTCGAGAATCTTCCTTTGAGGAAACTAATAATTTTACATTACCAATAGCGGTATTTCCCAGGTTACCGTTTTCTGTCGTCACGACTTGTCTTCGGTGTGACGACCGTAGCTACGTACTTGACGCTGAGGAACTTAGGAAGTTGTTCAACAGTTGGATGGCGTTCTTTCAGCGCGGTTTTGCGACAGTCGTCGGTGGAGCGGCCTACAGACAACGTGGCTGAGGCCACCAGTGTCGCTACTCTCAGCTTGAAGAGGCTACGGTACGCATGGCACCGCCCCATCGGGACCCGACAGTCCCCATTGTAAAATTCTGCACGGATCAAAGCGACAACATGGCGTCTCCGCTCGTCTGCAGTCAGCAGCTTATTTATGGTGACGCCACCCTTTGCCAATGTGTCCATTGAGCAGCCTTTACATGCGGGATGCAGTGTTGTTCCCGCCAACCCGTGAGTCCATTGCTAACCATAAAAGGTGCCCCTCGATATTCTAACCTCTCGACCAATTCCTAGCGTACCATACAGATCAACATTTCGGGTAAGTAGTACAGCTCTTCTAATATCTTCATGCAGTTATGTTGAACCCAACCATATTCGGCTTGCGGTTGAAGAAGCATCTTATCATGTCATACCTAAAACCTATGATTACCATTGTGCTATTTCCCAGTTAACATATTGATGTAAGTTAGAGGTTTATGCATATTTTTGTTGATAGCACCGTATGTACCGTGCAATTCTTTGCACCGTGTAATCTGTCTCTACATCGGTGCATAATAACTTATTCTTAGACCTAACGTTAGTCTTGTGGAAGTTTCCAGCAATCAGTCGTAAATATCATTTATTTATTGGTAGATCTAGATTTAGACCACCGTGTGGTCATTATCAATGCTTAAAAAACGGTTAAAATACTTGAAACATCTCGTTGTCCATGTTGGAGGTTGCGTTCGTACGAGATATTTTAAGTATTTTAATCGTTTTTAAGCATTGATAATGACTAATAAATGGCCGACAAATAAATAATATTTACTACTGATTGCTGAAAACTTCTACAAGTCAAATACAGTCGTTCAGCGCAAGTTCCACCTAGGAATCAAGCCTAACGTTAGTTATTATTTTGACGTGAATTGCCTCGATAGGCATATCCAAATACTAAGATATAAAGTTTCTACTTAGCTGATTGACTTCATATTTGTTTTATTATTGTGTTTAGAGGCATGGTAACGGCCACAGTATGAGAGCAATGTCCGGAAAAAAAACACAAGATTGGTTGAAATTAACGGCCGTAAAGTTGTGAATTCGAAATATAAAAACATCTCTACAGTTTGAGGCCATTAAAATCAATTCGTTGGAAAAGTTGAAAATTTATGCGTTCCTCCTTCGCATCAGCGATCGCCATAACGATTTAGTCTATCCATACGTGCTTCCCGTCGTTCCCAAATTCTCAGCTCATAGCACGCTACGATGATTGTGCCCCTTACCTTTAGTAGATGTGAATATGGGAAGGACGGAAAGCACGCCTGGATGGCTTAATTGGCTATGACGATCGCTGATCTGGAAAAGGAATGCATAAATTTCAACTTTTCCACTGAATTTATTTTAATGCCCTGAAACGGTCGAGATGTTTCCATAGAAATCATTTATAATTTTGTTTGGTATGTCTTTGAATGTTGCCTCTTCTTCTCGTATAATTTCATTAATTTTCAATAGGTGGCAGCGCTGTAACTAGCCTTCAAAATGACTTCAGTAACAGAGACGCGTTCCAGACAGTTAGCTAATTTCTTTTAGGCGCTTTCAGACTGTCCACGGGGAGCTGACCGCGGACGAAACCGTAGTGCGTCATTTGGCGAGGCGTCTGTCAGCCGTAATGGGGTCGAGCCAACCTGTTTCACCTCAGCGAGCCAGCCCACCACTCGCAGGTGTGGCTCATGCGGTCTCGGGACGTGCAGACAGCGTTGTACAAGGCGATCGATGGACAAATTCTCCTCGTCAACGACGAGGCAGGTCCTCACGCTTCTTAGTGCGCCCGAGAGAACCATTTCGTTGGAGTGTTCTTCCCCAGCCCCCTCCCCCCCTACTCCCCATCTGTTTGGCCCAATTCAGGACACTTCACGATGTGGATGACGTGGAAGGTAGTCTCCGAACGGGACTGGCAGAGAGCTCAATGCAGGCATAAGGGCCGTGTCATTGAAGTGGCGTAAGGCCGTAGAAATGGACGGACATTGAAGTGTCTTGCAAACTAAGTCGTGACTGTTCTATCAAGACACAATTTATTGACTGAAACAGTGGAGCTAAGCCACGCAACAATCAAAACAATAATTCTTCTTATAATTATAAAATAACAATTTTCCTTAGAAGTTTTTGTTTAAATTCTTCTCATAACAGTTTCTTTAGTATAACTCTCTTGAAAATATTGCAATATACTTGACAATCAAAATTCACAAGCAATGCAGCTGCTCCTAAGGCAGAGTAATGAAAGGTAGAAATTATTACGATCCTTTGGTTCCTGCGTTCCTGGCGCAGACTCCCGTGGAGAGCAGAGGTGGCCGGGCGGAGACCGGGAGTTGGGCAGCGCGGCGTGGCGAGACGACGGCCGAGAGACTCCAGCGGCTTCCAGCGGCGACGGCGGCGTGGTCCAGGACGCCGTGACGTGGCTGTAGGGCCGGTATTTAATGCGGCGTGGAAGGAGACACTCGAAGCTGCTTGGCGGTCCGCGGCGTGCTGTGATAGGCCGCTTTCGTGTCCCCTTCCCTCACGTCGAGTAGTCCGCGGTGTCGCTGATACTGCGCCGGCGCCCGGCGGGAACGGCCCAGCGACATCTCTCTGCCACGGCTGGCCTGCGTGCCTCGTGACGTAGCTGAGTCGAGACGAGGCGCGGGGTTTAAGAAGGGTGCACTCGGTGACACTGTTGCGCCGCGGCGCGTGTACTGGCGCACTTTTGTCTGTTGCCGTTGCCCGCCACGGCAGACATTATGTAGAAAAATAGTTATGTATGGAACTCATAGTTCGTTGAGGCGATATAAATTACTTTATACAGGTTTACAGCAAAGATCGTGTTTATTTCTTAGGATGAACGGTTTCGACGTGTCTTAGACGTCCCTTTCTGATCTCCTGTACCTCACAATGTCACATCTCATAAAGGCCTCAGCTATATCCTCAAATTTCAAATTTCTTGGTACAGTATAAATGCATACAACTGTACCAAGAAATTTGTAATGAGATGATACATCTAAGGCCTTTATGTGATGTGACATTGTGAGGTACAGGTGACGTCTAAGACACGTCGAAACCGTTCATCCTAAGAAATAAACGCGATCTTAGCTGGAAATCTGTATATATAGAAAAATAGTGTTTTACAACTAAAAGACTGTGAAAAATTTAGCGTATTTGAATAAAAGGAACCTGCTCTCTGAAATAACGTGTTGCATTACTTCACACTGAAATGACCTTCCCCTCCCAGCGAGATCGACGCCTGCAGTACAGCTGTGCTTCGTCGTTGACTCGGGCGCAACAGCGGAAGCGCAGTAGCAGGGCGGGCAGAGCGACTGGTCGCGAGCGCCTCGTCCACTTCTGCGCCTGCAACTGTGCGTGCAATGACGTCACTGGCCACAAGAACGGTACCAGTGTTCTTGGACGAATCCGAGTTCTGTTTGATCGAAGTGGTGGCAGCATTTTGGTTCGCCACAGAGCAGTAACACAGTAAGTGCGTTTTCACAAGACAAACAGTGCTAACTCAAGGCCTTACGGTGTCGCGTGCTAGTGCGTACAACCAAAAATCACAGGAGGTGGCTAGTTCGAACTAAGTGAACCACATTCTATGACCCGTAGCCATTTCCTTTCCCACCACACGATAGACGTTATTTTTCAGCAATGTACGACCAATTGCTTCATGAACACGTGCCTTCTGGGAGTCACACGATGTCAGCCTTCTGCCTTGACCTGCCAGTCGAAAATGTGTGGCATCTGATGGAAGGACCGGCGCAGCGCTGAAAAGCAGACGGATGCAGCAGAGGGCGCCGCTGCCACCCGACACACGTCGATGCCATCACGCGTGGAACAAGGTGTCACCGGCCACAGTGGACCCTGCCAAGTAATAGGCCATACTATTAACCGTGCTGATCTCTTCATTACATGCTTCGTGTGAAATACTGGTCTCTAGTCGCTAAAGATGTTCTGCTGGATATTGAACATGAGTGGTTTTAAACGTGAAATAATGTTCAGGTTCTACATCTACATAGATAATCTGCAAATCACATTTAAGTGCCTGGCAGAGGGTTCATTAACCACCTTCATAACTTTTCTCTACCGTTCCATTCTCTAATAGCGCGGGGGAAGAAAGAACACCTAAATCGTTCCGTTTTCGATCTGATTTCTCTTATTTTATTGTGATGGTCATGTCTCCCTAAGTAGGTGGGTGCTAGCAAAATATTTTCACATTCAGAAGTAAAAGTCGGTGATTGAAACTTCGCAAACAGATCAGGCCACAATGAATAACGTCTTTTTTTTAATGATTTCCACCTCAAATCGTGCAACATTTCCGTGATGCTTTCCCTCCTGTAATGTGATAAAGCAAAACGAGCTGCCCTCCTCTGAACCTTCTCAATGTCTTCCGTCAGTCCCACCTGGTGAGGGTCCCACAAGGGGCAACAGTACTCCAGGAGAGGACGCACAAGTGTGATGTAGGCAGTCTCTTTGGTGGAGCTGTTGCAGCTTCGAAACGTTCTGCCAATGAAACGTAACCTTTTGTCGCCTTCCCCACAATATTTTCGATGTGGTCTCTCCAGTCTAAATTGATCGTAATTGTCACTCCTAGGTATTTGGTAGAATTTACGACCTTAGGAATTGACTGATTTATCGTGTAATTGAATTTCAGCGGATTTATTTTTGTGGTCATGTGTATTACTTCACACTTTTCATTATTCAGTGTTAATTGCCAATTTTCGTACCATGTAGAAATTTTGTCTAAATCGCTTTGCAGTTGCTTTTGATCCTCTGTTGACTTCACTAAACGATAAACTACAGCATCATCCGCGAATAGTCTAAATCGAGCCGGCCGCGGTGGTCGAGGGGACTGAGGCGCTCCAGTCACGGTCTGCACGGCCACTACGGTCGGGGGTTCGAATCCCCCCCCCCTCGGGCATGGATATTTGTGCCGTCCGTAGTGTTAGTTCATAAGTAGTTTGTAAGTTTAGGGACTGATGACCCCGTAGTTAAGTCCCATAAGCTATACAAACATTTGAACATTTTTGAACATTTCCTAAATCGTTTATAAACACAAGGAAGAGTAGAGGAGCTATAACGCTTCCCTCGGGAACGCCAGATATCACTTCTGTTTTACTCGATGACTTAGCGTCAATTACAACGAACTGTGTCATTTCTGATAGGAAATGACGATTCCAATCGCAAATTGAGGCGATATTCCACAAGCACGCAATTTCATTAGAAACCGCCTGTGAGTTGCAGTGTCAAAAGCCTTCCGTAAATCCAGAAATATGGAATCGATTTGAGATCCTTTATCGATGGCACTTATCACTGCATTTGAATAAAGGGCATGCTGTGTTTCTCAAGAGCGATCCTTTCATAGTTTTAATGTTAGGTTTTCGCTTTGTAAATGAAATGCTGTTATCGTAGGATTCCAAATGTGTTTACTGCAGCATAAGGTGCGTGAAATACCAACTTTGAGTAGAACTGTGTAGGCAGCAACTTGTTCAGGAGGGGTGGTACATAATAGCTAACGAAGCTTTCACCTATTCTCCATCGTTTAGTCGCCAAAACACGTACCACTGAAGTACACCACACGTGCTGTACTCGTGCATGACGAGTTCCGGAACCATTCGGTATCCTACATGCTGATAACATGAAGTAAAATTGCAGCCACCGCATCTGTAAGATTCGATAGCTATCACATGGAAACGCCATTCTTACTAATTTAGGTTCAGCTTATTATTACAGGTCCGGGGCAGAATTGCGACAGCTAGGTGATAAGAGATGACAATGACCGACTCTGTAGAGCCGTTTTGGTCAATCTAAGGAGTTCCCACCTCTGATAACGTTTTCGTAAAACTACACGGCACTTTTCGATCCTAGGTGATTACTCTATAGACCACAAAGCCAACTTCTGTGTTGTGAATTGGCCGCCGTACAGATGTGGAGGTGAGTGTCTGTGTGGTGGGACGGGGCGCTCTGGGACCATTAAGACGTGTGGTCTAGGCTGGTCTAGGCTGGTCTAGGCTAGGCCAGCGGCCGCCGCCTCTGGGGTGCACGTGCTTTGCATCGATCCGCCAGCCGGCCCAGGAGGCGGCCGCCGTGCAGTTTCGCCAACTCCAGACGGTCTCAGCACTGCGCCAGACACCCTGACTCCAAAGCCAGGCGCATTTTATTTTAGCACCACTGAAGATTAAAAGATATGCCATCAGACAGACTGATTTGCAAAACTAAAGGACGGAAGTAATTTTCGCATGACGTTTCCCTGCCAAGTAACGTAGCTCTATGAAACTTGCACGATACATTGGAAGTAGCGGAGGCCAAAGTTCCTTTCGCGTTGTCATATTCATGCAGGACACTTCCCATGCTAGATCGTTACCTACAATGGCAGATTAGTGTGGGTTCTCACAAACTTCTGGGAGTCAGCTGAGGAAGTGTTTAGTGCAAAGAACTTTTGCGCAAGGTGTGTAAATTTTGTTATTCAAGAGCCAGCTTCTAGGCAGCTTTATTCTTCGAACCGACAGCAATACAGAAGATTATTTCGCCTCTCCATGACGCAGTTGTATATTCTGAAAACGCAAGACGTAACACTCTAGTTTCGACAACACACATTTACGCAGTCCTCTTGAGGGTACATTAACGCAGTTTTCGACTGTTAGATTGCTGAACACAATTGTCTTTCATATGTTCCACACACATTTTTCTTTACATCTACATCTACATCTACATCGATACTCTGCAAATCACATTTAAGTGCCTGGCAGAGGGTTCATTAACCACCTTCATAACTTTTCTCTACCGTTCCATTCTCTAATAGCGCGCGGGAAGAAAGAACACCTAAATCGTTCCGTTTTCGATCTGATTTCTCTTATTTTATTGGGATGGTCATGTCTCCCTAAGTAGGTGGGTGCTAGCAAAATATTTTCACATTCAGAAGTAAAAGTCGGTGACTGAAACTTCGCAAACAGATCACGCCGCAATAAATAACGTCTTTCTTTTAATGATTTCCACCCCAATTCGTGCAACATTTCCGTGACGCTTTCCCCCCATAACGTGATAAAACAAAACGAGCTGCCCTTCTCTGAACCTTCTCAATATCTCCCGTGAGTCCCACCTGGTGAGGGTCCCACAAGGGGCAACAGTACTCCAAGAGAGGACGCACAAGTGTGTGCACGAGGAAGAGTAGGGGACCAATAACGCTTCCCTGTGGAACGCCAGATATCACTTCTATCTTTACTGCGGCATACTGATTTTGTAGCCGTAAATGCATAAGAATGAGTAAAACACGTTCTTTTCTTGTTTCTTCAGATGGTCAGAAACACCAAACAATGTTGAAACTCAGTCCTAAAAGCTGCAAAATCTAGTTAAGGCTTATGTACAGCCTCTCATAACTTGCTGTATTTCAGCGTAAGCGTCCTTACGCAAATGCTAAAATATGTCCCCAGTAAGCCTTCATCTCGAGATGGGGGTGGGGTTATTTAAACCTAAGCAATAAAGTCCAATAGCTACGCCTAGAATTAAGGTTGAGATTAATAAGGGGAAGAAATACCAGATATTAGCAACCCTAAATGATGTTCTAGTGAAGGGAACTTTGAGATAAAACCAGTCGGAAACGCTATCTAAAGGTATTTGGGTAAGCCTCGGATGTATTTACTTCATGGAAAGATGCAATCAACCAAGAAGAAATCCAGAATGGGTTCAGAACTTCCGACCACTCTTCCGTAGGAGCCGCATGTTCTGTTTGCAGCACCGACAATGACGGTGAGCTGACATACAGCACAATATTAATTGATAGATGGAATTTTGTATTTTGTTCACTGGCAGTAAAACATGTTCTGAAAAGTTTGGTAACGAGTTTCGTTTTTTTTTTTTTTATTGTGTTACGTCATAAGCGTGAACGGGTCCCTCCGATGTGTAAATATACATCATACTCTGTCCACGATTACGCACTCGACCTGAATATCCTTAAAATGTATATGCTATTTAAAATTTAACTCTCATTTCGATGTATTCATCAAAGCTCGTACCCTAATAACTAGTCCTTAGACATAGCAATTTCAAATCAATAAAACTAAAAATAAAATATAAAACATTGAAAACAGAAATTCTCGTAAATTTGCCCCGGAACCCCTACTCCTACAGTTGGCAACGCAAGCTAACTGAACAAAATACGCCATGAGACTAACAGAGTTTATAATTTTATTCAAAGACAGTAGCCAGAATGAAAAAGCTAGTCCAGCAACGAGAGGCATATATGTGCCGACCAAAAGTGTGCAAGGCGACAACGAGCTTCTCGACTTACCTGGTAGCATAAAAAAGTTTTACACGTCATTAGGTACGTAAAGTATCACTAATCATTATGTCATGTCGTGTAACGTGACTCATGGCATAATTTAATCCAGCACGATATTTCTCATGCCGTGCAATATGGAACTATTCAACATTGAAGTTTAGGATGCATGCACCCCAATCAAGAAACGTTCGTATTACAGGTTCCCGCCTTCTTCCTCTTCACTGCGCTGGTGAATTACAATTAGGCGTAAGCGTGAGTATGTCAAGATATTTTGAAATAAATGTTTCTGAATTGCCTGGTAAGTCGAGACGCTAAACCTCACTATTATAAATCTTTGAAGGCTTATTCGCCTTTATTGTGCCATGAGAGGAGCATTTCTGATTTTGGTTCCTCACTTTTATTTTCCGAGTGTCGAGATGGTCCTTCTGGAGAGCCGCCATACAAGTTGGTGGTGCTGCGGTGCTGGTCGCATCGGTCAGCCAGGCTAAAACTGAATTTTATGCGTTACGTAATATGTCAAGCAGGGTCAGCAGGGGTAAAATATAGGGAAAGGAGAGTTATTTATAACTTGTACAAAAGCCAGACCGCAGTTATTAGACTCGAAGGGCATAAAAAAGGGAAGCATCAGTTGGGAAGGGAGTAAGACAGGGTTTTAGCCTTTCTCCGATGCTATTCAATTTGTACATCGAGAAGGCGGTGAAGGAAAGCAAGGAAAGCAAAGGACCTGGAAGAGCAGTTGAATGGAATGGACAGTGTGTTGAAGGAAGCGTATAAAATGAACATTAACAAGAGCAAAACAAAAATAATGGAATGCGGTCTTAGAAAGTCAGGCGATGCTGAAGGAATTAGATTAGGTAACGAAACAATGAAGGTGGTAGATGGGTTTTGTTACTTGGGTAGTAAAATAACATGCGATGGTCGCAGTACAGAGGATATAAAATGCAGAATGGCAATGGGAAGAAAAGCATTTTTGAAAAAGAGAAATTTGCTAACATCGAATATTAATTTAAGGGTAAAGAATTCTTTTCTGAAGGCATTTGTGTGGAGTGTTGCCTTGTACGGGAGTGAAACATGGACGATAAGCAGTGCGGACAGGACGGGAATAGAGGCTTTTGAAATCTGGTGTTACAGAAGAATGCTGAAGATTAGGTGGGTAGATCGCATAACCAATGAAGAAGTACTGAACAGAATTGGTGAGAAAAGGAATTTTTGGCATACCCTGGCTAAAAGAAGGGATCGCTTGGTAGGACACATTCTTAGACATCGGGGAATCGTAAATTTAGCATTGGAGGGAAGTGTGTGGGGTAAAAATCGCAGAGGGAGACCAAGAGACACATATAGTAAACAGATTCAAATGGATGTGGGTTGCAGTTCTTATGAGGAGATGAAAAGGCTTGCTCAGGATAGAGTAGGGTGGAGAGCTGCATCAAACCAGTCTCCGGACTGAAGACCATAACAACGTAATATGTCTGTTGTTTTGAGATTGAGGTGTCAGAAATTGTACTTCCTCTTTAAGAAATTCAGTAAACATTTCTAAATATGTTAAACCGCTTAATGTAAATGGTTTTGATTTTGAAGAAAGATATGTATTTCTGATAATCACATAAATACTGCGTAATGTGCTTATTTCATTAAAGTATTTAGTTATTGCTTTGGCGAATGAAAAAAGGTAGCAAATATATATTAGTGCTAAAATCACGATTATAAAAGTACTCTACGACTTTGCCATCTCCACTTAGTAGCCTCAGTGTGTTGTAAAAGAATGCCTTGCTTCATTTCGCCTTTGCGTCGTGTGGCATATAGCTATCTCACCCCCACTCTTGCTGCAGACATTGCAGTGGTGGGGGAAGTAGAGCGCCGGCCGCTGTGGCCGAGGGGACTGAGGCGCACCAGTCACGGTCTGCACGGCCACTACGGTCGGGGGTTCGAATCCCCCCTCGGGCATGGCTATTTGTGCCGTCCTTAGAATGAGATAGTTCATAAGTAGTTTGTAAGTTTAGGGACTGATGACCCCGTAGTTAAGTCCCATATGCTTAACAAACATTTGAACAGTTGGAAGTAGAGAGTCCGTCAAAACGGCTCGCTCCCGAAGTGCACTAGCATCTTTCCAGAGGAATTGGGAGGAAATTCACCGAAAACCAATCTTTTATGTCATTTTTATTTGTGTTTTGACAATAAATACTTATTTGTAAGAATGAGACTCCATAGCCCTTACATAAAATTATTTTTAAAATAGCATATTTATGGTACTAGTTCTGAAAAAGCCTGCTATATATATGACGAGCGTGCATGTACAATACTAATAGAATCAAATTTGGTTCATAAAAGTTTTTCTTCGATTTGTGTTTTGCACATTTTCTAAAGCTTCGCATAGTGATTCTGCCATACAAACACTAATTGTTACCTAAACAGTAAATTGTTTTTGCTTGTTTTACCGTTATTCGACCACATTACAGATCTGCGCTTCCTCTGTTACTTCGTTTACGTTGGATCTGACCGCGGGACAGTCCAGCGCAGAGCCACTACGGTCGGGGGTTCGAATCCCCCCTCGGGCATGGATATTTGTGCCGTCCTAGTTCGTAAGTAGTTCATAAGTTTACGGACTGATGACCCCGTAGTTAAGTTCCATAAACAAACATCCAGCGCAGAGCAGTGCTGTGCGGTCTCACTCTTTCCGCAGCTATCTCTCTCTTGCTCCGTTGCCGACACTAGCGCCCCGGATAATTAAGGTTCAACTCCTGTCAACAGCAATGTCATTAGAGACGGAGTGTACTGTCAGTCTAGAGACAACATTCAGTTAAGTACACTCTGTCATCAAAACTATCGTGACACCCCCAAAAACATACGATTTTCATATTAGGTGCATTTTGCAGCCACCAACTACCAGCTACTCCATATCAGCGACCTCAGCAAAAATCGTTAGAGAGGAGGATGAGGCATTCTGCGAAACACGCCATCTTCGAACGTCGTCAGGTGATTGAGTGTGTCAGAAGTCTGTACGCGAGATTTCCACACTCCTAAACGTCCCTAGGTCCACTGTTTCTGATGTGATAGTGAAGTGGAAACGTGAAGGGACACGCAAAACACTGACAGAGACAGCGGACAATTGAAGAAGATCATGCAATGTAATAGGCAGGCATCTTTCCAGACCATCACACAGGAATTCCAAACTACATCAGGGCTCACCCCAAGTACTATCACAGTTAGGCGGGAGATGAGAAAACTTGGATTTCATGGTCGAGTGCCTCTCCATAAGCCACACATCACGTAGTTCAACGCCAAACGACGCCTCGCTTGCGTAAACATCCGACGATTGAACAGTGGAAAAACGTTATTTGGAGTGAGGAATCACAATGCACAATATGACTATGGTAGGGTGTGGGTTTGACGAATGCCCGGTAAACGTCATTTTGAGTCGATGGAGTTACAGTGTGGTAGTGTTCTCATGGAGCAACGTTGCGTCCCTCGTTTTGCATGGCATATCACAGCACAGATTTACATTGATGTTTTAAGTACCTCCTTGCTTTCCACTGTTGAAGAGAAATTGGAGGATGGCGATTGCACCTTTCAACACGATCGAGCGCCTGTTCTTAATGCACGACTGGTGGCGGAGTTACACGACAATGATATCCCTGTGATGGACTGGCCAGCACAGAGTCGTGAGTTGAATCCTACAGAACACCTCTGGGATGTTTTGGAACGCCGACTTCGTGGCAGGCCTCACCGACCTACATCGATACCTCTCCCCAGTCCAGCATTCCGTAAAAAATGGACTCCTATTCCCCAAGAAACCTTCCATCTCCAGACTGAACGGATGCCTGCGAGAGCGGAAGCTGTCATCAAGGCTATGGGTGGGCCAACACCATATTGAATTCCAACATTACTCAAGGAGGGCGCCAGGAATCTGTGTCATTTTCAGCCAGGTGCCCCAATACTTTTGATCACGTAGTTTTTTCATGCCTCAACTTCTCTCTTCTGAAGCTGATATATCCCTTTAAGACCCAAGGTTGACATTAATATAGAAAGGGACGTTTAAGATACAAAATACATACAGTGATTCATTATAAAAAAGAAGATAAATTATTTTCAAAAATTTTGTACCCACAGAGTTGTCTGTTTTGGACCTTCACTACAAATGTTTATGACCAGCACCATCTTACAGTAACATGCCTTTGAAAGAAATTACGTAATAAGATCACAGGATCATGTAAAATCAACTGGCTATCAGACATGATAGCTTCACATGTCAAAACAAAGACTTGTCAGCAAGTCTCGCTTGCCGCCATTGTACTGGAAGTGTGCTGACTTTTCCGACTGGTGAGGTCACCCAGTGTAGAAACATGGAACTAAAACACGTTGCGCGTGTTACTACAGTGCATTCACGATCAAATGCTCTGGATAACCGGATATCACCCATTGGTATTTTTTGCGATCTCTCAAAGACCTTTGATTGTGCAAACTATGGAATTCTTCTACATAAGCTTAATAATTAATAATTTGAATGGGGCAGTGCACAAATAGTTTAATGGTGTAGCCTGTGGTTCCTCTCCATCAACCCCACCAAATCCCAGGCAATCATTATAGGTCGTACTTCTGTCACCGTGACCTGTATCTCATACTCCATGTCCGTCCCTTCCCCCAAACCTCCACCCTCAAATACCTTGGCCTCGCCCTGGATCGCTCCCTTTCGTAGAACCCTCACCTTCAACAGTCCGTCAAAAAGCCCTCTCCCGTCTCAACCACCTCAAGTTCCTTTCCGGCCGAAGATGGGGACATGCTATACACCTATCGTTCCTTGATGCGCCCTGTCCTTTGCAGTTTCCATCCTGCTTGGATATCCGCCTCCCCCGCCTATTATAAATCCTTCCAAATCCTAGAACGCCACGCCCTCCGCCTTTCTTATTGCATCCGCCTCCATTCCTCCACGCGGATCCTCTACGATCTCTTTCCCCCCCCCCCCCCTCCTGAAGTTCCTCGACCATCTCCGTATCCTCCACATCACCCGCAAAATTGACTCCACTCACCCTGTCGTCTCTGCCCTCCTGCAAAACCCCGGGCCTCTGCCACGCCTTTACCGCTGCATCCCTCCCTTCCTACATCTTCCCACTCTCCAGGTCCTCTCCCAGGGTAACTTTCGCCACCTGCCTCTCCCGGATGACTCCCTCCGTCTACCCATTGTATCAGCCCTAATCCCTCCCCTCCCCATATATTATTTGTCCCCTCCACTCCCACTCCCCTCCCTTCCCTCCCCCACTTGAATCGCCCTTTCCCCTCCCTCAGAGTTCTTACATTCTCCTTCCCCACTCCCCCACCCCTCCCCTTCCCGCCCCTCCTCGCCTCCCTTCCTTCCCCTCTGCCCCCGTGTGGGTGTGGATCTCATTGCTTTACTTTTTAATCGTGTTTGCTGAAGTGTTGTGTCAGTGTCAAGTGGTGAGCGTGATTTTAAGACTTCAACAACCACTGCATAGGCAGAATAATGTGTTGCCACGTTTTTTAGTGTCTCGCTGTTGTCGTCATCATTAAGTATGCAAATTCTGTGTTTTTTAGCCACCTTAGCAGTTTTTAATCCTGATTATGTGTGTTTTAAAGCCTTCATTTCATTGTTTTTAATTCGCCTTTTTTTTATCTTCTTTGTTATTGTTAAATTCAACATTTTTACGTCCTGTTTTAAACCACCTGTCAAACACAAATTTACACTGGGCTGCTGTCAGCCTTCCCCACGGAGCATTAAAATACTATAAAGGAAAAAAAAGTCAAAACATCAGCTGATTCCTCATGAGGGGGGGGGGGAGGCTATCAAGAATGGGGTCCTACAGGGTTCGGTCTTAGGTCTTTTACCGTTCCTGATATACATTAATGACTTGCCATTCTACATTGATCGTCCACCTCCAGCCAGACAGATGGCAGAGAGTAAGACACAGACAGAGTGATGAAGTTACCAACTTCAGGTTGGCAGTAGCGCCGTTTTTAGCGGCAGCATCATCAGCAGCACATGTGGGAGAATTAGACATGCACAACCACATGTAGTGACAGTTGGAGTGGAAGATGGAAGAATCTGGTCGCCAGTAACAGGGAAGGACATCACGAACAACAGAAGTCTGATGCAGGATGACTGGCCAGAAAGATACGATGCGGTCTGGTCGTAAAAGTCACCTGTGATCTCCATCAAAGGTTCTGACACTCGAAGACATGGAGCCTGAAGACCGTCGATTCGACCCCAGGACAAGGGCACAATACCTCCACACCGTACCGCTACCTCTGGTCGTAGCACGTTTTACAAGATGGGAAAATCATAGAGCACCGCCACGAGATAATTTTCTGCAGGATTTACGGCATTTTGACGCACAGTGCTAGATTCGAGGGCAAGCGCTGTTCAACTGACTAGCCCAGAAGCAGACTGGCCGCCAACGTAATCCGAGATCCACGGCTGCGACACGCCTCATCTAGTTCACAGTAAGAATAATGTATGGTGAAACTGTTTAATAAATTTGTTTTGTGTAAATGCTGTTTCATTTACGCCTCATACCCGAGCCAAGGAAAACATCCCACACCCCACATTTTTGTAGGATTCTTTGTAAAATGCTATCCAGGCAATAAAATGTTAATTTGTAATAGTACACTACTGGCCATTAAAATTGCTACATCAAGAAGAAATGCAGATCATAAACGGGTATTCATTGGACAAATTATTATACTAGAATTGACATGTGATTACATTTTCACGGAATTTGGATGCATAAATCATGAGAAATCAGTAAAAAGAACAACCACCTCTGACCGTAATAACGGTCTTGATACGTCTGGGCATTGAGGCAAACAGAGCTTAGATGGCGTGCACAGGTACAGATACCACAGTTCATCAAGACTAGTGACTGGCGTATTGAGACGAGCCAGTTGCTCGACAACTATCGACCAGACGTTTTCAGTTGGTGAGAGATCTGGCGAATGTGCTGGCCAAAGCAGCAGTCGAACATTTCCCGTATCCAGAAAGGCCTGTACAGTACCTGCAACATGCGGTCGTCCATTATCCTGCTGACATGTAGGTTTTCGCAGTGATCAAATGAAGAGTAGAGCCTTGGGTCTCAACACATCTGAAATGTAACGGCCACTGTTCGAAGTGCCGTCGATGCGCACAAGAGGTGACCGAGACGTGTAACCAATGGCACCCCATATCGTCACGCCGGGTAACATGCCAGTATGGCGATGACGAAGACACGCTTCCAATGTGCGTTCACCGCGATGTCGCCAAACACGGATGCGACCATCATGATGCTGTAAACAGAACCTGTGTTCATCCGAAAAAATGACGTTTTGCCATTGGTGCCCGCAGGTTCGTTGCGTACACCATCGCAGGCGCTCCTGTCTGTGATGCACCGTCAAGGGTAACCGCAGCCATGGTCTCCGAACTGATAGTCCATGCTGCTGCAAACGTCGTCTAACTGTCCGTGCAGATGGTTGTTGTCTTGCAAATGCCGGCCGCGGTGGCTGAGGAGACTGAGGCGCTCCAGTCACGGTCTGCACGGCCATTACGGGTTCGAATCCCCCCTCGGGCATGGATATTTGTGCCGTCCTTAGTATAAGGTAGTAGATAAGTAGTTTGTAAGTTTAGGGACTGATGACCCCGTAGTTAAGTCCCATAAGCTTAACAAACATTTGAACTTTTTGTCTTGCAAATGTCCCCATCTGTTCACTCAGGGATCGAATCGTGTCTGCACGATCCGTTACAGCCATGCGGATAAGATGCCTGTCATATCGACTGCTAGTGATACGAGGTCGTTAGGATCCAACATCGTGTTCGGTATTGCCCTCCTGAACCTACCGAGTCCATATTCTGCTAAAAGTCATTGGATCGCGACCAACGTGATCAGCAATGTCGCGCCAGGATAAACCGAAATCGGGATAGGCTACAATCCGATCTTCATCAAAGTCGGAAACGTGATGGTACGCATTTCTCCTCCTTACACGAGGCATCAGAACAACGTTTCACCAGGCAACGCCGGTCAACTGCTGTTCGTGTATGGGAAATCGGTTGGAAACTTTCCTTACGTCAGCACGTTGTAGTGTCGCCACCGGCGCCAACCGTGTGTGAATGCTCTGAAAAGCCAATCATTTTCACATCATAGCATCTTCTTCCTGCTGGTTAAATTTCGTGTCTGTACCACGTCATCTTCGTGGTGTAGCAATTCTAATGACCAGGAATGTAATTTGTACAAAGCTTTCTTCGAAATATTCAGACAGGGTTTCGTTGGGGTAGCTATTGTAAACATCTTGCATTGAAGTTAGGGCGACATTTCTAGTCTCTGTACAAGATTGCTAGTCTTGAGAATTTCGTGTCTATTTAAATTGGTCTGTGCTATTCTGCCGGTCAGTAATGAGGGGTGGCCACCCAACCCATTGACGTTTCGAAGTGAGTTCAATACGGTTTCGCCACTTGTTGAAGACGTCCCTCGAACGCACAACAAATCGTGCAGATCAGAAATCCTCTTGACGTGACGAACATCTGAGCCTTGTCAGACTCCGCCGTCCTCTGGATCTGCGGACAGACTGGCAACCACCGAATTTAACTTTGGCATAAGTTTAGATTGTAGAGTTTTTAGTAATAGTTCTCTTGAAACCATTCGAGAACTCCTTAAACGTACTGCAGTGAATTGAAAGTCTTGGGCCGCTCACTGGGTGTAGCTCGGTGGGCAGGCCTTCTTAATAGTAGGTTTGTAACCCAACTCGCACACTTGTAACGCTGCAGTCAGTTACTGTTTCTAATTTTATTAGTAGGCTCTAGTATTAGTATGGCTAGTGGGTTAAGAAATCAATAAACATTGTAACTGGGATTAAATGTAGAATGAAACAACACAATTTAACTTCCTGGCAGATTAAAATTGTGTGCCGGAACCGGGTCTCGAACCTGGGACCTTTGCCTTTCGCGGGCAAGCGCACTACCGACTGTGCTACCCCGACATGACTCACGATGTCACCCCACAACTTTACTTCCGCCAGTGCCTCGCCTCCTACTTTCCAAACTTCACAGAAGCTCTTCTGCGAACCATGCAAGACTAGCACTCCTGGAAGAAAGGATATGGTGGAGACATGGCTTAGCCACAGCATAAGGGATGTTTCCAGAATGAAACTTTCACTCTTCAGCTGAGTGTGCGCTGATATGAAACATCCTGACTGATTAAAATTGTGTGCCGGAACCGGGACTCGAATCTGGGACCTTTGCCTTTCGCGGGCAAGCGCACTACCGACTGTGCTATCCCGACACGACTCACGATGCCGCCCCACAACTTTACTTCCGCCAGTACCTCGCCTCCTACTTTCCAAACTTCACAGAAGCTCTCCTGCGAACCATGCAAGACTAGCACTCCTGGAAGAAAGGATATGGTGGAGACATGGCTTAGCCACAGCCTAAGGGATGTTTCCAGAATGAAACTTTCACTCTGCAGCGGAGTGAGCGCTGAACACAATTTTAATTCAAAATGTTCAAATGTTTGTAAATCTATCGGACCAAACTGCGTGGTCATCAGTCCGGAGCTTACAAACTACTTAAACCTAGGTAAACTAACCTAGGGACAAACACACACTCATCCATGCCCCAGGGAGGACTCTAACCTCCACGGCAAGCAACCACGCGCTCCGCAGCGAGGTGCTTTAGACCGCATGGCTACTCCACCGCGGCGCAATTTTAATCTGCCAGGAAGTTTCATATGAGCGCACACTCCGCTGCAGAGTGAAAGTTTCATTCTGGAACACAATTTAATTTTAAGGTATTCCGTTAATATGTATCAATTAAATAATAAAGAAATTAAAAAGAAAACTACTCTCGGTCGATCTCGTCTGTGTCCCACGCTGTCCCTGGGTACCCGCGATAAACTCCTGTGCGTGTCTCTTCGTGCCGTCGCAAACCTGTGTTTCAGATGTCACACGGTTTGGATACTTCCATCAGGGCGTTGGTTTTAGGGCGGCCAGATGTTCTCTATACAGAACAAGTTTTTCGAAACATCGCAGAAGTTGTGTTCCACGTGACGTCAGCAGTGGCGGCTCGTACAAAATTTAATCAGTGTGCTACAATATTACAAAAATAAACAGGAAACAAATTATACCAAAATAAAAAGTCAACCTTTGTATGATTGCTTTTAATTAAATATCAATTAATACGGTATTGACAGTAAGACTTTCAGGGAATTCTATAACTGCGCTGCCAACTACATGTATTTACTGCAGGTAGTAAATATAACGTTTGAAAAACATATTAATTTCATTTACAAAAATTAAAAATTTGGACTCAGAGGTATTTGAATATGAGCCTCACACAGGTAGGTTTGAGAGACAACGCGCAAGACGCCTGAACCAGCGCGCTATTTGACTCCGTATGCCGCAATATACGTCATATACTATTCTTCCGCAGCCGTTCCACGCAGCGCGAAGAGAAATATTGGTCTGGTGCTGCAGTCGGTCTCAGCACACATGAGTCGCCAGGCCTGACGTCACGCCTGCGCATGCGCACTAGCGAACAGACGACTGCACCGCCTCTCTGCGCACGCACCAGTTCGGCTGAATCCCACTTCAGCACACGGAGCTGGTTTCCAGCTATCATGGCGAGGGCACTCCAAAATGTTTTCATCCTTATTACTGGCATTGTAATACGTATTGGAAGGGAAGTGGCATAATTTTTTTGTGATATCTGGCGCGTATTCCAAGAGAAAGGATGTAATTTTACAGCGATTTCTCGCTTGCATTCGAAGAGTAATGCGGTCTAAAGCACCTCGCTGCGGAGCGCGCGGTTGCTCGCCGTGGAGGTTCGAGCCCTCCCTGGGGCATGAGTGTGTGTGTTGTCCTTACGTTAGTTTACCTAGGTTTAAGTAGTTTGTAAGCTACGGACTGATGACCTCGCAGTTTGGTCCGATAGAATTACAAACATTTAGAAGAGTAATGGCATAATTCTGGTAATATATTTACAGTGTGCTGCAGCACATTAGCACATTATCACGTCACCGGCAGTTATCCCGCCCCGCCCCACGGCCCTACTGTCAGGGAGTGCTGTACCTTCTACTGCTACTGCTAGTGCAGACAGCGTCGTGTGAGGCCGGTGGCCGCTGCCCGCCGTTAGTGCAGGGACGGCCGCGTGGCCGCGCTGCGATCGGCTCGTTAAAGGGCGGACGCTGGCGTTTTATTAAATTTAATTAACCGAATTTACCGGCCAGTATCGGCGCGCCGCCGCAAATGACGGATAATCCCCGGAGCGCCTAATTGATGGGTATTCGATTACCAGCGGCGCAGTCGATACGGCTGCTCTCATAGACCGTGTGCCGCGCGCCGACTATAGTCCACTGCTCATCACACACACACACACACACACAAACACACACCTTCTTCAAAATCCATTAGTGGAATGACAACAGAGGTATTTAAAGAAAATCATAGCAAAAGGATTAAATTCGTGATGTGCACAGGCGTTCGACGAAAATACTGTAACACCGAGAGATATGTATGCTTGAGCATAAATACCGATGCTATTTAAGCCAGCTTACACTGTTTCATGTCTATAGTGTGGTGAGTTAAAAGTCACAGTCTACATCTACATCTACTTGGGATAGTCTGCAAATCACATTCAAGTGCCTGACAGAGGGTTCATCGTTCGAGCTCTGATTTCCCGTATTTTATTCCGATGATCATTTATACCTATGTAAGTGGGAGTCAACAACATATTTTCGCATCCGGAGGAGAATGTTGGCGATTGGAGTTTCGTAAGTAGCCCACGCCGCAGTGATACGCGCCGTTGTTGTAATGATTCCCATCCCAGATCCTGTATCATTTCCGTAACGCTGTCTCCCCTGTACCGTGACAATACGAAACTAGCTGCCCTTCTTTGCGCTCTTTCGATGTCCTCCGTCAAACCCACCTCATAAGGATCCCACACTGGACAGCAATACTCCAAAAATGGACGGTCAAGCGTAGTGTATGCAGTTTCTTTTGTAGTTCTGTTGCATCTTTTAAGGGTTCTGCCAATAAAACGCAGTCTCTGGTTCGCCTTTCCCACGACATTATCTACGTGGTCTTTCCAATTTAAGTCTGAAGTAATAGTAATTCGTAGGTATCTTGTGGAGTTTACGGCCTTCACTTTTGATTGATTTATCTTGTAAACAAAGTTTAACGGATTTCTTTTCGTACTCATGTGGAGGACTTCACACTTCTCATTATTTAGACTCAATTGCCAATTTCTACACAATAGTGATATCTTATTCAGATCGTTCTGCAGTTGCTTTTTATCTTGAGATGATTTTACTAGACGGTAAATGACGGCGTCATCTGCAAACAACCTAAGAGAGCTACTTAGATTTTCTTCCAAATCGTTTATGTAGATAAGGAATAGCAGAGGACCAATAATAATATCCTGTGGAACGCCCGATATCACCTCTGTTTTAGTCGATGCCTTACCATCGATTACTACAAACTGTGTCCTCTCTGACAAGAAATTCCCTATCCAGTCGCAAATTTGGAGCGATATACCATAATCACGCAATTTAATTAAAAGCAGTTTGTGAGGTACGGTGTCAAAAGCCTTCTGGAAATCAAGATATACGGAATCAATTGGAGAACCCTTGTCGATACCGTTAAACCCTTTTGTTCAATATTCGAGTTAGATATCCGCTAGATGGTCTGTCTTTTACAGTAAGTACGGAACATGGGAGCCATCTTAAATCCAAGTCATTTTTTTTAATGGTTTCATGTGATACATAAAATAACATCGGCACTTTCGGGTAAGTTAGTTCCTGTAAACAAACTCGACGGATCAGTTAGGGTTCAAAAGTTACAACACATTTTGTTTGTAAATTGAGATTGATCTTGCTAAAGATCGGCCATTCAATGCGTTGACCGGACTGCCCCTGCTGGTCAACGCAAAGTTGACGGCGCTGAATCGCCGGCCGCGGTGGCCGAGGGGACTGAGGCGCTTCAGTCAGGGACTTCAAGGCCACTACGGTCGGGGGTTCGAATCCCCCCTCGGGCATGGACATTTGTGCCGTCCTTAGTTGTAGGTAGTTCATAAGTAGTTTGTAAGCTTAAGGACTGATGGCCCCGTAGTTAAGTCCCTTAAGCTTAACAAACTTTTTTTTTTTTTTTTTTTTTTTTTTTTTTTTTTTTTTTTTTTTTTTTTTTTTTTTTTTTTTTGAACGGCGCTGAATTCAGTCTTTGTGCGACCGCAGAAATTCTGGAAGGCGTTTCTTCAATGCGGTGCTCGAGATCATGCCAGTTTCCTATTTTTCCTCCATATACGATTTGCTCTAAATGACACCGCAGATAAAAGTCGAGTGCTGTGTCATCACGTGATCTGGAAGGCCATTTCATAGAACCACGTCAGGCCGATAACTAGTTTGGACTCTGGAACCCCAAACTAAGAACCACGTCAGCCAATCCAATTACCAAAAGATTGACCAACAACTGCTCCGTTGTGTGGAGGAACCTCATAAATTCCGATCCTATACAAGCCTGAAAATCTCTTCTGGGCAATGTCCTAGAATCGTTGCATGTCTCGGTCGTATTCAGGGGTGTAGAATAGTGAAAAGTTGCCATCATTAAAAGAAAGGGCACGTCCTCTTTTTTAAGAAGCGTTATCTAACATAACGTGTAGGCTTTCACGGCCGGCGTCTTCAGTAATTAAAACTTCCGGGCTGAAAGGCCGTGGTCGAACAGTAGAAATTTCTTCCCCTGACGTTTCGTTGCCGGCTGCGGGCAACATCTTCTGAGGTGAGTCGACGACTGGCTGCTGGGCCGTGGAGATCCTGCATATATAGAGGGCATAGAGGGCGCCACCACTCGTCACCTGATGTCAACAGTAAAACTATCTCTGGCTGGCGTCATTACTCTCGATCGAAGGTAATCGATTGTCACGTCTTTGGTACAAAGTAGACCGCCATATCTTGTCTAACTTCAAGCCTTCTTCCTTCCTGTTAAAATTATTGCGGTGTTCCTTGTTCACCATGGTTCCTGCCAACGAAGCTCTTGCTTACATATCTTACTTGTTTCCCACTGATATTGTACATCTGTTTCGACATTGCCTATCTACGACTTCTTTTAAGTATGATAATGAATTCTATGAATAAATCAATGGAGTGGCAATGGGTAGCGGTTGCTAATATTTTTTATAGAATTTTTTGAACAAAAGGCACTGCAGCCAGCCAGAAAGAGCCCTTTGAAGTGGTATCGGTATGTGGATGATACTTTTGTGATCTGGAATCACGGGGAAGAGGAACTGAACTGTTTCTTAAATCATTTGAATAGTATCAACGCGAAAATACAATTTACCATGGAGAGGGAGATTAATGGACAGATAAATTTTTTGGACGTTTCAGTGATTAAACGTGCAGATGGGACTCTGGGTCATAAAGTATACAGAAAATATACGCACGCCGATCGGTATCTCCACAAAGATTCGAATCATCATCCCAGGCAGAAGAGAGGTGTTATTAATACATTAGTGGACAGGGCTAATAAAATCTGTGAGCCAGCTTATTTGTGAGAGGAACTCTATCATTTGCGAATCTTGTTTTTCAAAAAAACGGATACAGTGATAAGGAGATAGATCGAGCACTCCAGCCCAGAAGACAAATGTCTGCTAACGTCCTCCAACAACAACAACCTTTGGCGGGGAAAGTGTTTTCCCATTCATACACAATATCACGGATCGCATTGGGAAAGTATTGACCAAGTTTAGAGTCGAAACAATATTCAAACCCACCAAAAAGATCAGTAAATACTTACGATCAACGAAAGATGCGCGACACCCTTTGGCTACTCTGGGTGTGTACTTGTGGGAAGGTTTATATTGGAACAACGAAAAGAAGAATCAATACTCGCCTAACGGAACACAAGAGGAACTATCGACTGGGACACATGGACAAATCGGTCGTAACGGAATATGTTTTTCAAAACGGTGACCATAAAATAAAATTAAGTGAGACAAGCGTGCTAGCTAAGATATCGCATTATTATGCACGTATGAATAGAGAGGCTATAGAGATTTTTAAACACCGCAATAATTTTAACAGGAAGGAAGAAGGCTTGAAGTTAGACAAGATATGGCGGTCTACTTTGTACCAAAGACGTGACAATCGATTACCTTCGATCGAGAGTAATGACGCCAGCCAGAGATAGTTTTACTGTTGACATCACGTGACGAGTGGTGGCGCCCTCTATGCCCTCTATATAAGCAGGATCTCCACGGCCCAGCAGCCAGTCGTCGACTCACCTCAGAAGATGTTGCCCGCAGCCGGCAACGAAACGTCAGGGGAAGAAATTTCTACTGTTCGACCACGGCCTCTCAACCCGGAAGTTTTAATTATTATCTAACATATACCCAGAACTACAGGATATCTGTCTCTGTTGTAGAACTTACCAATATGTTGTGTGCTACGGCATTATGACTTATCTGGAGACAAGAAATCACCTCTCTAGGAATTAACATGGATTCTGAAAGCAACAGTCCTGTCAAACCCTGTTCGCTATGTTGGTCCACTAGACTGACAAAGTAGTGCAGGTTCCCCAGTAGATACCGTCTTCTTCATTTCGGAAAACGCTAGGTAGAGTTCCGGACTGCCACCAGTGAATAAAAATGTGCATACGTAACGTAAGCACCAACTATCTGTGGCAAGAGTTTCTAGCAAACGTGCCATGTGTTTCTTAATGGAGTAAAATTAATTTATCCCTTGCACAAGGCCAATGTTATAGTACGGTTGCTTATCAGAATACATACAAATGACCTGGACTCTTTACGAATGATGCTGTTGTGTATCGGTAATAATCAACACAGGTAAATTGTTCTGAATTGATCTTCAGCATATCGACCGTCAACATAAAATTATGTTACGTATTCCGACTACCTTCTAAGGGGACAAGGAAAACCTTACCTTTGTCAGAATTAGGGCACTGAAATAATTTAACGGCAAGAGCTAATATTTGTGGCGGACCCTGATTCGATCTCGGGATTCCTACTTTGGAGCAGTGGTTCCCTTAACCACTCAGCTACCACAGAAACCCCCATCCGCCCTAAATTCCTACATTTCGTAGCTATGAGAGGAATTACCCAATCGTCCATGGTGCTTTTATGCAAGCCATACCGCATTCCTGTACGAGATCAACGATTTTACCGCATCTACGATGAAGAAATGACGCCCTAGCCGCGCAAATATCCAACCAGAGCTTCTTTCAATCCTAGACACGCAAAACGGATGACCTTTAGAGATAATGTTATTACCAATCCGAAAAAAAATGGTTCACTGACTATACTTTTAGAAGTAAAAGGGGGGGGGGGGGGGCGGGGGGTCGAGCTTTATGTTAGTGGATGTTTCGCTTCGAGGTGAACAGCATTTATTGCAACTTTTTTAAACCTTTTTTTATTTTTATTTTTTTTCAAATATTCTGGAAAACATTGAATTGCCTCACCCTTTATGTGCATATCAAACATGTTTATAGACCATGAATGAACTTCACAAATAAAACGAAGTGAAACGCCTGTAGCACGAAACTAACGGTCATTTCGTTGCATACACGAGCACATCTCCAACAAATAAAACGGTCTAGCTGATGAAGTAGTTCTTCCTGTTATGAATGATTTGTTTTGGAAGTATCGCGTTGTTATTTAGAAAATTAAGTCCTTGTACTTTTTACCGGGGATTTAATATCCGCCAATCTCGTATTTCACGTACTCTGCACTATTGAGCGATTCGCCATTTCCAACGCTGGTATCAACAAGAAGTATTCCACTGGGTAGAGTATTTTTTTTTCTTCGTTCTCACAGTGCAGCTGCCGTTGGAACTAAATGCAGATGTATGACAAATGAAGAGAAAATATTCCGTTCCGTATTGTTTATACGTCGATCGGTAATGGAATTTTTATGTTCCTTCATAAACATTCGTGCTCTATTTTATGATCAGTAGCCTTGTATATGTTTATTTTGAATATCCGCTTCGTATCATCGCGCTAGTTGTTCATTTGCTCAAGTGCTTAGAAAAACCTATCGTGTCTCACAATACAATAAATAAACTGAGGAGCACTGCTACAAATTTTAATGAACCAAGCCATACAGTTTATCCTGATATACATCGTCCTTGCATCCACACGACAAGGCAACTGTGGAAAAAAGGCAATAAAATCGGACCAGAGGGTGGTATCAGACAACGGAAGCGTGTCATTGATTCGGAAAACGTGACATATCCGATGCTCTTTCTGAATGAAATATATCGTTCTAGTTTAAAATCAAATACCAGTTTGGTAATAACTTTTCTGTAGATTTACTCATTCTTCTTTTCACACTTGAAATTTCAACTTCGCTGTTTTGACATGACGATTAATGCGACAAAAGCAGCCTTTCAATAGTGTAGATAATGAGAAGCTCAAAGAGACAGCTGTTCATTGAATACCTGTGGAATAATGGTTAGAGGAGGGCAGTAATAAACGGAAGCTGTAGAGTTTAAAATTGCCTATCATCTTAATAAGTGTCCGAAAGGAATAGGGTGGCGGAACATCTGACAACGCGCACGCAAATTAAACCGGAACAGCTGTCCTTACTGGTCATCGGCTTCGCTATAATGCATATATTTCCTTCAAGTTGTTTTGTCACGAAATGTAGGAAATCTTTTGTCAGAGAAAATATCAACCACAAAACTTAAATGACTACTAATAATAGTACGATTATTGCTTTAAATCATTTATTTTTATATGTAAATATTCGTATAATTATCTAGTTAGGAATTATTATGTTTTCGTCAAATAACAATGTCTTTGGTGTAATTTGTTTTACAGTTGACCTTTCACTCAGCACGGTAGACGTATGTATGTATGCTCAGTAGAATCACAGGCATACTGAACATTTTGAGGTTCACTTTTGGATTCATGGAGAAGATGACACTGGCGGAAAGCGATATTAAAGGTATTCAGTTAAAGAGATCAGAGCTGGTACAGATGCATACAAGCATTCGCTTTCCCTGTTCTACATGGGTTTGGAACAGGAAAGCAAGTAACTAGTTATCCTACGCCACGCACCTTTGGACGGATTGCGGGGTTTGTATTTAGATGTAGATTTAAAACAACAAATTGTACATATCTGTTGACGCAATAGTGTAAAGAAGTTACTGACGTCAGTGTCATTAAACAAGTGTAGGGGTGCCTATTGCACTATTTAGCACTGAGAATCTATATTCATGTAGTAGATTCGAATCTCTTCAGAGACGTTTCTATACAATAGCAGAAAGTTATTCGCAAAGTAGATACCTATGACAAAAGACCTTACCGAGGCGAGATTGCGCGAAGAATAAACTTCTGAATGTTTTCTTCAGATTTTGGTAAATAATTCTTTCTGTCAGATAGACGCTCCGTTAAATAAGACGTAAAACATTAACATCGTTCCCACCGTGACCACGACTGCTCTGCCCCTCCACACAAGTGCAGAGGCTCTGAGCTGGCGGCGCACTCAGCTCTACATCTCACTGACCGCCGAGTCTCATGACGGCACGTTAAAGTAGCAGAAGTTGTGTGGAGTATGGCTATTCTGGAGTCAAAACTGAATTTTCTGCATGTTTACTTACCTGAGAATTATGTAGCACAAATCATCGAAATGGAAACAACACCAAGTAAATGTAGCTAATCGGTTGAGCATCATAGGTGGGAGCCAATCCTAGGGTTTTGAATGAAATTACAGCACACACTACTCCGAAAACCTAACATTAAGTAATACAAAAAGTGCTGGTTGCTGGTGTGTTCAATAGAACCGCAAAGCTGTCGAAACGTTTTTATTTAAACACAGCCGTTTTCACATCAATTGAGATGCGTCTTCAGGTACATTACAATAATGATTACATGTTCTATGACGCATAGTGTCCAACATTCAGGAGCCCTGGCAGAATAGTAGCACAATAAGGTGTGGTCGTCAATCATTAAATAGTTTGAATAGGGATCATAATGTACCTAAAAATGCATCTCAATTTATGTGAACCCGGTTGTGTTTAAATAATAACGTTTCGACAGCTTTACGGTTCTATTCAACACACCAGCACCCAGGACGTTTTGTATTACTTAATTTTAGGCTTTGAGAGTAGTGTACGTTTGAATTTCATTCAAAATGTTCTTAAGCTATGGTTGCCCTTCCCAGAAAAAAATACTAGGGTTGTCAAATATTTGAAACGATGTTGCCATTTGAAAGCTTCTTGTTTTAAGTTTATTAAGTGATAGTGAAAGCTTGATAAAAGTTTATTAAGTGAAAGTTTTTATTCTTAATAAGTCTTTCTATTTAAATCAAGGAGTTTCTCTAATCATATGTGCGCAACGGATTTAACAAACAAAATTAGGCCCTGAAAGTAAAACAATCTGTACTTCTGTGAACATTATTTCTGAAAGTTTTTTTCTCAAAAACTCAACATGTACCATACAACAAAATCAAAAATGCTACAATAAGGAAAATGAGGGACGAGGTTGAGCTGAAATAAGAAAAAATAGTTATCATTAAGTTATTTATTGAATTAAAGAAACATACCTTTGTTGAGTCTTCAATATAATACAATGGTTTTATACAATTCTGTTCCATACAAATATTCTCTTCCTCTTGATACAGAATCCACTGTCCAATATAATACGTTTGTATTCATAAATATAGAGTGAAATAAATCAAACTCAATACAATCATTGCTGACCAATTCAACCTTAGCACACAACACAGTTTCCATACGTCCGTCAGCTAGCGTAGACCACAATCGACTCTTTTGCTCAACAGCTCTCTCTCTACTACTCGCCTCAGCAGTCAAAGAAGCTGCTGTAGCGCAGATGCTACATCGCAGTTTCAAAGACATTATAATGAGTAGTAGTTACAAACATGGACTGAGATTATCGATCATGGGTGACTTGCACATACAAAATAAAGCTATAAGGCGGATACACGTTCAGATTCACAAAAATAAAGCTAAAAATCCATAAATAATGAACTTCAGCCTATGGCTGCCTACTTTCACATTTATCAGCTGTGTAGCGAAATGCCTGCCTTGCTCCTATTAATCGAGCTGTCAGAACGGAAGCACGTACAGCCGTGCCCAACTTTTATGCGGCGTCGCCTTCCCGTATACTGCTCAAAACAGTTAGGAGATCAGGTGAGACACCATGCACAGTGTGCATAAGGTAACGTATTTTATTCAGGTATTGGGTACGATTGTAATTTGTATGTGATACAGTACGATGTTTTACAGTCTGAACTCGATACTTAAGCTTTGCATGGTTTAAACCATGAGGCTCTAATTGGTGTGTGATCACCTCGGACGACCAGTACAGAATCCGAAACGATTCTGCATATTATTTTTCGCCAGCAGGCATGCTTAGGGTTTAACGTCCCGTCGACAGCTTGGTCATTAGAGACGGAGCTAACGCTCGGAGTTTTGGGTGAGAATGGGGAAGGAAAGCGACCCTGCCCTTTGAAAGGAACCATCCCGGCATTTGCCTGGAGTGATTTAGGGAAATCACGGAAAACCTAAATCTGGATGGCCGGAGATGGGTTCGAACCACCATCCTCCCGAATGCGAGTCCAGTGTGTTACCAATGGCCACCTCGCTTGGTCATATTATTTTATGGCAAATGTTGCTAACATGTTACAAGAACTAATAAAGTACCGCCGGTCGCGGTGGCCGAGGGGACTGAGGCGCTCCAGTCACGGTCTGCACGGTCACTACGGTCGGGGGTTCGAATCCCCCCCCTCGGGCATGTATATTTGTGCCGTCCTTAGTATAAGGTAGTTGATAAGTAGTTTGTATGTTGAGGGACTGATGACCCCGTAGTTAAGTCCCGTAAGCTTAACAAACATTTAAACATTTTAAATAAAGTACCGTATCAGACACTAGTGAACCACTTACGATGTGCATTTATTTTTTGCTCTCCGTTTACGCAACAGTCTCATTCAGTTCTGAGGAAATTTCTCTCCTTACCACTCTAGTCACATTTTTGTCTTTAAACGTGTGCAAACTTTTGTTCCACAAAAATGGTTGTGCTTCCACTATTAAAATAGGTATATCATCATTTATGTCTTTAATTACTTCATCCACTGCAAACGTATACACATTTAATGGTTTGTATAAATCAAACAAGCAAATGCCCATTTCTGTGCGGATATAGAAACAAGTTAGATCTCTTGCGGGAATCAGTCGCGGAGTTGCCAGTAGGCTGAGTAGGTTGGAGAGTAGGGTAGCAGATTTTAGGGCCGGCAAATTTAGGGCCAACATTTTTAAACTTTCAGTAAGTTTAATACTAGAAATATAATTACTTTTGGCAAATTTACATTACTGTGTAAGAAATATTGAGGTATACCTTTCCCGACAAATAAGTTGCCCAGAAGTAAAAATAAACAACATTTGTTGTGCAACCTTAATCAAATAGTTGGGTTCTAAAAATAATCGTGACACTTCGATCCCTTAATCCCCAGTTATACTAATTACGAAAACAGGTGGTATAATTATGACGATAGTGCAGAAAACAAAGGTACAATTTCATTAACAAAAAATTATAATAGTGTGATTGTTAAATAGGGTACGAAGTTATAGAGGTCGGTACTGGCGGCAAATGTGAAAATCCGGCACTGTCGGGAATGCAAATAAAGCTGCGAAAAAGTGGAATAATCGACACTCGTAGCACGCGATAAGCTGATGATTTGGGGAGGATGAGAAACGTGTCTGGATAGCCGATCGCTCAGAAGGTCACTCGCCGTCCGTATTAAAAGACCTCAAGAACATCATACAAGAAAAGGACGATCTACCCGAGCAACAATGTTGTTGTTTTCGTCTTCAGTCCGGAGACTGGTTTGATGCAGCTCTCCACAATAGCCTATCCTGAGCAAGAATCTTCATCACCACGTAAGAAAGGCAACCTACATCTGTCTGAATCTGCTTACTGTATCCATCTCTTGGTCTTCCTCTGCGGTTTTTACACCACACACTTCCCTCCAACGCTAAATTCACAATTCCTTGATGACTAAGAATGTGTCCTACCAATCTACGCCTTCTTTTAGTCAAGATATGCCAGAAATTTCTTTTCTCCCAAATTCTGTTCAGTACCTCCTCATTAGTTACGCGATCCACCCACCTAATCTTCAGTATTCTTCTGTAGCACCACATTTCAAAAGCCTCTATCCTCTTCCTGTCCGCACTGTTTATCGTCCATGATTCACTCCCATACAAGGCAGCACTCCATACAAATGACTTCAGAAAGGACTTCCTTACCCTTAAAACAATATCCGATGTTAACAAATTTCTCTTTTTCAAGAACGCTTTTCAACCTATTGTCATTCTGCATTTTATATCCTCTGTACTGCGATCATCATTTGTTATTTTACTGCCCAAGTAACAAAACTCATGTACCTCCTTTATTGCTTCGTTACCTAATCTAATTCCTTCTTCATCACCTGATTTTCTTAGCAACAATAAAAGAGAGAAAAATCGGGATCGCGTCCCAGTCCGGCTTAAAATTTCAACAACGGCATTGACTTTAATTCAGTGCCATGAAACAGACGAGAAACTGAAATGTTTGCAATGTATTGTATACAGAACTCAATGCCGTCGATATTTCACATTTTAGTCATATACTCGCAAAGCCGACTGTATGGCGAGAAGGCACGGAGAGAACTGAGGAGGGGGGACGGTCGGTAGAAATTGTTGCGTGTGCTCAGCTGGCACTTGACGACGCGCGCTTCTGTATGCCGGCGGTCTGCAGTGGCAGTAGTCTTGTGTAGTTCGCGAACGAACTAGTTCAGAAGAGCGGTCCCACAGGCGAACTACGCGAACTAGTTCACATATCCCTCGCCTCTTAGTCCGTCCTCTCCTTTTCCGAAGACTGACGTTGAACAGCGAGAGGACGCGAGAGCGCGCAGAATCGCGTGATTCCCTTCTGCCAGTTTACCGTCATTTCGAGCTGAGATGCTGCTCAGCTGTAGTTTCATAGTTCACAGTCACAAATTTTCTTTTCTAAGGTATTCAGCAGTGTCTAAATGATAACTGATTTGAAACTTCCTGGCAGATTAAAATAGCGTGCCGGAACCGGGACTCGAACCTGAGACCTTTGCCTTTCGCGGGCAAGCGCACTACCGACTGTGTTATCCCGACACGACTCACGATGCCGCCTCACAACTTTACTTCCGCCAGTACCTCGCCTCCTACTTTCCAAACTTCACAGAAGTTCTCCTGCGAAACGTGCAAGACTGGCACTCCTGGAAGAAAGGATATGGTGGAGACATGGCTTAGCCACAGCCTAAGGGATGTTTCCAGAATGAAACTTTCACTCTGCAGCGGAGTCTTGTCGGAATAGCACAGTCGGTAGTGCGCTTGCCCACGAAAGGCAAAGACTCCCAGGTTCGAGTCCCGGTTCCGACACGCAATTTTTATCTGCCATGAAGTTTCATATCAGCGCACGGCATCGTGAGTCGAGTCGGGATAGCACAGTCGGTAGTGCGCTTGCCCGCGAAAAGCAAAGGTCCTGTTTCGAGTCCTGGTTCCGGCACGCAATTTTAATCTGCCAGGAAGTTTCATATCAGCGCACACTCCGTTGCAGAGTGAAAGTTTCATTCTAATAACTGATTTATTTACTTAAGTATTTGATGTCTAATTGCCCAAAAAATACGGTTAATAGCACACGCTTGGGCAACATTGATCATTATATAAAAAAGCTGTCATAACAAAAGAAAGAGCTCTTTTAGTAGCGGTAGCAAAAGGCAAAAAGAGCGGACGAACTAAAAAGAGCGACCTACTTCGCTTCGCGGCCGAGCTGCGAACTAAAAGGAGAGCGCCGGCCGCGGTGGCCGAGGGGACTGAGGCGCTCCAGTCACGGTCTGCACGGCCACTACGGTCGGGGGTTCGATTCCCCCCCCTCGGGCATGGACATTTGTGCCGACCTAGTTCGTAAGTACTTCATAAGTAGTTTGTAAGTTTAGGGACTGATGACCCCGTAGTTAAGTCCCTTAAGCTTAACAAACATTTGAACATTTTTGGAAAGGAGAGCTACCGGTCGCGAACTAAAATATAACCGATCGGTCGCGAACTAAAATATGCGTGATCGGTCGCGAACTAAAATATGCGCGATCGGTCGCTAACTAAAATATGTGCAATCGGTCGCGAACTAAAACATACGTTACCGGTCGCGAACTATTATGCCAAACGTATCTCGCTTCTTAGTTCGTTGGATTCTTTTCCGAAGTCTGTTGGGCAATAGCGAGAGGGCTCGCAGCAGAATTAAAAATCACGTGTTTGTCTTCTGCTGATGATAGCCATTTCGAAGTGAACGTCTGCCTGCTAGATTACATAGTTCAGTGCTACAAAATTTCTGTTTTGAAGTATTCTGCACTCTGCAATGTCTGGCAAATTCCATAATGCCAAGATATAGAGATAACTCTAAACTTAAACGCGAGAAATTATCTACAAACTGTTTCTTTTGGTTTGCGTGAAATGGTTAGCGGCTCAAGCACCAAGCGCATGAAGCAGCTAGGTGGGGGAACTTCTCCCTCCACCTGCATGCGCAGACCACGCAGCACAGCCGTCACTGGGAGCGGACGAACTAAAAGAACGAACTAGTTCATGGCAGAGCCGCGAACTATAGTGAGCGCTCCCGATAGCGAACTATTATGCGCAAGTCTAGTTGGCAGCTGACGAGCTTTTTGCTGGTGCCGGCATGCGGCCGGCCGGTGTGCAAGCTGCGATGCCCTCCAATGGGCCACTGCTGGAGTGTGCACGGCCGATATTTTACCAGACGTCCACAATCGCTGTGTGTGTGTGAGCGTGCGCGCAACCAGCCTAAGGGTGTGTTTATGCTGCCACCTCGCTGCACAGTCTCACAGAGGCCCATTTAGCGTGCAGCATCGCACCTCGCCCAGCTCGCTGCTCGCTGCACGCTATGACCCTCGCCAGGCGATGATATCAAACAGGTTTGTTTTTCGCGCTACGACCATCGCCGTCCGGCCTGAAACTTGCACTGTGATTGCTTGCTTCAAGGTCACTATCAGACCGGCGTGTGACTGTTGCGCGCGTGGAACTCTCGTGCCCATCGCGCACCATATTGTTTGTTAGAGGATGTTTCAGTACAGGCAACAATGAGTCAAGGTCTGAAGCAGATGATTATTATGTCTGAGAAAGCGATCTGGATACTTTTTGCGCTGTTGGTAGTACTTGTGAAAGTATCCGTAGTTGAGGACGTTTAGCATTCAAGGATGCAACAAGGCTGCTGGCAGCGAACTGCAGGAGCCACCAGTGAGCAGCGAGCTGACAGCTGCGAGGTGGCAGCATAAACGCACCCCAAGGTGCCAGTTTCCAATCCGGGTCCGGGGTACCGTTTTGATCGGCGAGGACGTTCCGTATGAGCGCACACTGGGCTGCAGAGTGAAAGCGTCATTGTGGAGACAGCAGTTGCTCAGAGCGGCGGCTATAGTCGGGCCGCCGAAAGAACGACCCTGACAGTTGGGGGGGGGGGGGGGGGGACACTCGAGCACCAACCTGAGCTCTGGAATTCGTAAACGTTGCCAGGGTAACCGTGCCGCGTTGCCACCCAGCCACTCAAGGTCGCGCGGGGTGGCATGCTTCAGTCGCTGCAAAGCATCTGTCGCGTGTTCATCGTTTGTCTCGTTGTGTTACAAGAACAAAAGCCGAAAAATCATTTATGAAATTGATACAATTGCTGAAGAAAGTGGTCATAGAGTGTTGCGCCTTCCACCATATCATTGCAATAGAACTCGTATGGGCTCAGGTGAAATCGTACGTTGCAGAAAGAAATAAAAGTTTTTCATTAACAAAAGTAGAATTCATAGTTCGTGAAGCATTGGGCAGTATTACTCCCACAAAATGGAACAATGTTGTCACACATACGTGGCACCTCTTAGGAGAGGCATGGGAACGTGAAGGTACACTAGAAGAACGGGTAGAAGAATTAATAATAAGATTAGGGGACGATAGTAGCAGTAGCAGCGGTGCATTGCACATGATGCTGGCCGCAACTGATTTTTAATGTATCGTTTGTTTCGCCTCTGAAGATCATTTACTGAAAAATTACGTTATTTTATTTCTACTTCTCTGACCAATAGACTAGCTGTGGAAACTGATCTGATAATAGATGTAGATATCACTCAGACACTATACTATGGCAGTCAACAGCGACCATAAACGAATGAGATAAAAAAGACACTCTTCTTTTTATGTAAGACAAATCATTTCACTGGAAGAGGCGGTTTTACTACTTGTAAAGTGGTAGTCCTTTTTTTTACCCTCTCGGCGGACTGCCACAATACAGTGTCCGAATAATAACAGCGAGTCTGTGGAATGCGGTTATAGAAGATGAAATATATAAACAAAATTCTTCAACTAGCGAACTTTGGCTAGAGACCAGATGATACATTATATTTAATGGAATACTGGAGCCGGCCGCGGTGGCCGAGGTGACTGAGGCGCTCCAGTCACGGTCAGCACGGCCACTACGGTCGGGGGTTCGAATCCCCCCTCGGGCATGGATATTTGTGCCGTCCTAGTTCGTAAGTAGTTCATAAGTAGTTTGTAAGTTTAGGGACTGATGACCCCGTAGTTAAGTCCCATAAGCATAACAAACATTTGAACATTTTTTGGAATACTGGAACATATGAAGCTTTACTTTAACTCGACATATATTTCTAAACTTTTTCTTTTTAGCTGCGAAAAGAGTATTTTTCATTACTTCGCGATTGTTCTCGTTCGTTCACGCCTTAGTAGTACATAGCAACGGTCCCAAAATATTCGGACGTGATATTCGTATGTCGGCGACCGACACGGCGTAACAACAAACAGCCGCGTAGCAGCATTGGCAACATAGCCGCTAGCTGTCAGAGTCGGCTCGACTGCAGCGGCAAGTGTCGGCTGGCGCGGCGTGCAGCGTGGTTGCCGCCGCCTCATTCAGCAGACTGGGTCGGCCACCGTCTATTTGCGGCGTGGCGTGGCGTGTCGTGCGGCACGGAGGGCGGCGGTGGCGGCGTCGCCATTCACGTGGCCCGCATGGCTGCGTGACCGGCGCTGCCTGCCGCTTATAGCGCTCCCCACACGGCGACACACGCACAGGCAATTAAAGCACGCGGCGGGACCTCGGCGACGCTGGTGCGCTGTCCAGCTGGCACTGACGACAGAATACCAAGCGCGGAGACCGCGGTATTACCGTGCTGTAGCGAATAGCTCTCGGTACAAGGCAGCCGGCAGTCGACGGCGGGACCAATTGATTGGGGAGGTAAGGGATAGAACATCTGTCGCTCAATCCATGAGTATCGTGCTCAAAACTAAAGGCGTGTACCAAAAGCATGTAGGGATACCATCACAAGGCCCAGACAAAACAAAAACAAAAAATAAAAAGGAAGCTAACAACATCAGAGAGCTCAGTGCAGCAGTCAATAATAAATACAGAGCGTGGCAAAAAGGGAACTCAACAGACCAACATCCGCTAGATAGTGGATTGACTACCACAAATCCCAATAAACACTAAAGTGTCGAAGGAAGACTGACCAAGTCTCAAGAATCTCATACAGGGTGAATCACCTAACACTTGCACCGCAAGTATTGCGGAAACGGAAAGTGCAATTGATGTGCGGTTTTCACAGAATGGATTGGTAGTCAGCGGCTCGTACTTGTAGCCAACAAATTGTAATATTACTGACAAGGAAAGTACTTGCGCTCGAACAAACACGTATACACCAAAATCGTATGAGAGATAATGTAAAGATCCCTTATTGCACTAGTGATACTCCCGCATCTGCAAAACTCTGCAGTCGTCCGTTAGAGGCCTCTGCGTGTGCCATGCTGCATTCCACTTTGAACTGTCGGTTCACCAGTAAGGACGGTGCAGTGTGCCTCCGAAGTTAAGTTTTGTGATGTTATTTGTATGGTGAAGCGTCAGGTAAGGTGACGATTGCTAATCAATCCTGCTAATGTATTGCGATTAGTTGACATGAAGTTACGAAGAACCCTTCTTCGTGAAGATGGTATTAGTGTAGAAGATGAATCATTAGCATGCTTTCTCGTATCTGTTATGGTACAGACATATGAGAATAAGTTAGATACTGTTGTAACACTAACACATAATGATGATAATAGGGATGATAATGCCGAACAACTCATTGCAAGCGGTAGTGCCACGGTAAGTGAGGGAAGAGGCGATGGAAGCAGTGGCAGTGAATACCAACAGTCTTCCGGGAAGAAGATAAAAGTTGCAACTATCATCACGGCTTTTGATGACAATTCGCTAGAAAACATGTGGGACGATTATTACATAAGTTATAGTTAAGATATCTGCATTACGTATGGCGTCGACAATTACATCTACAGTGCCATCTAGAGCATGGTTGCAGAGCTTCTCATTATTTAGAGTCAGTTGCCAATTTTTACACCAACGCCTCGGTTTGACAGTGGTAGAGTGACAGACTATGAATCCGAAGGTCGTGGGTTCAATCCCCGCCAGGTCCTAGAATTTTTATCCGTCACTTTCCACTTCATTCACCTCTGGCAGTATCACTCATGTGAAAAATGTCGAGTAGCACCGTGGTTCGGAACGCTCGTTAAACTGTAGGTCCCCCTATAACTGGCCGGGTAAGTCAAAGGTCGGAGGAAGGCCAAACAGGACCATGCCTAGTAAAGCACTGTGGTGTTCAAACCAATCTTCGGATTGTTGACTGCTTTAACTTTTTTACCTTAGTGATACATTATTTAGATCGTTCTGCAGTTGGTTTTGAGCTTCAGATTGTTTTACTAGACGGTAAAAGATGGCGTCATCTGCAAACAAGAGAGCTGCTTAGATTTTCTATCAAATCGTTTACGTAAAAAAGGAACAGCAGAGGACCAATAACAGTACCCTGTGGAACGCCCGACTATACCTTTGTTGTAGTCGATGTCTTTCCATCGATTACTGCAAACTCTGCCACATGACCACTACAGTCCAAAGAGGTTTCTGATACCTCTTAAGCGTGTTTTTTACACTGAAACGCGAAGTGACTCAGAGTAGTGTATAATGCATGCATTCACGATGTGCTTCTGTTATTATAAGCAACGCTGTTTCCAGTACTTTATACTTGCAGGTCATGTTCATTCTCGCAATCTTTTGGCAAAAAGCTGCCAATGTCCGCCATTTTTTAATTCTAGAAATCTTCCCATTCCATTTTTACGTGGTGTGGTACAGCAACCGTGTTCAGTTGAATTCTTGAATAAAAGAACGTCTTGATTGCAAATATTTTTTATTCAATGACGCATTTCGTCCGGTTAGGGCAACTTCAGATATCTGATAAAGAAGAAAATATGAAACAGAACTTACAATATTACATTATTTCGAAATTTGTTTGTAGCTAAAAATTTCGAAATCATGTCATGTAAATATTGTAAGTTCTGTTTCATATTTTCTTCTTTGTCAGATATCTGAAGATGCCCTAACCGGGCGAAACGCGCCATTGTAATAAAAAATATTTTCAATCAAGACGTTCTTTTATTCAAGAATTTTTTTAATTCTATGGCTCTGGATGACCTTGCCTAACATGACTAACGTTTAACATAACTGTCTATGTTAAATATGTTGGTAGAAAATATTGTCGTCATATTTTTATGTGCGTTTGGAACTCAGACATGTGCGCCAAAGCGTTTTTTGTAATTGTCGATTGCAGTGTTCGCTAACGCTTTTAAGTGAAAACGTATGAAGGAGGACATATGGACTCAGTAAGAAAAAAAGTACTAAAACCATAAAATCTCACGATTGTGAGTATGAAAAGAAATAAAAAGAAAAGAAACCTCTAACTTAGGATGGCAAAATAGAAACGTAGGACACGTGTGCTTAACTACTGGAGGGCTAAGAGGGGGAGGGGAGATTGCTTCATTGGACGCTGTTGGGTTAATTAGTGGTATCATGCTGCTGAATAGCTCAAGTGGGTGTTAATAGCCTCAGCAGCTCAAGTGTGTTCTGTTAATTACCGATATGATATAGGGAGTCAATGTGAGACCTGGCAACACAGCGTATTGCGCCAGAACACAAACACGGCAGTTGGGGGGGGGGGCATTAATCATTAGCTGGGTAGTTAAAGAAGCGTGACTTCTAGTCTCTGGTCCAGTCGCGGCGACACAGCCGCAGGAGGCCTGGAGGTGCAGTCATTAGAGTTTCGCGTGGCTGGTGGCCGGCCATTTTATGCAACTGAAAGGGCGCAAGACCCTACAATCATTGCTGAGTTGGTGCTATCTTATACTGTATTCGATCTAGTGTGAATCACCAAGTGGCTTATTTGTGCACCTTCTCTCTGTAAAGAACTAGGAATCGCAAAGGAAATTGTGCCTCTGGTTCACACTGAAGACGATACTGGAAAACATTAAAATCGGCCGTGAATCAAACTTTTTTCACGAGCACAATTCAAGCATAAATTGCTCTTGACGAATAAAAGGGTCCGTGTCGCTGTTTTTCACTTTCTTGAAAAGGACCGATCGGTTTCGTCATCTGCAGTCACATCCTCAAGTTATGTAACTGAATAAAAAGAAGCCACCAAAACATTACGATGTGACAAACCAGATAATAAAACTTAACTACATGCCTTTTTCTTTGCTTTTGTAACAGTGAACTTATTTTGCGGGTCAGCCCCCTCTATTATTAATTTGTTTGGTATGAATCTGTCAATGGTTGTCTATATTATTTCTTTGGCCACTCACATTGTTAGTTTCAAAAGAATGGAAATTCTCATTCAGGAAAGCATTAATCGAATTTTTATTTGCTTAATTGAATAAATATACTTTTGATTTCGGTTGATTTAAGAAAGACAATAGGAGTGATCCGCAAAATTACAGACCTATAACATTCACGTCGGTTTGCAAAAGGGACATACACTTTCCTCAAGAATTATGAATTACCTCCAAAAGAACGACTTATTATCCCATAGTCAACACGGATTCAGAAAGTATCGTTCCTGTGAAACAGAGCTAGTTCTTTACTCACATGATGTGATGAGTGCTTTTGACAAGGGACGTCATATAGGTTCCATATTTCAAGATTTCCGAAATACTTTTGACACTGTACGTCACAATCGTCAATTAATCAAAGTGCGTGCTTATGGAATATCGCCGCAGTTGTGTGATTGGATTCGTGGTTTCCTGTCAGAAAGGACATACTACGTTGTAATTGACGGTAAGTCATCGAGTAGAACAAAAATGATATCTGGCTTTGTTGTTCAAAATCAAATGTTTGTTAAGCTTAAGGGACTTAACTGCGGCCGGCCGCGGTGGCCGAGGAGACTAAGGCGCTCCAGTCACGGTCTCCACGGCCGCTACGGTCGGGGGTTCGAATCCCCCCTCGGGCATGGATATTTGTGCCGTCGTAGTTCGTAAGTAGTTCATAAGTAGTTTGTAAGTTTAGGGACTGATAACCCCGTTGTTAAGTCCCATAGACTATACAAACATTTGAACTTAACTGCGGGGTCATCAGTCCCTAAACTTACGAACTACCTTAAATTAAAGATGACACAAATATCTATGCCCTAGGGGGGGGGGGGGAGACTCGAACCACCAACCGTAGCGGCCGTGCAGACTGTGACTGGCGCGCCGCAGACCGCTCGGCCACTGCGGCCGGCTATCTGGCTTTCTCCAAGGAAGTGTGGGTCCCTACTGTTCCTCATTTTTATAGACGATTCAGGAGACAATCTGAGTAGCTCTCTTAGATGTTTGCGAATGATGCTGACATTTATCGGTTAGTAAAATCTCCAGAAGATCAAAGGCAACTGCAAAATGATTTAGATAAGGTATCTACATGGTGAAAAAATTGGCAATTGACTCCTAATAATGAGAAGTATGAAGTCATTAACATGACCACTAAAAGACATCCGTTAAATTTCAGTTACACGATTAATCACTCAAAAATACAGGCCGTCAATTCTACTAAATACCTAGGAGTCACAATTATGTAAAACTTTAATTGGAAAGAACACTACACTTGTGCGTCCTATTTTGGAGTATTGCTGCGCATTGTGGGATCCACAACAGTTGGGACTGTCAGAAAATTTAGAGAAAATTCAGAGAAGGGCAGCTCGTTTTGTATTAAAGTCTGAGAAAGCTGTCGTAAGAAGATATGTGCAACGATGTATTGACTTCCTAGCAAATTCAATGAAATAATGCAGTCACATTAATGTGATCGAAAGGATTGCTATGTCTGTCTATGAAAGGTCTAATTTTCTACGTTTTGATGAACCTATTCTGCTGAACGACGTTACTGTAGTTATAGTCTGCGGACGAGATGACTACAAAGCATTAGATGGAAATCGACAAACGCCGGACTGTTTGAAGTGTAAGTATAACCACTGTCTTCGCTGTTCTTTGTCGAGCCTATAGTTCATTATGATGTGCAGCATATGTAGACTTGATTCAGAGTGTAACTGACGCTGCCAAGTCCTGCACAGGAGTGAAGTTTCCGCTCCATACATTTAAAGTGTTTTATTGACGCTACATAGTCTGTATAGTGAAGTTTCTGCAGGTATTGGTGGCATGCCTTTATTAAATTGACATAGTTGTCAGGTCATAACTTAAGAATTAATTAATTTAAAAACTTTGTAACCCCACATGAAGACAGCCGTCTGTTAGTTATACCTTCTTCAGAAAGAGACACATTCATATAATCAGACAGGCACACTTCACAGACACGCAACCGTCATCTACAGCTGCTGCATTCGAAGACACTCCCTGTGGTGATTGGATGGGAAGGGAGGGGGTTTGGAGAGGGACAGTAAGGTTGCAAAGCGGTGGTGGACACAGCACAGCGTGGAAAGACACGCAGCTTAGTCGGGTCGCGGATGTTCTTCGCGTGGGGACTTGCTATTGTGTCGACCTCATCATTATTTCATCGTCATTGACACGCAAGTCGGCAAAGTGCTCCAGCTAAAAAGACTTGCTCCAGGAAGCTGAACACAACCCCAGTTGGGGTCTGACAGCCGTAAATGCCACACGATCATCACCATTGGGAAAAAGAGGCTATCACAGGTTGAAGCGTCGATAATTTCGGAATCTGCGATTTTACTCCAATTCCCATGTGTGTAGTCAAGAAAGCTGGTTGTGGCGGGGAGGGAAGTGTGGAACAGACCGCCTGGGTTGTGAACCTCGCCGACCACGTTTCTACCTAATGCTTTATTAGGTCGCCTAACTCTCGCACTTATTTCAACTCGAGTCTTGCGATAGGGAGACATGCATTCATCAAAATGTTCAAATGTTTGTAAATCTATCGGACTAAACTGCGTGGTCATCAGTCCGTAGCTTACAAACTACTTAAACCTAGGTAAACTAACCTAAGGACAAACACACACACCCATGCTCCAGGGAGGACTCGAACCTCCACGGCGAGCAACCGCGCGCTCCGCATATGCATTCATCGTTAGCCTGTCTCGGCATCGTATGAAGTGCAGCTGTAGTAGGAATAATCCGCAAATTGCGAATAAATATCTGAATATTTAGCATAGTCAGTGCTTTAATTGAGCCGGTACGGGGCGGTACGGCGTACTGCCTAAAATTCAAACTCGCTATTAGTGTACCGGCTAAAATTCTTTCTTAAATCCGTAAAAAATAGACCAACTGTAAATTGTTGAATGGATTTCGGGAAGAAAAATTAGAGAGCTTCAGGTTCGCTGGAGTTGCGATCATAACCGTCGAAGCGTTCAAATTGCACTTTCGCACAATTACAATGGAATATGACTGGCGGTCAAATGTTCGGAATAGTCAATTCCGACTAATCTGAACCGCGATAGAGGAAATGCTTGTTACCGACTCCAAAGCGTTTAAGAACCTTGCTCCAAAGAGATAAGCCACAACATAAGCAAAGTCTTTTGTGTGCAATATCGTTGCCTATTCGTTGAAAATAGCTCAAGTGCGAAATTCTTGCAATTCTTTTAAAAACTTAAGGGACAATACGTCGCATCATTTTGAGTTAATTTCCATTGATCAAACCGTGAAACACTGCACAAGTTACGTATATTTTAATGCTTATAACGACACGTTTTGAGAACGTTTCACTGTCAAGATAAAATATTTAACGTAAATATTATGTTTACGTAACCGTCTTTTTCGCACTGTAGTCTGTTTAAGATTATAAAATAGTGTGTCGTAGCACTAGTAGGAACTAAAATAGAATGAATTTTAATCTCTTTGACCAATGCTTCTTAAACCGGCTGGATGTGTACAAGTTCAACTGTTGGCAACGCTACCAGTTTTGCTTCTTACAGCGGTTAACGCTTGGTTCCGTCCTTAAAAGTTCCACGCAGTTCCTTTGTCCGATTTTTGTAATGGTTTTCGTGTGATATAAGTCTGCTTTTAATTCCCGGCAGCAATATGCACTCTTATTGTCTTCTGGAACGCCAATCCTGATTAGTTACGATGTTGTCCAAAGCTGATGAGTGGTGTCCTCATTTACCTTAAACCAGAGGTGGGCACAAATCGGCTCAATGAGCAGCGCTCCGGCTCAGGCCGGAAAAAGAGAAGCGTTCGCGCTCGGCCGGTAGTTGTCCTAGTTGCCGCTAGAGTTCTGCATGCTTGCTGGCGCACGTAGTTCGGTGAGAGTCCGGTATTAAAACACTGAGATTAAGTTATCTCGTAAGTAGGTACAACATTATACATACCTCTACTTCCTTCCTCGCGTACATTATTAAGAAGATTAAGTCACATTTCACCTTCTACACTTCCATACTGGTTGAAGTGATGTGTTCTATAGTGGCGGTCTAAATTGTACGTTTTTATGCCTAGTATTTTACCACATACCAAATATTTTGCTCCTCCTTCGCTTTCAGTGAGCAAGTAATCACACTCCCAACTAGAGTTGAATCGGAAAATAGAACGCCGCTTTACCGCGCCGATTTGACTAGCCCTTTAAACTCCTCAGCGTACTTTACCATAACGTAATATCATAGATTATAACGAAAATCCTGAAGTACAAAATTCGAAATAACAGATGGCACTGTTAGCGGTGTCTTCTGAAACAAAACAAAAATCGCTCTTATCTTTATAAGATATTTGCCGGCTCGACTGCACACGCTGGACATTTTAGAGAAGAGTTTCCTGTATTATGTTTATAAGTTACTTACTTATAAAGGTAATAGCATTTTTCAGGAGATACCCCTAGCAGTGGAATCTGTTCATTCGAGGTGGATACTAAAGGGTTTGCACTATTATCTTTATAAGTCATTTTATAACGCACTCAGCCAGGTGCATTTCTGCGGCTACGTTAGCACGTTGGCTGCGCATAACGCCACCTAGTCTTTTCAGCAGGAACTACGTGATGGACGCCAGCTGCTCGCGGCTCTGCTCCCGCTCAGGCAGGCGGCTCCGAGAGCGCGGCTCGCTCATTGCCCACCTCTGACTTAAACCCTCGTTTAGTGTCCCAGCCTCGTCGCCGCTTTTGCGTCTCGTTTCCGCCGGTTGTAGGTGTCGGTGGCCAAGTAGAAAAAGACCGACACACGAATAAAGGATGCACGCCTGTGCAGGTACAGAGGTGACCAGCCAATGGGACAGCAGAAACTAGAAACACTAGAGTAAATTAGAACGAGATATATATTTCATAGAGACTTAGTAATACTTAACTTTTACATAGTTTTTGACTGCAGAATGCTGATACATAGATTAGATAAAGGTCTGCCTACTGAAGATTCCTAGTGCCTATCCGATAGCTAAGTCTTAACTGGTGCCTATCTGAATCTCAAGTGTTAACTGGTTCCTATCTCAGTCCCAAGTGAACGATGCAGCAGTCGTGGCCACGAGCGGAGTTGCAGCAGAGAGCGCTCGTGGCTGTCGTAAGAACGCCGCGCCATACGTGCATGGCGGCGCACGGCGAAAGTAGGTGGCACGCACTTCATACTTGTGCGACAACACACCTTGAATACATTTAAAATGAGTTTCGCATCTGTAAATTATAGCTATATTTTGTTAGTGTATTCACATGCTTAAATCTTAACTCTCTTGGTTTTCTAAAGGTGGCCATTTGACTTATTTCATGTGGAAGGAGCAGAGTACCGCCTAAATTTTTTTCCCGCCGACTAGAGTACTGCCTAAATTTTTTTCCAACTAAAACACTGAGCGTAGTTGCGGATTATCGGCATCGTCAGCTCTTTGGAACACACTGTCCTAGTACAGTTACGTCACTATAAAACGGCATTGGAATATTTATTTTAAAACTGGATTTTACTGTCCTGGCATTAATTTATTTCCGCGTGACAAACGTGTATCAGAAAGCAGTCTGCAGCTCTCCAGTGGACCAGTAGCCCGCCGTTGGCGCACGCAGGCACGCGCGCTTCAGACCGTTCAGAGCCATCGACGCTCTCCGCGGTGGGCGCTCTCGGGTAGCGCGCCTGTCAGGTCAGGTTAACTTGCGACTGTCAGGCGGCTGCCCCACGTCAGCCACTCGTCGCTCCAGCCGCAGCGGAATGCTTCGCTTCAGCTGAATGCTCTTCCTGTGTTACTGGCAACTGAGCCACTGCGATCAAAGCTCAAATTTCCCAATAGCCGGCGCAGCACAAAAGCACACTTCATACGAATTACGCTGCGACCCTACAGAATCCACTTACTGCAGAAGGTACAAAACAGCAGTTACGGCTTTGTCTATTGCTGTCATCAGTACTGTGAGGTTCGAGTGACAGGAGAGATTGAGTGCACGGGAAAAGAAAAGCGAGGACGATCACGGACCCTCTAGAATGCCACCGGAATACTGAACGACACGGACTGGACATACCCGCATTTATTCAGTAGATGAAACGCTGTACACGTATTACTCAACACACCTGTGCGACTGACGGTTTTCATAACCACTCCTCCGCGTCTTCAACACCATCGCAACTATTTGGAGAACGCCGTGTTCTTTCTTCATTTAACAAGGAAAGTACTTGGGCTCGAACAAACACATATACACCAAAATCGTGTGAGAGATAATGTAAAAGTCCCTTATTGCACTAGTGATACTCCCGCATCTGCAAAACTCTGCAGTCGTCCGTTAGAGGCCTCTGCGTGTGCCTTGCCACATTGCACTTTGACCTGTCGGTTAGCAGCTAGGTTTTATCATTTGATCTAAAGGTGGGTATCTTAGCTTGATCTCTCAGGCACCCATCTCTCACAGATTTTTACTCTTCTTATTTTGTGCTGTCTGCCCTGCTTTTACTCGTATGTTTTAGAATGTGCAGAGTGGCTGGCTCATCCTTTATCATCCTCGTGATCAGCCAGCCACAATATTCTGCTGTAACTGCTTAGTCCAGTTATGTTTATTTACTCTTTGCGTTTTCTTCGAGTGTTCTGAGCTCAATGTTCCCCACGATTGCGTACTCATTGTGCGTATCTTTTGTGTGATTCAGTACTCGTCTTTTTAAGCTTGCGTTACACTGTATTGGCTTTTCTCGCAACAGGGGACTGATGACCGAGCAGTCTAGTCCCCTCTAAACTAAAACAACAACAGAAATATGGGCAAGGTTAGATACTGTTGTAACACTAACACATAATGATGATAATAGGGATGATAATGGCGAACAACTCATTGCAAGCGGTAGTGCTACGGTAAGTGCGGGAAGAGGCGATGGAAGCAGTGGCAGTGAATACCAAGAGTCTTTCGGGAAGAAGGTTAAAGTAGCAACTATCATCACGGCTTTTGTTGACAATACGCTAGAGGAGATGTACGATGATTATTGCATAAGTTATATTTAAGATATCTGCATTACGTATGGTGTCTACAATTACATCTACAGTACTATCTAGAGCAGCATTGCAGAGTTTTGCATAAAAATGACACCCACCAGCACATTGAGGTGTACGTGTAGAGATCCTGTAACCAAACGTTCATACATATATGTTTGTTCGAGATCATGTACTTTCCTTGTAAGTAACAAATGTTGCTTCTACCCGTCAAAATTCGACAGCAGCGCGATTGTAGCATATAGCCTAGAGGCTGTGACATATCTTTCAACGATATCGTTGTTCCCACAGCTCTTACGATGACATATAGCCAATCATGGGTGTCTCTGGGATCCGGAAAACCAGACTAACAACAAGAGTGCAAATTGTCAATGGTGCCACGCTACAAGCGCCCGGAAGGACAGACATATTGCTATATCGTCCGTACATGACAACATAGCCACGTAGCTGGAGTTGTCTGCATTAAGAAAAAATTTGTAGATGTGAAACTAACCAAAATTTACCACTGAAGTCGGTATGGTCAATCTACCACACCGTCGGCAGAGACAGGCCAGTCGTATTTGGGAGAGATAAACCACGTCTTCATGTGTGATACATGGCCCATGAGTTGAATTATGGGAACTTGGAAATTTAATTTAGAATCTGAATATGGAATGAAGAATATGTGTTTTCATAATTGGTGTTTTTCTTTTTCGGAGAAACGCTAAGTAATTACAAAAGGACTCTGACTAGTGGACAATGTTAATATACTGAAGAAGGGTTGATGAATATCCTGCATGTGTAGCACGTTTCAATGCTGCAGCTGTCATTTTCTGTATACCTAAGACTACGCTACGAAGAAGACTGCTTTCGAACTATTTTAACAGCAGTATGGAACCTCATCCTTTACAGTGGGTTGAAAATGAACGGAACGACAGTGCTCAAAGCAACGTTTTGCACTGTTTACAGACTCAGAAAGGTACGCCATTATTATTGTCAAAAAGACAAAATATACTAAGCAATAAAAAAAATCTATTTTTGGCTGGCTTAATTCCTTTCACAGAGGTTCAATGTTCACATGTTTGTAAAGGTTATGGGACTTAACTACGGGGTCATCAGTCCCTAAACTTACAAACTTCTTAATAACTAGCTACTACTAAGGACGGCACAAATATCCATGCTCGAGGGGGGATTCGAACCCCCGACCGTAGTGACTGTTCAGACCGTGACTGGCGCACCGCAGTCCCCTCGGCCACCGCGGCCGTCTTCACAGAGGTAATCACAAAATACAATCACAATATTTTAATCTTCGCAGTGTTTGCTTTCAGTATTTTTAGGAACTTTTGTAATAAAAAGAACTTATTTATATCTGTTTCATTATGAACAATAAATATATTTCTGGCCCACATCAACACCCGCATTTAAATGTGTTGCAAGATATAAAAATCCACAAAATATAACTAAAAATAAAAGTCACGCCATAATTGAAATTAAATATTCCGCCGCGGTGGAGTAGCCGAGCGGTCTAAAGCGCCACGCTGTGGAGCCTATGGCATGGGTGTGTGTGTGTGTTGTCCTTAGGTTAGTTTACCTTAGTTTAAGTAGTTTGTAAGCTACGGACTGATGACCACGCAGTTTGGTCCGATAATTTTGCAAAAATTTAACATTTCAAATATTCCGAAATCAATTTGCACAATCGAGCTGCTGTTTGCATCGGCTTTAATTTGATTTATATGTATTATATGGTGACAAATGAAAATATGTGCCGGGCTGCGACTACAACCTGGATATCCGACATAACGCGAGTTGTCGTCTAAACTAAAATTCTCAGAACAGTTCTCATACACGACATACATATGGTAACGTATTTTATTCAGATATTGGTTACAACTGTAAATTGTGTGTGATACAGTTCGATATTTTGTTGTTTTAACTTGAGCTTACAATGTCGTTCACTTAGAGCGAGGTGCCATGGGGTAACCACAATAGTCAATAACTTATTTCCGTTGTCTTCTGAGATTATATATATATATATATATATATATATATAATCTCATTGCCTTCTAATATATATCACGTTGGACAGCCAGTAGAGTTGCACACCTACGTAGCATGGACAGTGTGGAGTTATCAATCAGCTCTTGAGGGATATTTCGCCATTCTTCCATTAGTTCAAGTTGCAGTGCGTCCGTTGTGGGAGGGGCTGATATGGCTGCAATGCGTCTACCAAGTGCAATCCACGCATGATCAATCGGGTTTCAGTCTGGTGAACAAGCTGGTTACTCTATTCAATTCCTTGTCCACCAGTGCAGCTCCTTGGCGACGAGCGTTATCGTCCACCAGAAGGAACCCAGCTGCTAAGGCACCAGCATAGAGCACAACAAGAGGTCGAAGGGTCTCGTCTCTAGTGTTGTCAACAGTCAAATCGCCATTCTGAACCACAACGGTCCGCCAATACTGACTCCTGCCCACACCAATCGGCCACCACCATGATGTGGCGATGATTCCTGCGCATAAGTAGGTCTGTTCCACGTTCCCTCCAGATGAGGGAACGACGATTGTCCGGCTGAAGACAAAATTCTGACTCATCTGTGAACTGAACTCGCCTCCATTCGTTACGACTCCTGATTTCCTCCGCCCAGTTTCTGCGCGCTAAACGGTGTCGTGATTGAATGCGATGTGAGAGATCATATTTCCGAAGGCGATTTCGGAATGTTGTGTGTCGATCTGGCGCGTCCTGTCGCTGCCTGGAGAGTGCGTTGCAGGTGAGTTGCATTCAGCCTCCTGTCTCGACGGGCTGTTAACCCGAGATAACGATCGTCTTTTGCTGATGTTACCCGTGACCGACCTTTGCATTGCCTTCTTTTAACGCTTCCTGGCGTCCAGTTCCTGGATATTTCACTTTGGGACACTCCAATACCGCGGCGGAGCAGCCGAGCGCATTGAGGCGCTATGCTACGATGCGCGAGGCCGTTCCCCGTCTCTAGTATAAGCTACTTCATAAGTAATTCGTAAGTTTAGGGTCATGACCCCGTAGTTAAGTCCCATAAGCTCTACAAATATTTGAACATTTTTTGACAGTCTAATGGGTGCCTAAAGTCCATAAACATGAATAAATTTAGGTCATCTGAACGTCTCGCAGCGATTTTGACACACTTGGAGGTGGAAGCATTGTATTAAATACTAGCTACCCCGGCCACGCCTTACTGTGCCTTGCTGGAGATAAAACGAAAAGAATAAGAGAGACGTGCAGTAGCCGTAATTTCACAACGCATTGTGAATGGGGACCTGGATATAGTCCTGCCCCTCCTGCCTCCTCATCCCCTGCTCTTTGCCACCTCCTGCTGCCCCCTTCTTACTTCCGCCTCCCCTCAGCCTCTCTCCCACTCCTCGTCTCCGCCCGCCATCTTAACCCTCGCCCCTTGTCCAACTGCCACATCCTTCAGCCACCTACGCTCACACTAAAGCATCCACTGCTTAACCCTTTTGTGGTAACACGAATTTCAATGAACCATTACGTTCGTGATACCAAACGGACACGATTTCATAGCCTTGTCTTATAATTGAATTGTAGGATGAGTACCACGTGTTGATCTGCCGTCAGTCCCGCTCCTCCCTCCTTCTACCCACCTCCTCCTAACCGCCTGCTCTATCCACCTCCTACCCATCTCTCCCCTACATCTACATGGGATGCTCTGCAAAGCACATTTAAGTGCCTAGCAGAGGGTTCATCGAAACGCCATTATACTATTTATCTCTCATTCCATTCTCGAATAGCAGGAAGAAAGAACACCTGAATCTCTCCGATCGAGCTCTGATTTCCCGTATTTTATTCTGATGTTCATTTCTACTTATGTAAGTAGGAGTCAAGAACATATTTTCGCATTCAGAGGAGAATTTTGGCGATTGGAGTTTCGTAAGTAACCCACGCCGCAGCGATAAGCCCCCTCCTTCCACCTCATCCAGGTATCCAATCCTGCTTATGTCATATACTCTCCTCCCGTGTCTCTCTCATTCTATCTCCCTCTCATTCTCACTCTCTCTCTCTCTCTCTCTCTCTCTCTCTCTCTCTCTCTCTCTCCTTTTGTCTGTGGCTGTGTGTGTGTTTTGTGGTACCTCTCCTGAACTCTGGTAATTAATTAATGAACAAAAGACAATTTAAAAAACTTTGTGTGTAATCTTCTGCGTTTTAGCCTAGTAGCAGAATTTTTAAATATAAACACTGTAAGTTCTATGAATTATAGCAATCCAGTGATTTAGGTTATTCCACGAACTCTGTAATATATGTATGAATGCATAGTTTCGCGGCGAGTTATGCTGATAAAATACTTTCGCCCTTCCAAGTGGTTTGATATCCACGAGCTTTCGGCCGAAATCTCCTCGGCCATTGTCAAGTGGTGACTGTCTATCGTTGCTCAAATGTTCAAATGTTTGTACAGCTTATGGGACTTAACTACGGGGTCATCAGTCCCTAAACTTACAAACTACTTATGAACTACTTACGAACTAGGACGGCACAAATATCCATGCCCGAGGGGGGATTCGAACCCCCGACCGTAGTGGCCGTGCAGACCGTGACTGGAGCGCCTCAGTCTCCTCGGCCACCGCGGCCGGCTCTATCGTTGCTGTCGCCGTCCTTATACACCTGCGCGGCCTCCTGTGACGTCACTGGTGCTCAGCCGCATCGCCATGTATGGCAATGTTTTGGCAGCGTGCCTACCGCGCCCGCTTCAATGGTCCGATGGCCAGGTCCCAAGCTGCTCTCAGCTGCAAGCCGCCATCTTTATTAAGAGATTCTTCACATATTTTGATTTCGATAGCCCTTTTATTACGCTATCCCAGAAAGCATTTGTTCTGGTAATGACTGATGTATCTTCGAACGCAATGCGATGTTTGTTTTCTAGAGCGTGCTCCGCAGTTGCTGATTTCTCGTGATTTCGTAAGTGGAAACATCTTTCATGTTCAACACATCGCTGTGGATATCAAACCATTTCACGTGGTGGAAACCCGAGAGAATTTTTTCTGTAGTATATACCCATCGCCACTCTTATCTGGAATGACTTGGCTTTTCTTTTTGGGTGTGAACAGACGCCTGCATAAGTTTTCTCAATAATAATTTTATTAATTGTGAAATGTGTTCATTAATTCAGCGACTCGCCGCGGTCAGTCAATATTCTTTTTCAATAAACATTTCTTAAGTGTGAACACGGTGCATCGATGTGTCTCGCGATACGTCATTGTTAGTATCCATTGTTGAGAATATGCTTAGTCTTACATTCTAGATTAATAGTCCGATACCTTCCAGTCCAGTGTTATTTAATTTTAACATGATCAAGACAATAGTACGATTCCGATAGTACCGAAAATTACCGAAGCCATAACGGTAGAAAACATTATTTCAGCTCTGGTTTACCGTGATGCTGCAGAAGTTTGTCCACAGGTACAAAAGCTTATAAAACGTTATTCCTAAACAGCACAGTTTAAACGTCCATAGTTTTGTTCCAGAAAACTTCTCCATTTCACGAAATATTACTGATTTCTCAAGAGTATCTTTGCTTTGCATTCCCGATCTAAGTAGTGGTGAATTTAAAATACATTGCATGTTTATTTAATGAAAGACTGTAAAGACTGTTAAGGACTTATTTCTATTTATTCGAGTGTAAGAAACTTTACGTACCATCTTATTTAACAGACTTTCATGAACTTTTGCCAACTTCCATTCGATACGCGGACGGGAGTTTCAATCCAACTTAGATAGGGCAAATAAGAAGCAAAGTTTCGTCACTTCATTCAGAGTAGACAATTTCAATTCAACAATAATTAAATACGTAATAGTGGTCGCGCACGTGTTGTGCGTGTATGTGTGTGTGTGTGTGTGTGTGTGTGTGTGTGTGTGTTTGTGTGTCTGTTCCCGCCCGCCATTTCAGCCCCCTTTGGCCACGTACGCTTGCAATGTACGCTCTGCCATGTGCCACTTGAAATCTTATGTTGACTGAATATTTGTGTGTCGTCAAAGCCAAGGTAAACACGCAGTTTCTGGTGGTAACACCCGTGTTAATGTCTCAAACTTTTCATAGGATTGTACCTATTAACGTGTAGAATATGACAGAATTTGAATTACTGTTTTAATAATGTCGATAACTACGAAAATAATTGAAAAAAATTCCTTCGTCCTGAGTACGTGCCTTGTAACAGGTGTGGACCGCGTCCCAGGCTTAGGTATTCCTGTGCGTAAGCTGCTGTCAACACAACAGCAGCCGATGCATTCTGAATGAGGCGGTCAGTAGCTAGCCTGGGCTACTGCTGGCGACATGGCCCGTGGAAGCACTGCGTCTGACTTAACGTAACGACGGCGGGGGAGGGGGGGGGGGTATAATTTTACTCACGTCCTCGACGACGCTGTTTCTGCTCTATGCTTGTCAGGTTCTTGTATGTACCGAACACCTTACTACCGACATTGGCACACGACGCCGCCGATACCTAAACTAAAATTTAAGCCACGGCCGTATCGGTTGAGGGATCTCTGGCGGCGTTACAATGAGCCACAAACCTCCTGCATGCCAAGATTCAACAACTAAATGCTCGCCCGTGCAAGGCATACCTCTCTCCGTCAACTGCCTGTGTGATTTTCAGGGTGGTAGGCAATCCTTATTAAACGTTAAAAGCCATCTTATCTCTAATCAGAGTACAGTTTTCTGAAATGCCGATAAAAAATTAACAATCCCTGTACAAGCATAGAAGAACGTTGACTCAGAGCTACACACTGTTCAGCAAGAATACATACGCTGCTCGATAGTATCTAGGAACATTGTCCGTTATCTCTGATGTTCAGGTTCGAGTTCCGTTCCAGGAAACAGTTCCCATTTATGAGAAAGATATGTTACATGGAGCATCCACTTTCAGAGTGGAAGTTTCTTTCTGAGAATAAATAAAAACCTCAGTCCGCGCATAAGTCGTCCTCCATCAGCAGACCCCTTCTCCTGGGACAGACAAAGTTGCAAAAACGTTTTGGGTCCTTGGGAGAACAGTGAGGATGCAGAGGGGATTGAAGTTTTAGGTCTGGCAGTTACAGCCTAACAGATGGTTGTCACGATACGAGATTTCCGTCTCAGTTGCCGCTCCGAATCTATCGCTAAAGTCTTGCACTACTTACTCTAGGCCAGCCGCGGTGGCCGAGTGGTCTGCGGCGTGTCAGTCACGGTCTGCACGGTCACCTGCGGTCGGGGGTTCGAATCCCACCTCGGGCATGGATGTTTGTGCCGTGTGTAGTATAAGCTACTTCATACGTAGTTTGTAAGTTTAGGGACTGATGACCCCGTAGTTAAGTCCCATAACCTCCACAAACATTTGAACATTTGAACTTACTCTAGCTACAGACAAAAAACCTTACAAGCACGTTCGCTTTCTTCCTCGTTATGTTGTTAGCGCTTAAATTAGGTGACGCACACGAGGTGGAAAACCGTGTATCGAAAAACTGTAAGGTTTAATCAGTTCTATGACACAGTTAACATCTTTTGCAATAAGAATTAATCGATTCGCCTGGAGGCTACCTCCGATTCGCCGTTCAGACCTTCTACAAGTGTAGCATAAGTACAGCAAGGCAGATGCTGTAATGGCTATACTGATCCTAGATGAATTATGATGTTTGTACCTCGTCATCGTAGCTACCGTGCTATAATGATAACGATATAGAGATATAGAGGTTTTTATACACAAATTTCTTATACTGTTCATAAGACGTTATCTGACTGGAGAAAGCCGAAGGACGGGAAGGGCATCCAGCCCTTCCTTAAAACAAAGCACGCCAAGACAAACAGTAATAGACCAGTACCACCCCAATGCCGATTAAGGAAAAGATAAAGAAGAAAGGTTGGATAACAGAAACACACAGAAAAGTAAGAATGCACTGTTTCAATGTAGTAAACACAAATGTTAAAAATAAGGTTTGCTAACTTGGGTCAGACAGGTTCCGTAATCTACCGAGCGCTCACACTTGAAATAGCGTAGTGTTGGGACTTAACAATTTATATGAACAAATTTTCTATCAGCTTTCGTTTCCTTCATAAAATCAGACCTACTATTATTATTCTTTTAGAAAATTGATTATGATTTTAATATGTAGCTTTGTGTATATAGAGGCAGTCACACAGCTATCACCTGAACTTCGTGGTCGGAAATCTGCAACTTTTGTATTCCGATTCAGCAAATTAATTACTAGCGTTGTTACTGACCCTGTGTGTTCGTTAATTAACTCTTCTTTGTAATCAGTGGCACAGCCACGGGGGTTCGCTAATAGGACTGAAATGCCCCCCCCCCTCCGGCACCACCCAAACATTTTTTTAATTTCATTATATTTTATTTTTTTTCAAACAGGTCGGCACCGCAAACTTAATATACTACGCATGTAATAAATCACAACGTAACTATAATTTGCCAAGCACAAATGAACGTGAGAACGGGTCGCCAACGTGATGCCGCCAGTGAGAACGTGTGCCGTTGTTACTGTGAGCGGTTTTAAAGCCGCCGCAACAAGTTTTGATGTTACCGCTATTGTTACTTCAAAAATGTACAAATGTTTGTAAAGCTTATGGGACTTAACTACGGGGTCATCAATCCCTAAACTTACAAACTACTTATGAACTAACTAAGACTAAGGACGGCACAAATATCCACGCCCGAAGGGGGATTCGAACCCCCGACCGTAGTGGCCGTGCAGACCGTGACTGGAGCGCCTCAGTCCCCTCGGCCACCGTGGACGGCGCTATTGTTACTGCTATGCTGAAGTTACGAGCCTATTGTTCATATGCGGTGACCCTCTGCTTAGCAGATCAGCGGCGCCACGGAGTGGAATCTTATGAAAAACGATAGTGTTATTTTAGTTCAGTTTTTACACGTAGAGTCTCATATAAACTAAACTGTAAATATCTTTGGCTAGTAACGTAGAAGCTGTTCAATTATTTTATGAGCTGATTATATTCACTCCATTTCCACCGCGTTGCGCCTCTTCCACTTTCAAATTAATTCGAGCCTACTCATTTTATTTCTTGTGAAATTGTTTTCTTAGTATAATTGGTTAAATTTTAAAAAAGTGTAAAAAATATGTCATAGATTAATAAATTCTATAGGCTTTATTTTTTAAAAATGTGTTAACTCATCATTGTTACTTTACATTGTTGCTGCTGAAAACAATATTTGCTTGCGACACTTAAGAAAATGCTATCAGCATTGTAACTAGAAAATGCACAATCTATTAATGAAATACTACACAACTCTCTCTCTCTCTCTCTCTCTCTCTCTCTCTCTCTCTCTCTCTCTCTCTCTCTCTTCGTCTCGCACGAATTTCTTCTGTGGTCGGGATTTGCCCACCAATGATTTAAACTGAATTAGTTGGGCGTCGGGATTGTCGCTTTGAGTCAGCGGTTAGGCTAACTACCTGGATATCCGATCTCGAGTCCCGTCCGCCCCAATTCCCAAAAGTCGCACGGTAAGGAAGTAGCGCCTTCTACCGTTGCTAGTCCTGTTATCCTCGCCAAACAAAATTCTCGCGGGGAGGGAAAGAGAGGGCATGGGGTAGGTGGAGAAAGAGTGGGGGAGATAGAACAGACAGAGGGAAGGAGTAGTTTAGAATGTATATCCAATTTCATACAAATTTAGGAACTGCAAAACACCGTCGGGTTTGCTGTTATGCCATAGTGCGAGATGAAATGTTTTTAATAAAACGATTCTGGGTATTAGGCCGCGTCATTTTTAAACACTTAGCAAATAAATTGCCGACGTTTCGACCACTGTGCATTGGTCCTCTTCGGGTTGGTTACCTGTTGGATGGTGCTGAATGTACACTCTTATACACTGTGATTTTTTTTTTTCGGTTATATAATAGCGACTCCATACATCTAAGATGGTGATTGGTTGGCAGTAGCGTATCGGTAGGCTCTTACGGTTGCTACCGTGGTGAGTGGTAGGCAAAAACTTGTATCTGATTGGAAGGCAACAACCAGTCAACAACTATCATCCAGGGGATGGTGTTTCCTGCTGCGAACGTCCAGGAGGCTCGTCAGTTCCACTGTGGCCGCTGTTTACACCGCAGAACTCGGGTCAAGTGTAGCCGCTGGCCGGCGCACATACGCGGTCCGCTGGGCAGGGGTTTCCGCTAGCCACGTTGAAGGTAACTTGTAGCCATGTTGCTAGACCGTTTAATTATTTCGATGGCTTCTCTTATTTTGCATTGTTGCATCCACGGTTCCCGGGCAAGCACGCAAGGTTCTCCGAAAATAATAGTACCACTGCATTAAAAAGAAGTTCAAATGTTTGTAAATCTATGGGACTTAACTTATGGTAATAAGTACCTAGCGTACAATATAGTTAAACTGAGTTAAACTAACTTAAGGACAACACAAACGCCCATGCCAGAGGGGTACTCGAGCCCCCGACGGCGAACGGCCACCTGCATCGCAACACGGCGTCTCAGTGCGCTCGGCTATTCCGCCTTGGCCCGACGCATTTCTTCTGGTGTTCTGCCACAGCTGGCTTGTTGATTTGTCCCAATTGTAAGTAATGTTCATACTCCGTGAGTGCTGATGGGTCTCCCGGTTTCACCGGCATAAACTTCGCCGCATTCGCATTGGAGAGAATTTATTGGGATCCTTCGTGGGTCTCAACATGTCACAGATCTTGCGGCCATTGTCGAAAATCGGTTTGATTCGTCCTCGGATAAGGACGTTGCCTATACATTCGCTGTAGGAATTCTTCCGCATCATTGCCTATGTTGTCTTAAGAATGACGCGGCCTAATACCCAGAATTGTTTTATTCAGAATGACACCGGCCGTGGAAGTCTACGAGTGTTATTAAACAAACGTAACGTCAGAGGCGGGAGTGTGTCCGCGGCGCGGCCGGCGGCCTGCCCTGCGTGGCCCTGCGTGGCCGCGACCTTGCGCCAGAAGAAGGCGGCGGCGCTGGCGGCCGGCAGGTCAGCGGCCCTCAGCAGCGGCAGCGGCAGCGGCAGCGGCTCAGTGTGTCAGCCGCGGCGGCCTCCCCTTTAAGAGCCGGCTGCCGGCTGTATCGAGCGGCCCGGGAGCGGCGCCGCGTGCTGCCGCGTGCTGTTGCCCGCCTCGCCTCGCCTCACGCAGCACGCGTGCCTGCAGAGCACGCCGGGCCAGCAGCAGCAGCCCGGGACTCCAACCCCACCCACACCCCAGCCGCGCCGCGCCGCCACAGGTGGCACCGTACTGTCACCGCAGTTTCCTCCAGCACGCGAAAGCTCGAGCCCAACTTCGATTTCTAAGCAGACCCTAAAAAGCGTCGGTAATTCGTAAAGATAATGCCGCTTAACTTTTTTCCCCCCTCAGTGCACGCCACGTACGCGCACTAAGCGCGCGGCAAGTGTGCCTACAAAGCATAACCTTAGGGTGTGTTTATGCTGCCACATCGCAGTTGGCAGATGGCTGCTCGCTGCTGGCACCTTACAGCTCGCTGCTCGCCGGCAGTCTTGTTGCGTTCACGCTGCAGGCACCTCGCTGCTCACCTTGTATATTCTCCTGCAGCAGTTCAGTGCACAACTGCAGTGGCTGAAGTGTAAAACATGTTCTCCACATCGTCTGGCGACAGTGACAGTGATTTGTTCGCTCCAAAAATTCAACTGGAAAGGAGGAGGAAGAGGAGGTATGGAGTGCATCCTTTTAATGCTGAACATCCTCACTACGTATACATTCACAAGTTCTACCAACAGCTCAAAAACTAGTCAGATCGCTTTTTCAGACATAATAATCATCTGCTTCAGATCTTCACTTATTGCTGCCTGTACTGAAACTACCTCTAACAAACAACATTGTGTGCGATGGCCACAAGAGTTCCACACGCGCAACAGTCAAACGCCGCTCTACTAGCGTGACCTTGTGACCTTGAAGCAACCAATCACAGTGCACAGTGCGAAACACAAACGAGTTGGATATCATCGCCTGGCGAGGATCGTAGCGAGTAGCGAGCAGCGAGCAGTGAGCTGGGCGAGCTGCGATGGTGCACGCTGAATGGGCCGGGTTTGATTCATCATCGCCGTGCCATGTCGGCGAGCAGCGAGCAGCAAGGTGGTAGCATAAACGCACACTTAGCTCAGCACAAGTTCTTCATACATACTCTCAATTTTTGTATATACTTTTCTCCTGTTGTAGCTTTATCGAATCTCTCGTGTGTCCATTCTGGTGTCTTTAAATGTGTGTGCTCGTAATCTATCATTTTTATCTACAAGCTTACATGTTTATGCTCCTATTACGTCTCCGCTTGTCACCCTCAGTTTCTCCATTTTTTCTTCATTAACGCTCTATATGTCTGTACGGTATGTAACACCTTACACGCTGCTGCCAGCCCGCCCCCTAGTAGGAGGATAGAGGGATCGGAATCATGGGTAAATGAAATAAATGAATAAACAAACAGTTCAACTTGTCTACAAGACGACTCAGCCAAAACGCAAAACCACCATCACAAAAGGCCCAAGCAATGTCCACAGCAGGCACATTACATGATGAAGATAGGTCTGAGCCAGCTGACTGCCTGGCTGACCGATGGGGCACAGCCCACTGGCTCTTACAGCCAGCCAGTCAGCTAGAGATCTCACTGGCTGACCAATGGGACACAACCCACTGTCTCATATGACCAGCCAGTCTGCTAGCGATTGCACTGGCTGACCAATGGGGCAAAATCCACTGGCGCTTACGGCCAGCCAGTCAGTTAGTGATCACGCTGGCTGACCGATAGGACATAGCCCACTGACTTTTACTGCCAGCCAGTTGGCTAGCGATCGCGCTGGCTGACCGATGTGACACAGCCCACTGGCTCTTACGGCCAGCCAGTCTGGTAGCGATCATGCTGGCTGGCCAATGCGATACAGTCCACTGTCTATTACGGCCAGCCAGACAGCTAGTGATCGTGCTGGCTGACCGATGGGACAATCCCACTGGCTCTTACAGCCAGCCAGTTGGCTAGCAATCGCACTGGCTGACTGAAGGGGTACAGCCCACTGGCCCTTATGGCCAGCTAGTGATCATGCTGGCTGACCAATGGGGAACAGCCCACTGGCGCTTACGGCCAGCCAGTTGGCTAGCGATTGAACTGGCTGACCAACGGGGCACAGCCCACTAGCTCTTACGGCCAGGCAGTCGGCTAGCAATCACACTGGCTGACTGAAGGGGCAGAGCCCACTGTCTCTTACAGCCAGCCAGTCAGCTAGCGATCATGCTGGCTGATCGATGGGACACAGCCCACTGGCTCTTATGGCCAGCCAGTCGCCTAGCGATCGCACTGGCTGACTAAATGGGCACAGCCCACTGGCTCTTACGACCAGCTAGTCAGATAGCAATCGCGCTGGCTGACCGATAAATGGGAAATTTGCCGCTGCTGTAATCTTGTAGTATCTGAATCAATACAAATTTTGGAGGATTGAGTATAGTTTCTCCGTTCATACTTTAAAAGATGGAACAAAGTATTAGGATCAGCTTAATTTGAAACTAAATATCAATGGGTAGCGAAGACGCAGCATTTGGGTTTGTTGTCTGGCACTTTAGCACTGAACAATCAAGCAGACTGAGACAGTTCAGAATTTGGATTGGGTGCACCAGAGTAAATCGATGTGGTTGGCCTAATCCACTGTTCCGAATTGGAGAAGTGGTGAGCGAAAAGACCTACTAACCACGAGAGACCTGGTTGAATAGCTATCCACCTATCTAGCCCCGTGATTTAATGAAAATACACGTGTCATTTCAAGAATTGATAATTGATAAGGGTACTGACAGCCATTGGTAAAGTTTTACTAAGCTTTCAATTATTCTCCCCCCCCCCCCCCCCAATTCAAGGCAATAATCTAATTTTGGTAAATTGTTATTTGTTAGCATCTTCGGGTAGATACCATTACCTTGTTAAATTTAAAAGAACACTTTTTTTCAATTCTACTGTATTAAGCATGACTAGTTGCAAGAGTAGGTCGTTTTTAAGTACAGGCAATAACTGAAAAGTTACGATCTTAAAAATATATACGTGGAATATCCCTTTGGGAGAGTCTGATACCAAACATGAACGTTTCTTATGTCGGCTATCCTCCTTTCCTCCGTTTCATTAAAAATACACCACTTTGTATGTACTTTGTTGTCTTTCATCAATTGCCTATTGTTAGTCCTGTCGATTGATCTAAAGCTTCTTCGCCGGAAAAATTCTTTAAGTTTGCTAGATTCTTCACAGCCATTATGACGAGTAACGTTGCTAATTTGTGAGCTATTCTTTAGTTACTACTTCTAAATTATGATTTATATTCGTACACAACGTGAATATTTTTCTAAGGAAGGCACTGTAAGTTACATCAAAGCTTTACTTGTTGACCATGTTTCTTCTCAAGGTCACTTCTGGTATATCTTGTCATAACAGCGTTTACCGGGTCTGTAACAATTTCGTGAGTTTTCCCGGTACTTGTGAACGAGTGGTAGAAATGTTAGCGCTTTCAGACGCTATAATGAGGCGAATGTCGACTGAATGATAACGCTACTGAGACAAAGAGTGGCATGCAGACCAATCGGCTGGAATAAAAGCTCGGATTTTTCAATACACGCAGGCTTCCACATTATGTCACGCAAATACGCCACGATGATTAAAACACATGCCTGGTATTCGACGTCAATAACTCATTTCCTGGTTTCAGCCACACAGCAGACAATCAGCATGGCGCAATTTAACGGCTGCACTGATACGTAAAATTGGCTCCTGCGCATTGGAAAACACTAGCAAGAAATGTTGTCCTCACTGAGGTCGGTGACCACGTATTTCGTATATGTAGATTTAGTTTAGCATCTTTGAGTGTTCATTCATAACAAAATGGTTTCAGTCGGAAATGAACGATGTGTTTCACACCTCTTAAGATTATTGAGCAATACAATTGTAATGGGAGTCTATGGTTTGGAAACAGGCAAATTGCGATGTGAGTATACATACGTATTATCTACGTGACTGTCACTTACTGTTCACAAAGATTAGATAGCTGCAAGAAACGGTGGTCGGTGATCTATTTCTGGACCATTTGCTTTTGTAAGCTGAAAAGGTTTATATTCTTTCCTTCGTAATTGATAAGCGTTATGACGCTTTCAGGCTAAACTTAAAACCAAAGCTCAGATTGATACGGTAAAATCATAGCGGCTATTGGTGAGTAGTAACTTTGGTCTGTCTTCAAATTACTTGAGGTCACAGCTTATGAAAACCATGTCCAATTTACAGTGAATCGTGTAGTCTATAAGGTATTTGAGTTAATACTGTTACCAGCAGTCTAACAATCTGTCTGATATGCGCTTTACTGGCGGAATAAACAATTCGGTTATTGAAAATTATTTTTGTATTAATTTTTCGCAAATCGTACTTCGTGAGAAATTTGGTTGTTGCCTCCAAGTATTTTATAGTTGATACTTCAACTGTTATGGAGTTGTGTGTTTTAAATGTAAATTATTCAATTGAAATATCTTGTAATTTAATTTCCAGTGTCTGTTTCATGTTATAGGCCAGTCTTAAGTCCTTTTGTATTTGGAATGTAGAAAAGCAGTAAACTGACCGGTGGCCTTTTTTAATTCCTTTATACTGACTGACGACGAAATTAATCTGGATTGTGAGGCAACTGCACCACTCTCGACTGCTAGCTCAAGGTCACTCCCACTCCCTTCACACAGCGTTACTCCAATTCCTCACTGCCCTGACGCTTTTCCCTTCATCTACAGCAACAAAGCTGCTGAGGCCCAGTTAAGGATGACTGCACTGCATGGAGATGGCCACAGTGTCTAAGGCACCATGTCAGGGATTCCGTAGCTGCTCCCAAAAGAGATTCGATTCCTTTCTCGGATGTGTGTGTTGTCCTAAATGTAAGTCAGTTTAAGCAGTTTGTAAATTTAGGGTCCAGTGTACTCAGCAGTTTGATCCTTTAGGAAACAAAAAGATGATTCCCAGGTGCACTGAAGGACCCCTCTTACTACTGTCCTACCTGACTACACCACTTTGATATCAAATTGGCTGACTACATTTCGTGTTTCCCACACGCAACACCTATTTTCCCCCATCCCCTCCACATACTAGGTCACCTGAGGAACCGACTAACTTAAATCTCCCGTTTCCTGTCTGTAACATAGTTTCCTGTAGCAACATCGGCCAGATCTCGAACCCTGATCTTTGGATGGCGAGAGGAATAACAGCCCACGTGATGAGTCCACTCGCACTGCTATGGCTGACATGTGTACAGATGCCTTGGCTATCGCACGAGATACGACCAGTGGCACCACTGACCTCTTCGGCAGTCGCGATGCAACGTCTGCCTGCAGTGCGGTCCCCAAGGGAGAATGGAGCAGCCGCGAAGACGTGGTGCAAATAATGAATAATACGAGAGGAAATATTACGCATTTTGTTGTGTAATCCAACTTGTTGTTGTTGTTGTTGTCGTCGTCTTTATTTTTCCCCCTATTGGTACACGGTCCATCCCCAAGATGTCGTGAATGTGACTCGGAACACCAGTTCTACAATCAAACTGATTTTTTTAAAGTCAGTAATGTAACGAAGATACGAGCTTATGGAAGAGGTTCACAGATTTGTGACTGGCTGGAGGACTTCCTAAGTAATAGAACGCAGTACGTTGTTCTCGACGGCGAGTATTCATCAGAGACGAGTGTATCGTCAGGCATGCCCCAGGGGAGTGTGATAGGACCGGTATTATTTTCTATCTATATAAATGATATGATGGACAGAGTAAGATGTAATTTGCGGCTGTTTGTTGATGATGCTGTGGTGTATGGGAGGATGTCGTCTTTAACTGACTGTAATAGCATACAGGATGACTTAGACGAAATTTCTAGTTGGTGCGAAGAATGGAGCTCTCAATGTAGAAAAATGTAAGGTGATGCGCATGAGTAGTGTGAGATTACCGCCCAATAGAAATATTGGTAATTAATAGCATTTGATAATGAAACAGTATTAAGTTCACTGCAAACATTAACCATGCCAATGCACTAAATGTTACACAATTTTAATCTTATTAATTATGGTAGCAATGTATGTACACAGTTGGGTGACAACATTTATAGTTAGGCCATAGGTAGAAATTCTCTACGTTGAGATTTGCTGTGTGCTTGTAGCTGACGGGAGGCCAGAGAGCAGGCCGACGTTGGTGGCTTGTTCCATCTTAGGATTTTCCAGGTTCGTTTCCGGTGATGGGAGAGAGGGACAATGGCGAGTGTCAGGCACAGTGCAGTGCACAGCGTGAAATAAAATATTCTAATACTACTGGCATTTGAAGTAATACGATGCAGTCAGGAACCTTTAAGGCCCTCATTACAAAATAGCCTGTTGCCAAATAAACAATACATTAGCTGATATAGTCACATCTGGCGTAATATGTTTAATTGACAATGAAAAGTAATAAATTATCAATGAATACAAGACAGTTACACAACTAGCATGGCAATGTTTGTTTATAAAAGTAATATATTAACTATTTCTCATTTTATTTTCAATTAATCTTGTGTATTTTATCTTGAAATATTCAGTTAAATCACTTATCTGTGATATAAGAAATTGCACGATTGTAATAAATAGTGCAAAGGATGTTTATACCAATATAAAAACATAATAAGAAATTTGTTTAATGTGTAGTGTAATTATTTTGATTTTAAGTAAAGTTTTAGAAATTTATTGGCTGAGCGCTGTACGTTGGAAGTCGGTTAGAACAGCTTACATGGGGAAGTTGATGACGTAGGGGAAAAAACCCCGGCAGTTGAGCTTTTGACGCGCGCGACCGCAGGAAGTGCGAGTCGGAAGCGAGTGGTGTAGCTGGCCGGGCGGCGTCGGTCTAGGACAGTCGGCATGTGGATCTCCAGGTGGAGACTATAGATTTTTGTGTGGCAATTGCCAAGTGTGTTTGCTCGTCGTAGACTGCACCAAGTTGTATCGAGTGCTACTGTGTGTTGTGAATATTTAGCCGGTGGAACAAGGTGTGCATCGCACTAAAAATGACTGTGTTTTGTTAATGTAACACGTTTCGTCGCATAGGCATGAACATAAACGGTGTTTGAGACAGGCACATGGTGTGAAAACAATTTGCGACAAATATTCACTTTGTCTGGGGGCTCACGAGCTATAACTTTATTTGATAAATGTGTCGACGTACAGACGTATCAGCCACAGGGTTTTAATATGGTGTAATAAACAACATAAAGTGAACTTCCACGCGTTTTCAAAAATAGTAGTTAGTTGCCCCTTTTTCTCACATGAACTTACTTTATTATGAATTTTTTTGTTAATCATATGGAGGGAAGGAAAGCTGTGAACGTGTGATATCATCCCCTAAAAAACGAGTCAAACAGTAGCAATCACAGCTCCAGTGTTTTTGCATGTTTAGGAATTTGGTTCGCAGCTGGTGGTTGTGAGTTTTAAAAAATTAAACTTTCCCTATTTTAAATTCTCACCCCGACCTTCACCCTCGCAGTAAGAAAAACATAACGTTCGAATACAGCATTAGTAGTGAGCTTCTTGATGCTGTCGCGTCGTTCAAATATCTAGGCGTTACATTACAGAGCGATATGAAATGGAACGAACATGTAAGGACAGTTGTAAGGCGGACAGCCGACTTCGGATTATTGGGAGAATTTTGGGAAGATGTACACCTGTAAAGGAGACCGCGTATAAAACGCTTGTACGAGCACGTCTTGAGTATTGCTCAAGTGTTTGGGACCCGCAGCTGATCAGTTTAAAGGAAGACATAGAGAAAGTTCAGAGGCGAGCAGCTAGGTTTGTTACTGGTAGGTTCAACCAATGCGCGAGTGTCACGGAAATGCTCCGGCAACTCAATTGGGGATCGCTGGAGGAAAGACGATCTTCTTTTCGTGAATTTCTGTTGAGGAAATTTAGAGGGCCGGAATTTGGAGCTGAGTGTAGTACGATCTTGCTGCCGCCTACTTACATTTCGCGTGGTGATCACAAAGACAAGATAAGAGAAATTAGGGCTCGAACGGAGGCATATAGGCATTCTTTTTTTCCTCGTTCTATTTGGGAGTGGAATAGGTTAGGAAATGCCTAGTAGTGGTACAGTGTACCCTCCACCACGCACCTTACGGTGAATTGCGGAGTATGTATGTAGATGTAGATGTAGAAACAAATGGAGAATTCTTGACATATCCTTACATTTTTTGTAATCGGTAATGTGGAAAAACTTTTCGAAATCACCCACACCAAAGTAAGATTTTCTGTTGATTTACGAAACTGTCACCAGTAAGAAAAATTTCCGTTTTCAGCAGTGATAAACCATTCCATAAGGGATAAAATTACAATTTAGTTACTTCTACCTCCATCACAACTTCTGTCTAAGCAGCACTGCTAACACTGGTCTATTTCTCTGTGACAGATGGAAGGATGGGATGACAAGAATGGAAGGGGGGAAGAGGAGGGGGTAGTGTAGATACTAAATTTTGAATTCCCAACCACCAGTGGGGTGTTCAGGGATTTAGAATCCGAGGGTTGAAGTTTTAAGACGCAAACACCGTCCTGTCAGATGTCTGCTAGTCGATGCGGGCACATGGGGAACTCGTGCTGTACGTATTTTGCTGTGGACTACACATAAAACACAAAGGAGGAGTAGGACACCTAACGCTAGCAGGGGCAGCCACCTCAGCACGGAGCGCAGCGGCTGTCTGTGGTTGTGGCTGCGGCTGCACCCCAGTGTCCTCCTCTAGCAATTGTGGGCGTACGATGTTCGCATACTTGCCTTGCAGACAAACGAGATTATTTCCCTCTCTCTTTCTCTCTCTCTCTCTCCCTCTAATTCTTTCTCTCTTTCAGTAGCTAATCCAAAAAACGTACGTGATATTGTCTCCACAACTGTAAGTCGCTGATGTGCTGAAATTCGTCGCAAAACATGAGGTTTCCACCAGTTTCCGTATAATCCTTCCCATAAAACTAGACAGTTTCAGTTTTCTGCAATGCAAAGTAATTTCAAGTTCCAAGCAATATGAAGGGTGGACTAGAATGGGGAGGAGACAGGGTGAGAGGAGGGGACATGACGGTTGTGGAGATTATGAACTTAATCAATCAGCTTGATTACATCTGGGAACTATAATTAATGTTATTCATACTCCATCTTGACGATACATTCCATCGACGAGGCCACCAAATTCGAAATAAATCGGAATTTGCGATCATTATGGCTTCACTGTACTAGGTTTAGATGGAATACCAGAGTGCGACGAATGAAAGTTTGTGTCCGGCCGGAATTTGAACCCGGGATCTCCAGCTTACTGGGAAGACGCGTTGACCACTCCGCCACCGAGGACACAGTGACAAGACCGACTGCAAAGGAATCTTCCTTGAACGTCTGCCGCCACACCCAAATCTTGGTATTCCATCTAAACCTAGTACAGTGAAGCCATAACTGATCGCTAATTGCGATTTATTTCATTCCTTGAACGCTTTAACGTCGTCAAAAATATATAACTGTACACAAGCCGAGGCTGGGCTCCTGACGACAATTAAGTTTCGATACCTCATGGTCTGTTCTCCCAGATGCGGGAATACAGTATTGTGGCTGCGAGCATTACAGAACAAATAGGCTATGGTAATAGGAAAGCGTGGCGAATGGAGATTTGTGTGTGGCGGGAGAAGTGCAGGGAAGAGTCCTCTGCAGTCGGGCTGGTCACTGTGTCCTCGGTGGCGGAGTGGTCAACGCGTCTGCCTAGTTAGCTGGAGATCCCGGGTTCGAATCCCGACCGGACACAACTTTTCATTCGCCGCACACTGGTATTCCATCTAAACCTGGTACAGTGAAGCCGTAACTAATCGCAAATTGCGTTTTATTTCATTCCTTGAACGCTGTAACGTCGTCAAAAATATATAATTGTAAATTAGAGACTGTCCACACCTGCAGTGGCAGTTGAAGGTGTGTAGCGTTTTGGTTACTTTCATGGGTCAAATTGTGCTGTTAGAAAACACACACCCACACTGTACACTATCTTATCAAATGTCGGGAGGTAGACACGTAGTACCGTCTGGCCCTGCAGTGAGACATACGGCAGTGCGCCCACAGCTGCCTAGTGCCCCCTGGCCGTTGGATGCAGCTGACACCAAGTCGTTCGCAGAGCGCCAGCCGGTACTGATGCCTCAGTGGTTTCAGGATTCGTCACATGGAACCTACGTTCCATGAGATCTCTGATGCGGTCGATGGGGACCAAATTACGGCCCCAGGATGACCGTATAAATCTTTTGACCTCCCCTGTATGTTCCTCCAACATTCTGGGCCTATGTAGAAGCGAGGTGGATACGCATTATCAGCCGCGGTGGAGTAGCCGAGCGGTCTAAAGCGTCTCGTTGCGCAGCGCGTGGTTGCTCGCCGTGGAGGTTCGAGTCCTCCCTGGGGCATGGGTGTGTGTGTTGTCTTTAGGTTAGTTTACCTAGGTTTAAGCAGTTTTTAAGCTACGGACTGATGACCACGCTGTTTTGTCCGATAGATTTACAAACATTTGAACATTTTGAACGCATTATCATCTTGGAACATGACAGAACTGCCAGGGTGCCTGTAAGCCAAAATCGAATGGAGATCGCCCGGCAACAGCAACATGCAGACGACTCGAAGTCTTTTCGAAAAGACTAGACCTTCTTAGCAGGCGGGATCTATCGATTCGCACCTTTCGTAATGATGAACTCATTTTTATTTGTAACTATTACAATCTTTCGTTAAAATAAAACGAAAGGAATCATATTTTTCTGGTGCTTTTAAATTTATGCCGAAATACGTGGTGCAATTATTAAGAAAATGAACTCTCACTCGGAAGTTATTGCTTCACATATCTGTACAGACCTGTAGATTTAGGTTTCAAACTGTTTTCTGATTTTAAAGGTAAATGGCGAGGTAACATCTAAGACAATATGGCTAAATTCTCTCCCCATCCTTCCCCAGATCCTCGACAATACGTTAATCCCAATTCGGCCTTCCTTCCTTTTCTCCAATTTATTCAGTAGTGTGTCCGTTCGGATATACACAGAAAGGTTGCTTTGGTATTTTTTTGCGAACATTGGGAACACCTAACGAAATCAGACAAACATGCAATTATGGAAATACAGGCCACGAGTAACGGATTGTTATTCTTCGCATAGAGCGTCGCCATTGATAGGTCTCGTGCTTAATGTAGTTACATAGCTCGCCACTAAAATTCAAACGCCTGGATAGATAACGAGATTTTACTTGACGTACGTCTTGTAGAAATACTACAAATATCACGATCAATGGACAGTAAACTCGTCGAAGAGCTGTAATGCGATTTACAAGCAGTGTTTCAACGCACTTCCGCCACCCAACTGCGCTGTGATCACCATTTCACCGTCTAGAAAGTCGTGCAATAGATTATTTTTATACCACGAAAGCAAACCATGCATTTTCTCCTGTTATGGCGCAGCAGTTCCAAACCGCTGTGATTCGCACTGCTAGGAAAAAATATCTGATAAAAAACAAAGTCCTGTGCCTGAGCATTAAAGCATTCGCAACTAAAACAAAATTAATAACTTCGTTCCAGTGCAACTAAAAGCTGCTGAGGTGAGCCAGGACGAGCGAAGGTCTCCACATCCATTTCCGCCACACCAGTAAAATGTAACCAGTAATGTGAAATAGTAATTATTAAAAAGTAAATACGCTTTGGAACATTTACATTCGCATTCAATGTTTCCGTTTACTAATACCATTAACAGGTAATACCCGGTGTTTGCGGATTTATTATTCCTGGAAAAGGGTTTATATTCTCAGTAATCTCTATAACGATGTACTCCGCTCTATGATGAACATTTTCTGTTTGCTGTCTGGAAGCACAGAAAATAAACTTGTCATTGCATCTATACAAATCATTTGCAGTTGTTTGAAATCAAATTGAATGCATTTATGATGATTGTGGGGTAACGTTGTTATCTCTATCAATTTAATTCAAATTTGTTGCTGATTTCTACATTGCCATTTGAAACAAAACAGTCGTAATCACCAATTTTGATTGACTTTGTGCATGTACACCACGAAACATTATTTGAAGAAATTACGAAATGATATAACTAAACATAAAGCAATGAAAAGAACACATTGGTTCGTTGGGGCGATCTGGAATAAATCTACAATGGTTTCCAAACAAGATCGCTATTTTATGGGATGGCCGGTTTCGATGTTACTTAGGCATCAGCTTCTGATCTAAAAAAGTACAAGTACTGTACAAATATACAAACACTGTATAAAATAAGTTCTCAACCACGTTACCATGCATCAGATGTTTTTTTTTTTTTTTTTTTTTTTTTTTTTTTTTTTTTTTTTTTTTTTTTTTTTGCGTACCTCCAGCATTCATTTTAACAGAAACTGTTGACAGTTTGTCTCATGCAATGCAGCATCACATTTTTCTTACAACAAATCAGCACACATGCATCAATCCACATAGACGTGTAGTAGAAAATACAATGGTAGTTTTCCTCATGCATGCTGAATAACCATTTCACTTTTTTGACAGATAGTTCATCACCAGGTGTAAAGATGCTCTAGGCGTAAAGTACAAAATAATATACGACAGTGTGTTGACAAGAATGTCGAAGATTGTGTATATGTTAAGTCGAGAACATGATAAACTGCTGCCTCATAAAGGAAGTCATATATTATATTAATATGTATAAATAAATATTGTGAAGATACTATTGTCAAAAAATAATTTATTGTATTGTATGAAACATTTACAAAATATATGCACTTAAATGAGATGAACATTAACGTAATTTATTGCATGAGAATTCAGCCCCGCCAGTTACTTTAAAATAATTGAACATTTATCCAGATTTCGACTACCACTAAGGGTGTCTTCTTCAGAAATGAAACTAAAATATGAGACGTTTACCCAAAGAGGTAAATGTGCCCATGTTGTATGAAGTTAGTAATCAAACATTTGCTGGTTTTGACCAGCAATTGGATAGTTTCATTTATTTATTCGTGTCAGAAGCATCTTGTACAAACATAACATGAAACACACACAAAAAAATTAAGATCAATGAATATAAATACAAATTAGCCATTAATAGTACACATATTTACAAGTAACAGTGATAACAGTTCAAAAGGTCTTTTCCCCAGGATTAAAAATTAAACTATGCTAGCTGAAAATCTGGCTACATCGCATGCATTACGGGTAGCACCAGTCAGGTCCTGCATGCTACAGCAGGCTGGACAAAGCTCACACTGTAGCAGGTGCTCCGTGGTTTGTTCTTTTCCACACTCGCACATGACAGATGCATCAGAGAGGCCCCATAGGCATAGATTCTACTGTCCAATTTTACACCAGAAGCATCGCTAGTAAAATTAGACAGTAGAATGTATGCAGTGGTTGTCCGCTATGGGCTGCCGACGTGTTCGCAGGTCAAGGTGGCGTCAGACAGGTACTCGACGTCTGGATAAAAGTTGCATTATTTTAAAGCAAATGCCGGGGCTGAATTTTCATACAGTAAATTACATAATGGAGACGTACGTACATAAGTAATTTTGGTAATTTTTTTCTTTCCTTTTTAGTACAAGTCTATAATCAAATAAAGTAACTGTAACCCTTACATAAGATCCAGTGATACACAAATATAACATAGATTACCTATCACATATAATGGCTATGCAATATACATCAGATATATATATAATATATCAGATGTATATTATGTATTATCATATGTATACCGTATTATATATATCACTCATCATCCTAACTGAAATCAGTACAGCTTATTTTCGTATGATTTCTCAAATACTGAAAACTTAAATTTGTGAGTTGTATGTGGCCCAATACCTGTCGTAAAAGTGTAATTGACTGTCCTTTTCTGTTGGGGGTGACAGCCAGGCAACTATCTGGGGCGGGCAAGTCTAGATCTGTCGAGGCTATTCCTCCAGCGGCCCCTAAACCGCCGCCATCTTGAATTTTGAAGTCGGCCACTGGAGGGGTGGGGGTGGGATTTCCTTCCGAGTCACAGCCATCTCGGATATCGAAGTCGGCCCGACTGTCCCTATACTTGTGCTAACTGAATTTCTTGATATCCTGTTCCTTTGTTATTGGATTCATTACAATTTTCAGAATATTTGTGCGACCTTCACCACTTTCTTATGTTTTGCTACATGATCTCAGTATTTCTCTTACGCTTTCTTAGTTCAAACAGACAAGTATTTGTCACTGCATCATATTTGTGCTGCTGGCTGGATACTAAGCTATTAGAAATGCTACTGTGGCCCTCCGCTTCCGTATCTCACGTGATGAAGGCTGCGTACTTGTGGTACTAGGAATCACTTTCTTAGTAACGGTCCAACACACAGGACGCAAATGAAGAAGCACGTAGCCTAGAGTGGGCTGTAATTGCATCAGCCAGGGCGAATAATTTTCCATACGCTCAGTCCTACTTCCAGCTGCAGACGGAGAACAGGTTCGCGAGCCACGGTGGGCTGGCCTGGCCAGTAGGGCGAGCGTTTGTCGCGCAGGGAAATCAGCGAGCGCATCTCTCCCTGGGGAAATCTCAACAGACTGTCTGTACGGCGCGTCCATAACTTCACGACGTATGCGCTTGCTTTCGTCACCTCTTAGCAATTCCAACCTCGACGTTCCGGCGTCAATTTTTCGTTCATCTGCGGTTGGATATATTTCTTTAGGTGTCACGAAGAAAGACGAGGTTAAAGACATCATTACCTGACATATTAGCAGCTTCTTTGTGTCTCGATTTCAAGTGGTCTTCTTTTAAAGCAGTCCGGCTACCTTCCAAATATCGTTAACAGTTGGAGACTGACTTTTTTCTTAATATGTTTCTAACCCAATTAATTTTCCATGCTTCTTTACATTCATTACCTCTCTCTCCTTTCCCAATAATCTCAGTACCTGGTCCGTTTCCATCATGTCCCTACAACTTATTATTTATATCTCAGAAGTCTATAGGCTTTTTTCTTTTCTCTCAGTTAGCTTTCAGTCCAAGATGGCAGGACACTCAAAGAAAAATTATGAAGCGCTACAAAATTACTTTTTTGTAGTACCGTAATTAACTCTTACTGCGACGCAAACATCTGAAATGTTCCCCACAGTTGCCAATAACCTTCCTTTGGAATTCTGCAAAGCCGCGGTGGAGTAGCCGAGCGGTCTAAAGCGTCTCGCTGCGGAGCGCGCGGTTCCTCGCCGTGGAGATTCGAGTCCTCCCTGAGGCATGGGTATGTGTGGTTGTCCTTAGGTTAGTTTACCTAGGTTTAAGTAGTTTGTAAGCTACGGATTGATGACCACGCAGTTTTGTCCGATAGATATACAAACATTTGAACTTTTTTTTTAATTCTGTAAAAACCAGTCGCCATTGGCCTCAGCAATCTAAAAAAGACGTGACCACGCTTGCGAAAAGAAAAGAACCACAGCTCAGTTTTCCACTTGAGGCGTATTGTCACTTGATGATTATCACAAACTTTCACCACAATTTCGCCCAAAGCCAATTCGAACAAATCACAAAATGGATATGCCGTCACATCTCCTGTTATCCACATTTCCTTTTTTTCTCCTGACGCCTCTGCAATGGAGTTCAGTACTGCAACACCCAACGCTATATCCACACAGTCTCATTATGGGTGCACAAAGCGAACATTTCAGCCTCTCTACCTCTCAGAATCAACTTGAGAAGGCCAAAGGGAGACACCCAAAGGGCTGCTGTATGATTCTCATATTCCTCGCCAGAAAAGAGAGAAAATATTAGTGCACCTGGAAAGGCGACGTATATATTGATCCGATGACAGTGTGTTGACAAAAATGTCAAAGATTGTGTATATGTTAAGTCGAGAATATGAAAAACTGCTGCCTCACAAAGGAAGTCATATATTATATTAATATGTATAGTAAATATACTATTGCAGAATAGTAATTTATTGTATGGTATGAAACATTTACAAATTTCATCCATTTAAAAGAGATAGACAGTCAGCTGAATGAGTCTTCAATAGCAGTCTTTGAAGTGGAGGGATGGTTCTGTTGGAGAAGTGCCGCAAAATCTGGACTTGTTGTTAGCAATGGCACGTGAACGAGTCTCTAGACGTACACCAAGATGTTGTGCTGGAAGGACAACAGTGGCAGATCGTGCATCTGCCAGGCGAGTGGTGTGCATTCGAAGACACATCGACCCGCTATAGACTTCTTGCTATGCGGTATGACAAGCTACAACTCGCCTTCACCTTTGGTATTTGTAGAAAGAACGCTGACCACCGTTCGGTATGTACAGAATGTTGCAAGGCCCGTTCTTTTGACATTCTTTCAACAGGGAGTTGATGAGCAGTTCGAACAGTATAATGCTCGCCCACGCACTCTGTGCGTGGGACTCAATGTGCTGCAACTTCCGTGGGCAGCGCGATATCCCAACTTGCCTCCAGTCCAGCAGGTGCGGGATATGAGGCGACGACAACTTTCACGTGCAGAGCTACGTGAGCAGGCGGAGCAGGTGTGCGGTAGAGTATCGCTAGACGGTACTCGCCGTCTGTGTGATCGAACGGATGCAGTGCAGGCTGAACCACTCAGTAACACGGGTGTTTCAGAACGGGTCGACACCTCGAACATCAGTAACGCTTAAGACACTGATTTATTTTATGTATTCCGAATGCACAGTTTACATTATAAATCTTGAATGAATTGGAAAACTGACACGGTGTGTATTCACTAATAAACTAACGCCAGGAACAATTCAACACAGTTTCCAGAAGACTAATGATGACGTTACCTACACGGTTATGGAAAGAAGACCTTTGCTATCCATTATTAAGAGTGCCAGGAGCTAACAATGGAGTTCAATATGCAGCATCAAAAATTTCGTAACTTAGGCAAAACGTGTAACTGTTTGCAAAGCAAATTTTAAATCTAAATTCAAACTATTTCTGCCACTGGATTACTCCTGCAGACGAATTCTTATTTAAAAACTATTCGCCTGACGAAAGAACCACAAATTTTTGAATTTAGTCACCTTATTAGATTTAACAAACCTAAAAAAAATGTATATGATTTTTAATATCAAATACTGTACAGGAATACAAAACCTGTAAAACTGAATCGTTTCACAGAATTTGCATAATAATCGTTCACATGACCTATGGAACAAGTAGCGTAGTGATTTATTTTGTTTGTCTCCGCGTTTAGATTATGCTGCTTTCTCAACAATGCTTTAATTAATGAAATTAAAAAAGATATTTAAGTATGCCATTATTTTTTCACTCAATAGTAAATGGAGCAGAGAACGAACTTAGTGGATTGCGAAGTACATCAAAAGGTAACGGCTATCGCAGCATGCTCGTCGGACAATAATTATCTGAAACTAACCAAACAGCAATTATCATCATTTTTTCAGCATCGTCTCATTCAGACTACATAATTTGTTAAAAAATATAGTGTACACCTAGAGCACAAAGTACAACAGTCCCGTCTTTAGTCTTTTAATAATAATAAAAAAAAAGGCATAACAGAAGCTGAAACGTGGCATAGGCAAAATTCAATACTCTAAGATAAGCTATATGGGGCATATTTTACGTAATTAGATCACGTAGAAGTTGTGAAGTAACTGTTTCTCACAATGACTTTAACAATTCCTGTTCGTAATTCCAAAATGTTCATATGTTTCTAAATCTATAGCTCCAAACTACTGAGGTCATCAGTTCGTAGGATTACAAACGACTTTAAGTTAAAAATAACGTAAGGATAACACAAACACTCATACCTGAAGGAGGACTACCCTACTGCGTAGCACTCTCGCAGCCCCTAACACAGTGCATAGAACCGCTTTTTCTTATGGACATATCTTAGACCCAAATAAATATACAGTACAACTGAAATCATTTATGACAGCTATTCAGGGAATATAAAATAATACATAAGGAAGCATAATATAACGAAACTTATTACAAAGGATGGCGAAAATTCAAAGTATTAGAACTTTAAACTTTTTCCGCATCCAACTTCGGAGAATACCATCTCGTATTATCATCATGATCCGCGTTCTGTTTCTACTAGTGAATCAGCGATCATCAGCATCTAATTCTCTTACCTGGGAGCAGGAGGCCGATCACTCAATATACTGCTTAAGTAGTTAGCAAAAGTCTCTCAATATGGGGAAAAGTACTGCATTTTATCGTGTCCCTGTAGAAAGATCCAAAAGTCAAGGACATCTTGGGGAAAGTGTGTCTGGTCCTAGTATTTTGGACTCGAATGAGGGAGTGACACTCGGATGAGTAGGGTGCTGTCTCCAGGCTGGAAGAAATTTACCACCAGCGCGTTGCCGTTCATGCGACTATGTGACCTATTCTGTGGCAGGTGGCCTATTCTGTGTTTCGAATAGACAAGGTGACAAAGCGGCAGTTGTGAAGCTGATTTCAGAACTGTTACAGAATCTCCAAGTACAGCCTGACACATTAATATGTAAGCCAGCACTTTAGCCACTGATACAGCTGACTAGAAACCAGTGCACGAAGTCCGCGCCCTAGGCCCCCTCGACATCAAAATACTAGTGCGGTCATGCCCTTAATGGGCTGCCCAGTGCGCGGATGAGCACCCAAGCCTAACCGAGAGTCATCCTAAATCCGTCGACGAATCACAGAGAGTTTTACGTACGACACCCTACTCTCCGCCCCAGGAGAGTGCCCGCGGCCTTGCCATCGCTAGGGTGTTGAACCCCGCAGTATTTGCAGAACACAGGAAGACGTTTCAACCTTACTGTCCTCTGCGCGGAAACCCCGCGGCTATAGGCGGCCAGCGCTCCCTCAAACGCTCGCGGGGAATGGCCCTGCCATTAATCTCGCACTACAACGTTGTCGTCCTGGCCGACTCTGCGAATTACGGAGATAGCTGCCGTCCATTAGTCTTCCACAACTATGCGGTATCACGAGACTGTACCGGCCGCGGTGGCCGAGGGGACTGAGGCGCTCCAGTCACGGTCTGCACGGCCACTACGGTCGGGGGTTCGAATCCCCCCTCGGGCATGGATATTTATGCCGTCCTTAAGCTAGTTGATAAGAAGTTCGTAAGTTTAGGGACTGATGACCCCCTAGTTAAGTCCCATAAGCTATACAAACATTTGAACATTTGAACACGAGACTGCTCCTTTGAAAATACACGTCAGCGGACGCTGGCGACCTTCTACCACTGGCGTCAGACTGGCGGCCCCGGTGGTCAACGCTGGCTGCCCGCAACAGTGTCCTCCGAGTGGCCTTTGTGTCAACAAGTGTTCCCCTCACCAGACTGTCCAGCATGAAACCTCACCCCATGGTCCTTGCGAAAGCTGCGCTGTGCCCCTCTCAGACCATCCTTTCCTCTCTTTGAGCAAGCTGTTTTATTCCGACCAGCATTACACATTCCCATAGCGTGCGAAGCGTCTTGCTCCCCACGCTAAAACTAAATCCCAGAGCAACTCACAGCAATAGAATAACAGGACCTCTGCTCCTAACCCTATCATATATGCACTAAATCGACCAATAAAGTAGCAGAAGTAACTCACACCTTTAGACATAAAATAAATTAACGATATAAGAGAATTAAAAGATCAGTAATGATCACAGAATGATCTATTGCCCCAAGGTCAACATGAATTTAGAAAATATCGTTCACGTGAAACACAACTAGCTCTTTACTCACTCGAAGTGATGTGTGCTATCGACAAGGGTTCGCAAATTGATTCTGTATTCCTTGATTTCCAGAAGGCTTTTGACACCGTACCTCCAAACGGCTTTTAATCAAATTGCTTGGTTACGGTATATCGCCACAAATTTGCGACTGGATAGGGGATTTCCTCTCAGAGAGGACACAGTTCGTAGTAATCGATGGGAAGGCATCGACTAAAACAGAGGTGATATCGGGCGTTCCACAGGATAGTGTTATTGGTCCTCTGCTGTTCCTTATTTACATAAACGATTTAGGGAAATCTAAGTAACTCTTTTAGGTTGTTTGCAGATGACGCCGTCATTTACCGTCTAGTAAAATCATCTGAAGGTCAACACCAACTGCAGAACGATTTGAATAAGATATCAGTATGGTGTAAAAATTGGCAGTTGACTCTAAATAATGAGAAGTGTGAAGTCGTCCACAAGAGTACGAAAAGAAATCCGTTAAACTCTGTTTACATCATAAATCAATCAAATGTGAAGGCCGTAAACTCCACTACATACCTAGGATTTACAATTACTTCTGACTTAAATTAGAAAGAACGCGTAGATAATATCGCGGGAAAGGCGGACCAGAGACTGCGTTTTATTGAGAGAACCCTTAAAAGATGCAACAGAACTACTAAATGAACTGCATACACTATGCTTGTCCATCCTTTTATGGAGTATTGCTGCCCAGTGTGGGATCCTTATCAACTGGGTTTGACGGAGGACATCGAAAGAGTCCAAAGAAGAGCAGCTCGTTTCTTATTGTGACGATACAGGGGAGACAGCGTTACGGAAATGATACACGATCTGGGATGGGAATCATTACAACAACGGCGCTTATCGCTGCGGCGTGGGCTACTTACGAAAGTACAATCGTCAACATTCTCCTCCGAATGCGAAAATATATTGTTGACTCCCACTTACATAGGTAGAAATGATCATCAGGATAAAATACAAGAAATCAAAGCCCGAACTGAGAGATACAGGTGTTCATTCTTCCCGCGCGGTATTCGAGAATGTAATGGGAGATGCATAGTATAACGGTGGTTCGATGAACCCTCTGCCAGGCACTTAAATGTGATTTGCAAAGTATCCCATGTAGATGTAGACTAACTCTCACTACCTTTCAGCCTCCCAAAGATGTTCGTTCATATAAAATAACATGACGCATTACAAATGTAGGCCGCGTAGATAAATTCTAGTAAAGAAGTTACTGTCGAGGAGGGTGATTGGGAGAAAATGTTCAGTTTGGCTACGTCCAGGTGGTTTGGGTACAGGAATGACGATGCCCTCCATGAAAGCCAGTGGCATGGGAACCGCTAATGATAAAATTTCATTGTACATGTCTTTCCATTATGAGGCCGTCATATCGCTGTAAGTTCTGTAGAATTCTAGTGAAAAGCCATCAGATCGTGGTCGTGGTGATTTATGAACTGACCCTCGGGCAAGGGCGTTCGCAACATCAGCATTCTTCTGAAAGTGATGCTGACACCACAGCATAAAGTGTAATGGTGTTGGTAACTTGTACTAGGGTAAGGTGGTACAAATTCGATATAGGTACAATTCCGATCAATGTAAGTTTTCGCGCCATTTGTCAGTCTCGTTGTGTCACGTTGTGTGGCGTTGTAGTTAGCAGGTTTGTAGAGCTCCTCCTGTCTTTTCTAAGATTACACCCCCTTGTGCTAAGAAGATATTAAATTTTTTCCTGTTAAGAGGTAAGCGAAGCTAGTTAGTCTAACGAGTTCTTGTAAATTTTCTAGTTAAGGGTGACTGAAGTCGCTGACAAAAATTCAGTGTTTGGTACCACGACGTATGCGTTGGTGCCTGACGGAAAAAGTGCTTTTTATGTGGAAGATGCCAGAATCAAAATTGTACAAGGAAGTGATCACAATTGTACCTACTGTGGTACATTTTCGATCGATTTTTCTCAATTCGGTAACCTTCCTTTGTGTTTATACCAACATTTGTAATTGTCTAATATTTGTGTTACATAATCATCAAACATCCAAGAACAAGTGCCATAGTTAAAATTATTTCTTTTCCCAATATATTTCCAGTTTCAATAAGATTTGTCCGAAATGATCGAAATTGTACCACCTTACCCTATAGTCTCTTTATCACGATTCAACTCCCGATATAGTCGGCGATAAACGTCGATGAAAGAACGTGCTACGGCCGCGTATGTCGTCACTCTACAACCATCTGGGAGGTTTAGTACTTTCATCAGTGTTCGTCGTGTTTGGCGACTTTCAGAAATGGTGTGTTGCAGACGTTGCTGATATCATAGGCGCGCCACATTTAAAGGTTCCCGACTTCTCTATACCGTCTGCGGTGGTGACCGTGCAAATGTATGCACTGTGGTCCGAGAAGGCCGTGGGCCAGGGCTCTCTGTCAAAAGGTCGGAGGAGATGTAGACCGAGTCGTGTTTGACGACTTTCAGAAATGGTGTGTTGCAGACGTTGTTGATATCATAGGAGCGCCACATTTAAAGGTTCCCGACTTCTCCATATCGTCTGCGGGTTTGACCGTGCAAATGTATGCACTGTGGTCCGAGAAGGCCGTGGGCCAGGGTTCTCTGTCAAAAGGTCGGAGGAGATGTAGACCGAGTCTGTTGGCTGAGTGGCTGGTCACATAAGTGAATCCAGGGCGTTTACCATAACGTCTCCCAAGTATCAACAAGACGCAGTCATTATACCACAAGATGCAATTAAGGACATGCACTGTCATTCTTTTATTCGTCTTTCAGAGAAGAGAGAGAGGATGCTGTTAAATTCTCCGCCTATGATGGGGCTGTTGTTGTTGTGGTCATTCCAAAATATGGCGTAATTTCTTCGGCATAAAAGTCTGACCGCTACCGCCTTTCATCTGCCCCAGAAGGCGTGTAGACATTAATAACTCCTCTGCGTATCGAAAGTCATTCCTCGCGCCGACAGCAAATACATAACATTGGTGACCTCTATACCATCTCGCAAGAGGCAGCCATTCCGCTGCCTCTCGCATCAGCAGGGAAAATGTACAGTGAAAGTCTGGTAAAGTGCCCACTCGAAACTTTTGCATTAACGCAACACCCAAGTCATCCGCCCTGCCGTAGTGTTTGAAATTTGATATCTTTGCTGACCATGGTGAGATTGATGAAGGCAATTCTGTAAGCGGTAGACCTGCAGTAGTGAGACATTCATTACAACGCTAGGCATACTTTTAATCCTTTCGGTACCAATGAAGAAAACGTAAACGACCGCTTTCCTGTTTGAAACAAGATTGAAATAGATAGCGGAATGATTTTGGAGCAAGCAAGAATCTTATTGTAGAGTCTGTAATGGAAGATCCACAACAGTATCCAAATGTCACGGGAATCATAGCGATGGAAATGGAAGAAATGAAATATTCCTTATAACTGAACCCAAATTTGCAAACAACAACACTGTTATACGTAAATCCATCAGTGATGAAGACATAACAAGGATAAAAGATGGATGTGGGATTTCAGTACGTTTTTATATTTATTGTACGTGAAATTCAGTTCCCAAACAGTAACAACCCAAAGTCTTTTGATGCATGTCTCAAAGATTCAAGACAAAATCTACTTTAGAATTTTTTTTATTATCCCCAATTACACGAAGCACGTGTGTGACTGTTGCCGTAGCTTACCGCTAGCGCTGAAATGTGTTAATAAATAAAACGTAGGATAAACGGTTCGGTTGCACCATACCATTTATTATGATCCAACTGTAACGCCGATAGTACCAGCTGCTGGTGGACGTTCCGTACTTTTCTATCTGTTGTGTTCCACATCGCGGAATTTCGCTGCTTCGTGTTCTTTTTAACACACACGGTATGAGCTGCAGAGTAACGCGTGCGAAGCCAAACCCAGGCTCTCAGCCGTCCAGCACAGGGTGCTCGTGGAAACGATCTCGCAGTGAGAAGGTCAGACAGTCAGACCGCCTGTTCCTGGGGCACAACAGGCACCGTGCTTTACTGCTGCAAGACACGCGACTGGTTAACACGATAGCGACTCAGATCTAACTCTATTTTTAAACAGAACTGACGTTACCCGTGGAAGTCAGTAATCCAGCTAACGAACAGATTTAGAGAAGCAAAAAGGAATAGTGATGTATAAAATCTACTAGTTCCTTCTTTACTTCGTTTCTGTATAACAATTTATTTGTTGGTAAGATATTCCTCCCTTCCTGTCTTTCTTGTATACAAATATGTTTTAGTGTTTCCCCAAACAAGGGAGTGAAGCAAGTAGTGGAAACAAAAGGAGTTATCACCGTTCCTAGAAAACATGATAAGGTGGTGGTGGTGGTGGTGGTGGTGGCGACGTGTGCTGAAGACATGCTCACAGGAACATGCTAACTAAATGTCCTGATCAAATTACAAGACGCTTTCAAGACGAAACGTATCAGGAAGCTGACTAAGATGCTGTACGTCCCATGAAAACGTCTTATTTCTTTCTGCACAAGACACTTGTAAGACATGTTTCTTGGCCCATCGTGCTGTCCCATTGTCTTTATTATCAGAACTAGATGACCCGGTGAACTTCGTATCACTTACCTCTTAATATAAACCATATTAATTTAAATCATATATATTTTAGACCCAGTAGTTTTATAAAGGCAGATGGTCTAAGTATCGGCTCGATAGTGGGCGGATAGAGTGGGCAAATCACGCACACATGTCCAGGATAATGTTCATGTCACATTCGTGGAAGTTCAGGAAAGCTTTAATAAAATATGGAAAAATTGAAAGGAACATTTAGATTTAAAACATGTAAAATAATGTCTTGGTTGTAGTGTTGGTTGCGTTTAGAAACATACTTCGAAAGAGTAAAATTCGCTTTACATGATCTGAAGTATCGAAGATAAAAATGAATTGCTGTTCGTTAGTCTCGCTAAAACTCGAGAACGGCTGAACTGATTTGGCTATATATTATTACATAAAACACTGAATCTATTGTGATGAAATCTGTATTTTAGAAAGTGTGTAATTCAAGATATTTTTTGATTTGAAGTATATAAAGCGAAATATCGAACAATAATTTCTCTGGAAAAGCTATTTACTGTTTGACTTCTAAAATATTTTTCAGAAGTTCTAATTAACTTTTAAAAATGCATTGTACCTTTCGTAAAATGTGGATATAACGGCAGAACAACAGAAGTATGTATGTACTCTTTCTTTGAACGTCAAATGTGCATAATTTTATCGCTATCGTACGAATGATATTGATATCCCACAGAAAAGAGCTCTTTCAGTTTTCCACAAATTTTTCTATTTTCTGGCCAAGTATTCCATACTTTTACTTAACTCAAACCTTCCTCTCGCTTTGAACGTCAAATTATAAAAATTTTATAGCAATCAAATGAACGCTTCTCAACTTACAGTGTTGAGCACATTTAGAAACACATTGAAAAAGGAACTTGGTTCGAATTTTGCGACTTTCCTTTTAACTGTTCCTATTTTTTTTTCTTTTTTTTTAATGAAAACCTTCCAAGACCATAATGAACAAAACAAAAACAGAATTACCCCTCTGCGTCGTGCGAATGCCGTACTCAAGTGATGCTCCTACAAACTTGTGGCATTTTACTTTTATTCGCATAAAAAATCGCTTTCTGTTTTTCCTAAATTTTCCTATTTTCCGGGTGACTTTTCTTAATTTTTATTTGATGCGAAACTTCCTCTTGCTTTCAACATGAAATGTACAAAATTTTATCGCAATTCGACGAACTGTATTGATAGCTCACTGGAAAAAACCGTTTCAGTTTTTCCCGATTTTCCTCTCTATCCGGACAACTTTTCCATATTTTATTACCGTTTAAATCTTCCCTGGACTTACACGAATATTTCAAGACTAAAATTAGCCATATCGGTTCAGCCTTTCTCGAGTTTCAGCGAGACTAACGAACAGCAATTCATTTTTATATACAGTATATAGATAAGTATACCGAGTCACTCACTTGTTAAAGTTCTGGCATTAGTTCCTATTCCTCACATCCTCATTTACAGTTCCCGCGATTTCGCTACACCTGTTGAGGCAAATTGTGGAATGTTTCCTTCCAAAGGGTATTTCTGAGCGTCTCTAATGACGTAGTAATCCTTTAACGTTTCCTTCGTATGAATTAATCCCTGACCACAAGGTGATTTTCTACCTTTTAGAATTCCTGAACTGACAAAATTCAGGTTTATATAGCTGTGGTCACTATAAATCCATTCATCTGGTGCATGTTTCTACTTTCAATACTTTTTCAATGTTTGTTCAGCTTAAGGAACTTAACTGAGGATTTGGGTTGGAAGGGAAGCGTGCCTGGTCAGCTGTGGCTCAGCGCGTCCGGTCACGGGGCTGAACGTCCTCTGTAATAGAAAAAGCTGAGCCGAGAACACGTCGAACAATAACGAACAAACAAGATCAACGACTGCGAGGAACCGAAATACCTAGGGCCCGAAGCGGGAAATACGGGTTCAAATTCCGCTGCAGCACAAATATTCAGTTTTGCCGTTGGATTTATTTCAGTGCTTTGAAACGGTCGAAATGTAAAATTATTTCTAATTCATAAAATTACGGTCGTTAATGTCAACAAACGGTGTCTTTTCATTCAGGCATGTCCGAAAAGAACAGGCACCATATCAATTATTTGATCGATAATTATTCGTAGGTAATGAAAGTGTTAGTTGCCTTGCCGTTACATGCAAAGGACGTGATGAATTCTTTCGCGATTGTCTCGATATGCAGAAGTAATCTTTCCTTACTTGTTTTGCTTCGCTATAGTAAATCGTTCCTCAGATTATCAACGTACCGTACTCCCCCCCCCCCCCCTCCCCTCCTTTCGCACCTCTTTGTAACCGCCCGTGAAACTGTCGTAACGGAATGGCCAGCCTCTACCTTAAACCACATGCATTACTGCTCTTGAATGTTGTAGAGCAAACATGCCTCCTTGTTGTACGAAACGAAAGAATTGTAATAAAGTTATGTAGCAGTTTCTCTCTTTGAATGAATTAATATCTCCCTACCATACATGGACCTTAAAGAACTGAAAAAAACTAGAGCTTTTAATGAGTTCCGAAATAAAATTACAGGAAAAAGAATCGCTCCAATAAATTCTACTGTTTTCGAATAGTTGCTATGGATCTTGCGTTTTTCGTTGTGCTGCAAGGTGCGTCTGAAAAGTTCAGTAAATGGTCCCACATTTTACAAACCGCGCTGGCGAGGATGAAGTGCCCGGGCATACACACCTATCGTGCAAAGCACTGCAGCGATGCGTGCCACATGCTGCGGCCCAGCTAACCGATACAGTGTGAGAACTCGTGCAATTGAAATACGGAGCGCAAAATGGAGCAACATTAGTTTGTGTTTGAAATTAAGCAAAATGGCAACGGAGACCCGTGGGATGTTAGCGCAAGTGTATGGTGATGGAAGAGTGAGTAAAAAGTGGTTGTAGAAATCCAACAAAGCGTGACCTCAAGTGTTTCAAGCGATTCCACAAGAAGCGTTTGTTGGCAGTTACCAACAGCTGCACAACCCAAGTCAGAAGACTATTGTAGCCAATGGCGATACTTTGAAGGCCACTGTGAACTGCAAGGTTAGGGCTTACCGTTTTCTCCGATCCGTCCGCCGACTGCACTTGCGAAACATCGGATTCCATCCAGGGGCGGGATTTTTTTTTTTTTTTTTTTTTTTTTTTTTTTTTTTTTTTTTTTTTTTTACGTGGTTTACGAAAAATTCAATCTGTCACTTTCAGTTGAAATGATGCTGTTTACTCCATTAACCGGTTTTCGAACTTTTTCAGGTTCATCTTCAGATGGTGCATGTTACAGGATCATTTTAAGCATCATCTTGGGTGCTGGCTTGCTGCTGTATGGCCGGCTTTTTATAGTTAATTTCCATTTCCCAGGTCTCCAGTTGTAAAAGCACATGTTGGACGCTGCTGAAGTGGTGCTTATAGTGCAGTATAGAGCCCAGTAGCGAAGAAAGTGATGTGGTATTGTAATATAAACACAAGGAGATCCGGGAAATGGAAATTAAGTATAAAAATCAGGCCATACACTCGCAAGCCTGCACCCAACATGACGCTTAACATGCACATATAAAATGCATCCTGTAACCGGTTGAAGCAATAAACAGCATCATTTCAAGTGAAACTGACTGGTTGCACTTTTCTTAAATCATATTGAAATTAACGGTTACGGGTTCTGAAATATCCATGATGGATAAATATGTATATAATTCTTATGAAGTTCCAACAGGATAGATTAAAAAAGGCAATGAAAGGGAAAGTATTTTTTTTTTTTTTTTTTTTCATAAATGTAGATATGTGTGTATTAGTTGGAAATAGAAATTACTCACAAAATCGAAGGTATTACCGGTACTGAAAATCGCTATTGGTAGTAGCAACAGCAGATCATATGGAATGTAAGTGTTCCACGTGCCGCCCTAGTTCAGTGCTCAGTGAACGGACGTGCTTTTGTTTCTTTGTGTTAATTATGTGCTGCGACGGATATGTGCCACATGTGAAGATGAACGTCTCTGTAGAAAGTGCTTTCACGAAACCTGTAGTTTACACGACATTATTTGTATGACGCTCCTACTCTGCTCAAGGAACTGGAAAAAAAAGTGAACATATTTTAGTTGTGTGCTGTGCCGGTGACATAAATTAATCTTGGTTGACAATGTGGAGTTACTGCAGTGCGAACATAAGAGTGATGCTGCTTTGATCTTGAAACGAAACGCATCGGTGTGATATGTGAAAAGAAAACGTCATATAGTAATTATATTGTGAGAAACGTTGACTATGTCGGAAAATGCAGATTGGAGGCTCGAGCGGCGGCGACTGAAACTTTCTGCAAAGTCCGTGGAGCCGGTCGAGTATACATGTCCTCCCTTCACGAAACGTAAGCGTTTTTCCTTTCCTCATTGCACGTTACGTGGTGAAGGAGTTATTAGCCACTAGTACTCACCCGAGCTGGCGGTGGGGGCGGTCCTGGCGGCGGCGCCGGCGCTGACGCCGGGGCTGGACGCCTCCAGGGGACTCGACGGCTCCGAGCCGGACGGCGACGGCAGCTCCTGCTTCACGCTGCAACACAGGACGAGTGTCAGCGACAGGAGGCAAACACTGACTACTTAACTACTACTTACATCTCAGCTCCCACTCGTTCTCTCTCTCTCTCTCTCTCTCTCTCTCTCTCTCTCTCTCTTTCTCTCTCTCTCTCTCTCTGTGTGTGTGTGTGTGTGTGTGTGTGTGTGAGAGAGAGAGAGAGAGAGGGAGAGAGAGAGAGAGAGAGAGAGAGATGGAAAGAGTGTGAGAGAAAGAGAGAGGGAGAGAGGGGGGAGGGGATAATGACAGATGGAGAGGGGGGAGGGGTGAAAGAGAGCGGGAGAGGGGGGATAGCAGAAAGAGGGAGAAAAAGAGAGATGGAGAAAAAGACATGGGTAGGGAGAGAGAAGGGGTGGGGGCAGATATAGATAGATAGAGAGAGAGAGATGGGGAGAGAGGGGGAGAAAGAGAAAGGGAGAGAGTGAGGGGAGAGAAGAGAGAGAGGCAGACATAGGGAGGATGGGGAGAAAGAGGGAGAGAAGGAGAGAGAGAGGAAGAAGAGGGAGAGAAAGACATGGGGAGGCAGAGAGAAGGGGAGGGGAGATGTAGAGAGAGAGACAGAGATTTTGATAGAGAGTGGCAGAAAGAGAAAGGGACAGAATGAGGGGGGAGAAAGAGAGAGAGGCAGAGAGAGGTGGATGGGGAGAAAGAGGGAGACAAGGAGAGAGAGGGAAAAGAGAGAGGGAGAGACAGAGATGGGGAGGGAGACAGAGAAGGGGAGGGGGAAGAGGAGAGAGGGAAATATGGAGAGGCAGGGGGAGAAAGAGAGAGGAAGATAGGGGGAGGGAGAGAAAGAGAGAGAGGAGGAGAGGGGGGATGGGAAGAAACAGGGAGAGAAGGAGAGAGAGGGGAAGAAAGAAGTGAGAGAGAGAAAGGGAGGGGGAGATGGAGAGAGAGAGAAGAGGAATTGTGAGAAAGAGGGAGAGAGGGACGATGGAGAGAAAGAGAGGTCTCTCCCCTCTCTGCCGATCTCCACCTTCCCCAATCTCTTCCATTCACCATCACCCCGTTTCTCTCCACCTGACAATTCCATTACCTGCTCCATCTGTAAAAAATTATATAGTTCTGTAATAGTGCTCAATGTAGTGGTGTTTACATTAGTTGTAAGGTACCCTCCACCACACACTGTATGAAATCTTAGGTGACGGTGATGTTTCTCTTTCTCGAAGATTAAGCGTATAAAATTTCATCAAGGTGGGAGTAAAACTGTAGGTTTTGTTGCGATCCGTGAGTTAAGTACACTCCGCCACGCACCATATGCGACAAATCTCCTGAACTGTGTGTCGTAGATTCTTCTCACCGCTACAGCAATTGCTACCCCAGGGTAAGGAATATCTAGAGCGCAATATTTGGTTGAAAAAGGCGCAGTGGTTTAGTACGAGATGTGCAACTTTATAGCGTAATGCAGGAGTGTTTCGGCTCATTTCATTGTTTATTACGTCGTATCTCCTCAACAGTCATATAATTTATAACCTCGGAAAAGTTCAAAAAATATGTTGACAAAGTTTCATCTCAATAGGATGAGCGGTACGAAAGCACAAAATACGGACAAACATTCAAACAACCGAACATTCATTTTCATATCAGATAAGAAATAACATCGCCGTAACTTCTGATAGATTTCGTCAGGATGTTCAAACTTTACAAATGGACGCACGTCATGGTCGTATCTAGTATGCGGATTTTATGTGACTATCATTTGGTTGGACGAAGAAGCACACTTTCATTAGGATGGATTCGTCAATAAGCAAAACCGGTGCATCGCATTTCGCGTTAGGAAGTACCTTCATTCCCAACGGATGACTGTTGGTGTGCAGTATCCGGTCGCAGAACACTGGCGTGATATGCTTTGACGGCACGGTGACTGCTGGACGGTAGAGAGGAAGGAAGTATTCCAGTATGTTTACGTATGTACCTGCTTCCTCTCAATCACACACTTAGCAGCAGTTCTGTCCCTTGACCGTTTCCTCAATGGTCCAGAAATCCGTTTCTGGATTTACGGAAGGCTTTTGACACTGTACTTCACAAGCGGCTTCTAATGAAGTTGCATACTTGTGGAATATCGCCCCAATTGTGTTACTGGATTCGTGATTTCCTATCAGAAAGGACACAGTTCGTCGTAATTGACGGTAAGTCGTCGAGTAAAACACAGGTGATATCTGGCGTTCCCCAGGAAAGCGTTATAGGTCCCCTACTCTTCCTTGTGTTTATAAACGATTTTGGAGACAATCTGAATAGCTGCTTCAGACTGTTCGCGGATGCTGCTGTCGTTTATGGGTTAGCGAAGTCAACAGAGGATCAAACGCAACTGCAAAGCGATTTAGACAAAATTTCAACATGGTGCGAAAATTGGCAATTAACACTAACTAATGAAAAGTGTGAAGTAATACACCACTAAAAGAAATCCGCTGAATTTCAATTACACGATAAATCTGTCAAACCTTAAGGTTGTAAATTCCACCAAATACCTTTACACTTACGAACAACTTAGACTTGAGAGAACAAACAGGAAATATTGTGGGGAAGGCGAAACAAAGGTTACGTTCCATTGGGAGAACGCTTCGAAGCTGCAACAGCTCCACCAAAGAGACTGCCTACATCACACTTGTGCGTCCTCTCCTGGAGTACTGTTGTCCAGTGTGGGACCTTCACCAGGTGGGACTGACGGAAGACATTGAGCAGGTTCAGAGAAGGGCAGCTCGTTTTGTTTTATCACTTCACGGGGGGAAAGCGTCACGGTAATGTTGCACAATTTGAGGTGGAAATCAGTAAAAGAACGACGTTGTTCGTTGCGGCGAGATCTAATTGCGAAATATTAATCACCGACTTTTATTTCTGAATGTAAAAATATTTTGCTAGCACCCACCTACATAGGGAGACATGACCATCCCAATAAAATAAGAGATATCTGATCGAAAACGGAACGATTTAAGTGTTCTTTCTTACTGCGCGCTATTAGAGAATGGAACGGTAGAAAAAGGTTATGAAAGTGGTTAATGAACCCTCTGCTAGATGTAGATCCCCGACTCCATCCTCCTCCTCCCCCCCCCCCCCCGGCCAGCTAATGGTACGCAAGGTTTAGGCTGTTCAGGAAGAATCGGCAGGACATTCAGGATCGTTTCGTCACTATGGATGAGACATGGATACATTACTATACTCCTGAGACCAAAGAACAATCTAGACATTGGGCTACCAGGGGAGAATCTGCACCGAAAATGTCGAAGACCGGTGCTTCAGCCGGAAAGGTTATGGCGACCGTCTTTTGGAATTCGCAAGGTAAAATCCCCATCGACTATCTGGAACAGGGTAAAACTATTACAGGTGCATATTATTCATCTTTATAGGATCGTTTGAAAACCGAGGTGCACGACAAACGCCGGCGATTCGCCCACAAAAATATCGCACTGCCGAGTTTTACGGCCCACTTCAGATTTGTCTGTAGTTTTATGATCTTTTTCAAACCTTTCGGTTAGAAATAATAAAAATTGATGGACGATACTATTATGACTCTGCAACTGTGATAATATCTATCAATCCAACACATAGCCTAATATTCTTTCTGGCCGTATTTTAACAAACAGCCAAAATTAAGTGATATTTGCGTTTAGATTTGACAAATATACACTTTTAAACAATTATTTTAACATCTCTTCCACATTTTCATTTTCACTTGATTTACTCATCTTAAGGGACGATCGTATTGTAGAAATAGGATATCTGCAAAGATCGGAATTTCTATTTATTTTATTCAAGACGACAGTTTTCGGCACTCTACTGTGATATCATCTGGTCTCATTGACATTACACTGCTTATTATAAGGCTCCACTGTAATCTTTTGAAATCAACGGCATTTATGTGGGAATAAGAAGAGTACGTGGAATGAGCGCTTCTCCATCTGACCTACGACTCGTAATTGTCGTCGCAAAGCGTACGTTTTTCGATAGTGAAATGGATCGTCCAACTGACGCGTGTTTGAAAGGCATGATTACTTATAAGAAAAAAGCAACAACTGAAAGTTTTAATTCATTTGGGTGAACAAATTAATTTAACTTAAAAAACTGAAAGAAACGTGACACCCGCGTAAATCTCGCCATCATTTTATAAGTTTACTGGATGTAATATCCTGCTTTATCCGGGTTGGAATATATCGCATAACAACCAGATATCCGTATCAGATACATAGTCTTCTAACAATGGTCTTGTAGGAAACTGTTTTTTCTTACAGACACCTGCCGTTTACATGCGATTTTTAAAAATTATCCCGCTGTTTATGGTGTCTTATTAACTATCTATCGTACAGCGACCAATATCAAATAGGAGAACACTGGAGGGCAATCTGCCATCACAACTGCGAGGGCACTCGTAGAGAAAAAGTCTCTGTACATACACACACTCACATTTTATGGGAAGTTTCGTAGTAATCATTTTTATGGCGTTATATTTCCACAACATCTTGAACAGTGTGTCGCAGAAGGACAAAACTCCACTTCTAACAACCTGGAGACCGAGGGTTATCTACCACGACAAGGGCAAATGGGTGACAACGGGTAGCAATGAAGAAACTGTCCTGAGGTAGCCTACGTAATTTTGTGCATGTATATAAATTGTAACAGACAAAGGATCGATTTCCAATAGATAAGGATGTGAATGTAACGACACACACACGCACACGCACGCACACGCACACACACACACACACACACACACACACACACACACACACACACACAGAAAGAGAGAAAGAGGGGGGGGGAGAGAGAAGAGATTAAAAATATTTACGTACTTTTAAAATGATTAAAAGAACGGCTGTACGTGTTATTACAAGCTATTCGTTTTATTTTAAATACATGCTGATGGAACCGACGATTTTGATATCCTGTGCATACCTGTACTGAAATGCAAACAGTGGTACCATCAAATTACCAGTTCACTGCCTCGCAGCAGCCTCCATTATTAGATACATTCTCAAATACACATATTTATCCCTGCGTAACGCAGACACACAACGCTTCTGTTTCGAACCATTTAATCTGCAGCTCTCTGTGGGCGGTAGCTTCCAGCTCTGGAGACACAGTCAGAGGCTGCAACTTCACAGTAGGTCAACAGCATTGACAGCCGTGGAAATCAAAATATCCCAATATCAGAATAACCTTATTTTTTACATCGCCATTTCACGTATTATTCTGAAAGAATAAGTTTGTGATCATCTGATGTTATTAACAGAGAATTCAAATAAGTTCCTAATTTGTATTAAGTTCATACTGAATAGCTACGACTTCCTACTTTCCTAATTACATGGAAAAAAATTGAATTTCAGTACTTTTTAAGCACAATAGACTGATTTTCAACCGCAGGAAATATTACTATTTAACACAGAGCTACTGTGCTGCAATGATGTGGGAAAGAAGAGAATATGATGATGAAACAGAAGAACGCCAAAGGTAACTTTGGCATCTCTGTAACTACTGGACAGCTGAAACGAGTCGAGGAGAAATAACGTGAGTAAGAGAAGGAACCGGTTGACAGGCGTTCTGAGAGGTCAGGAATAATTTGGTAATGTAGGGAAAACGGGCGACAGAGTGGACGGGTTCTAGCGGGTCGATTGTAGACGAAGAGCCGGAATCGAAGTATGCAGGTGCAAATGTATTCAGGCTGCGGAAGTCATCAGAAATGAAGAGTCAGACTGCATAAAAACCACTCCTACGACGGAGATTACCACAACGGCAAAAACAACAGGAAATGAACCTTTGTTCACAATGATCCGCTTTAACAGAAAGCACAGTATCGTTGGCACATAACTCTTTAGTCGAATGTTAGAAAATCCCTCAGCAAGCGAAGAGTCTTGGCGTTAAACTGCTTTCTTCTTCCTCTGATGTCTTCAACGGGACCGAAACATTTACAAAACGCAATCTGAAAACTAACTAAAACATAAGAGCAAGAGACAGTAGGTGGGAAAAAGACCGCACGTGTATGAAGTCACTGCACTTCCCTCTCCGACGATATATCAAACAAAGTCACAAAAAACAACACGATCTCTGCAGTACTACATGGGGTTGTAGCTTTTCACTGAAGTGCACTTTCCAGCTTACGGAGAATTCGAGAATGCTTATTAGAATCTCTGTTCCAATCGTTGCAATACGCTCGCTTTAGGAAGGGTTTATGAAACCCTGCGGAGAGCTCTGCGAGAAAGCAGAGCGCACATCTGAATACCGAGATCAAAGATGTACTTAGAAGAGCTCCGGGATATGTCAGCTCAGATAAAACGGCTGGCTTCCAATACGAGCGGCAGGGGGAAACGGGGCGCTTAAAAAGGGGATGTAAAAATAAAAGAGCGACGCGCGCTAAACAAATTTCACCCGCTCACTCTTTAGAAGAAGCATGATGGAAGCAAAGCACTGCCATGAAAATTCAGGCGGAAATGTGGAAATTCTGAGCCAAAGCTGAAAGAATAAATACACGCTATGTGCTAAGAGCGCGCGCGTGCGCACACACACACACAAATACGGACTTACCGGAGCTCTAAATAATTCTACACAAAGATGTAAATGGTGCGAATCACATACTGTGACTTTTTAAAACAGATTACGTGCCTGAAATCTTTCTTCTTCTTCTGCTTCTACTTCTTCAACATTTTTCCACTTACTCTCTCACCACCACGTGGATTACATATTTGCTTTTATGTAGTAAAGATCGCGTGTGTAACCATAAATATGGCATTCATGCGATTAGCGAGTTGACAAAAAAATTGAAGTATCGAGAAGGGAAGTGTTTACAGTATAAAAATTGTATGACATAGCACCCGTTTGTGACATTACAGATAAAGGGGGAAACTGATTGTTTCCATGTGAAAAGCAAGCTTTGGCAAGCTGATGTGTTCCCCAGCCGGCCGGCTAACAGTTTGGACCTAGTGAATGGAACACAGGTCGATATGGAAACCCTATCTGCTCGGAAACAGGAAACGGCGGTCTTGGCTTAGGGAGGCCGGCTATCCCAGATTGCAAATGAAATAAAATATAGCCACACACATTAATCTAAAAATCCATATAAAATCAGGGAATGATCATACGGAAAATATAATTATATGAATGGATTCAGGAGACTTGGGAGAATCAAAAGCCGTATTTACAATTTCATTATCCCTTACAGATAAAAACTCGATAAATTTCAGTACTATGATAATAATATCATAAGACATATTTACAATTATTGATATTCAGTGTTTATCAGTAACAGTTTAAGATGCAAATCGGCAGCATTGCACCACGCTACCTATCTTAAAAGACGCACCACGTTATTTCCACATTCTTTCAATAAACAGTTTTACTCTCTTGATCTGCTTTTCGTTGAGATAGTAATATTCTTGTGTCAGAACATTGATTCCAACACAGAAACAAAACACGAACCCAGCAAAGCGCATCACATTTATAAATGTATTTTATTATATTTAATATTCTTCATAGTAACGTTCGTTTTATGTTGTAGACTGCCTCAAATATTTCATGGCGGACTAAAAATAGTAGATATACAGCAGAAAATGGAAAAGCTAGTAGAAGCTGACCACGGGGAAGATCAGTTTGGGTTCAGGAGGAACGTAGGAACCCGGGAGGCAATACTCACTTTATGTCTTATCTTAGAAGATAGATTAAGGAAAGGCAAACCTACATTTTTAGCTTTTGTAGATTTGGAGAAAGCATTTGTCAATGTTGGCTGGAATACACTCTTTCAAATTCTGAAGTCAGCATGGGTAAAATACAGGGAAAGGAGAGTTATTTACAACTTGTACAAAAACCAGACTGCAGTTATTAGACTCGAAGGGCATGAAAGGTAAGCATCAGTTGGGAAGGGAGTAAGAGAGGGTTGTAGCCTTTCTCCGATGCTATTCAATTTGTACATCGAGCAGGCGGTGAAGGAAAGCAAGGAAAAATTTGGAATAGGGATTAAAGTTCAGGGGGAAGAAATAAAAACCTTGCGTTTTTCTGATGACATTGTAATTCTGTAAGAGACAACAAAGGAGCTGGAAGAGCAGTTGAATGGAATGGACAGTGTGTTGAAGAGAGCGTATAAAATGAACATTAACGAGAGCAAAACAAAAATAATGGAATGCGGTCTTAGAAAATCAGGCGATGCTGAAGGAATTAGATTAGGTAACGAAACAATGAAGCTGGTAGATGAGTTTTGTTACTTGGGTAATAAAATAACATGCGATTGTCGTAGTACAGAGGATATAAAATGCAGAATGGCAATGGGAAGAAAAGCATTTTTGAAAAAGAGAAATTTGCTAACATCGAATATTAATTTAAACCTAAGGAAGTCCTTTCTGAAGGCATTTGTGTGGAGTGTTGCCTTGTACGGGAGTGAAACATGGACGATAAGCAGTGCGGACAGGAAGAGAATAGAGGCTTTTGAAATGTGGTGTTACAGAAGAATGCTGAAGATTAGGTGTGTAGATCGCATAACCAATGAAGAAGTACTGAACAGAATTGGTGAGAAAAGGAATTTTTGGCATACCCTGACCAATAGAAGAGATGGCTTGGTAGGACATATTCTTAGACATCGGGGAATCGTAAATTTAGCATTGGAGGGAAGTGTATGGGGTAAAAATCGCAGAGGGAGACCAAGAGACGCGTATAGTAAGCAGATTCAAGTGGATGTGGGTTGCCTTTCTTATGAGGAGATGAAAAGGCTCGCTCAGGATAGAGTAGGGTGGACAGCTGCATCAAACCATAACAACAACAATACAACAGATAATTTATACATAAAAATTATATGTATTTGTGCACAAGAACTGAATATATTTGCATAAAAGGCCACGATAAATTAAATATTGATTATTTAACAATATTTTGACGGCGGCAGTATATTTGAACATTGAGACGCTACGCTTAATAGCTACCTGAGCAAAGATCTTCAGTCTCAACCGATTTTAGTAGTGTTAAATATATATTTGTTTGTTAAATGTAAACAACATTTGTAGGGAGGTGGTCAAAGCATTTAATTCTGTGCTGTTCAAATGTACGAGGCGCGTCCAGAAAATAAGTTGCGTTTCAATTTATCTCCGCTGCGATTGCAGTTCCGCACATGCGCTGTAGACGATGTGTATCAAGGAGAAGAACGTGCGCCATTTGAAGATCGCTGTTAGTTACGTACGCTTTGTTGTGCTTGTTTGAAATGTCGATGTTCAAATGTTTGTATAGTCTATGGGACTTAACTACGGGGTCATCAATCCCTAAACTTACAAACTACTTATGAACTACTTACGAACTAGGACGGCACAAATATCCATGTCCGAGGGGGGATTCGAACCCCCGACCGTATTGGCCGTGCAGACCGTGACTGGAGCGCCTCAGTCTCCTCGGCCACCGCGGCCGGCTTGAAATGTCGGAGTTGTTTGAAAATCCCACCGCCTAAGAAATCAGGTTGGTGATTCGGTTTCTGAATGCGAGGAAAGTGAAACCATGTGAAACTTATCGGCAAATTTGCGATGTTTACGGACCAAATGCGATGAGTGATTCGATGGTGAGAAGATAGGTCCGACAGTTCAATGGCGGGCGTAGTGATGTGCACGATGAAGAACGAAGTGGGCGTCCACCTTTGGTTACAGAAGAACTGGTTCACGCGATTGATGACGGGATCCAGCAAAATCGTAGGTTTACAATTGGTGCTCTCGCTATGGACTTCCCCCAAATTTCACGATCACTGATGCATGAAATTGTTACCAAACAACTGAAATTCCGTAAACTTTGCTCACGTTGGGTACCAACGATTCTCACTGAGCAACACAAAACACAACGGATGGGTAGTGCACTGGAGTTTTTGACCAGTTATGCTAAAAGCGGCGAAGAATTTCTGAGACGGATAGAGTCACAGGAGATGAAACGTGGGTTTCTTACGAAACCCCTGATAGTAATCAGCAATCAATGGAATGGAGGCACATTTCATCCCCACCAAAGGTAAAGCCGAAGCAAATCATGACACATCGGACAATGATGTGCACAGTGTTCTGGGACTGGAAAGGCATCGTACCCATTTACTTCTTACCGCGTGCTCAAACAATCAAAGCAGATGCTTATTGCGAGACACTTCGGGAATTGCGCCGTGCAATTCACAATAAGCGCCGGGAAGTGCTGTCAAAATGTGTTGTTTTGCTTCACGACAAAGTACGCACACACACTGCAAATGTGACGAAAACCCTCCTACAGGGATTTGGCTGGGACGTGTTTGACCATCCTCCGTACAGCCCTGACCTCGATCCTAGCGACTTTCATCTGTTCTTATATCTCAAGCCTTTCCTTGGCGGTCATCACTTCACCAATGACGACGAGCTGAAAGAAACTGTTTCCAACTTGCTGAAGACACAGGCGGCAGATTTCTATGAAGAAGGTATACAAAAGCTGGTGCCACGCTATGACAAATGCCTGCAAAATTTCGGCAGTTATGTGGAAAAGTAGTCTAAGAGTTGTAGAATTTTGTGCAATAAAAATTTCTTCTCTATCTGTGTAGAATTTCATTTTATTACGAAACGGAACTTACTTTCTGGACGCGCCTCGTATAACATTTTGGGAGCAGGTAGAATACGCTTCCGAACACTTGGGAAGGGACTCGTAACTTGGACGCGGTGGTGAAAGGTTGTGACTCTGGGCGGTCTGAGGCCGCGTTACGACCTTGTGATTTGAAGAGATAGGCATGTGTGGACTTGGAAAATTTACGGTACTGTGACTGCAGAACTTAGTCACTGGTGAAAAGTGTTAAACTACCCACGGTAGTAGGGCTGTGGAACTGTGATAATTCAGCAATCATGTACTCTTGTAATGGCAAACTGTGTTTTATAACAAATACTGTAATCGCGGATTAATTTGGAACTGCAATATTCCATGGACTTCAGTACTGTACGAGTGATAATTTTACTTTCAAGTGCGTGTGATACTTATTGTAGGCCTCATGAACAATAGTTATTTACCGATGTATAAAGTAGGACCACCTTCGCATTTTCATGTTCAAAAAGAGTAATAAACTCCATTTATAAAAATTACTTCTGAATGACTCTCTTCTAACCATTATCTTAGAATCCATTTTGTTGATTATTCGGAGCTTTAATTTGTTTGTTTAAATATATTTTTCGCGTCACCATCTGCAGTTTGATAGACTGGCTAAACTACAGATTAATTATTGATCTCGTTTAAACAGTTTGGGTAGCTGTTTAGGACATAGAAGTTGACATACATAACTCACCGCTATGTACAGAGACAACGAGCCATAAAACTTTTACTACCCTGAGTTATCTATTGCCCAATTCTTATTGGTGAGTACCAATAGGAAAGTCGCAGTATCCAGCCTGAAGACATGCACTGACTCGGCGGGATAATGTCGTTGTGTCCTCTGCTGAAGCAAGTAGGCCTACAGCTGACTGATCTCTGATACACTGGGTACTGGCGCTGGGGTTGGGTTCACCTCGTAAATGCTCACATTTCCTGTCGAAGACTGACTTCGGGGTTTTCAGCGGTTACATGAGTTCCTGTAAATATGCAGACACTTGATACATGTCATGTATATACCTTTCCTGTTAAAAAAAAGTAGCACCTCGATTCTGGCGCATGAGAGACTCTGTCGGGCGTACCGCTGTGCAGTCAGAGCCCCCTGCCATGACACTTGACCCGCGTCAGGCGCTCTGACTGCCCACACCGCAACGTCAGGAGTCACACCGCTGGGCCTCTGTTAGGCACATCCTCCATCTTTGCCGTCATTCTGTCGCAGAAATTTTGAAACATGTCTTATGTTTGGATATTTCTAGCAACCAAACATCTCCTCCGTTGAAATCAACATGGGATCCTAAAGCCCCAATCGCGTGAAATCTAGCTAGGTCTGTTCGTCCACCAGGCTCAGAAGGCAGTAGACTCACACTCGCCGTTAGATGAGTTTGCAAAGCATTTTTCTCCTTTTTGGAAGGCAGTGAACTGATATAATTTTTAATACGGAAAAATCAATGTAGGTCGCAGAAATTATAAACGTTTTCTTTTATAAAGGTGATGGGTTTCGATGTTACATCACATCATCTTCAGACCGATTAGTCTCAAGTTGGTGCTGAGGCGATGAGCGTGATATTAAAATCTCTGGTAGATGCCGTGTTTGTTGACTTTCGAAAGACGTCCCATATGGCTCCACATTGCCGCTTAATGGACGAAACACGAGAGTACGGATTATCAGACCAACAGTGTGAATGGACTGAGCATTTTCTAGAAAACAGGAGATAGCATATCATTTACAAAGGAGAGAATTCTTCAGACGCGAAAGTGTCTTTTTTTTTTTCAGAAACATTACTTTTCACAGTAGACATAAATGAAGTAGTATATGACATCCACAGTTCAATTAAGATTTTCTCCGATGATGCTGTAGTATATTGAGAAGTCGCAACGATGGTAGATTATAGCGAAACACAGGAGGATTTACCGAGTATCGATGCTTGATGTGCGAAGTGGCAATTGTCTCTCAACATAAATATAAAGTACTGCGAATACGTTGAAAGATCCTGTACTGTATGAATACACAACTACAGAACAATCACGGAAAGCAGCTACGTTCGTAATTTTCTGGGAGCAGGTGTAAGAAGCTAATTGAAGTGAAACTATCACATGAAATTGTGAGTAACGCAGATGCCAGACATATTTATTGGAAGAGTCCTTAGGGAGAGTAGTCCAATAGCAAAGAAAGTAAAATGAATTCAAAATCAGTGCATACGTTTCTCTTGGTGACCGCTTTCGACATTTTACCAGGTCATCTTCAGACCACTCAGGAGCAGACGCCACTGAAGGTGTGATGATCCACTACAGTCTGAAGATGACCTGGTACCAAGGTCTAAACCGGTCACCAATAGAAACATATTCAATCTATACTAATTTTAAATTGATTTTAGTTATTCATTAGATTGCTGTTCTCCACATGTTTTCAAAAACAAACCGAGAAAGTAGCTGCCAAAACACTCGTTCGAACGAGCGGCTTGTCGGTACGAAGTTAAAAGTTAAAAGACGTTAACTTTAGACGACTGAAGTGGAGTCTCCTCAGACGACTTGTTATAGAAACTGCAAGAACTCTGCTTTAGTTCAGTGTATTTTTTATGTATTTCAACAAGAAGAATAAGATATTCCTTTTTATTTATTTCTATTTTTAATCATTTTATTTATTTATTTGCTTCTTAGCATCAAACTATTTTCATTAAGATACAAAATCTTTCATCAGGTTGCTTTCCATTATGAAGGTTTCTGCACCCACGACTGTCTTTGATTTTTCCAGGTCCCATCTCCTTATTTACCTGCCGTTTTGCAGTTTTTTTCAGTTTCAGCCCACAGTTCATGACCAACAAGATATGGCCAGAGTCTACATTTGCCCCTGGGTATGTCTTACAGATTAAAACCTGGTTCTGAAATCTATGTCTTACCATTATAAAATCTATCTGGTACCTTCCATTGCCTCCTGGTCTCTTCCACGTATACATCCTTCTTTCGTGATTCTTAAACCAGTTGTTTCTTATGATTACTTATGTTCCGTGCAAAATTCTACCAGGCGGCTTCCTCTTTCATTCCTTTTGTCCAGTCCATATTCACTTACTATTTTTTCTTCCCTACTTCTTCCTACTACCGAATTCCAGTCTCCCATCACAATTAAGTTTTCCTCTCCCTTAATTGCCTGAATAACTTCCTTTACCTCCTCATACATTTCTTCGATCTCATCATCGGCAGAGCTAGTGGCCATATAAACTTGTACTACTGTGATGGCTTTGTATATATCTTGACTAAGCGTCTCAGAGGTAATCAGGAAACTCCGGTGGCAGACGCTGCAAGAGAGGTGTTCTGTATCGCGGTGTGCGCTCCTGTGAAAGTTCCGAGAGCGTTCCAGTACTCCAGGAGTAGACCAACACATCGCTTCCGCCTGCTTATATCTCGCGAAACAAGAAAAATATAAGAGGTCACGTTAGGCTAGGTTAGGTTGGGGCCCATACGGAGGCATACGGGCTGCAGTTTTCTGTGTGGAACCACACGCGACTGGAATAGCAGTAAGTGACAACGGGACACAAGGTACCCTCCGCCACACACAGTGACCTGGCTGGCGGAGCGTCTGTGTCGACATGGAGTGGAACGGCCGCCCATCTCCCTGTCCGCATTAAACGCCTGGAGCATTCTTAGGATTAAAAAAATAATAATAAAATGAAATAAAATAAAAAAGGATACTGCTGGGACGGGGCGAACGACCCTCTACCCCCCCCCCGCCCCCCTCCCTTGGATCCGCCTATGGTATAAAGCATCAATCAATAGAGACCTTGCACCCATGCAATGCCACAATCCGGTTCCCAAATAATGATCGAACCATCACTACATTTCACTCCAAACACGTAAACACGACAGGTAGTTGGAAACAGCGTGCAACGACGCTCAGCCAACGAAATGACTTTCTTCTACGGCTATTATACTGTTACGCCCGTTTACTTCACAGATGAATGGCTTTCGAATAATAGTTCACCCTATTTATGGAACTACGTGTTGTTTTGACAAGTGTGACATTCAGTTCTGCAGTGGCTGATGTTGAGCGTCTCGTATTTTTCGTCACAACCGTCGTCAATGACTGTACGAGGTCTGTTCCAACAATTTCCAAAAATTTTCTACGTTTATCTTTTACAGTGCGTGATCTCCTTGGAAAGCGCTACCTTCGAATTTTCTTGCATATCGTCAGTCGTTGTAAATCTGCGTCGTTTCCGCTGGGTTTCAACTTTTATTTCCGTAGCCCGTCAGTGGCAGTTGTGATTCTCTTAAGTAATATCTGTGTCTCATTTGCGCGAGCCAGAGCTCTCCACAGATTGCGAGGCGACGGTCCTGACCCGTGGGACGAACATGGCAGCAACAAGGCGCATTCCGAGGCACTACCAGGATTTCATGACACGATCAAACTGAAACGATACGATCCTGTGCGATCTTTCCGAACAGTCAGTGTTCTACTGGGAAGCACCATTTCGACGACGTACCTGATATATGAGAGTGAAAGGACGTGCTGAACGTAGGTTATCTGTAACTTCAGTCCTGCCATTTTCAAACCGAGTGACCCATTTGGAACAGCGAGTAAGGCTGAAGCAGCGATCGCCACAGTCCCCCGCGTCAATTGGCCTCTTGCGGTTCGCGCAGAATTTAATGCAGACGCGTTGCTCTTCTTAAGTCCGCCACGCCGAAACTCGCCAACTTTGCGACTAAACGCTCTCTTCAAAACAGCACTGCACAACAACTAAGAGGCGTACAGCAGTGAAACACCCGGCAGTCACACATTCAACACAGGCGTGTGCAGGAATTCAAGCGCATTTCGCTCCAACGCTACACTGACGGGAAATTATGAATGTTTAGGAATTTTCTGAACACACCTCGTTTATTAAATATTTGACATGGTGCCCCTTGAAACAACAAACACTTTGGCTAACCAGGCTAACGAAGTACCAATCATATGACGAACAACAATTTGCCCACAGCAGATTTCATTTACACCAGAGATAATTCACACGTAACTACGTACAGTAGAATTGTGTTCTGACCACTACTGCCATTAACAAAATGTTAAGGACATTATGGAGAAGCTGTTCGTAGTAAAATATAACAGCGCAACCTAAAAGCTTGGTTGACATCTGCTTTTATGTTCCAGTACTCATCTCTCGCACCGTTTCCATTTTGTCAAAATCCTGTGAGTGACGAGGGACAACGCACGATATTAAATACTAACGAAAAACGCGTAATATGCAGAATGACTTTTTTGTGATGTAATAATACTCGTATAGAATTAATGTCGAGTTAAAAGCTTGCAATTTGTAATACAGGATTTTAATATTTGTAAGGAAAATGGCTGGTTGCAATGTAAATTTGCCTTTCACTCCAGTGATGAAAATACGACATATCGCACATAGCTTCTTTATCTTTCTGAAAATATGTCGACAAATGTAAATTCGACCAGTGGCCAGAGCTGATGGACGCTCTGAACATCAATAGTCTCAACGATAACATCTGCTGATAACAGCAGGTATTTGCACTCTCAATAGAGGAGCAGCTTTTATTCCCTACTCATGGGCCATTCCTCTTACAATGTTATGCGGCCTGTGACTTCTTTTTTCCCCCTCTGTAACAACTTTTTCTTTTCATTTTCGCAACTAAACTGCGACGCCGACTATACCTTCTTTATTCGAAATAATACCTTCTGAAACAGTGAATTTAGAGGGTAAATAAATATCTGTTTCTGAGTTTCAATCTGTAGCTTCCTAAACTGACCATAGTACTTCGGAGAGTAACATACAAAATTAATTAAATCTTTCACTGTTACAATGCATTTCATTCCAGAAAAAAGGCTCGACGCTCTTCTCTGCGTACTCAGGAATGGGATCTTAATACTTTGATAGAAACGTCTGATGCACCGTTGTAACTCGTCCGGGACAAAAGTCTTTTCCCAAATCAAATGAAGGGCTGAATCAATAACGGTAGAATGAACTTCGGTAAAATACTCACTCGCTGTCAAATATTTGGAATTAAATCTGACGCAAACACAGACTTGCTCCATTAGGTAAACATCACAAGATTTATGCAAGAACTATGAACAATTTTCAGTCGATTTTCTCTCTTCTCGCAAAAGAGACAAGGGCGTTTTCAGCGTAATAGATTCTAGTTTTTAGTATAAATTAAAGTGAACGATATTACTGACAGTAATAAAATTTTAATATTTTTTAAATAAAGTGTACATTGAAACTATTAAACCACTTATATTTTTATTTACCGTTAAAGTAATCAGTGGAGTTTCTTGTTGACATGTGAACAGACTGGCGTTGAAACTTCCTGGCAGATTAAAATTGTGTGCCGGTACCGGGACTCGAACCTGGGACCTTTGCCTTTCGCGGGCAAGCGCACTACCGACTGTGCTATCCCGACACGACTCACGATGCCGCCTCACAGCTTTACTTCCGCCAGTAATTCACATCCTACTTTCCAAACTTCACAGAAGCTCTCCTGTGAACCAGGAGAGCTTCTGTGAAGTTTGGAATGTAGGAGGCGAGGTACTGGCGGAAGTAAAGTTGTGAGGCGGCATCGTGAGTCGTGTCGGGATAGCACAGTCGGTAGTGCGCTTGCCCGCGAAAGGCAAAGGTCCCAGGTTCGAGTCCCGGTTCCGGCACACAATTTTAATCTGCCAGGAAGTTTCATATCAGCGCACACTCCGCTGCAGAGTGAAGTTTCATTCTGGAAGCTGGCGATAATTCGCGGCGTCGCCCCGATGTGTTTGCAGTCCTTTCTTACGTTAGTCCACCTCTTTCTTCCTACCCTCTACAACCATCGCCTTGTACCATACTTTCTATCCATTCTAGTTTAGTTTTCATACAGCTCCATGTTTATGATGTCATATCTCCTAAACTATGTGCTCTAAAATAATTTTTCAGATCCTTAGAGTAAAATAGTAGGATTTTTTTTTTTTTTTTTTTTTTTTTTTTTTTTTTTTTTTTTTTTTTTTTTTTTTTTTTTTGCTTCCTATCTTCTGGACTGAGAGATTAGATTAGTTGGTTCGTTCCATAGATCTGTGTTGAGGAGATCCTCGTGGATGTGGAACATGCCTTCTTTAACAATTTGATAATATAATAATACTAATACAGGTACATACATTTTTTACAAGCTGATAATATAATAAAACTAATAGTATGAATACAGATACTTGCATCATTTGATTCTATTTAAGAATTCGTCAGTGGAGTAGAAGGAGTTGGACACTACAAAGTCTTTTAGGCTTCCCTTAAACTGATATTTATTTGTAGCTAAATTTTTATGGTTGTTGGTAAATTATTGAAAATGTGTTACTGAATAGTGGACCCCTTTTTGAACTAAAGTAAGTGCTTTTAAGTCCTTGTGTAGCTCATTTTGGTTCCTAGTATTGTAGGTACCAAATGAGCTGTTCGCTGGGAAAAGGGATATATTATTTATGACAAATTTCATTAAGGAATAAAAATACTGAGAGGCAGTAGTTAATATACCCAGTTCTTTGAAGAGGCTTCTGCAGGATGTCTGTGAATTTACACCACAAATAATACGCATTATACGCTTATGGACTCGAAAAATTTTGCTTCACCTGAAGAGTTACCCTAAAATATTATACCATATGACATTATGGAATGAAAGTAAGCAAAATACGCAAGCTTTTTTATTTTTATGTCTCCTATGTCTGATACCACTCGTACTGCAAATACAGATTTGTTAAGTCGTTTCTGCAGTTTGTGGTGTGTTCCTCCCAACTGAATATATTATCAAGCTGTAATCCCAGGAATTTTATACTGTCAACCTATTCTATCTGCTCTTCTTCATACTTTATAAATCTACTGGATGGGAATCTCTTACATGTTCCGAAATACATGTAGTGAGCCTTTTCAAAGTTTAATGTCAATGATTTGGCTTTAAACCATTTATTAATGTTAACGAAAATATCGTTAGAAGACCTATCCAGAACTATGCTCGACATGCTATTTATTTCAATACTTGCATCATCTGCAAACAAAACTGTTGTGACGTAAAGTCAGAGACACACGCCAGACGTAAGACAACGATTGTGAAGAAGGCAGCGATCGACCGAAAGCCAATCGCAAGCAGGCGCCGCGCATCCCGGAGGGAGTAACCGAAGAAGCGCGCCCTCTACAAGCGGCTGTATCAAGGCCGACATACGTCTGGACGGCCGTCAGTTACTAGTGAGAACCCGTCAGTTACTAGTGAGAACTCTTCAGTTACTAGACAGAACGCTGACAGTAACTAGGCAGCTACGAAGACAGAAATAGGACTGTACTAAGTTAGAACGCGGCTACGAACTTAGCAGTAACTAGGTCACAGCGCAGCTAGCATCATACGGACGTCGCCGCAAGAAGCGAGAAGAGAGAAGAAACATGTTCTAAAGTTGAGTGTAATATATTTCAGGCAGTAAAACTTGTATTATTAATCTGAATAGTTGTTACAGTTAATATCGAATACTGCACCAAAACCTTTACTAACAACTATACCGGACGAGTACTCAACAAAAGGAGACTATGACACAACAAAAACGAACTCTGTAACTGATGAGAGGTCATTAATCTACGCAAGAAAAAGCAATGGCCATAAGATGGATCCTTGTGGACACCACATGTAATTTCTTCCCAATCTGATGATGACTGTCGGCTTAATTCATTAGTCCCTTGCACTGACACCCTTCGTTTCCTGACCATAGAAACTGGAGCCCATCTGCGAGTGCCGCCTTGGCAGACATCCCGGTTTGCTCAAACCATCCCCCAACCCCCTCCCCACCTCAAATCTGTGGCTGCACTAAGCACTTTTCGCGTACCCCGTACGCAGTATATGACTTATATATGGCTTGTGCCTCTTGAAACACCAAATGTTAACTGACCTAAGGTAAACCCCGCCACAGCAGGTGCATAAGTTTTGCCCTATTTCTACTTCACACTCACAAAAAGCACTCGCAACCTTCAAAGTTTGCACTACACCAATTCCACGGCGAGTTTAATAATGAATGGATTCAAACGGAGGCCATTTCACGCCCCTCGTGGCCAGAGGAATACTGACTTTTTTGATAAGGAATTATTGAGAAAAAATATGTTCTAGTGTCAAAGAAGGCTGATGAAGAACAATTGCGATTTACGTGCTTATTAACCAGGCTCGATTGCAAATGAAAAGGGCGTTCTTGGCGACAATGTTTATTTAAACTTGAGTTCAAAATGTTCAAATGTTTGTAAAGCTTAAGGGACTTAACTACGGAGTCATCAGTCCCTAAACTTACAAACCACTTATGAACTACTTACGAACTAGTACGGCACAAATATCCATGCCCGAGGGGGGATTCGAACCCCCGACCGTAGTGGCCGTGCAGACCGTGACTGAAGCGCCTCAGTCCCCTCGGCCACCGCGGCCGGCTTAAACTTGAGAAAATGGACATCAGTTAGCAATAATCTGTTTATTTATTGCAGATCTATGCGGCTATTATCATCGCTAAAAGTCATTCTAATATATTTTACAGTAAGACACATGCAAGACTCAAAAAATATGTACAATTTTATAGGTGTATAAGCTTTTTACTAGTGTGAATGATAAAGTGTCAACTGGAGTATGCATACATATCGAACGACATCACACTTAACATTTTATTTCGTCCAATGTCTCATTCTATTCAGTCCATTAGATAATATGCTACAAAACTCAGTTTAATATTAATATTTAATTTCTATATATTATGTTTAGGGAACTTCAGTAATTCTTTTGACGTCCGATAATAAATAAAAATCAGTAAGTCTTCTGCTCTGTTGTCATCAGTCATATAATTCCATCTTGACCAGCCCTATGAACCTGTTGATTATTTAATCGTCATCATATGCATTTCCATCACATGCCGAAAGCTACAGCGTAACTGTCGAATCGTGATGACATTGACTGAATTTCCATGTCAGAAGGATATTCCGAAAGTGGACGACCACAGAGTTAGTTCCTGCACTTGGTGAATTTTAAACTCTCTTTAGTCATCACTCAACAGACACCGTAAGCAGCACCGACATCTCACCTTACGCAAGCCGAAATACTGCTTTCCACCATCTATTTCCAAACAGCAAAAGATTTGTAACAACGAAGAATGTAAACGTCTTTGACCCTCAAAATCGCGACATATTTGGAAAAGCCGACAAACATTAGTGGAAAGTAACAACACAAAACTCGTTGCTGGTTCCATAATCTGTTTTGAAGCGAAGATGCACTAAAAACCATAGCTTTTATGTGATATCTTTAAGCCACGGTCATTCTATTATCTTCTAACTAAGAAATTTGTCATAATTGTTGACAGAATCTTCTGAATGCTTTTTATCTGATTGATCAATAGTTTGGATTAGGTTATCAGAATTTTTCTAAATGTGATGTATTTTTGATACTTCTAAATGGTCGTAGAAAGTTAAGGAAAGGAGGCACTTCTGACATCAAATGAATAGGCGTTCTGTTGTCAAATGAATAGGGGTTTTGTCATCTAATGAAGTAACCCTACCGCTTTGATGTGTTCTTGATACTTCTAAATGACCGCAGGTTAAGGAAAGGAGCCACTTCTGACATCAAATGAAGAGGCGTTCTATTGTCAAATGGAGAGAGATTTTGTCATCTAATGAAGTAACCCTACAGCTTTGCTAAATATTGTACACCTAACAACAACTGTAAATGCATTGCCCTATTGTCAGGTTGGCAAGTGTGCGGCGGCGATGAGGCATTTCGCAGCGACGGCCGTGGGTCTCTGTTTACGCTTGCGGCATATGTATCTGCTTCTGGACTCGTCAGCTGAACAGAGCCCGCCGTCGAAGTGAATACTGTGCGTTAAAAGGCCGTAATCCTGCGAATTTAAGTCGTGGCGGTGTTGTGTGGTTTGCCCATCTTGTAAAAAGTGTTGTGCTGCGCTACGACCAGCGGTAGCGGCGCGGCGTGGAGGTATTGCGCTCTTGCCCCAGGGGTCGAACCGCGGTCTTCAGGCTGCACGTCTTCGATTGGCAGAACCTTCGACGGAGATCACAGGTGACTTTCACGACCAGACCGCTTCCTATTGTTCGGGCCAGTCATCCTTGGTGAGTACTTCTGTTGTCCTTTATCTCCTTCCTAACGCTGTTACTGGCGACCAGATTCTTCCATCTTCAACTCCAACTGGTCACTGCCGGTGGCTGTTCATGTCCAACGTCTGCTACTGCTGCTACTGCTAATAATGCCGCTACTGCCAATCTACCTCTTACTCTGTCGTCTTCATGGCCATGGTATTCATTTGATTGAGCTGGCTGGAGTTGAGCGATCTTCGAGTCGCTCTCTTATGTTCTCACGCCGTACAGTTTCTAGAAAGATCGATCGTCACCTTGCTCTGGAGGTCAATACAGAAGGTTATTGGCTTCTGGTCATGTTGTTTCTTGAAGTTCGGGACGATCACGTTTTACAGTATGTACTTTCATGTGAGGTTGTCAGACGATGACCTGATCGCTGAATCAACAGCTTCCTCTTCTGAAATAATAATAATTTCGTGCGGCTCATTGGCCTGGAGCAAGTCTTTCAATTGGACGCCACTTCGGCGACTTGCGTGTCCCTAGCCTACCCCAGTTATCCAACTGGGGAAAGGGGACCTACAGTTAACGTGGACCCCGAACCACGTGTCGTTTCTGGCGACTCCTCACATCATTGAGAGGTGAAGGATGGGTTAAAGTACAGACCGAAAAATTCCGAGGTGCAACCAGGTTTTGAACCCGCGACCCTTCGGTTTCCAGTCGAGCACATTACCCCAAGACCATCGGGTCTGGAGAGAGTGATGACCTCTCCTTGCCACACATGGCTACTCGGCGGGACAAAGCCGTGCTGAATCTACTGCGTTAGCCGGTCGACGCACTGTCGGAATGCAGCGCAGGTCTGCTGGTGTACTCGACCGTGCCTGACTGAACTGAACTATGTTTCCATTATTACTTCACGTATTATTCACTTTCATTTATTACCGCATTTTATTTCACTAATTTATTTACACACTCTATTACACTCAACAGTAAAAATATTATCATTCTTGATAGAATCTATCTATTCTATTCTTCTCTTCTAGTCTTCTCTTCTTCTTATTCGTTCTATTTGGGAGTGGAATAGGAAAGGAAATGCCTAGTAGTGGTACAGTGTACTCTCCGCCAAACACTTTACGGTGGCTTTCGGAGTATGTATGTAGATGTAGAATCTTCTGAATGCTTTTCACCTGATGGCTCCTTATTTTGGATTGAGTTATAAGAATTTTTCTAAATATGTGTTTTTGGTACTTCTAAATGCGCCGAAAAGAAGTGCGAGGTGTGGATATCTCGAAGGCTTCACGGATGCGCAAGGTGAGGTGCGGGAACCAGGTCGTGCGGAACGTTTCCTTCAGAGTCTGAGCACCAAAACAGCCGGTGCGTACACGCGCGTCTTACTAGCGACGTTTCCCCTCAACCCCCTGCCGAAGGAGCGCCTATATCTTGAGAATCTGAACAACGCTATGGATCGTTTGCGTGCTATCTGCGTGACTTGAAAAGTTTCGCGAGCGATAAAAATGCTTGGAAAATGCAGGTAAAATTATTGCTACGAAAATTAACGCGTAAAAATACATTCTTTTTACCATCAGCCTTTTTTTTACAGGGTTTCACTGAACCCCAGTGAACACGCAGGGCGCGCCGCCTCTGGAAAATGCGAATGCGTCACTGAGGAGAGGCGCTGCTGTCCGAACTGAGAGCACACGTTTCTCCTAGCGTCAACCCAGTTTATGCTGTTGTTGTTGTTGTTGTTGTTGGGTTTTGTAGAGGGATAAACTACACGGTCATCAGTCTCCGGTTCCTAGCAAGTATGTTTCATTTGACATAAACGAAAAAATAAGCTGGCGTTCAACACAGAGAGGTACAGATCGAAAACGAACATTTCACTGACAACACAATGGAAAAAACACAAAAGGGATAAAAATAGTATTGAATGAAACTAAAAATTTACTGTAGAATACAATGACTGGCTGATCACAAGGAAAGAGGCTACCAACGACTTGAAAGTGCTGAAAAGTTGCGGACCTGAGAATCACGCTGAAGCACCCTCCGTTAAATGGAATGGTAAAAACCAGCTGCGCGAATAAAATGTAAAACAGTATCAGCCATAGAGTCATTGTCGCCTAACACTAAAGGTTGCGCATCTGGTATATTAAAAGACTCCTGCAAAGCAACTGAAAGCAGACAATCCAAAATGATGTGGACCACTGTGAAAATGGAGCAACAACGGCAATAGTGTGGGTACTCTGGGCGCAAGAGGTGACCATGCTTTAACCACGTATGGCCAATGCATAATCGGCAGAGTACAACACAGTCCCTAAGAAAGGCCTGCAGGGAGGACCTCCACATGGTTCTAGAGGGCCAATTGCACAGAGCTTAGTTGGTGCGTTCCAGTCAGCCCACTCAGCATTACAAAGCCAAAGTTCTCCAAGATCCAAGATCTCCAAGATCCAAGAGCCCCAAGATCTCCAGTTCGAGATCACTTTCCTGGACACCAAATTCTAGGAGGGCTGAGGTGGTAGCCTGCTGGTCGACCTATTCATTCCCCAAGATGCCAATGTGGCACAGAGTCCAAAGAAAGACCACAGAGAGACCAGACTTGCCTAGACTAAGCACAGAGACCTGAATCTACCGCACCAAACGGTGTTTTGGAAAGCAGCGGAGAATACTGAGATGTCGCCATCATTTTTGTCTCAGCTGACAAAGGTGTGATACCCAAGTGAGCCGAGTGTCAAAAAAATGGTCACATGTTTGTAGAGCTTATGGGACTTAACTACGGGGTCATCAGTCCGTAAACTTACAAACTACTTATGAACTAGCTAATACTAAGGACGGCACAAATATCCATGCCCGAGGGGCCGTGCAGACCGTGACAGGTGCGCCGCAGTCAGCTCGGCCCCGCGGCCGGCCCGGGTGTCGAAGAGCATATCTAAAAAGAAGATACTGGAAGTCAGAGAATTGTTAAAGATGTCAGTTATAATTTGTAGTAGCGGGTCGATGACACTACTAATCATGTGTACATGCCCTGCAGCTGCTGAACGAATTAGCAAAATCGATTTCCTGACTGTGTTTGGACTTACCGGCTTGAGAGAACACAACGAGAGTCTGTAAGAAGGTATATGCCTCACTTCATTCACTGCAGAAATATAAAAAAGCATTTCCTTTACAGCTGAAAAAGAAGCTCGTTGAGACATTAATACTTCCCAATCTAGATTATGGTGATGCTATTCTGCAAGGACTATCACACGAAAACTCACGTAGGCTGGAACTGGCGATGAATTCTTGTATCCGATACATTTGCAACTTACGTTTCTACGACCATGTCAGTCCCGCATACCAGCAGTTATCTTGGCTACGTGCAGATAAGCGTCGAAGCTATCGTACACTATGTTTGCTGCATCGCTTTCTCAATCATTGCAAACCTTCATACTTATCCTCAACGACTATATTACTATCTGAACAGCACAGCAGAAACACACGCTCTTACCAAAATAAAACTCTCTCTCTACCTTCACATAACACTGCAATCTTCTCCAAATCATTTTCTGTTTCGGGAACACGTCTGTGGAACAATCTTCCTCAAAAGTTAAGAGAAATAAAATCAATTCAAAACTTTAAAAGACAACTAAGGGTTCACCTTCTGTCACAATAGCCATCTTTTTCTCCACTTACCAGTCTGTAGCCCACTGTTGTCAATTCCTCCTCCCCCCATAAATGTTTCCCTTTCCTTTCGCCAGCAGAGATCTCCATTCATATATTTCTCCACTTCCTCACATCCATTAGCACTGTCATTTTTCAATCTTCTCCTTTTTCACTAACCATTTTCTCTCTTCTGTTTATTTTAAACTTAAATCAAATGTGAATATCTCTTATTATTAGTATTACTTTCATTTTTGTGTTATTATTATCATTATTATTATTAGTACTATCATATATTGTTATTATTTAATATTATTAATGCAGTGGTTTTTGTAATGAAATCCTTTGTTTATGTTGTTCCTGATCAGATGTAAGAGAGGGCCCTATGGCCCTAATCTGGTCAGGTTAAATAACCAAATAAATAAAATAAAATAAAATAAATATGTCTTCTTGACGCGAAGGGGTTCGTCATTCAGGTATAAGGGTCCGGGTGAGGTACCCAATGACAACAAAAGTGATTACTCTTGTTTCCTGCGCCACAAACTGGAAACCATGCACAGAGGTCCACGACTGAGCCTTTCAGATGACTCCCTGCAGACGCTGTTCAGCGGCACCAATGCTACCTGAGCTAAAATACGGGCATTGCTGCTGGTGGATGGTACCTGAAAAGGTGCAGAATCTTGAACCACATGCGAGATCGGGAGGCGCGAGATCCGATGGTGGCGAAATAGCTCTCCAAACAGTACGGCTTCCTATGATGTATTAGTCTTCGAGCTTGGGCCCGAAGCCGTTTAAAACCGATCATGTGCTCCATATAAGGGTAACGCCGGTGGTTCTGGTGCCTGACGACGTTCCCTGATGGCCTGACCAATCTCCGGTGTCCACCATGGCACTGAATTGTGCTGAACTGAGCCGATGGTAGTCGGAACAATTGCCTCAGCGGCGGAAACAATGGCCCTAGTGATTTGATGAGCAGCCTGATCTACATCATCACCCTAGCAGTCAAGGTGCAAGCAGGTCAGTCAGATGTGAAGAGGGACCAGCAGGGCAAGCAGTCCGGGAATTGAAACTATAGGAGAGAGATATAGATGGGAAAGTGGTCGCTACAACAAAGACCATCGTGGACTCCCCAGCTGAGTTGTGGGAAAAGGCTGGGACCACAGAGAGAAATATCAGTAGCCAAGTACGTGCCATGCGCCATGCTGAAATGCGTGTTGAGACCTTCATTGAGAAAGCAGAAGTCCAGCTGTGCTATGAGAGCCTCAATACCCTCCCATGGGCCGAAATCTGATTGCCTCCCCATAAGGAGATCTGGGCACTGAAATCACTCAAAAGAAGGAACAGTGGAGAAAGTTGTGCAACAAGGTCTGCAGGAGACACTGCCTCGTCTGGAGGAAGGTAGACAGAACAGATGGTAATGCCCTGTGATGCCCAAATTCTCACAGCCACTGCCTCGAGCACATTCAAAGTGCCACTGGTGCACTGAGGACAGTGACAAGGACATAGACACACTCCATATCTGGATACGCTATTGTAAGCTTCGGGATTTCTATAGTAGCCCCTAGAGAGCCATGAAGGGTAGGGTTCCGCTTAGCAGGAAACCAGGTTTCATATAGGTCTACGCAGAGAGCCACACAGTAACTGCTGCAACTCGGCCCAGTGGCGAAAGAAACCGCCACAGTTCAATTGGAGCACCACACCATCTCCCGACTTACAGAGCATATTTAAATGGAACGTAGAGCAGATTCCACAGAACTGTCGTCACTGACTTCAGAGGCGGCGCCTCGATGTCCAAAGTCTCAGCAATCGCCAAGTCCTCAGGTGACACTAGGATCTCCATCTCGTCCTCAGAAGCTGAGGTATGGAATGGTGGCATGATAGCCACCTGGTAGTCTTTCTTCTTGGTCTTTTTCTTGTCCCCCTGGTCCTTTGTCGAGCTGAATGGCCTTTGTTGATTCAGTCTCTGGGACTGTGACTGCCCTGGAGACCCTGCGACCAGCTGTTTGTATCTCTTTCATCCACTCACTGGCGTCCGCTGCATCTCTGGGAGAAACCATCGAAGAAAGGGATCCAAGCTATCCCTTCCTCATGTGAGGATTCAGAGCAGGCTATTGCATCTCTGGCTCGGAGGTGGCGACTGATGTCCCTGTTGGTTGATGGCAACAGAGGGAGAGATGCCCCCAACCACCAAGGAGGCAGATGTCGACGGTGTGGCCTGGGATCAAAGATGGTGATGCAGCTGCAGCATGCGTTGTTTTCATCATTAGTGGGTCGAGTTTCTCAAATTTTATTTTACCCTCTGAATAAGACAACGGATTGAGTGTTTTATATCCCATGATCTTTCTTTCTTTATGCAGAAATGAGCAGGCAGGTGAGCAACGGAAGGGAGGGGGCTTACTGTCAACAGATAACACAGCTGGGAGGAGGTGCATAAGGGCCACACCTCCAGCACTTGAAACAACGCATAAGGGAAGGAACGTAGGGCTTGACGTCACAGTGGTAACTCATCACCTTGATGAAGTTGTCCTTCGTACCCTAATAAACATACCAAGTGCTTGCGTAGTTCATCATGTGACTGCAGTAGAAGATCTCTATGGACCAAATTCCCTGGACCATGTTGAGTCTCTTGTGGGGAGTGATCGTTACATGGATAATAAGGACTGACCCAGATCTCATCTTGGACATGCGCCCCTTCTCTCCAAACTTGTCGTCTATGTTCTCGGCGAAAAATAATGGTTTCATAGTCATAAGTAATTCCGCATCTGTTCTAGTACAGACCAAGTATCGAGTGGCATATGCCTCACCTTGAATTCTCGCCCTGTGTTTCTTCCATGATGTGGCCAGTCAGGAAACGATTGAGGGTCATATTTCTCGGCACTGAAGTCAATCTTACCACGCCTAGAGACGGTGGTTATACGTCCGCCAACGTTACTCTTAGCTCGTTTCATGGAGGTCCCACGAGCAACAAGTAATATATACGTCCACCGAGGCAGAGCCCCACATGCCTGGGTAAGCCTAATACAACTGAGGTGCAGCAGGTTCCCCAGAGGTTGCTTGCCAGCGACTGTTCCACCTAAACGGCCATGCATCACCTCGGCATGTAGCTGACCTTGAGTTTGAGGGTTTTTTTAATAGAGGTTTTTACTGTCCTCGCAACTTGGGCGATGAAGCCAAGATCCCGGCTCTGCACCGTACAACATTACACCGTCGCGCCTTCCTGTGGTCGCTGAGGCACGCACAGACCTTACGATGTGGAGGATTGTTGGCGCGATGCAGTCACACTTTGGGGCCTTGGGTTCGCCAAATTAATAGCGAGCCCTCTGAAGGGCCTTCTACTGCTTTCTCTTATGTATATCTCAGAAAAATAACACGAGCATGAAATTTAGAGCCTACACCGAGACTCACCGACAGTCGCTTTGCCCGAACTGCAACAGGGAAAGTTATAAGTAATAGCGATACACATGATATCCTCAGCAATGAGGTACACATGTAGTTCTCTACAGTTAAATGCTAAAGTCACTGGCAGTGATTTTACTGTTGAAGTAAATTCCAGTACAATTGTGAACTTGAGTGCTTTTCTTTCTCAACGCAAAGATGGCAGTGCTCAGAGCTGCTGACAGACTCGTGTTCGCCAGAGATCGTCCTCACTGCAACAGCCGAAGACTGCGGCACAACCGCTTTCTGCTGGTTCTTCCATATTCGGACGCGCAATTACTTTGACGATCGAAAAGCTAAGTGTCCCATCGATCAGTCGTCAAGAAGGTTTCGTTACCACGCAAACACTAGGCCCGGGACACTTGCAGCGGTATTGATCGGTTGTATAACGTCTGTTTCATCGTGGGAACCACCGCACGCCACATTGCCTCAGATATGAAAGCCGATAGATGATTTATGGTTTGCCCTAAATGTCCCTTCCTTGGGCCTTCCACACTGACCACAGTTGCTTACTAACGACTATTGAAGTTACATGCGTTAGAAAACAATGTAAATAAAACACAAGAAATTTCTTATTCTTCTGCAGCAAAGGAACTGATATTGGGATATTCTCTGAGGGCTTACGGGATAAGAATGTTGAAGATTTGGCATCTGTATACTACTTGTTGCTTGATGAAATTGGGTCGTATGTCCTGTATTCTTCCAATCACATTACCTTCTTTTTAATGTAAATCTCCGTCACTATCCCCAATACTTCTACAATGAAATGAAACAACTTTTACTACAAACTGTCACAGTCCATTCTTTTATACAAAAATGGCCAATACTGGGAGACTAACAGCGAAGACCATTTGAAGCAAAAATAAATAAACAAAATTAAAAATCAAGCTTAAAAATAAATAAACAAATATAATTAAAAAACAGATTATTTCGTGTTCCGATAAGTTTTTGAGGTAGAAAACGTTAACTGTATATTTGTTTTTTGGCTAATGGCAAGCACTTATATGTTTTACAAAACTACTCAGCATGATGTAATTTCTGGACTTCGAAGGCTTAACCGCCCTGATGAGAATTACAACAGAGACGCCGGAACGTCGGCATATCGTTAGGTTTAATGAGTTATAATAAGGTGGTCCATACCCAAAACTATTTGTTCTTCCCTTTTCTCCTTCTCTTTGTGTATTATGGATGTATAACTGTAGATTTACTATGTACAAAAAAATAACATCACTTATTTACAGCCGGGGTGGAGTGGCCGAGCGCATTGACGCGCTATGCTCCGATGTGCGGGTGGGTAGAGGACATACAGGTCCATAAAACAATGTGTAACAATCGGAAAGATATTTAGCGTTTCTTGTTGAGGTCTTTAATTCGCAGACTCTTTACGTTACGCTGTCCTTTGCAAGCCTCTTCGTCTGAGAATAAGAACGGAAGCCTACATCCGTTTGAACTTGCTTACTATATTCGTCTCTCGGCCTCCCTCTACGATATTTACCCCATACTCTGCTAAACTGAAGTTTCTATGATATCTCAGAATGTGTCTTCTTAGTCAAGGTATGCGGAACATTACTTTTATCACTAATTCTGGTAAGTGACTCGTCATTAGTTATGTGACCTACCCATCTAATCATCATTCATCAGTAGTACCACATTTCAAAAGCTATCTTTTTGTCTCAACTCATCGTCCATGTTTCACACACTTACATTGCTACACTGCAAACAAATGCTTTCAGAAAGGACTTCCTAACATTTAAATCAATATTGGATATCAATAAATTTAGCTTAGCTACAGAAATGCTTTTCTTCCTTCCCATAAGCATTCTGCATTTTAAACCTTCTTCATTTCGGGCATCAGAGGTTATTTTACTACCCAAACAACAAAACTCATTTATTAAAACTTCAACACTTTGTATTTATGATCCACAAATTTGTTTATTATTTTGGTGGCTTTCGGCGTCTTAGGCCAACGTCAGATAACTTAGTACTACACAGACAGTCTACCCAATGGTGTAAGTTCTCAGTTGTACAAAGATCTGGGAATCTTTTTAACAATATATCGATACAAGAAACAAGCATAATATAAACTATAATTACAAACTGAATGAATACATCTTAGTTTCTTTTAAATTTGAATATTGAAACTGCAGATACTATTAGTATTAAAACAGGCGTGTAATAATAAAAGTATGATGTAAATTCCAGAGAAGCACTTAAATAATTCGACAGTATACATTTTTGATTAAAGTAATAAGAAGATTGTGAATTTGTAAGTTAGAGACTACAGTATACATGATTAGTGGTAAAAAATGGAGAATGTGTTCATGGGTACAGAAGTGGGGTAGGGAAATGACAGTAGAGGGGAGTCTATGGCATGTGGGTATGGAACAGTTATAACAACGCTGACAACAACCATACTCTTAGTCGGAAATGTTATGTTTCTAAATACTTTATGCAGCACTGATTGAAGTTGGTTTACTGACAGGAAAGAAGACTATTAGTCATCATCAGATAACCATTTTACATCATATACAATAAAATGCTGAAACATCAGTGACGTGTATCCTAATATGGTATTTGTCTAAAAATTCAAAGTGCTTTAGAACTACTAGGGGAAAATACAAAACTTCAATAATATCACACGAAGTATTCGTATGCACTATCTCTTAAATCCAACTTAAATATTGGTTAGCTTAATAATCGCGACTGCCGGTAAATCTGGAAGAACTAATGATTTGCGGTATAACATAAATTTACCGAAATTTTAACTTTATTATGTAAATTTTTGTTTCGGCCGAAACTAAAAGAGGAGCTTGTATTTGGCCTGGAAAGTCCCGTTTGTTTGGATAAATGCAAAGTACGATACCATATTTGAGCGTGGTATTATGCACTAATATCGCATATTTATATTGTAAAAGCATTTCATACACCACTACCTGGTCTTCTGTAATGTATTGACCGTAATGTAATACTTTGCTGACTATAGAATTGCATAGTTGATTTGATTTAATAATTTTAAATAATATAAACATATATTAACATTGCGCTAATTGTTATTTACTTACGATCTTTTGTATTGTTTTGTTTTGGTACGAAAACCATATCATTATATTTGCTATGATTTTTCTTATCTTTTATTGATGAAAGATTTATTTGTGTTTCATGAACAAATTATTTAATATAAAACATTGCAACCTCCGTGTTCTAGAATGTTCTCGAAACTATAATATGTATTAATACGCGTGAATTGGCGCGAAAGCAATGAGGGTCAGTATAAGTTTGTCTCTATGAGTATCAAGTAATAATGTAGTCTTAAAGCAGTCAATATGTAGAACACAGTCATATCATCTTTTACTTTTGTTTGTGTGCTTCATCAAGAATATAAATAAATGTACATAAAATGAAACGTGTCATATTTATGGTTAATTCCAAGACGCCTAAGAATCCGACGTCCTAATGTTGTCATATTTATTTAAAGGCAGGCGAGCTATTAAAACAAAATCTACCACTGAACGACCGACACAAGGTGATGTATAAAAAATGATGGTTTTAGTGTAATATTGCTATGCATCACATGAATAACACTAAAATCATTCTAAGGCTCACTGTACAACATTCGCGTATTTACAAGAAATGATCTCGCAACTACGAATATGCCCAAGCATCAAATATACAACCTGTTGAATTGATGGCATGTGACAATTTGTGTCGCATCAGGTCTCGATCCCAGATTTTTCACTTTTCGCCAGCGATCGCCTTAAGCTTCCCTTCCCTCTGCCCCCTCCCCCCTTCGGTTCTTTACGGATGTTGGATCGTGTCTATTGACAAAATCTTTGCTAATTTTGAGTTTTAATTTATTTATTTATTATTACAGAGAGCGGTTAGCCCTCTAAGCCACCTCTTCGACATTTTTTGGCTACCCTTGACCACTCTCCGCAGCGCAAACGTCTTGTTACTCCAGGTGGCGTTGGGTTTACACAGAATACTTGTTCCGTCATTTTTTAGTAAAATGACTTCTGATATTTATGCGACTGCTGTAAGATACATGATTTACACATCTTGTCATCTGCCATGAACGTGTAGTAACGAGGGTTTTCTTTCTTTTTTTTCTCTTTTACAATAGTAAAATTCAAACATATCTCGCAGCGGTGGAGTAGCCGAGCGCTCTAAAGCGTCTCGCTGCGGAGCGCACGGTTGCTCGCCGTGGAGGTTCGAGTCCTCCCTGGGGCATGGGTGTGTGTGTTTGTCCGTAGGTTAGTTTACCTAGGTTTAAGTAGTTTATAATCTACGGACTGATGACCACGCAGTTTGGTCCAATAGATTTACAAACATTAAACAAACATATCTCGGCTTAAAATGTATTTCATTGTTTCTTTTGGTAAGATGATTTCGTCTGTGAACCACTAAAACCGATATGGCGTTCGATCGGTAAATGTGAGCACACTACCAGTCGGAGATAGCGATTAATTTGCTTACTCGCCCACTCTCCACACCCCATAAGCCTTAGTTACTTCCATATGTTGAACACTATACTACATATTTACTTCTAAACCTCTTAATTTATAAAGCTACCATCCGTAATTCTATTAATTTTCTCATGATTATCAGTACAGATGGCATAGGTAGCAAAAAGGTTCTGGGTAGCTTATGGAACGTATTAAAAAAGAACAAGAAATCCTTTATTACCTTAATGAAATTTTCACTCTGTACGCTGATAAACTTCCTAGTTTATTAAAATTGTTGCAGGACACGCAACTCTGCCACCGGCGTGCAAAAGCTGTACCGACTGAGCCACCCTAGCACAACTTACATGATGGAAGGCAACGGCATACCAGCTGCGACAGCACCTCGCCTAGTAAGCACTGTAGCGTTTAAACTAATCTTCGGAGAGTTTACTAGTTTACCTTATTTAATTGCAATACCGGTACGTTATATCAGTTTATATTGTCAATTGGCTGTACCTACATCAAGTGCCGAAAAACCACAGATCTGCCTGGTTTCCACTAACGTCGCGGATTGTCGGTCTGCTGGAACACCATAGCCGGCCGCGGTGGCCGAGGTGACTGAGGCGCTCCAGTCACGGTCTGCACGGCTACTACGGTCGGGGGTTCGAATCCCCCCTCGGGCATGGATATTTGTGCCGTCCTAGTTCGTAAGTTGTTCATAAGTAGTTTGTAAGTTTAGGGACTGATGACCCCGTAGTTAAGTCCCAAAAGCTTGACAAACATTTTGAACTTATGGAACACCATACGCGATAAGCCTTAGGCAACTGGCGGCATCATCTAGGGCCGACTACATGTACCGCCCTTGACCATGCCCCAAATTACTTTCATTCCAGAAGACTTCCTTCCTTTAAGAATGACATCATGTCTTTCAATCCAATGAAGGCAATTGATTTGGTATTCCGTATGTTGTTCATTCCGCGACCTCCCGATAGTCAGGAAAAATGACAAGCTATCAGGAAGGCTGTCTGTAATGCTTTATCGGTCTCGCGGTCGAAGAGAAAGCGCTAGGTTGCTTTCTGAACCTGTTTTGTTTCCTACGTAAGCTATTTTCAGACTCCGTAAATATCAGAACACTTGAGTAAAGCCAAGTTCCAGAATTCTACAACAGATCGACGTCAGGATTATAGTCCTATAGTCTTAGGCATCTGACCGACGACACTTCTTGAAAACGAGGAAGACCAGCTTTTCTTTCGAATCAGCGGAACGTTTCGATAATTCAGATACCTACCGTACACTGCTGCTAGAAGGGAATCAAATTCCTTTACATACTCTACGTAGACTCGGAATCTCGTCAGGCTCAATGGCCTTTCTCTGTTCGCGATTGCAGTAACTTTTCTATCCCTTGGTCATTCAATTCGATATCTAACATTTTGTCATTCGAGCGACAATTTGGATCTACAGTGCTAACTACCCCTGTGAAAATGTTCTGGAAAACGTCTTAGTATTTCGACCTATTAGATGTCTTCCTCTATACTACGTCATTACGATAACAGTGGAATAACATTAATTTAGGAACTCTGCTGTAATAAAGTCATCTTGGATAAATTTTTTGATAGTATTAACAAATGAAAGGATTGCATTTATGACACATACGAAGCCACTACCATTTCAGTTGATGAACAGCGAACTTTTTGCACTTAATGGAAGACGCCAAGTCGGTGGCGTTACTTGAGTCGAAAGGCGGTTGCCGTGTACTTTCGGAGACTATTTTCCGCGGTACCGCGTTAGCCTGAACAATTTTGTATTTACCCAATCGCGTTGTGAAAGTATTCACTAGAGAAGATTTCAGAAAATGTATTATAGGTGCTATGCACTTTCGCTTCTTTCAACTCTGGCAGTGTTCTGATGTGAAAAATATCGAGTAGAACCCACGTAAAAATGTAGGTCCCCCTATAATTGGCTGGGTATGTCAGTTCGAAGGTCGGAGAAAGGCAACGGCATGCCACCTCCAAACAGACCATGCCTAATAAAGCACTAGTATTCAAACCAATATTCGGATTGTTGGCTACTTTACCATTTTATATATTTTTTACTTCTGGATATTTAGTATGATACTTATTTAGATAATTTAAAAGGAAAGCTTCTTCAAATAATAATGGTTTGATAGAAATTCAATTTTCCCAGGAGTGGCTGTATTACTGCACCTTCCCCTACATGGAAGAAGCGAACCCAGTCAGCCGGCCGCGGTGGCCGAGGGGACTGAGGCGCTTCAGTCACGGTCTGCACGGCCACTACGGCGGGAGTTCTAATCCCCCCTCGGGCATGGATATTTGTGCCGTCCTTAGTTTAGGTAGTTCATAAGTAGTTTGTAAGTTTAGAGACTGATGACCCCGTAGTTAAGTCCCTTAAGCTTAACAAACATTTGAACATTTGAACCCAGTCACATAAACTACTGGACAGCTTAACACTTTCAAGGGTCCTATAGGATGAGCTAAACAGAATCGATAGTATCTCCAAAATTAAAAATGGGTGATGCTGGAAGAATTAGATTAGGATATGAGGCACAAATTGGTGCACGAGTTTCCGTATGGGGAGGGCGATTAATATATGACGCTGGTACAAGCAGAGAGGATATAAAATTCTTACAGGCAGTTGGAAGCAAGACTTCCTAAAAAGATAAACATATAATTTAATACATTTAAGTTTTGTCTTTACTGTACCCTTATACGGTAGTAGATCGTATAATATAAATTACACGGAAGGTTTAACAATTTTCAACATATTTTTATCGTCTCATTCAGAATGATAAAATTCCAACCCTGTTCGTGGAACAAAAGAGATAAAATTGCACCTATTGTACAACAAGTAGTCCCTGCACTACTGATGAACGGTAATTCTATTTATTTAATTCTGTGCACTTTTATTTGCTGTTTTTACATCTGGAACATCCTATTTTTCGCTGTAGTTAATTATCTAATGTATGCTGCACATGCGCCTAATTGTCGGGTCCGTTATTGGCTCAGAACGTCGGCGGATTGTTTTCCCTCGGCGCAAAAACACACCTCGTGAAAATGGCGCGGTTTATATGCGCCTGTTTTTCCTCTCCCGTGAATGCGGCTCGCTTGTTTATAAACGAGTGCTCTCCACAAAATTAACGTGCCCGTGATAAAGTGCCGACGGAGCTTCGTCTCGGCTGTTATTGTAATTGCGCCTCGTTTGATGAACCGTATTGTGAGACAGATTTTTAGCCGTAAACGGACATAAATTGATTAATGTTACAGCGGTACATTAGGACCAAATTGGAAGAATGCTATCGAAAGGTATCCCGTTATAAAAAATCCTTTTTCAAACATGAAAATACGCCTATAAGAAACACAAACACGAACTATTACGCTGTGGCTATGCCAGTCCAACAGTAGCGATAACAGACTGTGATTATGCGTCACGCATTCTGCCCACATACGTACGTGTTTATACTACAAAGGCAGAGTTTATTTTCTTACTCCAAACTTATTTTTGAAAACAATTTTGTAAACCAACCCTTATGCTATATCTAGAAATGTTTGGAGCTTAGCTTTAATATCTTCGTCGCAGTGTTTATTGATGTAGAAATATATAAATATAGCTTGTTATATCTCGGGCCCACGGTGTTAGAAATGTATATTGACATAATGCGAAAGGATAGTCCAAACACTGTAATTAATTATTTATTTATCTATCACACAAGATATCTTTCGGCATAGTATTCTGAGGTATTGACAGATGCTGTAACTGGCTACAATTCATAAATGAAATGTAAATCATCACCTAATAAATAGTCAGTTGATGCCCTTACAACCTCTAAATACGAAACACCTGACGATGGCATTAAATGCCGAAAGATATCTTGTGTGATAGATAAATAAGTAATTAATTACAGTGTTTGGACTATCCTTTCGCATTATGTGAATATAAATATAGGTCTTTTTAATTAAGAATCATTCGAAAAATACTCACTCACAAAAATGCAAGGGTATGGAAATTGAGAAGAAATGAAGTTTTCAGTCAAATATAAAACATAATAAATAGGAAGAGAGGACTACTATTTTTATTTTTATTTTATTATTATTATTTTCCTTTTGACATTTATTCAGAACTAGCATTGCACGGGTATTTATTTATTTATTCCTGCCGTTTTCAGGTATATATTCATTTGTATAGGAACTGTATGTCTGTAAAATCTCTTGGGAATACAATTAGTAGTACAGAAGTAAGAGATAAAAACTTGGTGCGTAATGGGACGGTTTTCCACGAACGTTTCTGTTTATGTGCTCATATCTCATGAACTACGTATCGTACTGTGATTCAATGTAGAAGGTACATTCAACTATATGTGTGTACACTGTCTGCAGAATTTCCCGGGCTACATTGTGTAGTGTACAAATTATAAATTGTAACACCGTACCGAACGCTGTAGTTTGACTCCTTAAACAGCGGAAAAGTAGTAAGCGAGAAACTTTTTTTCCTTTCATCATTTTGCTACGGTTGTCAGCGAGAAAAAGTTTATTAAAGGTTTGAAATTATGTTTAAAGTTTGTTGCAAGTCGCTAAGTACTCTCGTTCTCATATAGCGTGTTTATAAAGTCTCGCCGCATTATGTGGCAGTTTTTTGCGATTCCTATTGTTTATGGCGTCATATCTTCTGAACCATGTGTCGTATGTGATTCTTAACCCTGTCGCAATTGTTACCACACGGCAAGGAAAGTGTGTACCAAATTTGGTTGAAATAGGTCCAATGGCTTAGGAGAAAATGAGCAGCATTGTAGCTAAATGCAACAGTTTTTCGCACATCTCTTTGTTTATGACGTCATATGTCGTGATGCCGTACGTGATTTTTACACTTACAGCGACCGTCCTCATGGACTGAAGCTCACGTGTACAAAATTTCATAAAGATTGGAACAAAACTGTAGATTTGTATACAACCCATACACACAAAGATACTGACACTCTGGTTTATACTAAGTGTGTATGCCTCTGTAACTCTAAAATAATGGGTGACGGGAAATTTTAATGCGGTAGGTCAATACAAGAAATGTTACACTTTCTGCGGAGCTATGAACATAGTTTATTGTATCATTTTCCAAAGAGTTACAGCACAAAGATATAATTTTTTAAATGGAACAATAGTTTTTTTTCTATCGTACATTGCAATCGTTGAAACTAGCAGTGTCCAAATCAATTTAAACTACATTCCTATCACTGTTAGTTTGGGAGCTACAACCCTTCAAAGTTTCAGGGGCAGATACCACACGCTGTACATAATACATGGCTGTGTGGTGCGGTTGTGGCGTCATGGTCCTCATTCATGGCCCGCAAGGTCGCCGATTTAACACCAGGTAGATTGCTTTTTGTGGGAATATGTAAAGGATCGTGTTTATGTCACTGAGCCCACATCCCCGGATGATCTAAAACGGCGCATCGAGGACGCATGTCGCTCCGTCACACCGGCGATGTTACAGCTCGTCCGCAGGTCCTTTCGACGGCACATTGCATTATGCATTGAGGAACATGGACACACGTTTGAACATCTCATGTAAATCAACTTCCCACCGCCATAACATCCATCACCATTTGGACGCAGCTGGTTTCAACGAATCCAATGCACGATAGAAAAAAGTATTGATCCATTAAAAAAATTATATCTTTGTGCTGTAACTCTTTGGAAAATGATACAATAAACTATGTTCATAGCTCCGCAGAAAGTGTAACATTTCTTGTGTTGACCTACCGCATTAAAATTTCACGTCACCTATTATTTTATAAGTTACAGAGGCAAATACACTTAGTGAAACACCCTGTATATAAAGATTAACTCTTACACCTTTACCAAACAGATTTTTAAGCAACATATATTTGGAACAAGAAGTCAAAATGATGGATTTAAGAACTTACGTAAGATTTGAAAAGAAAGAACATAAATGAATAAATGCTACAGAAAGAGCATTTTCAGAACTAAATGTTAAAAATTGGTGTATTCAAAGGCCAGAAAGAGAAGACAGGGTGTATATGGTCAAAGGAGAGAAAGGACACATAGTGAAAAGTTGAAAGAATACTGGGGAAAATCAAACAAGAACAAAGGAATAAGCACTGAAATTGATGCACAGTCCTTCTATGACCTTAACGAGGAAAATTCATGTATAGAACTAAGAGACCAGAAATTAAAGTGAAACAAAACTTGAAATAGTCTGATTTTGGCCCGTCTTACGTTACGGTAGTAACACTAAAAGTGGGCCTTTGCGATCGTCTTTTGACAGCTCGAAATTTAAATGAAAGTAACGGGTTAACTATTCATCTGACACGAAAATTGTAAAACCGAATTTTTAGAGGAGAAAATTCTCTACAACTTTGCTCTCTTACGTGTTTTTTTTTTTTTTTTTTTTTTTTTTTTTTTTTTTTTTTTTTTTTTTTTTTTTTAAGACGAACTGTTCAACCGATCAGCACCAAATTTTACAGACATGATTGTAGGCCACCTGAGACCAGAACCTCCCTTTTTGAAATTTTTCGGACAAGAAATATGGAAGTAATACCAAAGAAAGCCGTTTGTAATATAATTGTAATTGCAAATAAACCGTTCATCTGACACGAAAATTTAATAACGTAATTGGTAGAGGAGAAAATTCTCTACAACTTAGCTCCCTTATGTTTTTTTTTTCATATCTCGTATCGTTTGAGACATATTTACTAAAATAACGGAGATTTGACACCCTCCATTTGCACGAAAACCAGCCGTTTGGAGATGTCACGTGACATTCCTCGCCCAGAAGCCTCTCTGGCATACGCCATCTTGCGTTGCGTATTTGATGATTTTCTTACTATAGCTTACACGTTGTCATTTCAAAGAATTAACAAAAACACATCGTTCTTCGTAAGATAAATGATAATCTAGTGTCTACAAATGCCATTTTAGCATCAGTTAACAACGGCCATCAATAGTATGAGATTAAAGGACTCATCTGTTGATTGAGAGCCGTAACTCAGTCTGCTTTCGACAGCGCAGCGGTGAGGACGGACTGTTTACGTCCCGCGGCAGTGTCTCGCGCGTGAGCGGTTGTTTACTTCTCGTAGTCTTCGCGAGTGTTACTTCATATTGACATAGAATGGCTCATTCGTACCAACAGTCTACAATCAATATCAGCTTTAATAATGAATTTGCACGACCGAAAACATTCGAAGTGGAAAGATTAATCCGTGAAGAGATTAAAATTGATCCACGAGAGATGATTCGAATACACTTCTCCATTATAAGTAGTGTGGTCTACGTAAAACTGATCAACGACACGGTATGTGACAAGATTGTGCGAGAGAACAAAGACGAACTAAAATTCAAACATTCTGACGGAAATGTCGGAACAGTGACAATTGATCATGCAGAGGTGTTCACGAAGAACGTTCACTCAAACAATGACATCACCCAGCAACTAGAACATTCTGCCGAAGGTTCAGCGGCAGCGAACGAAGACACCTTCAAGGAAGAGTTAGCGTCTCTCCCCACAGAGATGCCGCGGACGATCTCTCCACCAGAGAGACTCGAACAGAACATGGAAGTCGACAGTAGGGTAGAGCCAACAGCCGCCTCCGTCCCCGTCGGCAAAGAGGACAGCGATGCATAACCAAATTCGGATACGGAAGCCCATGTCCGTAAGCAACGATCTCCAAAACGACACAAGAAACGGCGATTCACCCCGTCAGACGACTGCTTACAACGTACGACCGGAGACAGTGAACAAGTTGAGGGGGGAGGTGACCACGCAGAGGTTACCGTGACCTCTCATCCAGAAGGTCAACATCCCGATAAAAAGAAAAGCCACGAGCGACCTGCAGAGTATGACAACGTAGAACTGCCTGCAGCCCACTACCAGTCTGCTACTGTGGAAAAGGCAATACAACAGGAAGGGGTGGAGAAGACTAAGATGACGACGAACTGTTCACAAGGCGATTGGTCAGAGAACACTGGAGATGACACGATGACGGCCGCAACAGGCCCCTGCGGCGCCCCTGCAAAGTTAGACACGCAGTTAATGCCAGCGGATATGATGAGGCCCCACGACGTGTCAGTACATCAGATGACATAAACTCCCATGTGCGACACACACATGGCGGAACGAAGACAAGCATACCGACTAGCCTCCATAAATATCAACACCATAAGGTCGCGCATTAAAATGTCCTTACTCAAAGAGATGCTGATCGCGGCGGACATCGATATAGTCCTACTTCAGGAGGTGTACGTTCAAGATTTTCCGATCATCTACGAGTACGACGCCTACATCTCACATGCCTCCGAAACAGGCAGCGGCGTGGCAATACTTCTTAGAGAAGGCATAGAAGCTGAGGATGTTCTACACCTACCTTCAGCAAGGGGATCAGCGATGGTGTGAGACTCATCAACATTTACGCACCATCCGGAACAGACAAGAGACGAGATCGTTCCCGCTTCTTTTCCGAGGAAATTGCACCGCTCTTTCAAGGACGACACGACTGTTTCATCCTCGGCGGTGACTTTTGTGTACTTGCCCCGGAAGATCAAATTCCTGGATACACAACGTGCCCGGAACTAAGGACGATAGTGCGTGATATGCATTTGCTTGACACATGGGAGCATGTGCATGGCCTACGTCAAGGCTTCACCCATATGACGAGTCATTCCGATAGTCGCCTCGATCGAGTTTACGCAACAAATACCCTCAGAACTGATATCGTGGATGCAGAACTGTGGCCTGCAGCCTTCACCGACCGCACGGCATTTATATGTACCATCTCTCTCAGGAGACAGCAGGTGTGGCGGTGCCGCGGTCCTTGGAAACTGAACGTCGCCCACCTTGACAACCCAGACTGTAGCAGTGCCATCGAAGATACATGCAAATCATGCCTAAGACGTCTCCAGGCGTATCCCACGACACTACGTTGGTGGCTGGATTGTGCCAGCCGATACGCCGTACTTTCATTCGCTACGGTCGTGAACAGGCAGCATGGCGACGGCAAACGATGAACTTTTACTTCACTGTGCTACGTGACTGTAATAACTAGGCACCTTCTCCGGAGAGACAGACGACAGTACAACAAGCCAAGGCCAAGATTATAGCCATCATGAGAAGCCACCTCGAAGGAGCAGCAGTCAGGGCAAGGGCACTCGACCGAGTCATGGGAGAACAACCATCCATGTATCATATCATCAACGAACGTAAGCGTCGAAGAAGAAGCCTGACACACGTACTGGACACTGAAGATGGCAGCACTGCCTTTGTCGCATACTACACTCAACTATACACAGCGGTGGATTCTTGCATGGCGATAGTTGACGAAGTTTCTCAGACAATCCTTGGCACCATTGACCTGGCGGCAGCAGCACAGCTGACAGAGGATATAACTGAAGAAGAAGTAGTGGAGGCTATTGGTAAGGGAGCGGTGAATAAATCGCCTGGACCAGATGGACTCCCACTGGAATTTTATCAGGCATTCCGACGTATGATAACACCCATATGCACTAGTATTTGCCGTGAATTGATGTCTCCAGATGTGCCCTTACCACCGTCCTTCGTGGAGGGATTTATCATCCCGATACACAAGCCATCAGGTCACTCAAGGATACGGGACTACCGACCATTGACGCTTCTGAATTGTGACTTTAAAATATTCTCCAGACTCTTAGCTTAGCGCTTCCAAAGTATATTGCGCCAAGTGATATCACTTGATCAAACGTCGCTTGGAGGAGATGCCAACATTCAGACAGCACTCGGCGAATATCGCGATGTAATCGCACTGGCCAAGACCTGCCGCCTTCGCGGAGCCCTTGCGTCGATTGATTTTGATCGGGCCTTCGACAGAGTGATCCACACCTATCTGGCAGCACAGCAGTCATGAAGCACATGCGATTTCCACAGCCCTTTATCAGTGTTGTGATGCGGCTATTAAATAATGCCTCCTCCAAGGTGCTCATCAACGGACGGACGACAGCACCCCTCATCATATCAAGATCGGTTAGACAAGGATGTCCACTTTCGACAATTTTATACGCCATAGCCCTTGAACCACTACTCTGTGGCCTACGTCAACGATTGACAGGGTTGACAATGAGAGGGTACACATTCAAATGTAAAGCGTATGCAGATGACCTGGTGCTCATGGTACGGACTGACAACGAGGCTTTAACTTGGATCAACAAATATGGAATGGCTACAGGCAGCCGCATCAATGTGGACAAGTCGATGGCCATGGTTATCGGTGACGGGGTACCAGAAGAACATGTAGCGCCCTTACAATTCAAGGATACATTGAAATGCTTAGGTGTTGTCTTTACCAACAACGTGTGTCACACAGCAGCTTACAACTACAAGAGACTTCTACAGTCAATTGGGACAGCAGTCAGAGGGAATACTATACGGTCTTTGGATATTATCCAGCGTGTCAATTATGTTAACACATACATGGCGTCACGAATTCCTCACCTTGCACAAGTCCTTCCGATGCCGACGGTGATAGCACGGCGTATATTGGCTGCGTTCGGTAGCTTCGTCAGTGCGGGACTACTCTTCAAAGTTAGATATGAAACCCTCACCCTCCCACCCGGTAGGGGAGGTCTAGGTCTTGCACATGTTCATGATCGAGCAGTGGCACTATACATCAGCACCATGTTGAAGTTGTGGAGACGACATCAGACATCTCTGACAGGGATCTTAATAGAAGAACTAGCACCGAGGTTGCAAACAGCACCGGTGGCGGTGCAGCACATCTCACAGTCACTCCACCACATCAGTGCTTTTTTTTATAGAATACAGTTACGTTCGGCTGGCACTGCCGGAAAGCAGACCTGCGACGGCTCGCGACGTCTATCGAACCTTAACGGCCACAAGAACTGGCAATGTTATTGAGAAGAAGTATCCAAATGTTGACTGGCTGGTGGTATGGCGATCGATACACCACGTTTCCTTGGATACGGAAACACGTGCCATGTGGTACCTGACAGTGAACGGTAAACACGCAACACGATCTAGACTCCACTCTATACATTTGATGGACTCACCATTATGCCCCCAGTGCCGAGTCCTGGACGACGACGAACACCGGTTAACATGTGGCCCAGCAGCAGAAGTCTGGCGTTTAAGACAACAGATAATAGCTTTCTTTCTACGAGTGGGGGCACAAGACATCAGACCACGTTCCGTGTTATTCCCTGACAGGACATACTATCCACGAACTAAAACGAATGCAGTAACATGGATTCGAGCACAACTGGTGCTCTATTTGTTCAGAGATACCCCGAAGAATGTATTAGACTTTTGGATCTACTTAGGAGAACGACATAGAAAGATTGTACATAATCCTAAGTATAGACAGTATTTTTCTAATTATTTATGGAGTGCGTTTCAGGACCCGCCGCACAGCTGAAACGTCCCGGGTAGGAGAAGTTAAAATATTAAATCGACGAAGAATGAACGAAAGATATGAAAACGGCAACTAATCCTAATGTACGAGAAGACGTACCCGGGCGCTGGAGCGGCGATGGAATTGGAATAACACTCTACACCTTGCTGCGTGTATGTTTATTTATGAAATGCGAGAAGGCAGTTAAGTTTATGTAAGGGTTGTGCGCACGGTGAACAGATTTACTATTACATTTAAAAAAAAATGAAAAACATAAATTAAAAATAATAAAACTCTATAAGAAGCTTTATGTTGTCTACACTGAATAAAAGTCAAACCTGCCCTAGCCTCTCCTAATAAATTTACACCTGTTTCTTTTCCTTTTTTAATAAAAAAAAGTTAAAAAAAAGTGGGCAATGCGTTGGACTCTGACGGTGGAGGTCAGTAGTTTGAAACCCGCTGCTCCCTAATTTTTTTTCCTAAAAGGGTTTCAGACACTCTTATTAATTAATTTTTTATTATTTAGATTATTATTAAAAATAGCGTAGTGGGCAAGGCGATGGACTATAACGCTAAAGGCCGGTGGTTCGAAACCCGCTACTACCTAACTTTTTTTCTCCTAAAAGGGTTTCAGACACTCTTATTAATTAATTTTTTATTATTTAGATTATTATTTTGGTCCAAAATGTTTGCGACAACTTATAAAACTACAAATCTAAAGTGGGCCGTAAAATACGTCAGTGCGATTTTTTTTCACATCTACAGCCATACTCCGCAAGCAACCTCACGATGTGTGACGGAGGGTATTATGCGTACCATTGTCCCTTGCTCCTATTCCAGTCGCGTATGGTTGCTGGAAAATGATTTCCTGACTGCAGGCCCTGGTCTCTCTGACCTTATCCTTGTGGTTGCTTCACACACGGAGGAGGAAGCGATATTTGGGCTGACTCTTCATAAATCGCACGCCCTCGGAGCTTTGACAGCAGCCAGTACCGCGATACACCACGCCTCTGTTGCCTGGCGTCTTCCAGCCACCTCTGCCACTCTTTCGCGCTTACTGCATGAGCCCGTGACGAAGCGCGCTGCCGTTCGTTAGATGTTCTCTCTGTCTTCTATTTATCCTACCTGGGACGAATGTTACACTCATTATCAATACTTTAGCGCTGGCCGAACTAGGGTCTGACATCTGCCTTACCCATAATTGACTTTATATGGTCGTTGCATTTCCAATCGCCCCTTATGTTATGGAAGTAACTGCTTCCACTGAATGTCTTGATATTGCACGGTCATACAATAAAGAATGATTCTTTCTAAGTAAACGTAGCAACGAACATGCCGACAGATTAGCCAAGATGGGGGCAGAGACTCCATTTATTGGACCGGAACCTGTCCTGACAATCACCAAGGCAATGATCAAATTGGAGCTACGTAACTGGCTCAGAAGACAGCACGTTGAATATTGGACCAAAGTCCATCAACAAAAACATGGCAAGGTAATTATGCCAAAGCTATGTTTTAAAAGAAGCTCTGCAATCCTGGGTCTGAACAGGAGAGAGATTAGACTCATGGTTGGATTGCTGACAGGCCATGGGAATTTCAAAAAACACCTACATACAATGGGAATAACAGAAGAGGACCCTAAATGTAGGATCTGTGATGATGGTGATGAAACTGCATCACATCTAATCTTCGAATGCATTGCATTGGAGAGTAAAAGGCACAGAACATTTGGGAGAACCAGACCCGAAGAAATTGTGTCTAATAAAGAACTGGCATAGGGACTCCTGGGACTGTTCTAGGGCATTGGTTGGCTTTACTAGATATACAGGGAGCGATACCGCACAATAAACTTAGTTTCAGTGCGGGCAGTGGCGGGTTGGATCAAGACTGTTTTGGCTTCCCTGGAAAAATCAATCAATCAAGTAAACGTAGCACGTTATAATCTTTATCTATAAATGTGAATGTGTTCGGTCTACGTTTATCACGTCTGAACTACAAGACATAAAGAGCTAAAAATTTGTACAGTTACTAATGTCTACCCGGGGAAGGCTTTAGGCACGGTTTTATGGCAATCGGATAGCTATTTATCTATATATATATATATATATATATATATATATATATATATATATATATATATATGAATGTCTGTTCGTTGTACGCTTATAACATCCGAATAAAAAGACGCAGAGACTTAAATATTTTTACTGTTACTAATTTATACCCGAGGAAGGTTTTAGGCGCGGTTTTATAGCGATCTGATAGATATTTAGTAATTTGAAGAATATAAAGCGAAATGCGAAACAATAATTACTCTTTGAAAATTATATTTACCTTTTGAAAATGGTTTTGGTTGCATTGTTGCTTGAGTATTGCTAATGATAAAAGGGTGGAGTATATTGGGATGGAATATTATCGGTGTTTTTAAAATTCTACGTGTGTGTGTGTGTGTGTGTGTGTGTGTGTGTGTGTGTGTTATATTTCGATCTGCAGCGAAAACTACAGAACGCAAACGAATGGTCTGTGTGTAATTGTTGTCCGAAGTCTCCCGTTGTACACCATAGCTGTTCCACGCCGAAGGCTATAAGGGGGTGGAAGATGTGGTGCTTGAAAGTCGTCAAATTATTTAAAAAAATCGGACTGAAGGCCAACGATGCCATTTGTGACTCTATAGCAAGGAGGTTACATACAGCGAAACGTGATGCCACAGACCATATCTTTGGTCTCTGCGTGCTACAATGTCTTCAGCCCTTTCTCTGTAAGGATAAGCATACGAGTAAGGAAATATAATAATAAATAAATAAAGCAGTAAAAATGAAATTTCTTTTAATACATCTCTTTAAAAAAAAAGTCGATTTGACGTTTCGCGCATTACATCAAGTGATCGATCTGTAATATTATGATCATTATTGTTGAATTTCGTGATTGGATTCTTCGAAACGAGTGTATTTTACGTGTGATTTGATCTCATAGCACACTACTGAAAGATAGCTTGTCTATCATAATCAACCAACACGCGATCGGAGCCGCGGGTTTAAGCTAGTTTTCTATGTTCAGTCTCAATTGCCATTCACTGCACCATGCGCCAAAACGCTGCAGATCTTCCCGCCTTTCACCCAATACTCTTCCAGCGTTGCGACTTCTCGATAAACTACAACACCATCCGCAAAAAGCCTCGTTGAACTTGCGATTCCGCGGTGGAGTGGCTGAGCGCATTGAGGCGCTATGCTGCGATGCGCGAGGCCGCTCCCCGTCGGGGGTTCGAATTCCCCTAGGGCATGGATGTTTGTGCTGTCTTTAGCATAAGGCAGTTTATAAGTAGTTTGTAAGTTAAGGGACTAATCACCCCGCAGTTAAGTCCCGTAAACTTAATAAACATTTGAACATTTTTGAACTTTTGATGTTACCGACGAGGTTATTCATATTGCGAAAAGCGACGGTCCTGTAACACTACCCTGGGGCACTCCTGTCATCACATTAACATTGAAGGCCTCTCTCCTTTGAGAATGACATGCTGTTTTCTGTTAGCTAGAAACGCTTCAGTGCAGTCACAGAGTTGGTCTGTTTATTTATTTATTTATTTTTTTTTTTTAATGTGAGGGGAGAATTTCAGAATATATTAACATGTGATTGCACAGTTGTGAAGTCCTTTACCATCCATGGAAATTATGACTCAACATTTTTGTTATATCTCATAGTGTTTCGACGGTATGCGTTCAGAAAGGTAAATACTACATTTCCTTCGAAAGGATTCCAGCATTTCATGGGCGCGTATAAAAATACGTGTGGCTTAGTTTGGCCTATACTACATTATATTCGAAATGTATGGAATCGGCGGTGTTTCTTGTGAGATGCTCATTCTGAAGCTGCGCTCTGTATCGCGCAAGAATAGAGTGAGCATAAAATTGCAAACTCGAGCTCATACGAAGAGTTGACAAAATCTATGCAGCCTGCGTAAAATCTGCTGCTGCAGCAGCGAATGGGACAGGCGGCAGTGGCGCACGAATTTTCTTCTGCTCAAAATGTTCAAATGTTTGTAGAGTCTATGGGACTTAACTACGGGGTCATCAGTCCCTAACCTTACAAACTATTTATGAACTACTTACAACTAAGGACGGCGCAAATATCCATGCCCGAGGGGGGATTCGAACCCCCGATCGTAGTGGCCGTGCAGACCGTGACTGGAGCGCCTCAATCCCCTCGGCCACCGCGGCCGGCAATTTTCTTCTGCCGCTCATTGTAAGACGACTAGTGGAGTACCCGAGTAGACGTAAATTTGTTAACAATGGATGCAAATTTTTCGAATGTTGGCCAGTACAATTATGAAATAAACATTAGTGTTTACTGTCAAGTGACAATCGTTGTCTACATTGAATTAAATTTACTTTCCACTTAAAACAACATATATTAGCCATTGTGTTATAATGTTTTAATGGCCATTAACCATGTCACAACATATTTGTATAAATGGCTAACGTTAAGTATTTAAAGTTAGATATCCAGAATGCCTAAATCAGTTGAATATTATCAACGACAAATACGAATCTACCTTTGGGGAAGCTTCAGTTCATGCTAGCTAAACCATCGATTTTTGCAACACTACTGCCATATTCAAAATTTTTCGCTTATACAGACAACAAGTCACAAATGTACGCAACAAAAATTTGGTGTAATACTGAAATGTCCCTGAAGAGCATAAGTGTACATTAACTCTGCGAGCTCTGGGCCGGTGCCGAGACTAACACGTCGGGAATCCCTACCGTCTACTTTCGTTATAGTGACATGACCATATTTTCTCTATTTCTTTACACGGCAAAACTTTACAATCCGGGCCGACGCGCAGTATCGAATGTTCAGATGTTGGTAGCGGCCGCGGCCAACCAATCGTAGCACAGACGGTGACAGCCAATCAGATATCGCGTAATATATGTGTTGCTTTGACGATAGATGAGTCAGAGTCGAACATAAGAGTCGCGAAACTCCCAGTGTTTTTCTGCAACTTCGCGACTGCAGCGCTGCCAAGCGGCCGGGTCGTAAAAACACACCGCGAAGCGATTGAGTAATGAATGTGTATTTGGACTGAAGCAGCATTTTCAAAATAACTTCGTATTCACGAGCTTTTGTGGCGCTGTAAATTGTAGCAATTGTCAAAAACATAATTCGTAAATGTCTCATTTGCAAAGGATGCTTAGTAATAACAGAACAATGTTATGAATAACAGGTGTTCGTTTACAGTAGTTAGTACTACTTTTAGGGATAGAAGTAAATCTTTAACAATTCATTCACGTCCAAACTTCTGCTTTTAATGAGAATCTCAAATACTTGAACACTATTTCATAATCTTACTGTTGAATAAAAGTAATGCATAAATAACTGCTTAGGTTCGAACCTCAATTTCACACAAATTATAAGCCCGTAGACTAACATTTTGTCGGTTACATACTAGTTTGATAAAGTGAATACGTAGCTACAAATAAATAATATGTTTATATATAACCTACTAATGTTAGCACGTCACATTCTTGAAAATATTGTTTGATGCCTGCCAAATAGCTAAAATATTGTAATAGGTACACGAAAGGCACAGAAGCAAGAACAAGGTGAAAAAAATGCTTTAAACGACGATGTAGAATCTATTCCCTTCCGATGTAAAAATCGTGTGTACTTTTGAAAACATTACAATGTCAGAAATTCGCTAAAACAAAACTCGTGCAACATGTCAGTACGCACCGAGAATGCGAACATAATCACAATCAGTTCCTTTTATATACTTCAGCACATCAGGTTGCAATTCATTTCTCCTTTCAAAAGGTTTCAGAAGATATTAATATGACTCGGGTATTGTGAACTGTATGAATTACATTGCACTGACAGTTTGTTAAATTATAGACTGCCATTAACAGAAGCCGTGATATTACTTTAAGTCTAATGATGTTTTCGTATTTGTATTAGAAAGTTCACAGCAACATTCAGTGACCAGGAATTATTAAGGTAACAGCATTAAAAACGGCAACTTCTCAGTTTGCATCATGCCATTCCACTGTTTTTCCCTACTGGCCGCTTGGAGCACTAGTATCGCTTCAGCTGCAATTTTTTCCTAGAGAGTTTCGCGACTGTCTATAATAGACTGTGGTAAAGTAATGCCAAACACGCACATCAAGACGAGATGGAATACTGCCTATTCTAGTGTACGAAAAACGTAGTAATAATTATGACGTAAGTGAAAAAAACACTGAGAAGAAAGCACTGAAATATTACGCAATTTATAATGAACACCACACGAAAAATTCATCAGTAACAGCAAATGATACATGTTAAACACTGTTATAATTAGTATCACGAAATAAGAATCGTATTTTATGTTAGCGTAATGATCGTTGTTTAGAAATTCCTGACTTTGACCGTAACACACTATGATCACAACGTGTGAAAAAAGGTGTTAACATCACGTTTCAATTACTTTACTTTTAAAATGAATAACACTATTCGAATGCGGAACATCGCAAACTCCAGAATTACGTTTCTGTACATGGACAGGTATCTTGTTTAAATTCAGTACTTTCCTGTAACGTAAATCGAAATAAGTGCGTCTTTCTCTTAAATGATATGAATTATGAAAATTTTTGCAATGTCTTTGGATACGCTCATAATGTAACTTATTGAAATTGTCATTCAACTCTCTTAAAGGAAGCCATATGTTGTAACACTCAACGTTATGTCCATACAAAAAAGCGGCAAAAGTCTTACAATCACCATAATTAAAATCACTTGTGAACATTATCTTGACAAGGTAGTATGGCCAAAAAGCAGCTTTCGAAGAAAAAAACTGCAATGACAATCAGGAAACATTCTTCGTCATTATCTTTATCTGAATATCCATTCAGAATGATATTTTTACGGTAACTTGCAATCCCTAAGCAGATAAACAGCGCAATGATACATATATGCAAAACATCACTATAGAAATCAGTACAATTTCTTTGAGAATAGAAAGTACTACCACATTGCGAATGACAACTTACATAAATATAAATTGACGTAATAAATGATTAATTTTTTGCACTGACCAACAAGTAAGTTATTAATGCTGTTCCTGCGCTATGGTTGACAGGTTCTCGATGTACCCTTGTCCGCTCAGTAAATTGATATTACCACATCGCGAATGGCAACTTACGTAAATAGAAATTGACGTAATAAATGATTAATATTTTGCGCTGACCATCAAGTAAGTAATTAATGTTGTTCCTGCTCTATGGTTGACAGGTTCTCGATGTACCCTTGTCCGCTCAGTAAATTGACTGTAAATACTCAATACGAAGGGAATACATTCGAATATTGCGCCAGTATAAAAGAACCAATTTCAATGGCTGCTGTATAGTACCACCTGATTGGCTGGTCGGATACTGCGCGGCGGCCCGGATAGTAAAGTTAAGCCTCTTTACACACTTGACCAAATACTTTTATGGCATTCTTTATTTATTATTTGACATGCGCCATTACGTAGTAATATTACCTGTAGACACTTTTATGCCTTGTAAGTGGTCCTATGAAAGAATTTAGTTACGCTTTGAAATGTCTTTACACTATTTTTCAAATAATATTGCTTGCTATTTACTGATATTCGCACCTATTGTGACACACACACATACACACTTAAAAAAATTATTGTACATCCTCTTGATTACTGAAGTTAACATACAATTCTACTTATTTGTGTAGTTTTTGTACCCCGTCAATTAAAGTAGTTTCCAGGCTGCATTCACAACACTAAGGGTTACACGTCCTCACCGAATACTACCTGCCCGCACCTGACTGGTCGAGAGCACAACTGTTATTTATAGTTCTTAATTCAAGTTGCGAACTTCGTTACTGTGCTGGCGTAGTTTAAACGAAAGTAATGAAATCAGTTTCGGAACTTTTTGTGCAGCTAGCGCACATTATTATCTAACTTAAAATATCTGCTTCAGTTACTCTGTAATTGACCCACAGTACCCTGACAGTCTCCTACCTGCGTGCATTTCATTTCGTCATAGATGCTAAATTCCATGTCTAGATCTGGAATGGAACTGCAATTCGGTTTTATCACCACCCAATTATATTACTCTGAGGAGGCGGTGATCTTTTGCTTCAGTTTTTATGAATTAAGATTTGCTCTTAGGTGGAAGACTATTCAAATTGTTCAAAAACTGTGCGTATGCTGCCAGGTGTAGAAATCTCGTCCGCCGAAATTTTGGCAGGAGACCACCCGCCATTCTCAAGGCAATTCTGCAGTGAGAAAGCAGTGTCAGACATCGGTTAAAACCCGATTTTCAAGGACAACTGGAAAGACAACACAGACCGAGCAAGCACGAAAACAACGCCCTCACACGATCAAATGTTGCCAACGTCTGGCAGAAAGGCCAGAGGTGGCACCCAAGGCAAATTAATATTCGATGTTAACAAATTTCTCTTTTTTAAAAACGCTTTTCTTCCCATTGCCATTCTGCATTTTATACCCTCTGTACTGCGACCATCATATGTTATTTTACTTCCCAAATTACAAAACTCTTCTACCACCTTTATTGTTTCGTTACCTAATCTAATTCCTTCAGTATCGCCTGATTTTGTAAGACCGCATTTTCACAGCTTGCTCATGGTACAAATTGAATAACATTGGACAAAGGCTACAAACCTGTCTTACTCCATCCCAACCAATGCGTCCATTTCATGCCCTTCAACTCTAATAACAGCTGTGTGGTTAATGTACAATCACCTTCCATTCGCTATATTTTACCCCTGCAGATACCAGAATTTAAAAGAGTGTTTCCCCGTCAACATTGTGAAAAGTTTTCTCCATATCTACAACAGCCAGAAATGCAAGTGAAATGGGTCGACGGAATGAGAAACGTGGTGGTGGAGGAAGGTTTGAAACTTCAAGAAGATACGGAAAACATTTTGGGAAACATTACGTAAGACTTTTTACCACTGAATCATGAAGGTAAAATAATCAAAAAGAGACCGGAAGGTTTTGAATGCTTATAAGAGAGGAGGAAGTTGGGAAGCTGCAAGTAAAAGAAGGATGATGCTCAGGACAGGAAAGATGATCAGACACAGATGTGTTAGTCCAGTTATGTGGCTAACTTAACGACAGATTTAGTGAAAGAAGTCTGACATTACAACCAGTTTTGCTCACACACGAATCGCCCTTAAGTATCAACATATCACAAAAAGACAGAAAATTAGATTTAACATTTTTGACAAAAATAATTACTTATGATGTAACATTGTATGTAAACAATAAAACGAGACAGGCGTTTGTCAACCCATTACTATTTTTGTATTCACTAAGTGCGCCCCCCCCCCCCCCCCCCATTTTTTTCTTTCAAATATATGAGGATGGTCCTTTTCTGACGAAAACAAGTTTTTTTGTAGATTGACAAAACAGCTGTGTGCAAATCATGATTTCCTAATCACTTTCCTGCCATTGACAAAATTATATTCTGATGAACTCAGAAAATGGTTTAACTGCTGCTCCCCGCCCTTCCGTCGACCGCCAGCCACTTGAGGCAACTTCTCGACAAGAATGGCGTGCCTCCGCCTCCCCCTTTGTTGAAGTGCATTCCCCCAGTTCCCCGCACACTGCAGGAACTCGGGCGCAACTTTGTTGTTTGCACACAAACAACTCTGAGCGAGAACAAGGCCAAAGCTGTAAAAGGGTCGGCAAGAGTTCGATGGATGGCACAGTTGGTCAACTCATTCCAGCGCTACAATTCATTTTAACAGTCGACATTGCAACCCCTCCTCCTCCCGTCAGGTTGCTGTTGCCTGGGGCCTAACTGCCCTTCTCAAAAAATTGGTGAAGAAGAGATGCATTTAATGTTTAATATTTAATTAAAAAATGCTCAGTCTCTGTTGCAGTATTTTATTCTCCAATAACGCGTTTCGCGCTGTTAGCGCATAGTCAGATTGGGCGGAGATGGAGCCACATAGCTATCTATAGCTGTGTAGGAGGCATCTTAACAATTTGTGTTATTGGGCGCCATAGCAGCAGAGGAGTCGCTGTCGCGGCAGGTCCACGTTTACAACCTGCCGCGACAGCGACTCCTCTGCTGCTATGATGCCAAATAACAACACATATTGTTAAGATACCTCATACACAGCTATAGATAGCTCTGTGGCTCCATCTCCGCCCAATCTGACTATGCGCTAACAGCGCGAAACGCGTTATTGGAGAATAAAATACTGCAACAGAGACTGAGCATTTTTTAATTATTCAACACTGTTGCTGCACCAGCCGCCACCACCACCATCATGGAATGGAATGAAATGTTTAATATTTAATTTGAATAAAGTTTTTCTCTTCTTAGTTTTGGGCCTACACTTTAATCTCAACAATGATTAGGTGACTTGAATGGATAATGCTAGTTTCACTGGTAAGATTGACATTTATTTTATTTAAATTAGCCCCACACGCACCACACATAAATTAACATATTAAACTTCAACACTGTGTGCCACTATTTCATAAAGATCATCCTAACGATATCAAAACGAAACCTCAGTCTTATAATGCAACGGCACCGGTCAACAACTGGACTGCAACTACTTCTACAACTACCACTGCCACTGCCGGCGCTACAAGTCAGCGATATTACAAATACCACGGCTCACTTCAAAGACATGGTAGCAAGGACATTAATCCCTTACAACATGTAACGGGGAAAGAAATTTGATGTGGACCTACGCTTCGGAAACATTCATAAACGAGAATGTTACATAAGGTGATCTTCACTTTTAAAATGGTATAAGTTATAACTGTTCGCGGTTGTTTCCGTCGTCGTAGTCAGTCCGAAAACTAGCTCTCGACCCTACTCTATCCTGTGCAAGCCTCTTCATCTCAACAACAACAAAAACGACAACGACGATGACGACAACCCATGTCTGGAGATTGCATTACTTACGTGATCTTTAGCATTTTTCTGTCGCACCATGTTCTAAACCTTCAATCCAGTTATTTTCTCAAATATTTGTGGTCCATGTTTCACTCCCGTACAATGCTGCATTGCAGACAAATGTCCCCAAGAGAGACATTTTAACAATATTCGATGTTAGATTAGCAAATTCCATTTCATCAGAAATGTTCTGCCCATTTCAGTCTGTGTTTTATGCCTTCTCTACCACGGCCATCTTAAAGTAAGTTACGCCCAAATAACAAAACCATCTACTACCTTTATTGTCTAGTTTCCTAATCAATTCCCTGGTTCAATTCGTCTATTGTTCTTCAGAAAAAAACCTAATATCGGCAGCATCTCAGATTACGGAAGTATGTTTGATGCACACAAAAGATGATAAGATGCTGAATACCACAATACTCGTAAAAGTCAGGAAGATGACATAGTTAATTTAGTATTGCAAGTGCTAGATAATCATTTTTGGACGTCGTTATAAAACATTTCATACACTGTGTCCGGCAAGAAAAGAAGAAAAAAGTATAGCCGCACTCATCGTCAGACTTTGTCGATATTTTTGATCATTTTAATCACTTTTCTAGAATGTTCTCACCCTCAACACATGTTGATAATTTCATGACCACAGAAAACAAAATTAATGTAATGAACTGGATGTTGGAGAAGTGAAATGGCGTCCTGCAGAACACTACTGGCCATTAAAATCGCTACACCAAGAAGAAATGCAGATGATAAACGAGTATTCATTGGACAAATATATTACACTAGAACTGATATGTGATTACATTTTCACGCAATTTGGGTGCTTAGATCCTGAGAAATCAGTACCCAGAACAACCACCTCTGGCCGTAATAACGAACTTGATACGCCTGGGCATTGAGTCAAAAAGAGCTTGGATGGCGTGTACAGGTACAGACGCCCATGCATCTTCAACACGATACCACAGTTCATCAAGAGAAGTGACTGGCGTATTGTGACAAGTCAGTTGCTCGGCCACCATTGACCAGACGTTTTCAATCGATGAGAGATCTGCAGAATGTGCTGGCCAGGGCAGCAGTCGAACATTTTCCGTACCCAGAGAGGTCCTTACACGACCTGCGATATGCGGTCGTGCATTATCCTGCTGAAATGTAGGGTTTCTCAGGGATCGAATGAAGGGTAGAGCCAGGGGTCGTACCACACCTGAAATGTAACGGCCACTGTTCAAAGTGCCGTCGATGCGAACAAGATGTGACCGAGACTTGTAACCAATGGCACCCCATACCATCACGCCGGGTGATATGCCAGTATGGCGATGACGAATATACGCTTCCAATGTGCGTTCACCGCGATGTCGCCAAACACGGATGCGATCGTCATGATTCTGTAAACAGAAGATGGATTCATCCGAAAAAATGACGTTTTGCCATTCGTGCACCCAGGTTCGTCGTTGCGTACACCATCGCAGGCGCTCCTGTCTGTCATGCAGCGTCAAGGGTAACCGCAGCCATGGTCTCCGAGCTAATAGTCCATGCTACTGCAAACGTCGTCGAACTGTACGTGCAGATGGTTGTTGTCTTGCAAACATCCCCATCTGTTGACTCAAGGATAGAGACGTGGCTGCACGATTCGTTACAGCCACGTGGATATAATGCCTGTCATCTCGACTGCTAGTGATACGAGGCCGTTGGGATCCAGTACGGCGTTCCGTATTGTCCTCCTGAACCCACCGAGTCCATATTCTGCTAACAGTCATTGGATCGCGACCAACGCGAGCAGCAATGTCGCGATACGATATACCGCAATCGCGATAGGCTATAATCCGACCTTTATCGCAGTCGGAAAAGTGATGGTACGTATTTCTCCTCCTTACACGAGGCATCACAACTACCTTTCACCAGGCAATATCGGTCAACTGCTGTTTGTGTATGAGAAGTCGGTTGAAAACTTTCCTCATGTCAGCACATTGTAAAAGCCGCCACCGGCGCCTACATTGTGTGAATGCTCTGAAAAGCTAATCATTTGCATATCACAGCATCTTCTTCCTGTCGGATAAATTTCGCGTCTGTAGTATGTCATCTTTGTGATGTAGCAATTTTAATGGCTACTAGTGTACTTGTGGTACCTGAAAAGGAGCAGCAGCCTTTCCAATTTAGATACCGGTGGAACAGCCCGGATGTTTTGACTGATCTCGTAACGTCAGCTATAGTGGCTTTGCCATACCGTTCATACGAGTGGCTGAAAGCAAGAGGGAACTACCTCTCTATTGTATGAATATATGATAATGGCATTCTCTCTGTTAAAACATTCCTGAGGTAAAATAGTTTACCATTCGAATCTCCGTGTGGGGACTACTCAGGAGGATGTCATCATCAGGAAAGACAACACTGGCATTCTACGGATCGGAGCGTCGAATGTTAGATCCCTCAATCCGGTAGGGAGGTTAGAAAATTTAAAAAGGGGAATGGTTAGGTTGGAGCAAGATATAGTATGGAATAGTGAAGTTCTGTGGAAATGGGAACAGGACTTCTTGTCAGGCGAGTAGAGGATTATAAATAAAAAATCAGTTGGGGATATTTGCGTGCTTATGAAATATCTTCCCAATTGTGCGATTCGATTCACGATTTCCTATCAGAAATAACACAGTTCGTTGTAATTGACGGTAAGTCATCGAGTAAAACAGAAGTGATATCTGGCGTTCCACAGGGAAGCGTTATAGGTCCCCTACTCTTCCTCGTGTTTATAAACGATTTAGGAGACAATCTGAATAGCTCCCTTAGACTGTTAGCGGATGATGCTGTCGTTTATCGGTTAGTGAAGTCAACAGAGGATCAAAAGCAACTGCAAAGCGATTTAGACAAAATTTCTACTTGGAGACAATCTGAATAGCTCCCTTAGACTGTTAGCGGATGATGCTGTCGTTTATCGGTTAGTGAAGTCAACAGAGGATCAAAAGCAACTGCAAAGCGATTTAGACAAAATTTCTACTTGGTGCGAAAATTGGCAATTGACACTAAATAAAGAAAAGTGTGAAGTAATACACATGGCCACTACAAGAAATCCGCTGAACTTCAATTACACGATAAATCAGTCAAACCTTAAGGTCGTAAATTCTACCAAATACCTAGGAGTTACAATTACGAACAACGTAGACTGGAGAGAACACATAGAAAATATTGTGGGGAAGGCGAACCAAAGGTAACGTTTCATTGGCAGAACGCTTCGAAGATGCACCAGCTCCACCAAAGAGACTGCCTACATCACACTTGTGCGTCCTCTCCTGGAGTACTGACGCCTAGTGTGGGACCCTCACCAGGTGGGACTGACGGAAGAGATTGAGAAGGTTCAGAGAAGGGCAGCTCGTTTTGTTTTATCACGTTACAGGGCGGGAAGCGTCACGGAAATGTTGAACGATTTGAGGTGGAAATCAGTAAAAGAACGACGTTGTTCGTTGCGGCGAGATCTATTTGCGAAATATCAATCACCGACTTTTATTTCTGAATGTGAAAATATTTTGCTAGCACCTACCTACATAGGGAGACATGACCATCCCAACAACATAAGAGAAATCAGATCGAAAACGGAACGATTTAAGTGTTTTTTCTTACTGCGCGCTATTAGAGAATGGAACGGTAGAGGAAGGTTATGAAAGTGGTTAATGAACCCTCTGCCAGGCACTTAAATGTGATTTGCAGAGTATCTATGTAGATGTACATGTAGATACAGGAGTATGTCTAATAATGAATAAATAAAAATAAAAATGAGGGTAAATTTCAACGAGCAGCTCAGCTCAAATGTTCAAGTGTTTGTGAAGGTTAAGGGATTTAACCGCGGGGTCATCAGTCCCTAAACTTACAAACTAACTTATACTAAAAACAGCACAAATACCCATGCCCGATGGTAGATTCGAACCCACGACGGGGAACGGCTTCGCGTATCGTAGCATATAGCAGCGCAGCGTTCGCATTGCCGTAGTCAGATAAAAAGCCAACACCGACCACTGTAGTACAAGTTTATAACCCACTAACTCTGCCGATGATGAGGAGATCAAAGAGATGTATGAGGAGGTAAACAAAATTCATAGGACATTTAAGAGAGAGGAAAACTTAATTGTGATTGGGGACTGCAATTCGGTAGTACGGAAAGGAAGGGAAGTAAAAATAGTAGGTGAATATGGACTAGGAAAAAGGAATGAAAGAGGAAGCCGCCTGGTGGAATTATGTACACAACATAATTTAATGATAACAAAAACTTGGTTCACGAATCAAGAAATTAAAAATAACAATATTAACGAAGAGATACGAACACCCAACGGAGTTTAACAAAGTATCTGCGAGGTCTTGGCGGCGCGGCACTCAGGTCAGTCGGCGGCAGGAAACACCTCAGTCCGCCACGAGGGGACCATGCTTCATAATTTTGCTTACGTATCAGTTTTAGCTAGGGTTTAAATGTTATTTCTGTATTACAGCGTCGTTAGCAATACATGTAATGTTATTGGGATAGCGGACTTTATTTTGAGGAGAATACATATTAGTAGTAGGAAAAGGAAAGGAAGGGAAGATAGTAGGTGAATGTGGACTGGGCAAAAGAAATGAAAGGGGAAGCCGCCTGATAGAATTTTTCACGGAATATTATTTAATCATTACAAACGCCTGGTTTAAGAATCACGAAAGAAGCTTGTATAGGTGGAAGAGACTACGAGACACCAGAAGGTACGAAATAGATTTTATAATGGTATGATAAAGATTTCTAAACCAGTTTTTAAACTGTAAGACATATCCAGGTGCAGATATAGACTTTGATCATATTTTATTGGTTACGAAATGTAAGCTGAAACTGAAGAAACTACAGAAAGGTAGGCAAATAAGGAGATTGGGGCCTGGAAAAATTGAAGGAACCTAAAGTTCTTGAGAATTTCAGAGGTAGATTTAGGCAACAACTACCAGAAATGGGAATCGGGGGGAATAAAACAGTAGAAGAGGAATGGGTAACTTTAAGGCATGCAATAGTCAATGTAGCAGAGGACCAGATACGTAGAAAGGCAAGAGCTACAAAAAATACTTGTATATCACAGGAAATACTAAATTTATTTGATGAAAGGAGAAAATATAAAAGTTTAGTAAATGAAGCAGGTAAAATGGAGTACAGACGACTAAGAAATGAGATTGAGAGGAAGTGCAAAATGGCTAAGCAGGATTGACTGGAAGCCAAATGCAAATCTGTAGAAGAATGTGGGACTAGGGGACAAATATATGCTGCCTACAAAAAAATAAAAGACACATTTGGAGACAAGAAAAATAGCAGTGCGAATGCCGAGAACTCAGTTGGGAAACCAGTTCACAGTAAAGAAGGAAAAGCTGAAAGGTGGAAAGAGTATATAGAGAGGCTCTACGAAGGAAATGAACTTAGAGGCAATATTGTAGGAAGGGAAGAGAAGGTAGATGAAGGTGTAGTAGGAGATACTATACCGAGAGATGAATTTGGCAGTGCACTGAAAGACTTAAGTCGGAACAAGGCCCCTGAAGAAGATGACATTTCCTCAGAGGTACTGAAGTCTCTGGGAGAACCAGCCATGACAAAACTATTTCACCTGGTGAGTAAGATGTATGATAGAGGCAAAATATCCTCCGATTTTAAAAAATGTAATAATTGCCATTCCAAAGAAATCATGTGCACACCGTACTGAAAATTACACAAACATCAGTATAATAAGTCATGGGTGAAAAATTTTAACACGAATTATTTACATAAGGATGGAGAAGCTGACAGATGTTGACCTCGAGGAAGATCAGTTCGGATTTAGGATAAATGTAGGAAGATGGTAGGCAATACTTACTTAACGACTTATCTTAGAAGATAGATTAAGGAAAAGCAAACCTACATTTCTAGCTTTCGTAGATTTGTAGAAAGCTTTTGACAATGTTGACTGATTCTGATATCAATAAGAGTAAACTATTTGGAAGGGAAGTTTATTTACAACTTGGACAAAAACTAGACAGCGGTTATCAGAGTTGAAGGACTTGAAAGGGACGCTATGGTAGGGAAGGAAGTAAGACAGGCTTGTAGCCTTGCTCCAATGTTATTCATCTTGTACATTGAGCAAGCTGTGAAGGAAAGCAAGGAGAAATTTGAAGAAAGAATTACACTTCCGGGTGAAGAACTAAAAACATTGTTTTTAGCCGATGACGTAATTTTATCAGAGACATCAAAGTACTTAGAAGAGCAATTGAACGGAATGGGCTGTGTCTTTAAAGGAGTGTATAATATGAACATTAACAAAAGTCAAACAGGGATAATGGAATGCAATCTAAGAAAATCTGGTGATGCTGAAGGAAGTAGGTTAGGTAACGATACAATGAAGGTGGTAGATCAGTTTTGTTACTTCGGCATTAAATTAACGCATGATGGTCGGAGTAAAGAGGATATAAAATGTAGAATGGCAAGGGAAGAAAAGAGTTTTTTAAAAAGAGAAATTTGTTAACATCGATTATTAATATAAGAGTAATGAATTATTTTCTGAAAGCATTTGTGTGGATTATTGCCTTGTACAGGAGTGAAACATGGACGATAAATAGTTCAGAGAGAAAGAGGATAGGGGCTTTTGAAATGTGGTGTTATAGGAGATTGCTGATGATTGGGTGAAAATATCGCGTAACTAATGAGGAGCTACTGAACAGAATTGGGGGGAAAAAGAATTTCGGGCATACGTTGACCAAAATAAGGGTACTGTAGGTAGGACACATTCTTAGGTATCAAGGAATTGTAAATTTAGCATTGGAAGGAAGTGTGTGGGGAAGAATCGCAGAGATAGACAAAGAGATGAATACAGTAACTATATTCAAATCTATGTGTGTTGCCGTTTTTATGAGGCGATAAATAGTCTTACTCAGGATAGAGTAGAGTAGAGAGCTGCATCAAACCAGTCTCTGTAATGAAGACCACAACAACAACAACAATTCCAGGATTTTAATACTGTCAACCTCTTCTATTCCTCTTCTTTATACTCTATGCATATGCTGGATGGCAACCTCTTACATGTTCTGAAATGCATGTGGTGAGTCGTTTTAAAGTTTAATGTCAATGAGTTGGCATTAAACCATTTATTAATGTTTATTAAAATATCACTAGCAGACTTTTCTAGAAGTGTGGCTGACAGGCTGTTTATTGCAATACTTGTATCCTCTCCTTCCGGCATTGATTCATAGTCTCTTACACTGACTGTTTCTGTTAGTGAGGTATGACTTGAACTATTTTGCAGCATTGCCCATGACACCACACAATTATAACTTACTTAAAATAATGTTGTGGTTCAGACAATGAAATGCATTTGACAAATCAAAAAAAAATACCTGCTGCTTGTAATTTATTGTCTAATAAATAAAGTACATTGTCACTGTAGGTGTAAATAGCCTTCCCGACATCGATACCTTTCAGAATTCTAAACTATGCTCTCGACAATATGTTATTTGTGGGCAGGTGGTTGAGAAGCTGCTTGTACATCACCTTTCCTATAATTTTCGAGAATGCTAGGAAAAGTGATACCGGTCTGTAGATTGAGAATATGTCTTTATCCCCTTTTTTGTATAGCGGTTTAATATCGGCATATTTTAGTCAATCAGAAAATGTCCCAGTTATAAGAGACTGGTTACACATACAACTTAAAATTGTGCTAAACTCACAAGAACATGCCTTAATTAACTTTGATGACATTGCATCGTAATCACAGGAATGCTTTATTTTGTTATGGAAGTTATTTCTTGTGGTGAAATGAGTGAGATATTCACGTACTTGAAGTTATTTATAAATGCTAGTTTTAGCTATTCAAGTACATTATTTACTGGCCCTAACAATCCCATACTATCAGTAACAGATATAAAGTACATGTTAAATAGATTTGCCACAATGCGCTTATAGTTACGACTGCATTAGCTAGGCGTACTATTAATGCTATCTGCTTCTGTTCCTTTTTTTCTACCAGTATCCTCTTTCACTATATCCCATATTGTTTTTATTTTATTACCTGACAGTAGTATCTTCTTCTCGTAATGAATTTGTTTAGATGCCCGTTTTACTTTTCTTAATATTTTACAGTATTCCTTATATTTGGCTAAATATCAGCATTGGAGCTATTCTTGGCTGACAGATACATTTTCCTTTTTGTCTGACTGAAAATCTTTATTCCTTGTGTAATCCATGGCTTTATTATAGACTTCTGTTGAATTTGAGTTACTTTTAGAGGAAAACAGTTTTCAGGTGTGATACTGACGCTATTAATTTTCTTTCGTGTCATGAGCACCATAAATTTCTTTCCAGTTCATATCTTTGAGCAGTTTTCTAAATACTCAGTTTTTGGTGAACTGACTACTCTCCAGTATTTATATTTCGAAGTCTTCATAATCAGCTTAGAATCTACACCTAAAACATGTGATGATCAGACAGGCCAATTTATTATTGGCTTTATGATATGATTTTGTTCTATAAAAATGTTATCAACGGATGTCCTAGACGATTTAGTTAGCCTAGTTATATTGGGATGGGGAAAAACGTATCAGCTGATGCACCACGTTTCAATCCATATCTTATTTGCTACTAAGACACTGCTGTATTCTAGCCAGCTTAAGGAAATTCCGTAAACCTGACTGTTGTTGACAACTTTGGGTTAAATTTCACTTACCATCCTGGTGGCTTCGTGTGATAATGTTGGCAATCATGTGACGTTGCCATTAGCCAGTCACATGAAATCGCAAATGTTTTGTCATTAAATCTTTGTTTTCCGAGGGAACTACTTTTTCTGATCGGACATGCCTACAAGTTGTGAACCACAGAGCAGGAACAGCGTTATTTGTTTATTTCGTGGTAAGTACGAAACACTACTCAAGTAATTCCATGTGCATTTATGAAAATTTTAATATATTGTCAAAGATTTTCTACCTTGTTGCTGAAGTTGACAACATAATCACGTCCAGTTGGTAGGAAAAATTTTACCCAACTTTTAACAGTGAATCACACAAAGCTACAAGCGAAAGCAGAGTATTCCATGTAGTTGTAGATGTAGCTACAAGGAAAGGAAGAGAGTGAAACAGTGCAGGCAATATCGAGCTATTATTTTCGACATATCTACCTTTTAACTTCAAAAGAGTGGAGTTTCCAGTGATACGTGCATTCTTTATTACGATTAATAAGTCACAGGGTAATTATTAAATACTTCAGAGTGGATTGCGTATCTCCATGTTTATCACACGGGCAACTTTATGTTGCTTGGTCAGGGTTGGGCTCACCAAAGAATTTATTCATACAAGCTCCTGGACAAGTAAAAATATTGTTTATAGTGAAGTTTTGAATGAAATTAATGTTACATATAATTTGTATTTCGATTACTACCTTTCTTTGTTTGGATACTTCACTTATAATTTTGTAAATTACGTAGACAGCCTTATTTTTTATAAATTGTCCCATAAATATAATAGGTTTTTAGAAAAAAAGGATGAACTGCTACAGAAGGGTAAGAGAAGTACTAATGCAAGGCTTAAATATATACTCGGGAAACGCCGGGTTTTCAGCTTGTAATATAAGTTTTTGAATTGACCATGAAATAAATAATTAGTGCCATTCTTTCTCTATGGTTGACAGGCTCTTGAACGTACCATTGTCTCCCTAACAAATCTAAACATTTCACGGCCAATATTAGCACAATAAACTGCCGCTGCCGTAAATAAAATATTGCCTGAAATCATAGCTTTATGAAAATAAGAGCGGAAAAATTGTTCTATCTTCAAAGAGAGTTCGGGGAAAATTAGTTTCTTAAACCGTTTAAGAATAGTTACGTAAGGTTATCTACAGGAAACACTTCTTCTACACAATTTATTGATCTTGTTAATGTTAAGTAACGTATAATGCGTACAAATAATTTAACGAGTGTTACTGTAAATCTAAGTTGGTAAGAGTATTTGAATAGCAGAATCTTGATATATCCGTAGGAACGTCATTGCTCTAACTGTCACTGACGTAAATTGAAGCTGTGGTAGTACGTATCTACGTAACAACATATTCGGAAGTCGTGGTATTTTCGTAGAAAACTTTTGAATGTTTCTGGTGATCTACATTGTAATGTAATTTCGGATAAGCGTTACCGAGTAGGACATCTTCAGAAAAGTACATCAAGAATCATCACGTCTTGGGTTTGAAAGTTTTTTTAATTAACAGAAAATGAGTGCAATTCATTCGTCAATAATATTGATTTCTTAACATTTAAAGTACTTTGCAATCAAAGCTACATAAAGGAAAACTTTCATATTCACATAGTGATTAGTTCTCGATGTACTTCTCTGAAAATCTTTCGTTGCGATTCTAGAGAAGTACATTGAGAATTTGCAACTACATAGATGTGACAATTTTCATTTTTCTCTACGTAGCTTCCACTGCAAAGTCTTTTAAATGGTAAGAAATTAAAAAAACTCCGTCATTCACGACAACAGAAACAAATTAAATACGTTCCGAAAACAATAAAATACGTTCATATAACTACGAACAAAACACACTTCATGAACCGCGCGTTAATAGTAGCATAATCGATTACATTTGCATGTTCGATATATATCGTTTGAGGCCGAGCTACTTCGATTGCAAGCATTCTTGGAAATTACCTCTCTCTTACTATACTTACAAAGTTTTATGTTCCCCTCTATGCGTATTCGTCCTTGCTCTCTCCCTCCCATCTGATAAAACCTATACAACATTTTAACACACAAAATTGCCAACCCTAAAATAAAATATCTTTTGACTCTGGGTGATCTCATCCACTTATACAACATCGTCAGGTTCAGAAAGTAATAATTATTCTCAAATCCCGCAATAACATAACATTAATCGAACAGCATTTTTTGAATAAGTTTCCTGCCCTGTTGTGACCGTCAGTGAGGCATCTTACATCTGCACGTTACCTACCAACAGTGGTTGTCACGGCCAAGGCTGGTCGATGATCAGCGACTCAGCATGTAGAAGCCGCACTGTCGAGAGCACACGTCGATATTGCTTGGGTAAACAACAAACTGGCGATGCGGCCAGAGATCTTCAACCGACAGTTGCAGCCAATGATCTCCATGCTACTTGGATATATGACCACTCTGGTCTCTGAACATATTACCTCCAAGGAGGTTAGAATACACAGTCTAACGCACAGTCTAACATATACAGTCACGACACTCCCGCAGATTTTGTTATACACTGCGACTGCAGCGCTCCAAGCGGGCGGCAAGCTACATTTCTGAGTACGATTTTGTATGAGTGCGAATAGTATCGTTTATATTGATTTTAACATAATTTTTTACATTAGGGAACGTTTTTAGTGTCATAAAATAGGCAAAAACTTAAAAATAACTCCACCTTTGTCTTTCTTGAGTTTCCTGAGATACCTGACAAGGTACGAAACGATACATTGCAACACAGTTTATTTACAATAATCTCATAATCTACAGGCTTTTACTAAACAATTTCACTTGCCATTAAAAATAAAAAAAATGCGTAATAAACACCGGAAGACCTACCCTTTGGCGTCACTTTTCCACTCAACAGCGTTAACGTTTCTTCACCACAATTCCAGTAAAATCGGTGAGGGTGGAACGTAGGAAACGAATTCAGAAAGCGATAACTACAGTATTAAATATAACGAATCAGCCACCACAACTGCAGCAGAAGGAAAAACGTCATAGACGTGGAAATAAAACAGAAAAAGCAATCAAACTGTTGTCAACAAAGAACAAACCAATTCCAGAATCGTTGCTACAGCTGAACTACAAACGGCAAGAATCTTCAAGACATTGAATTCTTAAGCTAAAGTAATCACTCAAAAGAAAATGCGCGTATAAGAAAGACGAGTGATGCCTAAAAATATGCGAATCATTAGACTCCATATCAAATTGATAGTGTCAAAAAACTTTTTATCATAGTAAGAACAGACCATAATAGAAATTTGTGTTTCTCCTAGACTACTTACTTTCAGCGGAATAAGCTGCAAATATACACATATTCGTAAGTATTAGTTCATGACGAGATTCTTCGTTAAACCACTAAATCAGTTAAATTCGGCTGTTTTTAATAATTTCCGTATTACGTATGTCTATTGATATTTTACTAATGCCTGTAACTCAAAAATTGTACTAACTATTTCGTTAATAACGTACTCAAGTAATTATAAACAAACATCACGCTTTTGGCGGCTTGCCCATCGTTAGGAGCGCTAGTGTCAGCTGGTAACAACTTTCACAGCAGAGAGTGTCGCGACTGTATATGTTAGACTGTGGTCTAACGTACACAGTCGCGACCGTAGATACTAGTAGGCCGAGCACACAACAGAGCAAATATACACATCTGTGGTAGTTACATAGAACCACGTGACTGTTGGCAAACATTACCTGGATATAAACAACGGATTTGCGATTTTCAATGAACGCCACTGTTTTAAGCTAGTAAATCTTACACGTGAAATTTAATGTTTCTCTCCTCCCCACAAAGTTTTGTATAATCTTAACCAAGGCTGAAAGCAAATACTGTTTTTCCAACAGTCACGTGGTACGGGTGTAGAGATTCTGGTGCCATGAAAGTGTTGTATGTCTAGTTTAACAATGGTCGAAGGTCGAGACACTCACTGCTGTGAAAATTGTTAGCGACTAACGGTTGCAACATAGTGGTGAATGATCTTATCGGAGAATTAAACTCTAGGCAGTACTTTTGCCAAGAATACGAAGATGATATGCCATAGTAATACTTGGAAAATTTGCTGACACAGTCAAGAATATGGCACAAGATGCGTTGGACATTGTGCAAGACTGGCGCAGAAAACAGGATCTGGGTGTTAGTCCTAAGAAGACTGTTGTTGTACCATTCACAAAGAAGCATATCCAACATTCAAGTTGGAATCTAAAGCTTTTCAATGAAGCGCTACCTGTGAAGGGGACAGTGAAACATCTAGGGGTTACCTTAGATGAGAAACTGACCTGGACCCCTCACATTAGGAATATTTGCTCCAAGGCAAAAGGTACTCTGGTAAGTACCAGGAGAGCTTGTGGCAAAAATTGGGGCCTGAGCCCCAAGGGTATGCACTGGATATATACCACGGTGATTAGACCCAGGATCACCTATGGGGTGGTCGTGTGGTGGAAGAAGGTAGAACAGCAGGTTGCTGCTAAGGAGCTTGGTAAGGTGCAGAGATTAGCCTGCTTAACCATAAAAGCGGAATTAGCAGCACACCAACTGCTGGGATGGAAACCATGTTGGATATGCCCCAATTACACCTTTGGGTGCATACAGACTCAAAACTGGCAAAAACTGGAACTCTTTGGGATATCCAGAATCACACACTAAAATAGTGAGTGAGGTAAATATAGGAAAGGTTGGGGAAATGCCAGCCGACTATATTATAACCCCATACTGCTTCAATAATCCTTTCAATATAACAATTGGAAGTAGGGAGCAGTGGGAGAAAATAGTTCGACACCGTACGGGGGATATTGTTTGGTTCACTGACGGGTCGAAATCAGAGCAAGGCGTTAGTGCCGGGGTATACGGGGTGCAGCCAAGACTGGAGGGTGTCATCTCTCTAGGGAAACTGGCCTCAGTATTCCAGGCCGAAATCACTGCTATCAGGGCGTGTGTGGAGGAGAATTTGCGTAGGTGCTACAAAGACCGTAGCATCTATATCTGTTCAGACAGCCCTGAGATCACTGGCAGCTCATGCAACAAGATCTAAAATTGTTGCAGAATGTCACAGGGTTCTGGTGGATCTAGGGGAAAGCAATAGAGTAAACCTATTGTGGATCCCTGGCCACTCGGGGATCAGTGGCAACGAACATGCCAACAGATTGACCAGGATGGGGGCAGAGACTCCATATATTTGACCAGAACCTGTCCTGACAATCACCAAGGCAATGATCAAATTGGATCTATGTAACTGGCTCAGAAGACAGCACGTAGAATATTGGACCAAAGTCTATCAACAAAAACATGCAAGGTAATGATGCCAAAGCCATGTTTTAAAAGAAGCTCTGCAGTCTTGAGTCTGAACAGGATAGAGGTTAGACTCACGGTTGGATTGCTGACAGGCCATGGGAATTTCAAAAAACACCTACATACAATGGGAGTAACAGAAGAGGACCATAAATGTAGGATTTGTGATGACGGTGATGAAACTGCATCACATCTAATCTTCGAATGCATTGCATTGGAGAGTAAAAGGCACAGAACATTTGGAACAACCAGACCCGAAGAAATTGTGTCTAATAAAGAACTGGTAAAGTGACTCCTTGCACAGTTCAAAGGCATTGGTTGGCTTTACTAGATATACAGGGAGCGATACCGCACAATAAACTTAGTTTCGGTGCGGGTACTGGGGTTTGGACCAAGACTGTTTTGGCTTCCCTGAGAAAATCAATCAATCAATCAATCAACGGTTACAACAACACTAGCACTCCTAGTGAAGGGTAAGTCGCCACAAGAGTAACGTTTATTTAGAACGTAATTAACGAAATATTTACCGGCCGCGGTGGCCAAGCGTTCTGCGGCACGCCAGTCACAGTGTGCACGGCCACTACGGTCGGGGGTTCGAATCCCCCCTTGGGCTTGGATATTCGTGGCGTCCTTAATATTAGCTAGTTCATAAGTAGTTTGTAAGTTTAGGGACTGATAACCCCGTAGTTAAGTCCCATAAGCTCTACGAACATTTTAACATTTGAACGAAATAGTTTGCTATAAATTTTGCGTCCCAAGCTTTAATAATTTATCAAGAGACATAAAAACATAAATAATCGTGACAACTGTAAAAACAGTCTAACATCACTGATTCAATTATATGAACAACTTAATCAATATGTGTAGGTCTACACCTGCAGCTTACTTCGTTGAAAGTAAGAGAATTTAAGTATGTGAGAATCATACATTTCTCTGTTGTCTGTTCTTATTATGATAAGCACTTTCCTTGACGCATAAATATTCGGTATTCTAATGATTCGCACATTTATATACTTCATTCGTGTTTCTTTAATTGAAATGTTTGTTAAGTTTATGGGACTGAACTACGGGGTCATCAGTCCCTAAACTTACAAACTACTTATGAACTAGCTATGACTAAGAACGGCACAAATATCCATGCCCGAGGGGGGATTCGAACCCCCGACCGTAGTGGCCGTGCAGACAGTGACTGGAGCGCCTCAGTCCCCTCGGCCACCGCGGCCGGCCGTGTTTCTCATACATGCATATACTTTGGACCGTAATTACTTTCGCTTAAAAAGCGGATGTCTTCGAGATTCTTGCCCCTTGAGGTTCATTCGTAGCAGCGGTTATGGGATATAACCGTTTTCTTCCTTCGCGATATCCACAAACGTCCATCTTCATCTTTAATAATGGGATCCGCAGCAGTTGTTAAATTCAAAAAAATTATTTGTTAGATGATGGCTCTAGCAGTTTCGAGATTTATGCCACATCATAAGCTGCATCTGCAAATTACAATCAAATAAAACAGTGACGTCTGTCACGTAATAAAACCGCTAACCTACATCTTAACTAAAAATTGTTCGGAACAGAGGGTATATACGCACTTACTAGGTCCATAAACCCGTTACATATAGCAACAAACTAAAACAGTGGGTCCCTGGTAGGCCTTCATGCAAACAGCTGGGAGAAACTGTCGGAAACTTGGACACCACATACTACACACATGGCAGGGACTGCATGTGAAGCAGTCCCGTAATTAAAAAGCGGAACATCGAAAAAAATAGACAATCAGAATTATAAAGAACAGAAAAGTGAGAATTTATTCCACGCACCTAACCATACCGAAGCACAAATGAAAGTTCCACGTAGAGGTGTATGAATTTGGTGTATTAAATAAAGTAGGTATTGCATTCCATAACGTCCCTACGTTCCATATCGCTGATTCGACTGGAATTGTAGTGAAGAAACCTTAATGTTCCGGAGTAGAAAAGCGACGTCTTTCTGCAAAAACTAATATCTTCTGGTGTTTACTATCCATTTTAAGTTGTTAATAGAAAATGAAATTCTGCAGTAAAAAATCTATATTTTGTAAGAGATTCTTAAATAAACTGTCCTTTAATATACCGTTTCATACGTAGTCAGTGTTGTTCGTAAACCTAATGAAGACAGATGCGATGTTTTAGTTATTACCGATTTTTATGGCACTACGTACTTTTCATATTGCAAAAAATAGCTATATTGAAATCAATATAAACGATACTATTTACATTCATACGATATCTTATTGAGAAATGCAGCTTGCAGGTCGCTTGTAACGTTGCTGTCGCAGTCTATAACAGAAATTAACGTGTTGAGACCGTAAATGTAAAACTTTGATATTGCGTTGACAACCATGTTTAAATTTGGCAAACGAATTTTCACAGTTTCTATGTGACCAGAAATGCTTGCATAGGTCTTGTTTGAACTTAATGTCAATATGCAATGTAACAGACTGGTATGGCAGTGGAATCGCAACGTATTTTCATTTCTTGTCCTAGTAACATTTCGTACCAGCCATGATAACATTTGGCAAGAAACGAAATATGAACGTCTATGGTTGGCACTCTCAGACATTTGAATTTCAACATCCACGTAATATAAAGATCAATGATTGCAGCATATGTCTGTCTGCACAGCCATCTATTTTACACATGATTTTGTGTTGTCCGCGATGTTTTAATTTAACAATGGAATTTCCATCGGTTTGTATGTGACAAGAATTGCTTGTTTGCGTCATGTTTTGATCTTTATGTCAATATACAATATAGTAAGCTACGTAATATGGTGGAATTACTGAATAATGGGATACAACCCGGCGGCTTTTACCAATGACATCGTAGATAGTCCACAAAAGTAACAACGCAGACATTTGCAAACTCTAGAAACAAATAACTATAGCACATTACTACCAGGTCGTTGAACTTCAGCTGTCTGAGCGTACCAGGCATAGATGTTCTTATTTCGATCTTGCAAAATTCCAATACGGCTGCTACGGAATGTTTCTAGAATACGCAAAGAAAATATGTCTGTACCCGGCTTCCATACCAGCTTATAAATCCCATAAAGTTCAAAACAAAAATGTAAGTAAGGAATTGTTTGTCACGTACAAATTGATGGAAATTTGTTTGCCAAATTACGATATGATGGGCAGTGCAAAACTATGTAGAAAATACATAATTGTGCCGGCACGCTTAGTTATATGATCAGACACCGAAGTAATACTTCCAGTTTGCGTAGGATCTCTCATAGACATATATCAATAGACTGACAATGCTGTATACAGTATCATTGGTGTCACTGAATTTTCGACTCAATATTTCCATCCTATAAACGTGTGAGCAGTACTGCATGTAATTAAAGAAAACAGTCGTAAAACTGCGAATGAACTATAGTACCTACGCTATTTTGACATAATGGTCAATTCGTGTGTTGTATACGGCTGCAATTGACGGTACATCAAACGGAAGATATATACGGTACAATAATGAGTTACAGTATTGATATTCTGTTTTTATTAATCCGTTACCAATTTCAATCAACTTTGGTTTTTCTTTCATATGTCTGCTTTGATGTGGACGGTAATGAATTATGTTAATTTGCTGTTTTTATTAATCTGTTACCAGTATTGATTAACTTCGGCCTTTCTTTCATTAGTAACCGTTTAAATGTGCTTTTTTTCGTGGATAATAGGTATCTTTATTCGTCTGAGTGTTTTTCAGATAACTACAGTCTGCTTTAACTGGCACAAATCTACAATGTATTTGTTAAATTCAACTACTGCGGAAGTATTGTCTCAAATGCAAAGCATGTTTAAACCAACTAATAAAGCTTACATTATTTCGTGTCAGATCATAGTACCACACCAACTTTTTGACTTGAGGTAAAGCAAGAAGTCACAGAGGCACGTTTGCCTCTCCAGTAATCAATAATCTCTATTCAAGCTGGCAGTAAAACTCTGGTCTCTGAGAAGAGAACGGTGATACGAGAACTGCAGAGTGCCTGCACATTATTAATTTTGCACAAGATTTCGCGTTGTCCGCCATGTTTAAACATGGCAAACGAACGTATGTACATTAGTTTGTACGTGACAAGAATTGCTTAATTATCCCTTGTTTTGAACTTTATGTCAGTATACGATGTAATAGGCTGGTATGGCATTGGAATGGAATCTAAACGTATTTTAATTTCTATTACATTACGTAGCAGCTATATTTGAATTTGGAAGGAAACTAACTATGAACATCTATGGCTGACAAGCTCAGACAACTCGACATTCAGGTAGTATTGAGATGAATGCTAGTAATATATGTCTGTGTGATCACTTCACTAGAACCCCACATTTTAAACTAACCACAGATAATAGTGTACTAGTAATGTAATCGTGGCGATATATCAAACTAATAAATATACGACAAAATAGGCATTCCACGTACACATTAGGTGAATAATTACGACCACATGATTCGGTAAAATTTTACTTATGACCTACAGTAAAAATGTTGACAACGAGCGTTGAATACTCTTAGAAGACTGAATCACATAGAATGAAGGGCGTAATCTTTTGTGCTGACCATGATATAAATAATTAATGCTGTTCCTGCTCTAAGCTTCACACGTTCGTGTATGTGCCTTTGTCCAATCAGTAAATTAATTATCTTCGTAAAGGAAACATTTTGTTGCCAACGTTAATTAAACTGAATGAGATAATCAGATAATAACGTATACAAGAATACCCTGATGTCTATACTGTTTTATTTTTCATTTTCGAGCCATAGTAATTAATATCAAAATATGTATTATCTATGATATGATATTAAAACAAGTATCATGACTAAGATATGACATCATTGTCCAAAGCCAACGGACAGTATCCCATGCTTTGGTTGACGTTGTATGGTAGAAGAATAGAAAAGTATTTCCATTTGTTGCTCTCCATCAAGATTTCGCTGCACTCATAATTTGGCAAGAAATAAATATTAATACTTATGGCTGCACGCTCTGGCAGATGATATTCGACATTAAGATAGTATAGAACTGAATGAGCATAACAGATAGAAACATAGACCGAAGATGCACATTACGTCATTCAACATCTGAATGTAGGTGACTCGGGGCAGAAAGACATTTTCGTCTTTATCAAGACTGTGAAATAGAATGTATAGCTGAAATTAAACTTATATTTTTAGCCATAAAATGTTTCATCGTATTCTTACTACACATATGGTAGTCGTCCTATCATTAACGTTATTATTTTTATTTATTTATTTTTTTTTTTTTTTTATTTTTTTTATTTTTTTTTTTTTTTTTTTACATCTGCGTAGGTGAAACATATTAGCAATTCTTTTTACGTATGAACTGTTTATATTCAACTTCAGTTGTGTGTAACACTACCAGCTGTAAAATACTGCTGTAGTAGTAGAAAAAAGGCAGGAGTTTTGCTGTCTACACAACACTGGAGCACTACCTGCCTCAGTCCTATTTTCGGCTTCTCCACCAACACAGAATACGCTAAACCCTTTTATCCAGTCTCTCGTAAAGAAGGTTTCTCACACAACTGCCACTGACCAGATATGCCTCCCACTGCCTCGTTTTGCTTCCATTAGCACTTCCCTCTCCCGCTGTCACTGCCTTCACACCTCACTGCCTTCGCCCCTTTCTCTCCATTTAGGCTGCATTCTTTTGCTACTGCCTATATCCCATTCTTTTTCTCTTACATTGATGCTTCTTCTTTCTTTCTCACAATCTTCTCTCTGTTCCTTCAATCACGATTATCTCCTCTTATATCCTTGCGGTACTATGCTCGGGTTGCTAACGTCTTGACAAAGAAACTAACACATAGATTTGGGAGACTAGGGGAAAGCGGCCAAAATTTTTCTTAATGAAGTTCCCAGGTTTGGAGAACCCAAAATCCTAAATTCATTTCTCCCTTTTTCTTTCACTGTAAATGTCTCGATTCATGTATCTTCTTTACTGTCCACGTCTCTCCCAAAATGACTGTGTTCTCTCTTTCTCTCCTACTCAGACCGCCCGTTGTTTCATCCACCGCCACTCTGCTAATCTCTTTCAGCACAAAAAATGGCCAAAAAGTTCGCGTGCCAAAATGTTTGGCGAGGAAGCACGAGTAAAGGCTGAGGCAGCTGTTCCCCATTCTTCTGCCGTTGTTCTTTCATGAGGAACATGTCTGCCTCTTTCGTATTCCGAAGCAGCATTTTTCAGTTATTTTCCTCCTTTTGCTTCTTATATCAAATTCTGCGCAGCAGTAAAGATGTAACAATTTCTTCCTGTGTCTCGACACAATTATATACAGGGTATGACAAGTAACAAATTCACTAGCTTATCGAGAGGAGATATCAGACCGTTGGATGTCTAATTAAAATTTTTCAGAAAATAGCGTTCTTGGAATGGAATGATAAATATCAATTTGAATATAAATTCAGATACCCTGAAGCACTGCGCCACCGAAAAAATGAATTATTGCTGGCCACTTGTGTCAGTCCCTAGTTACGTGTTAATGATCCCTTTTCACCTTGTCCCACATCAAAGCGGTAACCCTCACGCTCGAGATTAAGGTAAGAATGAACTAAGTAAAAAAGATTAGATAAAAATATCACTAAAACATGTAGTTACGTCCTCATGAGGAATGCTGCAAGTGATGGCCATGGGTGTACGTGATGTCTAGCGGTTTCATGTGGAACATGCTGTACTATGTTTCAACCAACCTCCAGTTTCCAACATCTCTACACAGTTCTCACAATTTTTATTTATTTATTTTCTTAGGAAACTGTCTCAGAGGAACTGCATTTCTACAAATATTTTGCTGGATCAACTGATGACAACTTTCTTTCTTTCCATGGTACTTTCATTTCGATTTTTCTGCTTTAACTGATAGGAAAATGCGCGGATTTTGTATAGCCGCAGAAACTGCAGAACAGGTCAGTAAAGGATGAGCAGGTAGTGTCACTTTATTTCTTGTTATGTTTTGCTTTTTCCTACTTGGTGGACTTGTCCCCAGAAACAATGGATCGAGAAGCGCGTGTCACTTTGTTTCTTATTGTGTTTTGTTTTATCCTTCTTGGTGAGCTTGTCCCTAGCAACAAGGGATCCTCACCCACTGTCAGCAGAAGATTGATGGAAATACGGTGGTCACCAAAGCTTGTTCATTCCAGTCTACTTCGAGCCAGCTAACAGTTAATTGATTTTGTTATTTTATTACGATTGTTTTCACACTGTAGTCATCGAATTACATGCATATAAGAGGTAGATGGTAATGGACTCATCCCAGGAATGTCGACCGACATTTAGAAGAGTTTTTCCTTATGTGAACGTCAAAATCATTTCTGAAAATTTTTTGCTCATATTACAGAATTAATAGTAACACAAGAAAAAACAAGCAAGACATATTTCCTTAGTGTATTTTAAAGATAAAAATCATCATTTAAAGAGGCTTCTGTGGAAAGCAGCCAGGAGACGTGTCGTACTTGTGCTGCAGAAGCAACACCGTAGCCCAATTAAACTACCGAATGTCGTCAATTCAGAATCAGCCGGCTGAAGCCGGCTCGTCCCGGCCGGCAGTGTGAACTCCGCAATTCAAAGCAATGTGCTTAATGTCTCGGCTCGGCCCGGCTCGGCTCGGTTCGCATCGTCCCTACCGGCAGTGAGAACGGCCTATGATAAGGACAACAAATACACCCATGCCCGAGGAGGACTGGAACCTCCGACGGCGAGCAGCGACCCGCTCCGCAGCTAGGCGCCTTGGAACGCGCGGACACTCCATCTCAGCACACACTGAAAAGACTGGTACATTTGTCTTGCATCTTTCTCCATCAGCGACAGAAGAAACTTCAAGCCTTCAAGCTTTTCTTGAGAAATTGGTTTTTCTACTGGAAGTTAATTGTTCACCCTACCTAAGTGGATCATAAGAAGGTCTTCCTCTTCTTTCTTTTTGCTGGGAGCTTACTTCAGCTGATGTTTCTTGACCAAAGACACTTTTAATAAAAATTCTCAGTCTTCTTTACTTAATCTTCAAACAATATATATATATATATATATATATATATATATATATATATATATATATATATATATATATATATATATGTGTGTGTGTGTGTGTGTGTGTGTGTGTGTGTGTTTCTTTGCTTCTGTAACAGAGATCTGACTTGTTTTGTGTACCACAGGTGGTCAGCCCCCTCTTTTATTAATTTATTTGGTATAAATCTCTCGATTGCTACTGATATTATGTCTTTGAAAGTAAGCCACAACTGATCTACACCCGCATTTTTAGTTTTGAAAGACTGGAGACTATTACTCAGGAAAGCGTGAAGCGAATTTTTATCTGCTCTTTTGAATAGATATATTGTTCGTTTATTTTTAGTGCATTTAGGAATTTCAATATGTTTGCTAATCCCTGTATCTGTTTTGATGCTCTTTACTAGCTCAGGATTATTTGTTGCGCCTCGAATAAGTTCGTAAGACTAACTGGGAAGGCCTCCACTTCAGTCCCCCGGAAAGTCTTACGCCGCCTGACACGCGTTGAGGGGACCTCCCAGTCCACCACGGATTGGGGCGGGGGGGGGGGGGGGCGACCCCATCGCTGGCAGTGAGCGGGCTGGCCACAGCCGTAGGCCGATCGGAGGGCACAACAGACGCACAGGGCGTCCGCTGCGCCCCCGCGAGCGGCCCACAACAGCGGCGCCCACCCACCGCAGTCTCAAGCGTTGCCAGCGAAGCCAACGCCGCCTGTAGCGTTTTGAAAGTTTTGAAAGACTGGAGACTATTACTCAGGAAAGCGTGAGCGAATTTTTATCTGCTCTTTTGAATAGATATATTGTTCGTTTATTTTTGGCGCATTTGGGAATTTCGATATGTCCGCTAATCCCTGTATCTGTTTTGATGCTCTTTACTAGCTCAGGATTATTTGTTGCATCTGCATTTTTATCTGCTCTTTTGAATAGGTAAATTGTTCGTTGCCAGTGAAGCCAACGCCGCCTGTAGCTCCGAGCGAAAAGTCACCAACTCGGTCTGTATCCGTTCACAGCAGTCACAGTTCCTAGCCATTCTAAAAACCTATGTATGTTCCAAATAACTACGACTGCTGTTCAAATGTTTGTAGAACTTATGGGACTTAACTACGGGGTCATCAGTCAAATCAAATGTTCAAATGTTTGTATAGTCTATGGGCCTTAACTACGGGGTCATCAGTCCCTAAACTTACAAACTACTTATGAACTAACTAAGACTAAGGACGGCACAAATATCCATGCCCGAGGGGGGATTCGAACCCCCGACTGTAGTGGCCATGCAGACCGTGACTGAAGCGCCTCAGTCCCCTCGGCCACCGCGGCCGGCACGAATGCTGTGATTAAACTGTGTGAGAATTCGCTAAACTGTAACTTTGACGCGAATCTAAAGTATACACACGATAACCCTAAACTGTTCCTAGAATGCGAAGCTGAATAAATATACGACCGAGGACATAAAAGTTTGATAAACAGTGAGCTTCGAAAAATATGTACCTAACATTAAACTGTTTATTAACAGCGAACCTGAAAAATATATACGTGAGCTAATAAATTAAAATATCAACACTGATTTGTCGACTAAACGCGATTTTGAATAAATAAACACGCGAGCACACGAAAGTTTGATGACCGGTAAGAGAAAGCACACATGTAATTAAAATAAGTCGCTTCTATTAAAAAGTCGGTTAACTTACAGTGAAGAGCTGTACTCGCCGGCAGTCACTGAGAAACTAACATGTGACATTACAGTAGATATGATGAAGGACATAAAGTTGCTTTTCTTAGATGTTAATGTCGAATGGAAAGCAAACGTATAACTTGGCCATTCTTTGTATAAAAATCGATGCATTTGTACTTACCTCTCCAAGTAACTTTTATAATGTAGTTCAGAATAGACCCTAGTTGATGATTCCAATACTCAAAGCCAGGACTATATCGGACGAGGATCACGACAGCCAGAGATCATCTGACAATGGTGTTCAGGAGAATATATTCCGTCTGCAATGTTAGTACATATAATAAACTATCCTCCTTTTGTCTCTCCAAAGACAAAATGTATGTGTCACCCAATCAACTTAGATGGACCAACATGAATTCCTTTCTGTAGTGGAAATACATAGGAAGATGGCAAAGAATCGCAAACAAGCAAAGTATGGACACCTAGAAATTAAAGAAATTTTGTGATTTGTTAAAGGGAGGTTTGAGCTGTGCATACCAGGTATTCATAATTTTTTTTTGTGAATGTGAGAGCAATTTTAACTAAAGTATATACGGACTATTTCCGATCGATGACGATGGTCATCTTAAATATAAAAATTATGAGTAATTTGTAGTGGCCAAGCACATTCTAATAAACAATGACAGTGTTTAAGCATGCCAACGGCATTTTCCATTAGATCGCCGTTGGTCCTTCCGAGGCGTGTTTTGACAGAATATAGTTTTTTTTATGTACGAACATACGTCACATCTGGCAGCCTTTGTTCTATTGGCCTCAGTCATTACGAAAACTGTGGACATTGGATTACGTCACGACAGTTCCAACTACACATTTAGGAATTCATAGAGACATCATCGCAGAGGAAGTTTCCAGAGAGTTTAGTAGGTAATAATGCGTGGTGGCGTCGAGGCGCTGGATGGCGGGCTCAGACGTAATCCGTGAACGCGGATAGCGACATCTAATCATGCGCCATCACCGTGATGGCTTTAATTATTCAAATGCCCTCCTTTGAGCGTGAAAATCCAACACCGGTTAAACTTACCCTGAAATATTAAGGGTCTATACTTATTTGGCCCTCGTTCATTGAAACCAACCAATATAAATGAAACAAAATAATTACTATGAACAAAAATAATCAGTTTCAGTTTCCCCACTGAGAAAATAAATATGTAGTTGTTTATATTTGACTTTACGAGTATAATGAAATTACTCTTCCCGGGGTAGCATACAGATGTTCCTAAAAGCATAAATTTTCGTGCCAATCCCCGCTATCGTGTCTCACTGTACATTCTTCTTGTATCACTGTAGCTAGTTATTGCGAATTGAATGGGATGACTGGCTACTGGTAAAGACTACCATGCTAGGTTCTTAATTTTGCTGTTTTGCTATGGATAGCCTAAAAGAACAGTATGATCATCTTCACATTATATTTAATGCGGAAGAAACGCATTAAATATTAAAGTAAGATTTTGGCGACAGCTTTATGCTGCATACAGATTTATAATTGCATAACAGATTCAAATCCGGCTGAAGACGAATTACACCATGATCTTAACATATCCTTTAAAAATTGGTCACCATGAAAGAATGGTGATTTCAGTTACAGTGCGTAGCACTGGTAAACAATACCACAGTTTGTTAATGAGAACAGTTTGCCGCAGGGTTACGAACTCGTGCTGTCACAAATTTTCCTTTGTCACAAAATGATAGAACTCCTTAATAATAGCAGCTAATAGTCGGAAGTTGTCGAACAATGCGAATTAATATCAGTTTATTTGTGATTCTCTCTCTCTCTCTCTCTCTCTCTCTCTCTCTCTCTCTCTCTCTCTCTCTCTCTCTCTCTCTCTCTCTATCTATCTATCTCCCCTGTGTGTAGGTGTGTGGTTTGCTCCCCCCCCCCCCCCCACACTCCTTCTCTCATATACTTCAGCTCACCACGATGCAGTTTGTTCCAGTACTGCCGCCAATCAGCAAGTTGTATCGAAGAGCTTCGTTGAACCAGTAGCAGTGACAGAATGAAAGACACGAATGTAAAGGAGGGGAGGAGGGTGGGAACTGGGGAAAAAATCAAATGTTTGTAGAGCTTATGGGACTTAGCTACGGGGTCATCAGTCCCTAAACTTACAAATTACTTATGAACTACCTACGAACTAGGATGGCACAAATATCCATGCCCGAGGGGGGAATCGAACCCCCGACCGTAGTGGCCGTGCCGACCGTGACTGGAGCGCCTTAGTCCCCTCGACCACCGCGGCCGGCTTGGGAACTGGAGAGGGAGGGGGTTAGATGTATCTGGAGAGAACAGTCGGTAAGAAAATGATGCGTTATAATGAACGATTTAAGCTTGCATCGTATCCGGCACATAATTTCAATTCGAAATTTCAGTTCGAAAGAGAAATAATAGGAATATTCTCTGTCCATACAGGCTGCCTTCAAAAATCTTGTAGTTGCGAATTTACTTACGCAGTAGTCCTCTTATATTTCTTGCTAAGGTCGGAACCGATTGTCAGCCACCATGATAACAGTTACGTCAACAGGCTCCCTCCAATATAGAATCCCATAACATCCATCAGCAAAGTTTCTTTGGAAGGCTGCAGAAATACGTTAACTGTGAGAACTGACACGAGCATATCCAAAACGTGCTGGGCGAAACAGAAGGTACAAAATTCATTGTTCACTCAAACAAAAGTTGTTAAAAATTCATGTAGCAACGGATTTATAAACGCGGTATCCCATTGTTAACAAACTTCCCAGTATGAAAAGAAGTCCAAGCCGAGCTACACTCGGAAAGCAGCGTTTGCAATGTACGGATAATAATAAAAAGTGCCGCGAAAGAATGCTGCTTGCAGAAAGCACTCGACAGCCGCGCGGGGACAAGCGTCCAATTGCGAGGCTCATTCCAGGCGTGCTGAACTCCGACCTTTCGCGGCGAACATCAAAGAGCGGATCATTCAACATGACAAGATACACGCGATATAGACAGACGCCGAACAGTACGCGCCCGCGCATTTCACTTACTAATTATTCCGTTTGATCACGGAGAGAAAGCATTCCTGTTTACAGTCTAGTTAATTCCGCCAGGCGACTCAGCCAGCGCGCAGTGCAGCCAACATTCCGCGCCACCTGTTCGCTGCTAGCGTCTCTACACGGCAGGCTTTCCGAGCCGCGATTTATTTCCAGCTAAGGAGCTGCTAGTCAGCAGCAGCACAAGCCGTCTGTCCGAAAAACAGACACCAAAAGCGCTAATTCCGTCACGCGACGTTTTACTTAGAACGACACTTAAAAGTAGTCTTGTGTAGTTCGCGAACGAACTAGCTCGGAAGTGAGCTCCCACGGGCGAACTACGCGAACTAGTTCGCAGATCCCTCGCCTCTTAGTTCGTCCGCTCCTTTTCCGAAGACTGACGGGTAACAGCGAGAGGACGCGAGAGCGTGAAGAATCGCGTGATTCCCTTCTGCCAGTTGCCGTCATTTCGAGCTGAGATGCAGCTCAGCTGTAGTTTTAGTAGCGGTAGCAAAAGCCAAAACGAGCGGACAAACTAAAAAGAGCGACCTACTTCGCGGCTGAGCTGCGAACTAAAAGGAGAACTACCGGTCGCGAACTAAAATATGCGCGATAGGTCGCGAACTAAAATATGCGCGATAGGTCGCGAACTACAATATTCGTGATTGGTCGCGAACTGAAAGATGCGCGATAGGTCGTGAACTAAAAAATACGCAATAGGTCACGAACAGAATTTAAAAAATCACGTGTTTGCCACCTGCTGATGAGAGCCATTTCGAGGTTAGCCTCTGCCTGCTAGATTACATACATAGTTCAGTGCTACAAAATTTCTGCTTTGATGTATTCTGCGCTTTGCAATATCTGACTAATAAATTCCATAATGGCAAGATATAGAGATAACTCTAAACTGAAACCCGAGAAATTATCCACAAACTGTTTCTTTTGGTTTGCATGATATCGTAAGCGGCTGAAGCAGCAAGAGCATGAAGCAGCTAGGTGGGGGAACTTCTACCTCCACCTGCATGCGCAGACCACGCCGCTCAGCCGTCAGTGGGAGCGAACGAACTAGTTCGCGGCAGAGCTTCTGATCGCGAACTATTATGCGCAAGTCTACTTAAAAGCCAAAGAAACTGCTACACCTGTCTAGTATGGTGTAGGGTCCCCACGAGCTCGCAGAAGTACCGCTACACGAGGTGGCGTACACTCGACTGATGTCTGAAGTAGTGCTGTGGGGAGTTAACACCACGCATCCTGCAACGATAACCACAGATCAGTAAGACAACCAGGGGGGTGGCGATTTCTCCTGAACAGCACGTTAAAGACATCGTAGATATGTTCAACGATGCCCGCGTCTGGGAAGCTCGATGGTCTGCGGAGCATGTTAGAACTCAGAACTTGCAGCCACTCTGGGCCCAGTCTGACTTGTGGGGCGTTGCATTGTCTTGATGGAATTCCACCATGGACATGAAAGGATGCAGGCGATCAGCCAGGATGCGTATATACCTCACAGGGGTATGAGGAGACAGACTATAGCAATTGCTAATAACTATGTACTTTTGCTTTGAACGTCAAATGTGCAAAATTTTATCGCAATCGTACGAATGATATTGATATCCCAAAGAAAAGAGGTCTTTCAGATTTTCACAAATTTTCCTAATTTCTGGCCAACTATTCCAAACTTTTACTACACTCTAACCTTCCTCTCGCTTTGAACGTCGAATGATCAAAATTTTATCGCAATCGGAAGAAGGGTTGTCAACTTATAATATTAAGTACATTTAAAAATACATTGAAAAAGGAACTTGGTTCGAATTTTGCGATTTTCCTTTTAAACTGTGCCACTTTTTTTTTCTTTTTTTTTTACTAAAAACTTTTCCAAGACAATGAACAAAACAAAACAAGAGTTACCCCTTTCCGTCGTGCGAATAGTCAGTTATAGTGCTGATTTCAGTCAAAAACACATTGAAAAACGCACTTTCACTTTTTCTCAAATTTTCCAATTTTCCGGTAGATTTTCCAAAAACTTTATACAATCCTTGTCCTGTCAAGCCGTACTCAAGTGGTAATCTTATAACCATGTAGCAATTGATTTTTATTCATAGAAAAAAATCGCTTTCGGTTTTTCCCAAATTTTCCTACTTTCCGGGCGACTTTTCCAAATTTTAATTTGATGTGTATCCTTCTCTTGCTTTCAACATAAAATGTACTAAATTTTATCGTAGTTGGACTAACGGTATTGATAGCTCAATGGAAAAAGCTGTTTCAGTTTTTCCCGATTTTCCTCTTTTCCGGACAACTTTTCTATACTTTATCGCTGTTTAAACCTTCCCGGAACTTGCACGAATATTTCAAGACTAGAATTAGCCAAATCGGTTCAGCCGTTCTCGAGTTTTAGCAAGACGAACGAACAGCAATTCACACATATATATACGCTAGACGCTTCTTTTTCTTTTCTTTATTGGTTACTGCCCTTGCGGACAGGCTGGCAGCATCGTAACATACTGCTTTTCAGCCAAACGTACAACAAATTTGTCAATTACTACATGATTAGACAAAGGAGAAAGTAAATGCAGAAAGTTTAAAACACATGGAGATTAAACTGGCGGAGGGCCGAGATTCAGTTGGAGGTGCGAAACCAGAGGGTGTTGGTATTCAGTTCTGCGGGAAATGTTGCGGAGGCAGAGGTGTTCAAGGAACTTTAGCAGGTGAGAGAAAGGAATGATGTCATACAAGAGGGAAGGCAGTCGGATACAGTAAGCGAGGCAGAGGGCATAGCGCTCAAGGATCTGTAGTGGTTGGTAGGGGGTGCGGGCAGTGCAACTCAAGCAGCGTAAGACGGGACGCATTAAGGAGGGGTGGACACGATGCCCTTTATTTCATCTTCTTAAAATTAAAGATACAATAAATGTTCGATAAGAACTTTATTGCTCAAGCAAAGATTATACTAGTAACATTGTGTCAATTGCCGATACGAACAAGGTCATGACAATATTTACTAAAGAAGTCTCTTTAATAAATATTATATTATAGAAAAAAGGATATGTATTCGAATAAAATATCTAAGTGAAATTACGATTCTAAAAGAGAGTATACACAATATGCTCTTGCAGCATTTAATCTCTGATAAAATAAAAGAAAGAAAGCTGAATTTCTACTAAACCCTTTACGACGTAAAATCAGTCTCATTATTTTCAGAAAAAATTTATTTACTTAATTATTAACCAACTAAGAAGCAATTTTTTTTTCAGCAAAGTTGTCGGTACAACTATTTTATGATGAATTTTCACTAAACTAGACACGCTACATAAGAGATTGACTAGAAATACTAAGACTTCGACTATCAAATCTCTAATTGTACCATTTTAAAGATATTTATAGGCTTTGTAAGGCACTATTGTTACTCCTATATATTTGTCGTGGTAGATAGTCGTAGTTTATTACGAACCTTAATCAGGAATTTTCAGTTGTTTTTCATTTTATATGGTCAGCTGGGGATAAGACTTGTACTGTCATTATCAATGAATGTGCTGTTATCCTATCTCAAAGCAACAATTTAGGGCCCACGTCAATATTTACTAATTTGTTTATTGTTGACGTATATTTAGTATAATTTTCAACATAATCATGGAGTTGGTGCAGCGTTGATCCGTGAAAACTTTTCCTTGCAGCCGCATAATAATCAATAATCAATAATTTATTTATTATTACACAGACGCTAACTAGCCGCGCGGGAGTAGCCGAGCAGTCTGGAGTTCCACGTTGCGGATCGCACGGAGGTTCGAATTCTCCCTTGAACATGGATGTTTGTGTTGTCTTTAGTGTAAGTTAGTTCATAAGTAGTTTGTAAATTTAGGTATTGATGACCCCACAGTTAAGTCCCATAAGCTTTACAAACATTTGAACATCAGACGCTAACTAGGAGTATGTTACGCCCCACACAAGGCCTTATATTTTTTGTGGTGCGATAAGCTACAACTCTCATTCACGTGTTTGTTGAGGGAACGCTGATTATAGTTCATCAACTGTTTTAATGTCCATTCTTCATTTTTTTTCAGAAGTCCGTTCTGGTTGATGAAGGATTAGCCCCTGGTGAACACACGCGAGGAAATTTGACATCGCGGCGAATGAAATGGCGCGGATTGTGACCGAATGCTTGAAACCAACACCAGTACACAAGATGTACTTAATTATGGGGATCGCACCGCCCAACAGACGACGTGACATCGCTGCCAAAGTTGAAAAAACCTAGCAAGAAAAGGACACATGTCACCCTTTATATGGGCACCAGCCTGCTGACCGATGGCACAGAGTAACATATATAGAGGAGAAGCCCCCCTCCTAAACCACTGTCTTACGCTTCCCTCGTAGTTCCGTAAGATGCTAGCAGGTGTCAGACGGTACCCTGGCTTAAGGTGCCTCTCGCACGTCAGACGGTAGCGTGGAGGGGAGGCTGAGGGGAGAGCTCGTGCCACCTGCCATGAGGCCACAGCTGTGTCCGGCTTGCTGGCGTCTGAGGGGAAGTGGTGGTGGGGACAGCCGCTACCTGCCGCCTGCTCTGGCCAGTTTAAAGGGCTGCTTCTGACCGCAGCGCCATCATGAGACATCTTACGGAACTGCTGGAAATGCTCCCTCCCCGCACCCCTGTGCGTAGGACCGGACCCTTACGGAGGTTTACCATCCGTATATATTTGTCTGGGCCGATGGCTTCATTCAAGGAAGAGCTTCCTGTCACGTACCCGAGACCTGGAAGGGTTGGCCGCAGAGAACCGTATTGCAAGGTGGGTAATAGATCTGAGAAGCCCCCATCAAATAGCAAAAGAAGAACTGGCACCTGGTGGAGACCTGCCATACACAGTCTGGAGAACCCATATGAGGGTAGAAGTGCCAAATTGTAAGACAAACTTGCAGCGATGGAGCTAACCAAAAGAGAATAAGAACACTCTCTGTCTATGTGGTTCTGTACAGGATACTCAACGCCTGCTTAAATGTCCATATTTAGAACAGCCCTGTACAATGGAAGACTTATGGGAGGCTATCGACAAAGCCATATCGGCTGCTAAGTTTTGTAAGTTAGAAGTCAAGTTCCGGACACGAAAGTAAGTAAGTATACCCATTATTTTCCTATTCTTGCAACACGAGGGTGATGTGTTGTTCCAATAGGTTAATCGTCGCCTACAAAGCAACTTCCTTCGCTAGCGCGATCTCCGGACTTGTCTTGAATCGACCGTGTGTGGGATATGAAGAGACAACTGACATGTAATGGTCGTCAGCCCACAACTCTTGGAGAACTATGTCTACATGTCGAGCAGGGTGAAACAATGTGTGCCAAGAAATTATTCGCCATGCCAGAATCTACATCTACAGCTATATGGATACTCTGCTAGTCAAATTGAAGTGCATGGCAGAGGGTTCATCGAACCACTTTTATGATGTGATACTTGAAGTTTTCCCGGCGGACATATTCCATCATCTTTCGGGAGTGCACCCGGGACAGCGACAATACTTCGTCCGATATTTCGGCTGCAAACCTTACAGCCATCTTCAAGGCGAGTCCAAGACTGAGTTCTCAGCGTCTGCGCGTGCCTATTTATACGGTAAATCACATGATGCAAAGCTACTGAGGATTAGACTGCACATGCTCGAAGATATCACATTCGTAACTGCTGCGCTCTGCAGTTTCATTGTGTAATAGCTCCCGGGAAACACCTAAATCTTTCTGTTTTCGATCTGATTTCTCTTATTTTATTATGATGATCATGTCTTCCTTTATAGGTGGGTGCTGACAATATATGTTCACATTCTGAAAAGAAAGTTGGTGAAAGAAATTTCGTAAATAGATCTCGACCCAAAAAATAACGCCTTTCTTTTAATGATTTCCACCCCAACTGGCGCATCATTTTCGTGACACTATATTGCGATAATAAAAAACAAGCTAGCCTCCTCTGAACTTTCTCTAAATCGTGCGTCAGTCCAATCTCGGTGGATACCACAAAGCGCAGCAATACTCCAAAATATGACGACAAGTGTAGTGTAGGAAGGTTGTTTAGTAGAACTGTTGCATCTTCTGAGTGTTCTGCCAATAAACGTAGCCTTTGGTTCGCCTTCCCTACAATATTTTCTTTCGAAGTCAATTTGTTCGTAATTGTTATTCCTAGGTATTTAATTGAATTGGCGGTCTGTAGGTTTGACTGATTTATCGTATTTTAGTGGTCCTGAGGATGCCTTCACACTTATCATTATTAAGGGTCATAGCAGTCATTACATCATTTGAGTAAAGAGCTATCTTTGTTTCACAAGAACTATACTTTTAGAATCTGTGTTGACTATGGGCCAATAGGACGTTCTGTTCGGGGTAGTTCATAATATTTGAGGAATGTATATGCTCTGAAATCCTGCTGCAAGCTGACGTCATAGGCCTGTTATCCTGCGGATCATTCATATTGTCTCTCTTGAATATTCGGATGATCGTTAAACTTTCTAGTCTTTGGGTATGGAACGTCCTCTAAGCGAGCATTTATACATGATAGTTATGTATGGGGTATTGCATCAGTGCACTGTCATGGAATCAGTCTACAGTTGGGACCGGGACACTCACTGCACCTGCATTGCAGACCTCGGAGGGCACACCTCGTACTGATTGTTTTTTCTAATAAACCAATCACACGAAAAATCTGAAACTTCTGTCACTTCTCGGCGTTATGTTCTTGCAGCTGTAAACATTTTAACAAAGATGACGCCATGGTCTCTACGAACGTTTTTATAGAAGTATACTTTGAGTAATGGAAAATGCTTCCGTTGAGCTGACTGACGCTTCGTTTCATGACTGATAAACGACATGTCTGTGTTATCCATTGTCACAGTCAATGAAAAGAAAGTGCCATTAACGCCGCCGTCACGCGTCAACGTTGACTGACAACATGCCGCACGGGCAGCCTGTATAGCGAGAGAGTGGCCATGCGAGAGACCGATCCTGAATGGCTGAGAGCCCAGGACGCCATGTTTTTACCAGATTTGGCGGGCTTTACATGTGTGTGAACAGCTACAGTGTGCATTTCTGTACTGTGGTGTGTCTTAAGATCTTCTGACAGCCATTTCACTGTACAGTCACGTACAGGTTGTATTACGGTACGCACTCCTCCACTTTTGCACGTCTTTTTCTGGCCTATCTACGTAAATTAACGTGTTGTTCGTTGGTCGCTTACGATATCCTTTGAAACTTCGCGGCAATGTTTAAAATTATATGTTAGTTTGAAGTGATTTACTGAGTGTAATTAATAATGTATATTACATAATCCTTAAGGGCGGTCAAGAGAAATGCCTCGTTGTTCCTCTGTTGGCAGTAAAAACCGAAGTAAAGATTCTTACTTCAGGCTTGTGGTTGCAAGGGCTGAGTAAATACGGGAACAGAGGTCGGTGACATAATGTGAAGGTCGCGAGTTCGAATCGCATAAGCGGTAAATTTTTTTAAACAGTATTTTTTTAGCTTTTTGTTTGTTCATGGTTTTGGTTTTCGACATGTCGTGCTACAAGGTATGTATTAACATAGCTACGGCACCTCCCCCTTGGCTGTGTATTATTGGCTATTCACAATCCTATAATTCGTAACAGATGTGACGTGAGGAAGGGAGGGAGGGGCTATTGACTCGTTGTAGATACTCAGTTACCTATTTTGTGTCTGTTTCACTAGATATAGTATTGGTATTTTTCCGACTTTCTGTAATACAGTGTCCCTAAAAGTATCTACAGAATGACGTTTTTGGTATTTCCCAGTGTAGGAAAATGTTATAAGATAATACCGATAATATTGTACTAATTTCAGCTATGGATATGCGAACAGGACATTCTGCAGTAGCATTATTTTCTTTGAGATACATAACGTGAAATACCTCTCTTTCTTATTAATCAACTGCCAACTGTCGAAATTAACAGAACATCGTAATATATGGTATTAACATTCGACAGTCATAGAAACGTGACTTATTTGCTTACAAATTTATTAGACCTCTAGGAACATAGATGAATGGCATTTCTTTAACCACATACTTATGAGTAAACTAGAGGATGTGTCATGGGTGGAAGTGACGCCTTATTTCAATCGTCAAGTGGCTGCACTTCTGCCAGGGGCGCTATGTAAGCGCACGTCCCACGCGCAGCCTGGTATAAACATGGCGGACACAGGCCGGTTGGCCATGCTACCCCTATACAGGCTCTCTAAAACGTCAGCACGCGAGGCAGCCACCTGGCAGGCACTCGACGCATTTCAGTTTCTCGTGCAGGACTGTGTGCCCAGACCAACTTTGGAGGTGGCGTGTTCCACAGTTCCCAAACACATTCTCCTCTCTCTCGATTCTGCCGTCAGACCAGTTGGTGCGAGGCCGACATTTTCTCGGTGTGACCGAGCGGTCTAAAGCGCCTCGCTGCGGAGCGCGCGGTTGCTCGCCGACGGAGGTTCGAGTCCTTCCTGGGGCATGGGCGTGTGTGTTGTCCTTAGGTTAGTTTACCTTAGTTTAAGTAGTTTGTTAGCTACGGACTGATGACCACGCCGTTTAGTCCGATAGATTTACAAACATTTGAATTCTCTGTCTGACGTCACATAACGCTCTGACTTCTCTGAAGTGTCGCAGCGACGAATGCATTCGGGACACTTCCAAACACCGTCACCAAATGTCTCACTCAACTGGCGGTTAATTGCGGCAGGTGGCACACCGCGCCCATATGGAGAAAACGGATGATTACTCGTTTTTGTTCGAACGAGAACGTAGGTACTTTAACTTTGAATAACAGTCCTAACTTTCCACACTGTCAGTACAGTTATATGTGCAGTAGCCTCCACCAAGCACTCACAGCGAGTACGCGTGCATTTTAAAACAAACGACACATCGTATCTGCAGCAAGTCCTGAGAAAAATCGCAGATGTGGTAACTTGAATGTATCTCGTACCACAACGATTTTACGCGAGGCGCATTCGTGGTACAAAAATTGTACCGCGAAAGGCTTGAGAATCAAATATAGTGTGTGAAGGAACTTCATTTCTGCGGCAGGCGTGGAGACGTTTAGCCGGCTACGTGAGGATCCACGTCTTCGCATCCTGGCGGAAGCGAGGCAGCGGGAAGCGGTCGGAGGTGAGGTTCGCTGGTTAGCACGCGGGCCCCGCCGCCCGCCCAGATTATTGCGTTACGGCGCGCAGCCAGCAGCGTGTTAAGGCTGCGCAGGGCAGCTCTGAACTGTGCGTGGGTTGCCTGTAGACCTCACAGCGCTTCTGACCAAGTCTTTCACACTTCGCTGTTCCTGAGCTCACGTCTCATACTGTGGCACTGCATCCACTGATCATATATTAAATGTTCTGAATAACTGGGCATCGCCCGTTGCGATTTTTTTGTGATCTCTTAAAGACTTTTGATTGTTTAAATCATGGAATTCTTCTAGATAATGATAGTACGTCAGTACATAAATGGTTTATTTCGTATTTAACTAGAAGAAGGCAGAAAGTCCAAGTAAGTAATCCAGGTAAACTGCAAAAATCAGGTGATTTCTGAAATTGGATAGCTATTAAGAATGGACTCCCACATGGTTCGTTCTTGTCAGAGAGGAAACTGTTTGTACTAATAGATGGTAAGACATCTACCTCCCCCCCTCCCCAAGGGGTTCACGGTTCTTTCGTGAGTAAGAGCGTGGTGAGCACGGGGCCCCGAGCTAATCCAGTCTTTCTTCCTTCTTTACTTCCCAGACTGCATTTCCTTTCCCCTTCCCATCCTTTCCTATCCTCACTCCTTCCCCTCCACACCGGGGAACTGATAATCTCGGTAGTTAAGCTCCATATCCCAAAAAAACAACCCAACCGAACCAGAGACATCGACTAAAACAGAGGCGATATCAGGCGTTCCACAGGGTACTGTTATTGGTCCTCTCAAATGTTCAAATGTTTGTTAAGCTTAAGGGACTTAACTACGGGGTCATCAGTCCCTAAACTTACAAACTACTTATGAACTACCTACAACTAAGGACGGCACAAATATCCATGCCCGAGGGGGGATTCGAACCGTCTAGTAAAATCATCTGAAGATCAAATCCAACTACAGAACGATCTAAATAAGATATCAGTTTGGTTTAAAAATTGGAAAATGACAGTAAATATTGAGAAGTGTGAAGTCGTCCACATGAGTACGAAAAGAAATCCGTTAAACTTTGTTTACAAGATAAATCAATCAAGAGTGAAGGCCATAAACTCAACTAAATACCTAGGAATTACTATTACTTCAGACTTAAACTGAAAAAAAAACACGTAGATAATGTCGTGGGAAAGGCGAACCAGAGACTGCCTTTTATTGACATAACCCTTAAAAGATGCAACAGAACCACTAAAGAGACTTCATACACTACGCTTGTCCGTCCTTGTTTGGAGTATTGCTGCCCAGTGTGGGATCCTTATCAGGTGTGTTTGACGGAGGGCATGGAAAGAGTCCAGCTCGTTTCGTACTGTCACGATACAGGGGAGACAGCGTTACGGAAATGATACAGAATCTGGAATGGGAATCATTACAACAACGCCGCTTATCGCTGCGGCGTGGTCTACTTACGAAACTCCAATCACCAACATTATCCTCCTAATGCGAAAATATATCATTGACTGCCATTTACAAATGTAGAAAAGATCATCAGAATAAAATACGAGAAATCAGAGCTCGAACGGAGCGATTCAGGTGTTCTTTCTTCCCACACGCTATTCGAGAATGGAATGGGAGATAAATAGTATAACGGTGGTTCGATGAACCCTCTGCCAGGCACTTAAATGTGAATTGCAGACTATCCCACGTAGATGTAGATTCTAGGGTTCCTTACTATTCTTGATTTCCCATTCTATATTTCTGATTTAGCAAAGCTAGTTCTATTTTTTCTGACGCACAAGTGCGATAATAACACCTGACAAACAAGAGTTAACTGATGAAATTGTAAATAATGTTATTAAGTGGTTCTCTGCAAATGGATTCTTATTAAACTTTGATACAATATAGTTTATACCGCGTTCCATACAGTAAATGACATGACACCCTCAGTAAATATAATCTGTGAAAAGAAGTCTGTAGCTAAGATTTTACATCTGTGTATTCATGACAAATTCAATTACAAGCAACACATTGCCTATCTACTCAAACGTTTGACTTCAGCAACTTATACTATTAGGGTTATGGGTAATTTTTGTGGCAAACGTCTCAGTAAATAAACTTACTATACCTATTTTCATTCAGTGCTTTTATATGACATCATATACTAGGGTAATTCATCATGGAGCAAAAAAGTGTTCATTGTACAAACGCGTGTAATTAGAATAATTTCTAGAGTTCATCTAAGATCACCTTGCCGACCCTTAATGAACAATCTAGAGAACTTCACAGTAGCTTCACAATATATATATAATTGGGTTGGTTACAAAAAGGTACGTCCAAACTTTCAGGAAACATTCCTCACACACAAAGAAAGAAAACATGTTACGTGGACGTGTGCCCGGAAACGCTTAATTTCCATGTTAGAGCTCATTTTATTACTTCTCTTTATATCACATTAATAATGGAATGGAAACACACAGCAACAGAACGTACCAGCGTGACTTCAAACACTTTGTTACAGGAAATTTTCAAAATGTGCTCCGTTAGCGAGGATACATGCATCCACCCTCCATCGCATGGAATCCCTGATGTGCTGACGCAGCCCTGGAGAATTGCGTATTGTATCACAGCCGTCTACAATACGAGCACGAAGAGTCTCTACATTTGGTATCGGGGTTGCGTAGACAAGAGCTTTCAAATGCCCCCATAAATGAAAGTCAAGAGGGTTGAGGTCAGGAGAGTGTGGAGGCCATGGAATTTGTCCGCCTCTACCAATCCATCGGTCACCGAATCTGTTGTTGAGAAGCGTACGAACACGTCGACTGAAATGTGCAGGAGCTCCATCGTGCATGAACCACATATTGTGTCGTACTTGTAAAGACACATGTTCTAGCAGTACAGGTAGAGTATCCCGTAAAAAACATGATAACGTGCTCCAGTGAGCGTAGGTGGAAGAACATGAGGCCCAATCAAGACATCACCAACAATTCCTGCCCAAACGTTCACAGAAAATTTGTGTTGATGACGTGATTGCACAATTGCGTGCGGATTCTCGTCAGCAAAACCACGTTCGTGATGAATAACCAGTTGATACTACGTACTGATGTGCTTGATGCTAGTACTATAGAGCAATGAGTCACATGTCAACATAAGCACTGAAGTCAACACTACCTTCCTTCAATTGGGCCAACTGGCGGTGAATCGAGGACTTGCAGAACCTACTAACGAAACAATTGGGTATTTTGACAATTGTCTGCACGAATTATTTCAATTTACATTTAAAGAGAAATACTAAAATGAGCTGTAACATGGAAATTAAGCGTTTACGGACACATATCCACATGACATATTTTCTTTTTTTGTGTGTGAGTAATGTTTCCTGACAGTTTGGCCGTACCTGTATATACAACAATTGTACTACAGAAACTTGACATGAAGATTTAAAATATATACAAGAAGAGAAAAGAATGCAGAAATTAGACAATTAAAGGAGATAAAATCGGATAAACAACAATGACACAGAGAGCAGTAAAACACACATTCAGAATTTTAAATGGCCGTGGTAGTTAAAAGATACATATACATGCGGTACTAAAACCTCATGGAGAATAAAAGACACTCATTGAAGGACATACGACGATAACGAGAGCACATACTTGAAATCACATGGCAACTCGAATATTCTGTCTGTTCCGCGGTTGCTGACGTCTTAAAACTGGAACACAGAGCACAAACACTGGGACTGACACTTGTACACTGACGAAGCACTGATTAAAATTTGATGGCACTGGTTCCCCACCGGGGATAAGGATGGGAAGGGAGGAGCGGAGGAGGACGGACAGGGGGAAGGGGGGAAGGGGGAGGGGGGATGGCGCAAGACCTCCCGGGAAAGGGGAGGGAGAAGAAAGTCAAGCATGGGGGATGGGGGAAGAGGACTGGAGGGGGACGGGAGAAGGGGTGTACAAATATGTGGAAGGATTAAGGTTGGTAGGAGGAGTAAATGTTCGGACAGAGAGCGTCATCTGGAAGGGGGAAGTGACGGAATTTACCCTTAGAGAGGATGTGGAGAGTGTGGAGATGAAGGGAGGGAGGTATAACGAGGTATCGGCGTGGCAGAGGCCCGAGATGCAACTCGAGATGGCATACGAGTGGGTGCTGGGATTCAAGTTTGCAGGTTACATAGCGGAGGCGAAGGTGCTCCAGGAACTTCAGCAGGTGTGGGAAAGAAATAAGGTCATAAAGAATCCGCTTGGGCAGATGCAATAAGCGAGGCTTTCAAGGATCTGGAGGGATTGGTAATGGGCAGGGGGAGCATAGGCTAGAGAACAGTAAGTAAAGAGGATGGTGGAAGGGTTGAGGCCCCATGTCCGGCTGGAAAGGAGTTTGAGGAGGTTGAGGTGGGAGAAGGCCTTATCACAGACTGAATGTGGGGTTTCTAGGAGAGGGATCAGTCGAGGGTAAGGCCTAGGTACGTGAGAGTTTTGGTTTGCGGGATGGGTTGGTCATGGAGCGTGAGGTAGAGGTCGCGGTGGTGGACGGATGGGGTGATGTGACCTAAGACGATTGCCTGGAATTTGGTGGGTTTAATGGGATCCACTAGTTACACCAAGTGGAGAATTTGGAGAGGTGGGATTGAAGGAGATGTTGGAATCAGGCGAGGGAGGGGGCAAGGAAGGTGGTGTCATCAGCGTGTTGCAGGAGGTGGACAGGAGGCTGGGGTTTTGGCATGTCTGCTGAATATAATATGAGGTAGAGAAGGGGGCAGATCACTGGGGCACCCCAGCGGAGGGGTAAAACAAATAGGAGTCGGAATTATTGACCGACATAGTATGGGTGGCGGGCGAGAAAGGATGTGATGAATCAGACAGTTAACAGGAAGGGTGTAGCTTGAAAAGGAGACCAGAATGCCATAAGTGGTCGTAGGCCTTCTTGATGTCGAGAGAAATGAGGATAGGGGCGTGATGGGAGTTCATATGGACAGGAAAGGAAGTGGATAAGGCACAGGAGCTGGTCATCGACAGAGAAGGATGGTGGGAAGCTACATTGGCAGATGGGAAGGAGCTGTTTCCGGTACCTTGAAGAACACTGAGGTGAGGCTGATGGGACGATAGGATGAGGCATCAAAGGGCGGCTTGCCAGGTTTAAGAAGCATGAGGATATGGAAGGTTTTCCACAGATTGGGGAAGAAGCCAGTATAGAGGATGATGGTGTAAAGGGAAGCAAAGACTGTATGGAAAGAACGGGCACATGCTCGAAGGTGCCTGTAGGTCAGGCGGTTATGGCCTGGAGCCATATTGCGTTTCGTGTGGAGTGTTGTTTCATTCATGAGGGCAGTGATTGGACTGTTAAGTTCTGTGGGGGAGATGCTGTACAAGTACTCAAAGCCAGGGGCGAGCGGTGGGAAGGACGTCTGGGAAATGGGAGTAATCAAACATGGTATTGTCAGGGATGGAGAAGGTATCATTGAAGTGCATGGAGAAGTGGTCTGCCTTACTGGAGTTGTCTGGGAAAGGTAGGTCATGATGGAGGAGTGGGTAGTTGGGATGGAGTGACTGCCCGTAAGGTGGTGGGAGACTTGCCAGTACTTGGAGGAGTTGTGAAGGAGAGAGACGGTAATATGGGTGTATGTCTGGCGCCAATCCTGGCGTCTTTTCGCGTTCAAGAGGTACTGATGTGGCATTGGATTTTCCGGTGGTAACAGAGTGTGTCCCATTCACAGGTCTGCAGGAAGGATCGGTAGAGGCAGCAGCATTCTCAGAGAAGGAGTGCGGCCTGTGGAGATAAGGTAGGACGATGGGGGTGGATGGTTTCGGTAGGCATGATAGTAGACGCCGTCAGCATTGCTGTGGTGTAGGAAGGACGCATTGTGGTCAGTATGGGCGGGGGTGTGGGGGGGGGGGGGCAGGAGGTGGCTTGCAAGTAAGGTGTCTATGGAGCGACAGCAGGCATCCCAGTTGGCACGTGTGTAATCATGGATGATCTTGGGGCTCAAGATGCAGAGCGTAAGCCTGTCAGCCACGGGGTCAAGGGTGAGGGGCATGGGGGCATGGTCACTGCAAGTGAGGACGAGACCCGTCTGCAGATGGCCCAGGAGGTAAGGAGAGTCAAGGGCGACATCAGGGGTGGTATTTTTCTGTGGGCGAGTGGGTTGCAGGAGGGGAATGAGAAGAAAGGTTCAAGTCGGCGGCAACCACATAGGTCTTGTAGGATCGGTCTATGTGAGATAAGAAGTCATAGGGAATGGGCATGGTGCTACAGGTGTAAATGGTGGCAAGGGTAACTGTGATGGATGTGAGAAAGAGGCTGAGAATAAGGTGTTCTGTGGGATGGTTGAGGAGATGTTGTGACCGGACTGGGTGAAGGGAGAGGTGGCCAATCGCCACCCCACCTCGAGCTAGGAGAGAGGGGGGTGGGGCATCTGTATGGTGAAAGGTATAAGGAGCAGTGCTGATGGAGTGACAAGGTTGAAGGCGTCCACTTGGTGGTGGGTTCAAAAATATTTGTATAGTCTATGGGACTTAACTACGGGATCATCAGTCCCTAAACTTACAAACTACTTATGAACTACTTACGAACTAGGACGGCACAAATATCCATGCCCGAGGGGGGATTCGAACCCCCGACCGTAGTGGCCGTGCAGACCGTGACTGGAGCGCCTTAGTCCCCTCGGCCACCGCGGCCGGCGGTGGTGGGTGAGGAGATGCATAAAGAGGGGCTTATTAGCGGATAAGGACTGGATATTATGGTATAGGAGGATACAGGATGGCCGTGCCATGGGGAGCTGTGGGTGGAGGTGGGGAGAGACAGAATAGGACGACGGGAAATCAGTTAAGGGGTGCTTTAGATGAGGGTAACGTTATGGGAGAAAGTGAAATGGGAGTGGTTGCGGGAGAAGGTGGCGATGGTGTCAAGTTGGAAAATGGAGCAGGCAGCGATGGCTATTTGTTGGAGAGTGTGGGAACACTGGAAAGGGTGAATGTTCTGGAGGACTGTAGTGACAAATCAGATGTCATCTTTCACGGTAGGAGGGGGACAGAGGGAATTGCTGGGGTGAATGGGGAGATTTTGGGACATATGGAGATTGTCAGCTAAGGATTGACAGGGGCGGGAGGAGCCTGACAGTTTTAGGAGTACCTGGGGTGGGGACCGCCACATGTGTTGCAGGTGGGGGTGGAGGCGAGGTTGGGACATTGCTTTAGGGACTGGGCTGACTTACAGTGAGGACATGTGGAAGGATTGCGGCATTTTCTGTGACGTGATCGTTGCAGGCGAGACACCACCCACGATGACAGGATTGGGGAGGGGAGCGGGAGGGGTCCACCTTGTAGCGTCGATCGTAAATGTACGCCCAGTCGGTGAGGAGGCGGTCGATGCAAGATGCGAACTCCGCATCAAAAAGGTGGGGCTGGAGGCATTTCGGATGCGCTTGGCGGACTGGATGGAGATGTCAGGGCGGGAGTTCAGTTGCTCCAACTCCTCAACCTCCGTGATCATCGGGCCAAGCTTGGAAATTATGGCGGCGAGGGTGGGCGGACGGCGGGGAGCTTGGGGTTGGGGCAGAGCGGAGGACGTGATGTATGGGGTCAGAGAGGCGTGGGAACCAAAGAGGACTGAAACCGGCAGAGGAGGTCAGTTCTCTGGAGAATCGTATTAAATATGTATCATCTTTGATTCCTAGTTGATACCATCCGCTAAACGACTGATACGGCACCCATCCCGTGGCAAAAGCTATGGTAATTTTTTGAAAATGCTTGGCCATCCGGAGCTCTCACATTCATTTCTGGCCATGACAAGTAGCTGAGTCAATTCGCATTACTTTTCGACGGACTAAAACGAATATGTCACTGAAAAATTATAATAGGCAAACTACAGTGGCTGACGCTGCAAAAAGGCGATCTCTGTCCCGGTATGGACCACTGCCACATTTTCGAGTGTGTATGGATCTCGAATAATCAACCAATATATTGCTTTCTCCTAGACGTAAAGCGCCAGTAGGCATGAGGATAAAATTAGACTTGTTAGAGCCTACGCCGAGCCTTACCGGTAGTCGTAGAACGACACGAGTCAGGAACAGGAGAGGAGGTGTGGCTCTGGAAAGGAGAACTAAATGCCCTCCGCCACACGCCGAGTCGTCGCTAGCGGAGAACACACGTAGCTCACAGTTCTCATTCCAGAGACGACATTTATGTTATGGATAGTGTGTCAGGCAGCAGGCATGACTATCCATTTTTCCTTTGCATTATGATCACGTGACAGAAGTGAAGCTAGGTTACGCTAACAGACGTAGCCGACAATTACCCGTCAATAACAACCAGGTCGTTGGCAGCAGAGCGCTTGGCTGAAGGAATGAGGTGAGGACATCGCCGATGCAAAGCGGTCTGTCATTACTGCCTGGCGATCGATATCTGACCGTCTCACGCAATTGAACAAGTCTGGAACTCCTGCAAGTTGTAAGCGTTCTGTGTACAGGTGACATTCGCCACGACAGCCTTGTCTCTATTCTGCTCCTTATTTCATTCAGTGCTACACACTTTTGGAATTCAATAAATGCAAAAATAAAAACTGGTTTTGAAGAACACAATGCCTATTTCAGGCTTGAAGAAACAACAAACCAGTCATAGCAATACAGGAGACAGCTTTGCATATAATATTGTATACTTTGGATGGTTGATGGGGACAAGGGACTAAACAGCAAGGTCATCATTCCCTTTAGCTCTGAATAGGATACAAGCGAAGATGCTGTCCAGCTAAGGACATTCCGCCAGTTAAACGGAGGAAACTAAAATGGAATTAATATCAATTATACCAACAGGACTGAAACCAATATAAAATGCGGATTTCTACTACACGCACCTCTACAGCTCTGTAAGCACTATAACTCCCATTCATTAACGACGAGCATATACTGGTGATCTATGTCCCTAAAGCAAAGCCTAAAAATGGAAGAAAGAAACAATGTTAAAAACGAAAAGAAGAACTGGATGTCTTTGGGGTGGGAGGGAAATGTTCCAAGACCCGCTGTCCAAGAGTCAGAGATAAAATCTCATAGCTGAGAATAAAAACCGCTTTCACGGAGAAACCCAAGGACCCCGTCAGTCATTCGTGAATCATCCGCCAAAACAAAAGGCAGTGCGTGTGAAATTCTGTATTTGTCACGAAGCGACAAGAGAAGCGGACATTCCACTTAGATATCAGCCACAGATTGAAGAGCTCAACATCTACATCTACATGGGATACTGTGCAAAACACATTTAAGTGCCTGGCAGAGGGTTCATCGAACCACCATTATACTATTTATCTATTCCATTCTCGAATAGCGCGCGGGAAGAAAGAACACCTGAATCTCTCCGTTCGAGCTCTGATTTCCCGTATTTTATTCTAATGATCATTTCTACCTAAGTAAATGGGAGTCAATAATATATATTCGCATTCGGAGGAGAATGTTGGCGATTGGAGTTTCGTAAGTAGCCCACGCCGCAGCGATAAGCGCCGTTGTTGTAATGATTTCCATCCCAGATCCTGTATCTTTTCAGTAACGCTGTCTCCCCTGTACCGAGACAATACAAAACGAGCTGCCCTTCTTTGGACTCTTTCTATGTGCTCCGACAAACCCACCTGATAAGGATCCCACACTGGGCAGCAACACTCCAAACAAGGACGGACAAGCGCAGTGTATGCAGTCCACAGATCTCATCTGCACCCGTAAATCCGAGGCCGGGATTTTCAAGAGGAATGGATAAATGAGTAAATGCTGCTCTAGCCAACTGGTCATCTCGTTCATTCCCTAGGATACCCACGTGATTGGGGTCCGAGTGGAATGCAATGGAGCAGGCGGCATAACGAAGGTCAGCGAGTAGATTGTGGATACAAGTGACCAAAGGATGGGAAGAGTAGCATCGGTCTGTGGCCTGAAGGCTGCTCATTAAGTCTGTAAAGATTAAAACACGGTCAGGGCTAGCTTTTTGATATAATAAAGGACTTTACTAGTAGCCATAAGATTTGATGTAAACACACTACATGATTCTGGCAGAGAGAGGGAGATGTAAAAGTATATCCTATATGACCGGCAGCCTTTGGCCATTAGTGTAGATGATCCTAGCACCCTGAAACTCAATACGTATTGGATGAAACAAACCAAACGCCAGAAGATTATTGGAGGGAGGGCTGAAGTTTTTGGAGCTAGTTCCTGACCGAGGAACCGTCGACGGGGGTGTGTGGGTATAGCACAGCGTGTATAGTCAAGAGAAGGGAGATGGAAGTTCCTACAAAGGGAAGCGAGCCGCAACCCAACGAGCAATCCCAATCGAGGGCGAGTATCAGGAGGTCAAAACCCATCGCCTGCAAAAAGAACAAGATAAGTGGGGTGAACAGGGAATTGTCAGATGGCGATGGCGTAGGACACCAAAAGATAATGCCGCCTAATCTGAAGAGGGAGGATTCCCGCTTCAGCAACGAGACCGTCAACAGGGCTGATCCAGAACGCATCCATAGTCAAGCAGACACTACAATAGTGAACTGGGTGTGACAGTTTCAGTGCAGAAGGAAGTGTCAAGCCATAAACCTGGCACCTGTAATCTAATCGGGACAAAATCAGTGCCCGACAGTGTATACCCCAGGATGAGTGGGCTAGGAAACGGAGGGCATTGATCTTCCGCATGCAGCTTCAACTGGCGAATATGGGGGCAGCCAAGTCAGTTTTTTTTTTCTTTTTAATCAAAAAGGAGGCCCAAGAAAGGGTCCTGTGGCACAACTTCCAGGCGCTGAGTACTCAAGAGGAGTTCTGGATCAGGGTGGACAGTAGTACGATAACAAAAATGCAACACCCTCGTTTTAGGAGTGGAGAAGTGGAAGAGAGGGCAAAAGACGTCGACGTACAGCGCAGGAGTGACCAGTGGCCCAACAGAGCTCACCAGCCCATTGATGGCGATTATAACAACTGAGAACCCCGTGGACCGACGTTCTCCTGGATACGTGGAGAGCTGAGTGAAGAGCCGACGCTAAAATGGAATATGCGGTGAGATAAAAACTGAGTGATAAAAATCGGTAGGGAGTCTCGTAGGCTACAGTCATGTACTTAAAATACGATGACCCCTTTATGTAGATCAAAGAAAACTGCAACAAGATGTTGACGTTTAGAGAGGGCCTCTCTGATTGCTGTTTCCAGTCGAAGTAGATAGCCTGTAGTAGACCAAAATTCAAATGTTCAAATGTTTGTTAAGCTTATGGGACTTAACTACGGGGTCATCAGTCCCTAAACTTACAAACTACTTATGAACTACTTACGAACTAGGACGGCACAAATATCCATGCCCGAGGGGGGATTCGAAGCTCCGACCGTAGTGGCCGTGCTGACCGTGACTGGAGCGCTTCAGTCACCTCGTGTAGTAGACCATCCATTCCTAAACACACACTCGTAACGTGACAGAAGTCCAAGTGATTCGAGTACCCAGTATAATACGTGAGCAACCATTCTCTCAGGTAGTTTACATAGTACATTTGTTAGGCTAATTATACGGTAATCATCCAGGGATGACGGATCCTTGCCAGGCTTAAGAACTATACTGTCCCTCCACTGCAAGGGGAATCCTTAGAGCCAAATATGGTTGAATTTCTGCAGGAGATATTGCTGTTGTGGAGGATTGAGGTATTGGTGCAGTTGATTATGGATGATATCATGGCCAGGTATGGAATCACGAGAGGGGAATAGAGCCAGAAGTAGTTTCCATTCAGTAAAGGGGTCGTTGTAACATTCCTCCTGGTAACGTAAGATGGAGACTTCGGCATATTGTTCTTGAGGAGAAAGGCCGCCGGATAGGAAGCCGTCGCCGATGCCTGCGCAAAGTGAGCTGCAAAATGCTGTGCAAAACATACGTATCAGTACAGACCACATATGGTAGGGCAAGTCCAGAGATTGAAGATGGCCGCTGGCAGCCTTGGATAGCGCAGAGCATAACCCACACTCTTGACAAGGGTACAAAAGAGCCCAAGAAAGTGAGAAAACACTCCCAGAACTCCCGTTTGCTCTTTTCGATGATGTAACGAGCTTTATCACGAAGGCGTTTAAAGTTGATAAGGCAGCGTGGGACTGATGGCGCTTAAGATGTTGCAAGGTTCTAAGGCGATTACAAGCTGCCGCGGCAGTAAGTGCATTCGACCAGGAAGTGGACGGCGGTTAGGAGGGCATTTCGATCGGAAAACAGCAATGCTAGCGGATGACATCATCAATACAATCAGATGGTGATGGTATGAAAACAACCTGATATGTATACAAGTGCCAATTAGCATGACGGAAAATCCAACGGGGTAGCCTGTCCCTCGTCAAGTGGGAGTTAGAGAATCAACAAAAAGTGGTCACTATCGCAGAGGCGACCATTTAAATGAAGGGAAAGGGGGATTGAAATATCTAATGGCAGAGAAAGCGCTGTGAGCGGTACTAAAATTGGTTGAGGAACCATTATTGAGAAGGCGCACGTTGTGGTCTGCAAGAAACGTCTATAAGACGGCCCCAACTAGTTGCATGAGCACTTCCCCATGAAGCATGATCGGCACTGAAGACCCCAAGAATGAGGAAAGGAGGGGGGGTGAGGGGTTGCTAAAGGAGGGCTGTTAGGGCAGCAGATTTAGGGGGCCAATGAGGTGGGAGGGAGAGATTACAAATTGTTAACAGAATGGCTAAATGAACACGAACAGCAACCACTTGCAGTGTAGTACAGAGAGGAGTCCATGTACTATTAATGTCCACATGAATTAGTGTGCAAACTCCACCATATGCTTGTAGGGCGCCAACACGGATCTGGCTGAAAGCATAGAACATACGGAGGGTCACTGAATGTCCATCAATGAAATGTGTTTCCTGCAGAGTAAAAAGAAATAAGTTCTTTTTGCTCCATGAGGTATCGCTATTTCAGTTTCATTGAATGAGATCGAGGATCCGTATGGGAGGTGAACGGACTAAAGCCTATCACGCCCCTGGGTCAACGAGTCATCAATGAGGAAGAACGACATCCCTAAACAGCGGATCAGACTCAAGCTCAGACTGTTGAGTTGATTGTGAGGACAAGGTTGGCACCTCAGGTGGCACTGGAAGGGCCATGTCCTCGACTTTGTGTCTTCTTCTCTTTCTTCCTCTCAGGATGGGGAGACCAAGTCCCAGAGAGAGCTGGTGCTGATGAGGTCTGGTAATGACGAAGAACAGATGACTTTGCTACTCATAGACTGTGAATGCAGTGGCTGACTTGTGGTAGAGGACCTCCAGTTTGGTTAACTCTGGGACGAGGGGACTTGAGAGGTGGCACCTTCACCAGCAAGTGCCAGAGAAGGGTAGCACTTCTCTTGCTGGGAAGGAGGACGGGGGGACACACAGGGAGGAGCAATGGTGCTACAGGAGAGGAAGATGGGCGAGGGAGGAAGGTGGAGTGGTACAAGATGTAACAGTGGCAAAAGTTGATGCCATAGCCACAGGATTTAATCGTTCAAATTTTGGATTGGCCTCATGATACTTTAAACCATTGTATTCCTGTATTTTCTTCTCTCTTTTGTACACTGGGCAGTCTGGGGAGCATGAAGAACGATGTTTCTGGCAGTTGATATGCACAGGGGGAGGGAACACACATATGCTCCCCTCCTAGATTGAGCGCCCGCATTCCCCACATAGAGGGACTGCTGTACAGAAGTAAGACTTGTGCCCAGACTGAACACACTGGAAACATCTCATGGGTTTCACAGCGCATCGATAAATCATGACCTTGACCTTCTCTGGAGGAGTATCCCCCTCGAAAGCCAACTAGAGGCACCAGTATCAACATGAAAGGCCTTAGGGCCGATCTGCATGCGTCAAACGAAATGAACACTTCGCAATTCCAGATTGCCCCGAAGTTTCTCATCAATTTGGAGGTCACGATATAAAATAACTCTCTGAAGAATGTTTAACGATTGTTAAAGGGTTATGGACACTGGGACATCGCCAAGATGGTCACAGACACAAAGAGCTGAAGATTGGGCAGCAGAGACCGTTTAAATGAGCATGAAACCAGAACTCATCTTGCACATTGATTCGACTTCCCCAAACTTCTCTTCGAAGTTTTCGACGAAGAACAGCGACTTCGTGGTGGTAAATGTCTCTCCGTCTGTCCTGGTGCAGACCAGGTAGTGCGGAAAGGATTTCGCCTCAAGTCAACGAGCCTGGCCTTCCTCCCAGTAGACAGGGAGGGGAAGGTCTTATTGTCATGGGTAGTCACGTTGAATATACTATTCCTGCCTTTAGAGATGACCATAGCACACCCATTTTGTAGTTTCACACGTTTCATGGAGCGAAACGCCCACTTGATCAGGCGCCCTCTCCATGGGAGCCACCCAGTCACAGCAAAGGCACCTGGCACGATGGCCATTGCCAGGACTCCAGATACCCCAGGAGGGCAGGTATAGACTCCGTCGCTCCACGCTGGCGGCGGCCCACAAGTCGGTGACGACACCTCCGGAGGAAACCAGGTGACCAGCGCTATTCGAACGCCAATCCGTCACTGACCTCCCGTGCGTCACGCGGCTCCAGCTAGCCATCGGCACAGAGTAACATATACAGAGAAGCAGCCCACCCTAAACCACTGTCCTATGCCCCCCTCGTAGTTCCGTAAGATGCTAGCAGGTGTCAGGCGGTTCGCTGGCTTAGGGTGCCTCTCGCACGTCAGAGGGTAGCGTGGAGGGGAGGCTGAGGGGAGAGCTCGTGCCGCTTGCCACGAGGCCACGGCTGTGTTCGGCTTGCCGGCGTTAGATGGGAGGTGGTGGTGGGGACAGCCGCTACCTGCCGCCTGCTCTGGTCAGTTTAAAGGGCTGCTTCTGACCGCAGCGCCATCATGGGACATCTTACTGAACTGCTGAAAACCCTCCCTCCCCGCACCACGGAGCGTAGGACCGGGCCCTTACGGAGGTTTCCCGTCTGTATATATTTGTCTGTGCCATCGGCCAGCGATTGCACATCGAAGACAACTGCCTTGCGGCAGATCAAAGCGCCGCCTGAGGGGAAACTCATCACTAATATCGATATAGACTCTCCAAACGTGCGAGCGCCTTTTACGAAACCTTGTACGAAAATACATAATTTCGTGATGTAATTAATATTGTACTTCAATTTTTATACTAGTACGTGCTTACGGCAAGTATTTGGTAGGCCTACTAATGTAAAAGCCACGGCGAAATAGCCGTGCGCACAGGGGCGCCGTGCTGCGGTGCGCGCAGGCGTTCTCCGTTCTCCGTCAGGCATAGGTGTTTGTGTTGTCCTTAGGTTAGTTTAAGTAGTTTGTAAGCTACGTGCTATTAACCCAACAGTTGAGTCCGATAGGTTTACAAACATTTGAACATTGGAACTAATGTAAAAGGTGTGGGGAATCCCAACGAGACGGAAAAGTCTTGGCGGCACAGTAAAAGCTGCACGAGCACTTTGCATGATAAACATTATCTGTGACTGGATTGAAAAAAGGCACGAGGCTGATTTGAATGAAAAACAAACAAAAAGTCCGTCGAATGAAGAAATTTGAAGGCTAATATCATTACAAAATGTGGTTCTAAGTTTATCAATACTTCGCCAAGAAGAATCAGTAGAATCTAGACACAGCAACAGCTACGACTATATCATGCCTTTACTAATAACGCCACAGAAAGAAAACAGTAATCCAACTACAGACAAAAATAAGTTAGGCATGGATCAGAGTACTTTGTATGTTGTCAGAATAATTTTGCTAACCATTTATTTTACTGTAAAACTCTGACAACCTGATTCATATTACCCGAGCAGAATCCATTACTAGTAATTCAATTACACCGAGCTTATCGCATTATTTATGAAATAGTCTAAAAGAACTTTAATAATTTACACACTGATTTAAGAAATTCAGGAACAGTAATTATCGTTTCCAGCAAATGTGCTCACAAATATAATAAGTATTGAAATATTTGCAAAATACTTTTATTCAAGTAATATTAAAATCATTGCTGCAGTTGTTTTCAAGTCAAAGTTTTGCCAACAATACAATGAAAAAATAGTGGTGAACTGGAATGTTACTGAAACTTCCTGGCAGATTAAAATTGTGTGCGGGAACCGGGACTCGAACCTGGGACCTTTGCCTAGAGCGGGCAAGCTCTCTACCACTGAGCTATCCCGACAAAACTAACGGCCCGTCCTCACAACTTTAGTTCTGCCAGTACCTCGCCTCCTACTTTCCAAACTTCATAGAAGTTCTCCTGCAAGACTAGCACTCCTGGAAGAAAGGATGTGGTGGAGACATGGCTTCGTCACAGCCCAAGGGATATTTCCAGAATGAAACCTTCACTCTGCAGCGGAGTGTGCAACAAAAGTCCCAGGTTCAGGTCCGGTTCCGGCACACAATTTTAATTTGACAAGAAGTTTCATATCAGAGCACACTCCGCTGCAGAGTGAAAGTTTCATTCTGGAATGTTACTGTTTACTCTTCAGTAACTTATAACAATATAATCTAAATTCATTTGTGCTTCTTTTAGACTAATATTCGGTTTAAATTGAAAAGTAGAACATTCAGCGCCCTCACAACCAAGGTTTCCCAGTGTTACAGCAGTTTTGTATACAATCAGTGGAGACTAAGGCGAGGTGAGTGGAGCGACCCGGCCCGGGCCTTTCGTCTTAGGGGGGGGGGGGGGGGCTCCAAATAACTCGAAAGCTTTATTATATTTTATTTTACTTATGCAAATGCCCGTCTGCAGATATTGTTGGCATTATTGTGTAGCTATGAGTCATATTATAGACGGACTGCGCGACTGTGACATATTCTGCCCCCTTTTATACAATAAATTGTCCTGACGTCATTTCTAAATTAAATCCACTTTTACCCATATTGTAAACATAACGTGTACCGACCATTTCAATAACAGCTCTGGTATAGGCGACAAATTTTTCACATGCATGGCTGTTTCGTTACGTAACTTTTTTGTTGTTGTTAAATGAGTTATCTTTCGCGACACAATACCGTATATTTTTTCTTGAAACCGTAAACCCACTCAGCAGATGCCTTGAAATATTTTAGGACCAACCTCACTACAGCTTGAACGCCCCACTGCTGTATGTTAAAATCGTGTATGGACAACTTGTCGCTGTATGGATTATTAAATTTATTGAAACAGATTAAATTTATGGATTTGTTTATAAATAACAATACTGATACCAGTCACGACTTTTTATTTATTTAGCACGACGCGTCTATAGAAATCATTCCCATCTTCAAGTGCGTTTTTTGAGCTGTTTCATATTATTCATGATGTTTTGAGTGTGTGAGTTGCTGCTTCATTCTGCTGTCATTACGTAATAATTAAAAATATGCGCGATTTTTCTTTATGGTTATCTTTATATGGAGTTAATGGCGGAATTTTGTGAAACGCTTTCTACTTACAGTTTTCGTCTGGTCCATCTGTGGCAGCTCTCACACGTGTCAAACATAACATATAATATTATTGCACATGAGTACATCAGTTGTCACAAACATACATATAAATAAACAGTTACAGAGGTGTCCTTAGCTTAAGTTTACCAAAGATACATTTTCACAGATTATGCTATAAAGGAATCCTTAGCTGGATTTGATCAAAGACAATATTTATAGAGGATATTTTACTTTTGTTCATTGTCTTTTTTTATTTTCTCAGGGAAGCCAAAACAGTCTTGGCCCAACCCGCCATTTCCCGCACTGAAATTAAGTTTATTGTGCGGTATAACTCCCTGTATATCTAGTAAAGCCAACCAATGCCCTTGAACAGTACAAGGAGTCCCTTTACCAGTTCTTTATTAGACACAATTTCTTCGGGTCTGGTTGTCCCAAATGTTCTGTGCCTTTTACTCTCCAATGCAAAGCATTCGAAGATTAGATGTGAAGCACTTTCATCACCGTCATCACAGATCCTACATTTAGGATATTCTTCTGTTATTCCCATTGTATGTAGGTGTTTTTTTAAATTCCCATGGCCTGTCAGCAAACCAACCATGAGTCTAATCCCTCTCCTGTTCAGGCCCAGGATTGCAGAGCTTCTTTTAAAACATGGCTTTGGCATCATTACCCTGCCACGTTTTTGTTGATAGACTTTGCTCCAATACTCGACGTGCTGTCTTCTGAGCCAGTTACGTAGCTCCAATTTGATCATTGCCTTGGTGATTGTCAGGACAGGTTCCGGTCTAATAAATGGAGTCTCTGCCCCCATCCTTGCTAATCTGTCGGCATGTTCGTTGCCTCTGATCCCCGAGTGGCCAGGGACCCACAATAGGTTTACTCTAATGCTTTCCCCTAGCTCCAACAGAACCCTGTGACATTCTGCAAACAATTTTAGACCTTGTTGCAGGAGCTGCCAGTGATCTCAGGACTGCCTGTCTGTCTGAATAGATATAGATGCTACGGTATTTGTAGCACCTACGCAAATTCTCCTCCACGCACATCCTTATGGCAGTGATTTCGGCCTGGAATACTGAGGCCAGTTTCCCTAGAGAGATGACGCTCTCCAATCTTGGCTGCACCCCGTATACCCCGGCCCCAACGCCTTGGTCTGATTTTGACCCATCAGTGTACCAGACAATCTCCCCCGTACAGTGTCGAACTATTTTCTCCCACTGCTCCCTACTTGGAATTGTTACATTGAAAGGCTTGTTGAAGCAGTATGGGGTTTTAATATAGTCGGCTGGCATTTCCCCAACCTTTCCTACATTTACCTCACTCACTATTTTAGTGTGTGATTCTAGATATCCCAAAGAGTTCCAGTTTTTGCCAGTTTTGAGTCTGTATGCACCAGCCGCTGCCTCCACCTTGACCCAAAGGTGTAATGGGGGCATATCCAACATGGTTTCCATCCCAGCAGTTGGTGTGCTGCTAATTTCGCCTGTTATGGCTAAGCAGGCTAATCTCTGCACCTTACCAAGCTCCGTAGCAGCAACCTGCTATTCTACCTTCTTCCACCACACGGCCGCCCCATAGGTGATCCTGGGTCTAACACCGTGGTGTATATCCAGTGGATACCCTTGGGGCTCAGGCCCCAATTTTTGCAACAAGCTCTCTTGGTACTTACCAGAGTACTTTTTGCCTTCGAGCAAATATTTCTAATGTGATGGGTCCATGTCAGTTTCTCATCTAAGGTAACCCCTAGATATTTCACTGTCCCCTTCACAGGTAGCGCTTCATTGAAAAGTCTTAGATTCCAACTTGAACGTTGGATATGCTTCTTTGTGAATGGTACAACAACAGTCTTCTTAGAACTAACCCCCAGTTCATTGTCCTAATTTATGCATATTCACAATGGCCCTACATTTACATTTATTACTATTTTTATTTGAGTATGCTATTGAAACATCAGAAAAAATATACAGATGCACTTTCCACTTTTGCATTTAATATTTGTCTTCATATATTCTATAATGTGAATACACTTCCAGTTCTTCATATAGGTCTATTTTATGTTCTTTGTCTTGTCGGTGGAGTACACTGACATTCTGCTTAATTTCTCTAAATGGGTGTCCTGTGTTTTTTATGTGTGTTGCTATTGCTGCTGTTGTGTGTTTGTTGTTTGTGTAGGCTTTGATGTGTTCTGTGTTTTGGGTGTTTATATCCAGCTAAGGATTCCTTTGTAGCATACTGTGTGAAAATGTATCTTTGGTAAACTTAAGCTTAGAACACCTCTGTAATTGTTTATTTATATGTATGTCTGTGACAACTGATGTTGTTGTGTGCAAAAATATTATTTGTGATGTTTGACATGTGAGAGAGCTGCCACAGATGGACCAGACGAAAACTGTAAGTAAAAAGCTTTTCAAAACATTCCGCAATTAACTCCATATAAAGATAACCATAAAGTAAAATCGGGCGTCTTTATATATTACAACAACGACAGCAGAATGAAGCAGGCACTCACACACTCAAAACATCATAAATAATATGAAACAGCACAAAAAACGCACTTGAAGATGTGAATTATTTCTCGAAACGCGTATGCTAAATAAATTTAAAAAATCGTGACTGGTAGCGGTATTGTTATTTATAAACAAATCCATTTATCTCACAGTCGCTATCTTTCAGATAAACCATTTTCTAATGGATAAAATAAAAACATTAAATTTAGTTTTGCAATCTTTTGACGATGCGTACCACAGTTTTCAACGTATTTGTTCCAAACGTACAGATCCCTTTTCTGTTTTAATAATTTAAAGTTCCTCTTGACGGTCTTGAAATACAGATTCCCTTTTTTGCCACTTTTCCAAAACGCAACGTCTTGTTGTGTATATTCTTCTGTTACGGACACGGGCAAAGTAGTATTCGACGATTTAAAATCACCGAACCAGCTTTCACCATCACTAACGACCTCAATTCCATGCCCAAGCAATGAAAGTGCTCGACGAATCTGACGGTGGTGAAATGGCAGCGTCGTTATCGTCGACGTCATCCTCTTGTAAATCCGCACCGAACGTCAACCCGCTGTTTTCTTCTATATACAGCACATTTTCATCAGTGCCATTGTCTATGATATCTGCAATGCAGTTCAAATATATAAGGAAAAGCATAAAGAAAGTGCCATGTATTTTCTTTTACCGTGTATAGTACGTCTAATAACTGCAAATGATTATGCTTACCGGTGCGACTTTAAAGAGCTCTAATTGTTTGACATTTAAACGTTGCTGATTCGTGATCGTTCCATACCGCTCCTGGAGGTGTCTGACGACAGCCCGTGGGTTAATTGACATCGCGAACGCAAACCTCTTACTGGCCTCTGCTGACATACCAGACGTTCGGGCATTAAGCGGCCGCAGTGAAGCGGGCCGAGTGAGGAACAACCCGAGCGCGCGAATCTTTAAAACTGTACTTTAAGGAGGTTGTAACTGCGTACTATCTGAATAATGGCCCACATTTTCACGTAATATAGATTTCTGGGGTTGATATCTAGCTCATGTATTTTTTCTCAAGAAAATATGAGGTCGAGTTGATGATGTTCCCTTGTAATTGTAATAAATGTACTTTATCACACAGAGCAGCAGATCGCCACACAGGTGCCACCCACTTCCTTAAAGACAATAGCTTTAGTCAACCCCCTAGTGTAAGCTCTCAATACATGTATTTCCAAGTGGGCGGGGCCCTCATTTTATTTTAACGCTGCCCCGGGCCTGCGACTGCCTTAGTCCGCCCCTGTACACAATAATAATTATTGTTCTCCAACATTCATATTATCACTAGTTTTTTCTAATAATCCTCAAACTAAGGCGACCTCCTCACTACAATGGTCAAGTTTTTTTTGTGTCTAAATAGTTTACTGTGTCAAAGTGCAGCAGTAACAAATAGTACACATCTATTTAGGTTACTCCGTACAATACTCCTAGAAAGGAGAACGTTCGCTCATGAGTGATTATTATGTTGTTTTAATATAGAGCTACAGTTATTTTTCGCAGTCAGACTACTATGCCTTCTACAAGACAGCAATAAAAACAGTAGCAGTGTCGTTTATATTGTGTGTTATTCGGAAAGTAATTTTATCGGCATTGGGATGGCAAGCAAGAAATTTTTTGCCGCTATTTTTGAAGCCAACTTACGGCTGCAAATGCGACGTCAACAAACTCATTCCAAACACAGGACGCTTCTTGGCTCGGCCAGTCTGATCCGCTGCAAGGCGCTGCTGTCAGTTGTGAGAAACGGCGGTTGTCCTCGCTAGAGAATCTTTTCCATTTTATTTACTAGCAAACCTCCCGGGCGTTACACGTATAGTATGGGATATATGCGATGTTCTACAGACGACTGTCGAACTCTTTGCGAAGCGTATCCCTCGCTGTCAAATGATGAACGAACTTTCCTCTATTCACAACTTCCGTTCCCGTGACTGAAACGCCGTCTTTTGGCATCTGAAAAATATATGTATTTGGTGTCTATATTACACGATGGCATGTATTAACAGCTGTGTGTAATGACGAAACAGGGAAGTATCGTATTATGAAACAATAGACGTATTTTCACATGTACGGTGAGGTAGGCCTATATAGCTTTTCCTAAGAATATTTATTGCTCGATTTCGCGGATGATGAGGTTTTGGAATGAAATAAAGGAAGGAACCTAGAATGCTAGAATTCAAACTCATCCATCCACCTTTGTGATCAGTTTGGAAAGACAGAACTGTGGTAGCAATGTTTCGACTAAAACTCTATGTAATAGGCTAAATGAAATCCAACTTCACTCCCAACATCGACCTGGACACCACACAATGCGGTACAGATGGGCCCAGCAGTACGCCGAATCGACTCATCAGAAATGTCATGAAGTGATATTCACAGGTGAGACTCGCATCCACCTTTAATCATAAAATCGTCGGAGACGTTTTTGGAGACAACCTGGTCAGTTTAGACACACAGTCCAACGAGCGCAGCAAGATGGCGGACCTCTGATATTTTGAAGTGGCATTACGTGGGGCGAGCGTACGCCATTGGTGGTCGTAGAAGGCAGTCAAACTGCTATACGGTACATGGATGACATCCTTTGACGTGAGGCTCCTATAATCCGAGTTGTCGCCATTTTTGCCCCAATGTGCAGGACAGTTGTATGTGGGTATATACGAGGCATGACCGGAAAGGAAGTTTATAATCGAATTTACAGAAGAATTTGTGGAAAATATGGGTGGCCTCTCAGCTGTGAACTGCACAAATCACTGCAGCAAACGAGTGCGCATGTTCAAATTTGCCAGCAATCCAGAACGAAGAAAAAGATAGGCTATAAATTGTCGCAGAAGCAACTGGGAACCAGGACCTGGCGCTCAAAAAAAATGTTCAAATGTTTGTTAAGCTTATGGGACTTAACTACGGGGTCATCAGTCCCTAAACTTACAAACTACTTATCAACTACTTACGAACTAGGACGGCACAAATATCCATGTCCGAGGGGGGACTCGAACCCCCGACCGTAGCGGCCGTGCTGACCGTGACTGGAGCGCCTCAGTCACCTCGGCCACCGCGGCCGGCCTGGCGCTCAATTATGTATTGTAAGTATATGTAATAAATGTAGCTAAAACATGTCAGTTAGATTAGATTAGATTAGATTAATACTTGTTTCATAGATCATGAATACGATATTTCGTAATGATGTGGAACGTGTTAGTTAAATGAAATGTGTCAATACATAATATTACATGACACTCAATTTTTGAATATTTTATTATTTTTTATTTTTTTATATTTATTTTTTTTATTCTTTTTATTTTTTACCTAAAGTACTAACTTTTATCTAGAAATTCATCTAATGTGTAGAAGGAATTGCCATTCAGAAGTTCTCTTAATTTATTTTTAAATGCTAATTGGCTATCTGTCAGAATTTTGATACTACTTGGTAAGTGACCAAAGACTTTTGTGGCAGAATAATTAACCCCTTTCTGTGACAGAGCCAAATTTAACCTTGAATAGTGTAGGTCACCCTTTCTCCTATGTACAATTGCACTACTTCTCCCTGTCAATGATGCTGGAGCAGTTTGTTGCAGAATGTTTGTGACTTAATGAAGTTTTTCGCAGTTTTCAAAGTGGATAGGAATATTTATTGTGGTGCATTAATACGTAGTTTTCAACATACTGAATAATACTTTACAAAATTACTCATATATAAGGTCGAAGCATCTCTTACGGTCGCATACCACACTCCAAACTACGGCACTGGGTAAAATTTTACGACGCTTCTCGCCGCCGGGCTCCATAGCTTATGTTGGCAACAGATGAACAATGAAGTGTAGAATTGCGTTAATATTTTTCACGAGCTACGGAGTAAATGTTATTGCTGCTCGTTTCACTCGCAGCAAAATTAATACTGTACCTGCTCTATGGTTGACAGGTTCTTGTATGTACCCTTGGCCGTTCAGAAAAAAATAATTTTCGTTTTAATTGAAGTTGTCACGAAAAAACATTTATTGGTCATCTGAGTTGCCGTGATTACCTTTGGTGCCAACATAACCACTGCAGCCCGGCGAGAAGCTATGATATATTACCGGTGCGTTACGATTTTCTGCTATATTAAAATTGCTTTCTAAATCTTTATAGGCCCATACACATTAGTTACTGTTCGGTACACTTAGTGCGTGCAATATTAAATACATTTCATTAGAAATATTGTTGAGAACTGGTTGAATAGGTCAACCATCGCCAATATAAACATTGTCAGATGCGCCCATGTTGAGGCAAAAATGGCGGACGATTCAGCCTGTGGTTTTTAGAAGCTCTACTCTAACGTACCATGTCGGCAGTATGTCTATGAGGTATTCGTCTTAATGGACGACAATTCTCGCGTTCGTCATGCACATCTTGTAAATGCGTTCCTTCATGATAATGACATTATAAAATTACTTGTTCTCTACACATGAAGGTATCGGACATGCCTGGGATACGCTGAAAAGGACTGTTTCTGGATGTGATATCCAGCAACCAATCTGAGAGATCTGCGCAGAATCGCCAATCTGGACCAACAGGCGCCTGATGGTCTAGCGGACAGCATGCCACGAAGAAGACAGCGCAAGAGGACGCGTTACCGGCTATTGTGGGTGCTGGTCTATGCTACACTCTAGAACACAAATTGAGATGAATGGGTTATTGTCGCCGCGGTGGAGTAGCCGAGCGGTCTAATGCGTCACACTGCGGAGCGCGCGGTTGCTCGCCGTGGACGTTCGAGTCCTCCCTGGGGCATGGGTGTGTGTGTTTGTCCTTAGGTTAGTTTACCTAGGTTTAAGTAGTTTGTAAGCTACGGACTGATGACCACGCAGTTTGGTCCGATAAAATTTACAAACATTTGAACAAACAATGGGTTATTGTCGTACAACTTTCTGTTTTGATCCACGATAAAGAGAAGCTCTAATGTTATTCTTGTATATCTCTTTTACATTTTTATTAAGGGTAATATACTTGTAGAATCATGGTGGTCCAGCACTTTGTACATATTTGTCATCCTGGAGGCCATAACAGAAGCACAGAAATTGGGCATCGATATCCATTTATTTTGGATTAGAAGACATCAGCGCATAATGAAACCAATAATGAAACAGTTGATCGCCTAGCCAAGGGAAGTACCACGGAAGGACAATACTCGGGCCACCGCCGATTCCTCAGATGGACGCTTCTAAAGCTGTTTGTGGCGCATGGGACCACGAATGGCGCTTCTCCCAGCGACACTGATAACGAACGCCACCTGGCAGTCAAACAACCAAAACTCTCTGTTCGTCCATGTTTCGCTTCGATGAAGCTCAGTAGACTCACGTGACGGTCATCACTCGCACGAGACTTGGACATGGACTTTATCCAGCCCACTACACTATTTGAAAATTATCATGTCTGCACTCTGCGATTAAGGACCCAAAAGCATTGGCGTATCGCAGCCACATTATATCGGCCGAATTCGAAATATTGAAACATTTCGACCGTTTCGGGGCGTTGAAATAAATTCAGTGGCAAAGTTGAACATTTGTACTGAACCGGGATTCGAACCCAGATTTCCCGCCCCGGCCCAGCGGTTGCCTTAACCAATTACGCAATCTAGGCATGCTTCCCGTCCTCCCCGAACTGTCGACGTATAGCACACTACGAGTTTAGTGCCCCCTGCCGTTGAATTTATTTCAAAGCCAAACGGTCGAAATGCTTCTGTATTTCTAATTCGTAAAATTATGAGCGTTATGTCAACCAAAGTGTCTGTTCCTCCGGAAATGTCCGAAAGAGTAGACACCACGTAAAAAAAGAAAAATAAAACATTATATTGGCGTACACCAAACACACGTCCGAACAAAGTGTCGTGTACAGGAAAATCGTTGAGCTGGGTTCCCCCTCCCCAAAAGTTTTACTTCGTCGATTTGACAATTAGCTTGCGGACTATTAAAAAAAGTAGCTGCAATCTGGCTCTAATGTACGACTTGTGTTCCTCATGGTTACGTGGCACCAGGACGGCGCGAAACTAGAGGTGTAAGTGTGTGTTTTTTTACATTGTGTCCTTCTGCCTGTTAAACTGTAATGTTTTCAGTTATGTTCTAGTAACACTATTATAACACTGTATAAACTTCCTGGCAGATTAAAATTGTATGCCGGAACCGGGACTTGAACCTGGGACTTTTACCTTTCGCGGGCAAGCGCTCTACTGACTACGCTTTCGCGTCACGACTGGCGAGCCGTCCGCAAAACTTTAATTTTGCCAGTCTCTCGTCAGTAGAGCGCTTTCCCGCGAAGGCAAAGGTACCAGGTTCGAATCCCGGTTTCGGAACACAATTTTAAGCTGCCAGGAAATTTAATATCAGCGCACACTCCGCTGCAGAGTTGTGCAGCATTTGTACTTTACAATTCTATATCTTATTGTAAAAACTAATGTATGTACATAAAACCCTGTTATATATTAATTTTGCTATTTTGTTCCTATTATGGCACTGTTCAAATCTGAGTTAGCTGTATCACGTTTGACTTCCGTGATTTTAATATTACTACCTAAACGCGGCCACGCTTTGCTGTGGATTAGTCTGATATGAAGGAGAAAATAAAAATAAAAATAAATAAAATATTTCTTGCGCTCAGAGACTGATCGAGAAAATGCTTCAAACAAATATATACAAATTTACCCTGTTTAGTGTTCTCGTGACTATGTAGATTGATAGTTTGTAAAAAGGATATTGGATTGGGAAAAAAATCGCCCGTTTCCTGCCTAAAAAAAAACATAGACGGTTTACTGTCTACGAAGCAATGCGACCTATAATTGGCCTTGAAAAAAGCCGTCAACATCTTGTCCAGAAGCCGCGCGGTCTGAGGTGCCTTGTCACGGACTGCGCGGCAGCTATACCGGAAGTTCGGAAGTTCGAGTCCTCCCTTGGGCATGGATGACCAAACTGTTCAAAGGTTTGTGAAGCTTGTGGGACTTAACTAGGGGTCATCGTCCTTAAACTTACAAACTACTTATAAACTAATTTATACTAAAGACAGCACAAACCTCCATCCTCGACGGGGATTCGAACCTCCGACGGGGAGCGGCCTCGCGCATCGCAGCATAGCGCCTCAGTGCTCCACTCGGCCGCTCCGCCGCGGCTGCATGGATGTGTTTGTTGTCGTTAGCATGAGTGAGTTTAAGTAGTGTGTAATTTGATCCCCACATCCCTACACCCCTACACCAATTTAAACTTTTTCCCGCCTCCTATTGTCCGGCCACACTCCTCCCCCTGTATGTCTTTTATCCTCCTCCTCCCTCTTCCCTAAGTTGCTCCTCTTTCTCTGCCCATATCCTCTTCCATCCCACAATTTCCTACTTTCCTCGTCGTAGCTATTCAAAATCAAGAAATTAAAAATTAGTATCTTACCTCAAATTCTGAAGTAAAGACTGAAAATATCGGCGAACGTATACTTACAGAAAAATAAACGAAATAACGACAGCAAAAACGTTATTTACAGACTTGGTCACTGCATTTTTTTTTATTTCCATTGCTGAAAGCTTAGCAGTTATGGCATTGTAGCTGCTCGGTGTGTCCTGATACTACAAATGAAACATTTAAACACGGTCGTCCCTAGAATGTTATTTCGTGATGTGTTGTTAACCGTCGTCTTGCATTTTTACCGTAGCACATAAGCTGTACCCAAGGCAGAAGTAGGAAACACGTCACTGTCCGATGTTTACAAAACAGTTGGACATTTTTAATGCGTCATCGGAACGGCAACATAAGAGTTATAGATACCAAAATGTTTATTTCGTTTTAGCACTCTTTACGGCATCCTATACACATGACTATTTTTGTGCACTTTTGAGGCAAATATTGTGGGAAAGGCGAACCAAAGATTACGTTTCATTGGCAGAACACTTCGAAGATGCACCAGCTCCACCAAAGAGACTGCCTACATCACATTTGTGCGTTCTCTCCTGGAGTACTGTGGCCCATTGTGGGACCCTCATCAGGTGGGACTGACGGAAGACATTGAGAAGGTTCAGAGAAGGGCAGCTCGTTTTTTTTTTTATCACGTTACGGGGGGAAAGCGTCACGGAAATGTTGCACGAATTGGGGTGGAAATCATTAAAAGAAAGACGTTATTCATTGCGGCGTGATCTGTTTGCGAAGTTTTAATCACCGACTTATACTTGTGAATGTGAAAATATTTTTCTAGCACCCACCTACTTAGGAAGACATGACCATCCCAATAAAATAAGAGAAATCAGATCGAAAACGGAAAGATTTAGGTGTTCTTTCTTCCCGTGCGTTATTAGAGAATGGAACGGTAGAGAAAAGTTATGAAAGTGGTTAATGAATCCTCTGCCAGGCACTTAAATGTGATTTGCCTAGTATCTATGTAGATGTAGAAATTAAATAAAGAAGGGAGTTTAGGGTTTAACGTACCGTCGACAGCGTTGTCATTAGAGACGGAGCCAAGCTCGGGGTTAGGGTAATTATAGGGAAGGAAATAAGCTATGCCCTTTCAAAGGAACCATTTGGGTATTGCCTCGAGTGATGTAGGGAAATCACGAAAAACCTAAATCTATATGACCGGCGCTAGATTTGATCCAGCGTCCTCCCGAAATCAAGACTTTATTTTTATTATTATTATTATTATTATTATTATTATTATTATTTTATATATATTACCACTGGGCCACCTTGTTCTGTGAAGCTCGTTCCGAATTATATAAGTTACATTGGCCTCCTTGTGCGATAAGTATTAAAAATTGTTACTTCAATTTTAGTGTTCAAGTATTTGCGAACACAGAGGCATCAAGAAAATATCCCTTCTTCAAATAATTAAATACTTTGAATTGCATTACTATGGTTGTGTGAATCGCAGGAAGAGTTCGAAAGCCGCGGTGGGGTAAGCGAGCGTTCTAAGGCGCATTGCTGCGGAGCGTGCGGTTGCTCACCGTATAGGAGGTGTGTTTGTGTTCTCCTTAGCATCAGTTACCGTAAGTTAGTTTTACTAGTTTGTAAGCCTAGGGACTGATGACCAACATAGTAAAGTCCCTGAGATTTACAAACATCCGAACATATGATTTGGAAAGTTTGAAAAAAGATTATTGAAGCCAGTGGATTAACAAATATTTTTGTTTGTCGGTTTTCTGGATAAATATAAGGTAAACTGTGTCTTTGAGGGTTCGTTTTCCAGGTTGTGCCCCTCTTCTCCTGATCCGCTCTCTGCCCATCTTCCGCTGTCCCTCTCTCTGTATCCCCCCTCCTCCTCCACCGCATCCGCTATCCAACCACGCCTGGGTTCATCGCCTCCCCTTCCTTCCGTTTTTAATCGTCTCTCTCTAACCATACCTCCGGCTCCCTTTCTCTGTAAATTTACATCGTCTAAGTTAACCAAAATTAAGAAAGTATATATTAGGAACTCACTTTAAATTCCGTGGTAACAACGGAAAATGGCCACAGAGTCATTTTTCAGAAGAGTAATCGAAATAAGTAAGACAATAAAGAGCAATATTTACAGACTATTAGTACGATATTTCGATTGCCACTCCTTAAAACTTCATCAACCTGGCAGTAGCGCAATTTCTAGTTTCTTCGTTCGTTCGCTGTACAACAAACGAACCATTTAACATGAACGTCCCCAGAACGAGATTTCACGAAACTTTGTTACTTCCGTGTGGCGGTCGGTAAGAAGGCAGAAGTGTCAACCAGTCCAATTTTCGATGTTCACTTGATATTCGAAATTAAAAAAAAGGTCAAATGTTTGTAGAGCTTATGGGACTTAACTACGGGGTCATCAGTCCCTAAACTTAGAAACTACTTATGAACTAGCTTATACTAAAGACGGCAAAACCATTCATGCCCAAGGGGGGTTTCGAACCCCCGACCGCAGCGGCCATACAGACCGTGACTGGCACGCCGCAGACCGCTCGGCCACTGCGACCGGCTCGAAATTTTAATGCGAAATAAATAATGTATAAGATTAGACTTATGAAAGCATCTACTTTCTTTTACCACCCTTAACGTTTACGTATCCACGTGACGTTTGTTTTGCGCATATCTAAGACAAAGCACCTTGCGAATTATATAGGCTGTACCACTTAAAATTGTCACCCAAATATCTCCGGAATCAAAGCAGATATTGAAAAACGACATTCACCGACATTACGTACGCTAGAGGTTTATGAAAGGAAAGTATATACAAATACACTATTGGCCATTAAAATTGCTACACAAAGAAGAAATGCAGATTATATAAATGGTTATTCATTGGACAAATATAGTATACTAGAACTGACATGTGATTACAGTTTCACGCAATTTGGCTGCATAGATCCCGAGAAATCAGTACCCAGAACAGCCACCTCTGGCCGTAATAACGGCCTTGATACGCCTTGGCATTGATTCAAACAGAGCTTGGATGCAGCTTCAACATGATACCACAGTTCATCAAGAGTAATGACTGACGTATTGTGACAAGTCAGTTGCTCGGCCACCATTGATCAGACGTTTTCAAGTGGTGAGAGACCTGGAGAATATGCTGGCCGGGACAGTACTCGAACATTTGCCGTATCCAGAGAGGCCCATAAAGGACTTGCAACATGCGGTCGTGCATTATCCTGCTTAAATGTAGGATTTTGCAGGAATCAATTAAAAGGTAGAGCCACGGATCGTAAGACATCTGAAATGTAACGGCCACTGTTCAAAGTGCCGTCGATGCGAACAAGAGGTGACCGAGACGAGACACCCCATACCATCACGCCGGGTGATACGCCAGTATGGCGATAACAAATACACGCTTCCAATGTGCGTTCAACGCGATGTCGCCAAACACAGATGCGACCATCATGATGCTGTAAACAGAACCTGTATTCATCCGAAAAAATGACGTTTAACCATTGGTGCACCCAGGTTCGTCGTTGCGTACACCATCGCAGGCGCTCCTGTCTGAGATGCAGCGTCAAGGGTAACCGCAGCCATGGTCTCCGATCTGATAGTCCATGCTGCTGCAAACGTCGTCGAACTGTTCGTGCAGATGGTTGTTGTCTTGCAAACGTCCCCATCTGTTGACTCAGGGATCGTGCTGTGCCGGCCGCGGTGGCCGAGGGGACTGAGGCGTTTCAGTCACGGTCTGCGCGGCCTCTACGGTCGGGGGTTCGAATCCCCCCTCGGGCATGGATATTTGTGCCGCCCTTAGTTGTAGGTAGTTCATAAGTAGTTTGTAAGTTTAGGGACTGATGACCCCGTAGTTAAGTCCCTTAAGCTTAACAAACAACTCGGGGATCGAGACGTGGCTACACGATACGTTACAGTCATGCGGATAAGATGCCTGCTATCTGGACTGCTAGCGATATGAGGCCGTTGAGATACAGCACGGCGTTCCGTATTGCCCTCCTGAACCCACCGATTCCATATTCTGCTAACAGTCATTGAATCGCGACCAACGCGACCAGCAATGTCGCGATACGATAAACTGCAATCGCTATAGGCCACAATCCGACTTTTATCAAAGTCGGAAACGTGATGGTACGCATTTCTCCTCATTACAAGAGACATCACAACAACGTTTCACCAGGCAACGCCGGTCAACTGCTGTTTGTGTGTGAGAAATCGGTTGGAAACTTTCCTCATGTCAGCACGTTGTAGATGTCGCCACTGGCGCGACACATGCGTGAATGCTCTGAAAAGTTAATCATTTGCATATTACAGCATCTTCTTCCTGTCGGTTAAATTTCGCGTCTGTAGCACGTCATCTTCGTGGTGTAGTAGTATAAAGGCAAGGAGTGCATTATTTTCAACAAAACCTTATGTTTCTTTTATGGAACACTCCACATTCTTTTTTATGCAATAAATAGCACGAAAAATCATAGGATGAAGGCATTGGTTGTAGTTCAATACATCAATTACATGCTGAGAAATTGCGAAGCGAAATTTGCTCTTCAAAGTAACGCACGGCCAGCGCACGTCCCGAGTCTCAAGCGTCAGCCCCGCACTGCGCTCCACTTACTTCAGGCGTGAAAGTCACTTTGCAATTTCTCGGGAGGTAACAGACGTATCGCCATACTACCAACGCCATTCTTTTTGCGAATTTTCGTGCTATTGATTGCATAAAAGATACTATGGGGTGTCCATATAAGAAAAGACGTAAGTCTGTATTGAAAATAATACTTGTTAACGTTTCTGAATGACTCCTAGTATTTAGTTTCACGAACTCTGGCGTATGTTCAGACCCGTGAAGTGGTAATTCAATATCGATTGTTGTTCCATAGATATGTGGGGTGAAATGTTTAAGCGGGACACGAAAGGTGCTTTGTCGTAGATCTGAGCAAAACAAAAGTCACCTGTCATTAAAAGTGGTAAAATGAAGCACATGTTCAAATGTTTGTTAAGCTTATGGGACTTAACTACGGGGTCATCAGTCCCTAAACTTACAAACTACTTATGAACTACTTACGAACTAGGACGGCACAAATATCCATGCCCGAGGGGGGATTCGAACCCCCGACCGTAGTGGCCGTGCTGACCGTGACTGGAGCGCCTCAGTCACCTCGGCCACCGCGGCCGGGTGAAGAACATGCTTTGATATCTGTCCCACATTTTTTATCTCGCATTAAACTTTCGAATAATACGTGAACGCCTCTTATCCATCTGCCCCTGAACCCTCGTCTCTGCGTCTTCACCCTCCTCCCTCTGTTTATATTCATTTCTTTATTCCCCCTCCACTCTCTGTCCCTGCCTCCTATCTGTCTCTGTCTCCTCTTCCGGTTCCTGGCCTTTCAAATGTTCAAATGTTTGTATAGTCTATGGGACTTAACTACGGGGCCATCAGTCCCTAAACTTACAAACTACTTATGAACTACCTACAACTAAGGACGGCACAAATATCCATGCCCGAGGGGGGATTCGAACCCCCGACCGTAGTGGCCGTGTTGACCGTGACTGGAGCGCCTCAGTCACCTCGGCCACCGCGGCCGGCCTGGCCTTTCACATCCACGCAAAGATCTCCCAGCCTCCTTCATTACTTCCCCCCGTTCTGCCAATTTCCTCCCTCCCCTACACATGAAAAATTACACAAACTGCCAAATTTTATGGTGGTCAAGCCTGCAGTAACGTAGCTTTCACCATGCATCATACGGAATCTTATGTAGACAGCGATTTTTTTTTTTTTTTTTTTTTTTTTTTTTTTTTTTTTTTTTTTTTTTTTTTTATGAAGAGTGAAAAATTCAACCATGAGGGGAATCAATGAAGTCTGTTACAAAGTACCCTCTTCCATGCAACGTACGAATTATTTATGTAGAAATTGCTATTCCCCTTGTTTTGAAGGTCGAATGTTGAAACTTTTATCGCAATCGGATAAACGACACTGATGGAGTCTGTCAAATATGTCATTTCTATCGTCAATTATAATGAAGATTGCCATTTTCATCAATTAAATGTTTTCTTGCGGTCGCGGGTCTGTTACTGGAGCAAAAAAGTGGAAAAAACGATTTTAATCGAGTTGTTTACTGTGGAGGTCGTATAAGATGAAATGCGGAACAATAATTACTCCGTGAAAATATTATCGGTTGTTACAATTTTCAATATTGCCATATATCTGAAAGTGATTTTATTCGATGTTATGTTGTACGAAATATGATTGTACGCAATCAATACTAATAGAAACACGTGCGAAATCGAAGGCAATATTGAGTCAAAATTTCAACGGAATCTGCGAAGAATTATCGGAAACTTTTAGATTTTAAACATACTATGTTTTATATTTGTAAATGTAGGAATTCTTAACCTCAAATCACAGAAAGTTTTTGACCGAATGGTTTGAAATTACGACACAACGTTCTACTAGAATATAGCATAATTTTATATACCTATTTTTTAAAAAGGTGTCCTTTTTGAGTTTATATAAATTTTATGAAGGCGAAATGTTGCTAAAAATTGCAAAATTGAAGTATATATTAAGATATAGGTATCTAAAAAGCTTCTTGTATTAGAAGGCAATGTTGTATCAAACTTTGAGCTCGGTTGGCGCAGAACGTGAGTTTTTGAAGCGTACACAAACGTACGGAAGTATGATGTCCATTAACTCACGAAAGTGGTGAATATAGTATACTAGCTAAAACCCTGCGTTTCCCGAGTATATATTTATTTATTCCTGCCATTTTTCAGGTATATATTAATTTGTATAAGTGCCGTATATCTGTAAAATATCTTGGGACTACAATTAGTAGAAAGAAGTAATAGATTATAGCTTGGTGCGTGGTGGGGCGATTTTCCATGGACGGTACTGTTTATGTGCTCATATCTCATGAACTACGTGGCGTACTGTGATACAATTTAGAAGGTACGTTCAACTATATACGTGTATACTGTCTGTGAAATTTCCTGTCGCTACAATTTGTAGTGTTCAAATTATAAATTGTAACGTCATACCGAGAGCCGTAGTTTTACTCCATAAACAGCGGAAAAGTAGTAAGCGAGAAACTTTTTTCCTTTCATCATTTTACTGTGGTTGTCAGCGAGAAAAAGTTTAATAAAGGTTTGAAATTATGTTTAAAATTTGTTGGAAGTCGCGAAGTACTGTCATTCTCATACAGTGTATTTCGAAAGTCTCGCCACATTATATGGCATTTTTGCGATTTTTATTGGTTATGACGTAATATCTTTTGAACCATGATCCGTATGTGATTCTTAAGCATGCAGCAATTGTTACGGTAAGGAATGTGTGTACCAAATTTGGTTGAAATCGGTCCAATGGTTTAGGAGAAAATGAGCAGCATTGTCGCAAAATGCAGCAGTTTCTCGCGCATCTCATTGCTTATGAGGTCATATCTCGTCAGCTATGTATCGTATGTGATTCTTACCGTTACGGCGACCGTTCTCATGGATTGAAGCTTACGTGTACAAAATCTCATAAAGATTGGAACAAAACTGTAGATTTGTATGCAACACGTATAAATACACCAACACTCTGCTTTATATATTAGAAGATATTTTCCTGAGGGGTGCCGAAGACTAATGTAAAGACAAGTGATTTTAAGTGGACGCCGCTGTGGGAATCCAGGATTTTGGTCCCCGGGGGGGAGGGCTAGGGGTGATAGAAATTTTGTGGCATCGTATCTCAAACTGATGCCTTAAAAGAAGCTGTTGTTTGTCCCAATCCACAATCCATGCTTTCTTATGGCGTTTTGAGAAGAGGGATTGACCTGATCTCTAGAGAAAAAAAATGTGCTGCTCACATTCAGAGGACAATTCAGATACTACAGTTGTTTGTTTATATCCATTACTGCTTGCTTATGGCGTTTTGAGAAGAGGGATTGACCTGAACTCTAGGAAAAAAAAGGACGCGTGTTGCTCATATTCAGAGGACAATTCAGATACCACAGTTGTTTGTTTATATCCATTTTATGCAACACGTATAAATACAGAAACAGTCTGCTTTATATATTAGAAGATATTTTCCTGAGAGGTGCCGAAGACTAATGTAAAGATAAGTGATTTTAAGTAGACGCCGCTGTGAGAATGCAGGATTTTGGTCTGGGGGGGGGGGGAGGGGTTATAGAAATTTTGTGGCATCGTATCTCAAACTGATGCCTTAAAAGAAGCTCTTGTTTGTCCCAATCCACATTCCATGCTTGCTTATGGCGTTTACAGAAGAGAGATTGACCTGAGACCTAGAGAAAAAAAATTTAAAAAAAATAATAATAATAAAAAAAGAAAAAAAAAGAAAAGAAAAACAGAGGTCGTGCTGCTCATATTCAGAGGACACAGTCGTTTGTTTATATCATTACTTCCGGGGGAGCTAAGACTGCTGGTCTGGTCATCCCCCCATCCCACCACTTATATACGCCACTGACTGATGATGTAGTTATGTTGTAAGATATTCAGTTATATTCGAACGTTGCTGTTGTAATAAACGCTGGTTGTATGATCACTGCTACCAGAAGACACAATAAAGAAAAGGGACTAGGGAAGGAGGCAGGTGTGTCGGGATTTTAAGTAGACACCCCACAGAGGCGAATCCAGGATTTTGGTACGGGGGGAGGCTCTTAGAAATTTTGTGGCATCGTACCTTAAACTGATGGCTTAAAAGAAGCTGTTGTTTGTCCCAATTCACACTCCATGCTCGCTTATGGCGTTTTCAGAAGACGGATTGAGCTGAGTTCTAGGAAAAAAAAAAAAAAAAAAAAAAAAAAAAAAAAAAAAAAAAAAAAAAAGAAAAGAAAAGAAAAAAGAGGTCGTGCTGCTCATATTCAGAGGACAATCCAGAGACCACATTCGTTTGTTTATATCCATTACTTCCGGGGGAGGGGGAGGGGGAGGTAAGACCGCTGGTCACCCCCCCCCTCTCCCACCAATTATATACGCCACTGACTGATGATGTAGTTATGTTGTAAGATATGCAATTATATTCGAACGTTGCTGGTTGCATGATCACTGCTACCAGAAGGCACAATAAAGGGACTAGGGAAGGAGGCAGGGGTTGTCGGCGTCTCGAGGCGCCCCCGCGGGCGTACCTCGTGAAGGCGGCGGTGGCGGCGGCAGCGGGCGCGCTGGCGGCCGGCGGGCTGGGCGGGTCGCCGCCCCCGCCGCCCACGCTGCCGGCGGCGGTGGAGGCGGAGGCGGAGGAGGCGGCGGGCGGCTGCGCGGCGGCGTCCATCGGCGCGGGCGGCGGCGGCGGCGGCGCCGGCGGCAGGCGCGGCCCGGGCAGCAGCACGTAGTAGAGCGTCAGGGTCGCGGGCGTGGGGGCGGCGTCGGGGGCGGCGTCGGCATGGCGCGCGCACTCGGGCTGCTCGCGGTCGCGCACGCACCCGGCGGTGGCCACGCTGGTGTGCGGCCGGCGCCTCTGCGCTGCGCCTACTGCCGCCTCCACTTGCTGCCGCCGCCGCCGCCGCCTCCACCGTCGCCTGCGCACAGCTGCGCGCACTCTCGCTTTCCGGCGGGACCATCGATCTCGCGGCCGCCGCGCCACTGCCCGGGCCTCGCTATCTGGGTCACCGTACTCCACTCACAACAATACCCAGGCGCCACGCCGCTTCCGCGCCGGCTGCCCGCCGCCGCCGCCGCACGACGCCGCTCTGCAAAGTAGCCGCCTCCGTAGCCGAACAAGCCACTGAAACTGCAACGCCCGTGATCGGATTTAGGACATTTCCCCCCGCCCTCCAGCTCAGTGTCCCTCCCCCTCCCTGGTCGGCGTCCCTCTCTTTGGCACCTGCTCCTACTCGTCAGTCGTCAGGTTGACTTTGCCCTGTCTAGGAGACCATTTCCCGTCCATCTGACAGTGCCATCCAGAACACACCCCCAGTCCTCACCCCTCCTCCACCCTCGATCAGGAAGGGAAGGAAGGAAGCTTAGGGTTTAACGTCCCGTCGACAGCTTGGTCATTAGAGACGGAGCTAACTCTCGAAGTTTTGGGTAAGGATGGGGAAGGAAATCGGCTGTGCCCTTTTGAAACGAACCATCCCGGCATTTGCCTCGAGTGATTTAGGGAATTCACGGAAAAACCTAAATCTGGATGGTCGGAGGTGGATTTGAACTACCATCCTCCCGAATACGAGTCCAGTGCGTTACTACTGCGCCACATCACTCAGTCCTCGATCAGGATCTGGCAACACCGTGTAGAAATAGTTGCTTTGTTGTGTTTTCGTCTTCAGTGCAGAAACTGGATTGATGCAGCTCTTCCACCTAATCTGCCCTCTGCAAGCCTCTTCATTTCTTAACCTGCTTGCTGTAGGCTCCTCTTGATTTCCGTCTGCTATTTTTACCACTTTCCCCCGCCTACACCTTTCCCCCCTCACCCCCCATCACTACACCACCCCCCCAAACCCCCAACCCCACACACGCCACACACTTCCCTCCAGCACTAAATTGACGGCTCCCTGAAGTTTTCTAATATGTCCAACCAATCGAGCCTTTCCTTTATTTATTTATTTATTAAGTTTGTTTATGTTCTAGGAGGCGATTCAATTATGATATTGTACAAAGATATAAAAAAAGCCAAGATCGCTGATCATCAATTTTTATTTAAGACGACCAGTTTCGCTGAACTATGTCAGCATCATTTGGTCCAATAAAATCATTTTACAAGGCCATAATCTTGTAATGTCAATCAGTTCCAATATAACATAATATACAGTCCATAGGTGCACTATAATAAAAGATATTGCATTATAATAATTGCATTATAATAAAAGATAATTATCACAGTGAGTGACAATAGCAAACTTTTGTCACTCACTGTGATAATTATCTTTTATTATAATGACATAGTGCACCTATGGACTGTATATTATGTTATATAGCAACTGATTGACATTACAAGATTTTGGCCTTGTAAAATGATTTTATTGGACCAGATGATGCTGACATAGTTCAGCGAAACTGGTCGTCTTAAAAAAAATTGATGATCAGCGATCGTGGCTTTTTTATATATTTCTACAATATTTATTTATTGTTTTTTCTGTTCCATAGGACCCAATTGAGGAGTGAGACTTCATGGTCATGGAACAAGTCAATACATTAATTGTTACACAAGAATGGTAATAGAAAAATTTTAAGTAGTCCTTTTCACACGACAATCTTAAGACAAAGTGAAAAGAATCAATAAAGAAAAAAATCAATTAGCTTAATTGTTTAACTTATCTAGGAGTTCCTCGACAGAATAAAAGGAGTGAGCCATGAGATAAATCCTCAATTTAGATTTGAAAGCGTGTGGATTAGTGTTAAGATTCTTTAGTTCTTGTGTCAGCTTATTGAAAATGGATACCGCAGAATACTGTACACCTTTCTGCACAAGTGTCAAGGTGGTGTGATGCAAATGTAGATTTCACTTCTGTCTAGTATCACCGAGTGAAAGCTACTAACTCGTGGGAATAAGCTGATATTATTAACAACAAACGACATTAAAGAAAAAACGTATTGCGACGCCAGTGTCAAAATTCCCAGACTACTGAAAAGGGGTCGCATGACGTTCGTGAACTTACACCACATATTGCTCGAACCGCCCTTTTTTGAGCCAGAAATATCCTTTTTGCATCAGGCGAGTTACCCCAAAAAACAATACCGTACGTCATAAGTGAGTGAAAGTAAGCGTAATAGACTACTTTTCGTGCTGAAAAACCACTTATTTCAGATATTGTTCTAATGGTAAATATAGCAGAATTTAGTTTTGGAACAAGATCCTGAACATAGGCTTTCCATGACAGCTTACTGTCTATATGAACACCTAGAAACTGTTCAGTCTCACTTATCATATGCCTATTATGTGTAATCAAAATGTCAGATTTCGTCAAATTACGTGTTAGAAATTGTAAAATTTGGGCTTTACTGTGATTTAACATCAACTTCTTTTCTAGAAGCCTTGAACTGCTTTATTTGATACTGTGTCAATATTGCGAGCAATTTCCTTCACTACCAAGATGGTATCATCAGCAAACAAAAATATTTTACAGTCATCTGTTATACTCAAAGGCATATCATTTATATAAATAAGAAACAGCAATTGTCCCAAAACAGACCCCTGGGGCACCCCACACTTAATTGTGCCCCATTGGGATTGTACGTCATAGCCATTTTCTAGTCAAAGTATACCAGCAATTTCTTTCCTATTGAATACCTCCTGGTTAGTTACTCTATTTACTTGCCTAATACTCAGCATTCATCCTTAGCAACATATTTCGAACCCTTCTCTCCTCTACTTATCGAACTATTTATCGTCCATCTTTCACTCACATAAAAATGTATAATATATTCACAAAAATATTCCCAACACTAAATTAATTGAGGAAAGTGAAAAGGTGGGGTTTAATAACATTTAAATATTTGTAGAATGTCATGTTCACCACAGCTGCTTAATTTATGATATCAAAGCTACCAATTTCTGTTAATACACCATTATCCAGCGCCATCAGAGCTTAACATGTCACGTTAATCAACTGGCTAAGCTCTGCTGGCGTTGGATAATAGTGTATTAACCGAAACCGGCAGCTTTGATCTAATAAATTAAGTAGCTGTCATCAACATGACATTCTGCAAACTGAAATTAATATTCTACAATTTTGAAGTCCAGGCTGAAATTCAACAACATAATGAGCCTGGAAGGACGTACGCCGAGCTGCAACAAGCGCGTAAAAAAGACACTCATACATTCATATACATAAATTCATCTTTCGGTCATTAGTGTTCGTCAAAGACAAAGACACCACTCATAATTATAATCACGATTGTGTGTCTGTGAAGTGTCCCTGTGTGATTCTATGAATCGTGACTTTTTTTCTGACGCAGGCTGATGGGCAAAAGCTCAAGTTATTTGTGTATCGGAGCCTCTCCCAATTTAACGTAGGATTTGCTGGAGAGTTGCAAACTATGCTCATTATAGTGTTAAATTAATATTTGATGTTAACAAACTTCTGCAGACACTCATTTCTTCCCATTGCCGTTATGCATTTTGTACTATCTGTACTGATACCATCGGAAGTTATTTTATTGCTCAAGTAGTAAAACTCATCTAGCACCTTTATTGTCTCTTTATATAATCTAATTGTTTTATCGTCGCCTGTTTTTCTTACAAGGGTGCATTCAAAGCCTACTGTCTGCCAACCCTCGCTACCTGAGAGAGATTATACCCTCTACTACTGTTCCAGATATGTCTCTTTTGTTACCTCTTTGGTCCATGATTATGTTGGTAACACAGCACAATCCACCTAGCCATCTTGTCAAGTAAGGGTGTCTCTGGCTACGTAGCAGATGGCAGTGCAGACGACATACGAAACCAAGCTTCTTTAACTATAGTAAACGAGGCCTAACGCGCGAAGCGGCGACTGTAACCATTGCGCGTTAGTCAATGTTAAAAGCAATTTTCCACATTCATACAAACACACAAGTCCAATCACACGGGTGGAAACATATATAAACATGGGTTATTGATCATGAATAAAATAATTGATGTACAGATAAACAAAATGTTTGTAGATCTTATGGGACTCAACTACGGGGTCATCAGTCCCTAAACTTACAAACTACTTATGAACTAGCTAATACATTTGTTTATGGCGATCGTCGACAGGAAATGCATTGTACACTTTACTGTCATGTAAAATTTAATTTATTGTGTTACATATAGAATTTTGGTAACTTGTAACATCTTCATTGACGACACTGTTCACCATTTTGTAATTCACATAATAGCATAGGTGTTATGACAGAGGTACGTCATACCTACCTGTATATTTTGGAATGTGATTGCTTTTATTTTCTGTAATCGTATTACTATAAAAAAAATTAAAAAATCTATTACTGTTACTGTGTAAATTTCGTTACACATTTCTTAACGTTACAAGAAGCGAAGACATTGGTAATTTGTTACATCTTTGACATACCATGTTCCCTGAGTCTATTACATTTTATGTGACTTGTTGTATTACGAAATAGTACTGTTTTTATTTACGTTAAGTGCAGGAACCCCTTAATGTTGTCGTTATTACTGTCGCTTTTAACTTGTATTTTAATTGGTTTCATAGATATGATGACACTGTCAACGTATTCAGAAAATGTATAAAACTAAACTGCTCATGTAATTTTGTAAGTACTTCTACAATGGATGAATATCTTTATATTTTATATTTGTGTCATATTGAAGCTTAACTAATTTTTGTACTATTATAGAAATGTCTGTAAGATGGGACACTCCCGAAACCGATAGCACAATAAATTAAATTTTACATGACAGCAAAGTGTACAATGCATTTCCTTAACTAGCTAATACTAAGGACGGCACAAATATCCATGCCTGAGGGGGGATTCGAACCCCCGACCGTAGTGGCCGTGCAGACTGTGACTGGCGCGCCGCAGTTCCCTCGGCCTCCGCGGCCGGCGTACAGATAAACAAAATTAATGGTGAGAAGTACTATACAGTAATGAAGTAGCCCTTTTGACAGTTCAAAACTCAAAATGGAACACGACCAGACATTCAGTGGACGTGTTTCAGTCCTTATCAGTGAGTTCCGATTCTGTCTGCACCGTGGCGATGGTGGGATTAGTTTGGAGCCCCTTCAGGAGATAATGCTGGCGTGAGAAAAAACGCGAGGAAGCGCATGGCAGAGCTGGGGGAATGCGTAGTCGTCTCTGAGTGGCTCTTGAGGAGAGGTAGAGAGTTTCAGAAATCTATCATGCGAGTGCGCCATTCTCACTCGTTGGTGCTGGGAATAGGGTATTTTTGGTTTTCTGAGAGATTATGTGGCGTGTGGATCACACTTGGTGCTTCACCTACGTGAAGTAGAACGCTTATTTCTTTTGGCTGGAACTTGTGGACTTAGTGTAGGCCTAACCTTCGGAGATTGCTCTGAAGGTTGAACTTGTACTGCTTGCGAAACGAGAATAAGGTCAGCCTACCTTATTAGAGCACCGAAGCTCTAATTTCGACTTTCTCATCTTTCTGGAGTGACCGTGGCCTTCAGTATTTTACATGTACCAGTTTATGCAGACTGAAGTGGCACAGACTTTGCAGAATAGTTTGAGGTCCTTGGCACTGCGATCTATTGGGAACGCAGAGGTTTATTTTAGGAATTAGCAGCTTCTGATTTTTGGACCAGCGAATATGACAGCTATCAGCAGTCAGGCGCTACTCCTCAACTGCTCACCGAGATCACACCCCCGTACGACGTTTGGGTAAAGTACCGCCTTCTCATACCAGCGACAGACAGTAGTTCCATCAGGATTCTCATCTTGCGGGAAGAGTTCTTAAATGGAACCCTGCACTGAATATTTCGTACATACAGCGTTCTTGGTTGTTCATTTCGCTACACTAACAAAATATGGAACTTCAGTAGTTGATTTGACTTGCCGGTCAGTGGTAGGAATTATTTCACTGCAATAATTTAAATGTAAAGAACAGCGGTAGGATTAAGATACAACTGAGTTCGTTACTAATTATTTTTTATGTTGATTAAAATTTTAATTGTTGTTGCTTGTGTATGTTTCTTGATACAGACATTGATCTGACTACAATAAAGAAATCGATAATAAAGTCTCTTCAACAATATCCTTTACAGTTTTACAACCCAGTCACATATTTTGAGGGGTAAAGTGAATACCTTATGAACTGGCAGTTGCAGTCACACTTATAAAATACAGTAGATTAGATTGTGCTGCGTATTACAGGGCCAAACTTAAATTGAAAAATCTTAATATCAAAGTCGTCAGTGTAATTTGTATATGATGACAAAAACATAATTTGTTAGTCACAAACAACGTGGCATTATCTGGGATTTTGAAGGTCAGCCACAACTGTCAGCTATCCCTCTCGTACCATCCATCCTTTCTTAAACACCCCACAACCTTTCATTTGGCGTTCCCTGGCAGAATTTCCTTTTCCCACATTTATTCTCCACCGCAGCAACCTTTCAAACTTTACCTTATTCACTTCTCTTTTCAAATTTTCTCACTTACCTAGCCGATTAAGGGATAGAACATTCTACGCTGAGATCGCTCGATCGCTAGAATGTCGGTTTTGCTTTTCTTGATGATGACATACTCCTGAATAGACACCACCTGGAGACTACAGACAGGCAAAAGTCTCGTTCAGAGTCAGGATGAAAAAGGATTCCAGCACTTAATAGATCTCGTTTAATATTATTAAACACTTTTTCGTCACCCCAACGTCATACAGTCTTTTGTTGAAGCAGGTCTAATACTACTGCATTATTGATCTCAGTTCCTGTAATGAAACGCCTAAGAGAATCTACCACTCTGGGAAAAGATTTGAGTTGTTATCTATTTTTTTTTTTTTTTTTTTTTTAAACGAGAAGGGTCCAATTTTAGATCAACACTATCAACTAAATTTTCTAAGTATTTCACCTCACTCTTGCCAAAATAAGATTTTGATAACTTTAACTTAATCCCTTTTTTTACTAATTCAGTCAATAGTTTAATAGTTTCAAAAGTGAAACGCCAAGATCGCGAAAAATTTATTTAATGACGTCCGCTTTCGGAAGACTGTTCCACCATCATCTGGTCATATTACATTTTGTAAGTTAATTACCTCATTTACAAAAATAGAGATTAAATAATAAGTGTAACATATCACTTAGTTACATATAAAAATACATAAATTAAAACATCACAGCTTGCAAGATACTGAGTACCTTGAAGAATATTTAACTATTAGATCGCCTCCAAAATTTGCAGTCTCAGGTAATGTCATCAGTCAATAGTTCCCTCAAGATAGTTACATGTTCTTCGCAGGTATAACTAAAATATCGTCTTCATACAAGTTTCTGTGATATTTGTAGACCTAGGGTGAAATCTAATGCTCTAATGAAAACTGTTACAGAAGTCCAAAAGGTAAAACCTTAATTTGGTACGATCTATCGTCGAACACAAAGGCTGTATAGTTCCTTGACTCAGGATGCAGAAACATCTGGCAAATCCCCAGGTCAAGAGCATTGTACAATTGTATTAAGCTGCTGATAACTTTACTAATATTTTTTTCGATTGGTATTGGCTGTATATATCTATTGCCCGATTCAGATCTCTGGCACGTAACACAAATCTTACTCTCCGTCCTACCTTTGAATAACCAAGAGATGACTTCATTGAACTATTATATCATTCAATAATATTCTGAATAATCATACTCTCGGTCTCCTTAGTAGCAGCCTCAGTAAGTTCGAATAAGATCGTACAAGGTTTCTTAAGGAAAGGTTTTGAATCCTTAATTCTTAACTTACAAAAGTGTTCAAATGTGTGTGAGGTTTTATACGACCAAACTTCGCGGTCATCAGTCGCTAGACTTACACACTATTTACTTGACTAACTTACACTAACTTACGCTAAGGACAACACAAACACCCATGCCCGAGGGAGTATTCGAACCCCCGACCGCAGCGGCCGTGCAGACCATGACTGGCGCGCCGCAGACCGCTCGGCCACTGCGGCCGGCTCTTAACTTATATACATAATCACTAACAACTTTTGGTTTATAAGACAACACAGACTTATATTCTAATAAAATAATTTAATCTATTCTTTACCTTGAGCTGATAAAGAATTAACTTCACCACACTTGATTTCTATTTCTAATTTTGAACTAGTCACTAAAGGTACAAATACACGAGAAGAACTGATAGTGTCTTCCTCTTTCAACAATAAGATAGATGATGCATATTTAATTTGAATCGTCTCATACTTCTCACTATTTGAATGGAGTACTAAAGTTCTTACCGACTGTATAAAAAGTTAAAGTTTTTAAATTCTAATATAACATTATATTGGTTAATCCAATCAGTACCCAGAAGTATTGAAAAATTCAGGTTTGAGATTTGTTTCTTGAATAAGTACTGGAGTGAAGCAAAACAGACGCAGCTTCAAAACGAATTTCTTAACGGTCCAAATTTCAAGTATGACAATGTCTCAATGCGCGAATTTTGGTGCCCGAACTGAATAAGTTAATGCATGCAAATCGCCCGCTGGGAGTTATGACGGAAATCACGACGTTAAAGAGGCGATTACCAGATTATCTGCAATGCGATTTGGTGCATAGTCCGACGCAATCGATTGATGAGTTTTTAGATTTTGTTGAAAAGTTAGAACGAGCATTAAAGTTTAAACCTAATCACGGTAACTGAAGAGGAAATGGTCAAATGTTTGTAAATCTATCGGACCAAACTGCGTGGTCATCAGTCCGTAGCTTACAAAATACTTAAACCTAGGTAAACTAACCTAAGGACAAACACACACACCCATGCCCCAGGGAGGACTCGAACCTCCACGGCGAGCAACCGCGCGCTCCGCAGCGAGACGCTTCAGACCGCTCGGCTACTCCACCGCGGCAGGAAATGGTAGTCAGAAGTGGAACCATAATAGTAATAACTGTAACTTCCGGAATCAACACTATAACAATGGTAATCAAGGGAAATTTTTTTATAAAGGTCAAGGCATTGGGAATATCAGGAGAGAAATTACGAAAGGGAACATAGTGATATGTGGTCGAGAAACTGAGAAACGCCGCGGGGATGGCGAAACAAACCAGCGATAGATAGGACACCGTACTCTGATAATTTTATGGGAAATAGATGTGATAGGGGGCAGAAGGAAGTTGTGGAAATATGTGTGATAGATAAATCCGTAAAATATATACATGTGGCGTCTGTTCCGACAGAACAGACGCCACTTCTGATCCTGCAGTTATTCTTTCATATTCACAGAATATATTACCCATCAACTGCGATTGGGCAAAGCTGAAAATGTGTACTCAGCCGGGATTCGAAACCGGGTCTCCCGCTTTCTTGGCCGTTGTGCTGACCCCTACACCACTGGGGACACAGTGATGATCGGACTAACTAAGAGCGCCTCCCGTCATATACAAATTCCCAGCTTCACCGTGCCCACAGTACTCAAACTCGTAGTTATGAAACTAATTCCCGTAAGAGTAAGGGCCACAAACTTGCCCACCCCTCCCCACTAACGAAAGAATCATTGCCCGTCACCAATCGCAGTTGATGTCATATATTCTGTGAATATGAAAGAATAACAACTGCAGGATCAGAAGTGACGTCTGTTCTTTAGAAACAGACGCCATATATATATATATATATATATATATATATATATATATATATATATATATATATATATATATATATATATATATATGCTGATGACGGGCAATGATCCTTTCGTTAGTGGGGAGGGGTGGGCAAGTTTGTGGCCCTTACTCTTACGGGAATTAGTTTCATAACTACGAGTTTGAGTACTGTGGGCAGGTTGAAGCTGGGAATTTGTATCGGACGGGAGGCGTACTTAGGTAGTCCTTGCAGGTGCGATCATCACTGTGACCCCAGTGGTGAAGGGGTCAGTGCAACTGCCTAGGAAGCAAGAAACCTGGGTTCGAATCCCGGTTGAGTACACATTTTCAGCTTTGCCCAATCGCAGTTGATGTCATATATTCTGTGAATATGAAATCCGTAACAGTTGGTAATTTAAAACATTGTGGCCATCAGAGAAATCAAAATGGTATTGGGCAATCATTTGAATCAGATGAATATAGGGGTTTACAAAAGCTATTTTGTGAAGATAGAATGAGTGATGGAGTGAATGAATATATGCTAAATAGTTCTAGGTCTAAGAAAGGGTATGTGGAAAATTTGAATTTGGTGGAAATGAGGTGTGCAGGAAATTCCGAGAAGTTATTGACCAGTAGCGATAAATACAACTATGTGTGTACTAAAATTTGTGAATTTGAGGCGGCGGACGTAAGTGGTGAATTTTGTGAAGGCATCGTAGCTAAGGGCTCGCTAGCCGGTAACAATGTAAGTGGTAAATCAGCGGATGTGAGTAAAGTTGATAGGTAAACGGCGTAGCATTGGTCTCGTCGGCTGGTGATGAATTGTGTATGTGGCATGATAGGTGATTTATTGTTGAAGGGAAATGAAATATGTGAGACATGTGATGAATTTGAAGCTACTGAGGTAGATGCTACTAAGGAAGGAATTTGCGCCTTTATTTCTGTTGATGAGGATGATACAATAGTTCTTGATGGGATTATGAATTGTGACTGGAAGGTGATGGATGAAAGTGTTGATTCTACGTTAAAGGAACCATTATTTGTAGTGAAGGAAGGAAGGTTTAATATTGGTGAAACATATAATATTTTGGGGAAAATTTGATGTGGGTTACAGATGCAGATGTGAAACTGAAATTGTCAAATAACGAGTGTACTAAAGATCTGAATGAGGAGCGAGGCAGTACGAAGTAATACATAGTGATTGTTTAGAAATAGATTTTAATAACTCTGTGTTCAATGATAAATCGGTGGAGGTAAATGATATATGTAATAAGGTTTTAAGTGCATCGGCTGAAATCGATAATGTTATTTGCGATTGCGAGATATTTGGAAAGAACGATGATGTATGTGAAGAAGATATTGTATGTTATGAAAATAATTATGTGAATGAAGCAGCTGGTATAGTGACTTTTCCTAATCATGAAAGCAATTTTGAGATCGACAAGGGCAGAGATTCTGAGGAAATAAATGCATATAATTTGGGGGATCAATTTGCGAAGGGAAGAGAAAGTGACAGTGTTATTAATGACAATTATGCTGAGTTAGGAGAAGGGGTAAACGTTGATTGGTTTGGCAAAAGTGAACGCGAATTTTTTGTTAATGACTGGCGGTGGTATGGGAAGATTTTAAAGTCAATGTTACCGCACTTATGGGTTAAAGAAAAGTTTAATATAGCAAGAGAATTGGAAATAAAAAGGGTGAAAAAGGAGCATACAGGGTATTTAAGGAATTATTTTATGGGAACGACGAAATTAAAGGGTGGACTAAAGCTTTGTGAACTATTGATATGGAAGAAAAGGGGAGAGAAACTGAGAATGGCTTGTTATATGAACAGATGTGGAAGAACAGATAGTTGTACACCCAATAGTTGAGATAGATGTTGGAAAAGCAAGAGTAAATGCACTTCGGGATTCGGGAAGTAACATATCAGCTGTGTAAGAAAGTTTTCTGACCAGAATAAAGAACAAACAGTTAGCTATATTCCCAGTAAATAATGTAACAATTATGTAATGAATGGGGTGAAGAAGAAGAATAAGTGAAATCTTTGCTAAGGATGCTTATTTCAGTGTATTTATGTTTAATATATGAGTATTTTGGGGGATATTTGTGTGTTTATTGCATGTTGTCTAAAATAAGTTGCTCTGTTGAGGAGAACAAAAAGGAATTGTGTGGGCGCATCTTGTTGCATGGAGGTCGGCAGTTTGATGGGATAATGTTGATGAAAATATTTATTAAATGTTTCTATAATTTGTGGTTTAAAAATTTGAGAATAGTTCTCAGAATTGTAATATTATTTTAAAGACTATGGTCGCACAAATTTTGGTGCAAGGAGGCGAGGAGATCGGATTAATTTCTCAGTAAAAAACTGAAAATAAAATAAAAAAGAAAAAGAAAGAAAGAAAGTTGTCATAATTTGACAATTGCAGCGATTGAAAATTATAAGAAGGATCTTAGTGACATGAGTGGTTTACATATGGTTTGATACGGGAATTTAACTTGTATTTAATATTTGTGGATTAAAATGTGTTGTAATTAGGGTATAATTTAACAGGGAAAGCTTTTCAAGGGAAGTAATGGTTTTTTGCTTTGAGTTTCTTTTTAAATTTCATACGTCAGCAATGGGGGAGACTATTTATTTGTTTATTTATTTGTTTATTTAGCCTGATCAGATTAGGGCCATCAGGCCCTCTCTTACATCGGCCCAGGGTTTTACACATACAGTATTCCTTTACATGTGAGTTACCTATAACATAACAATGATTTTTACAGTTAAACAATTAATAACATAATTTATACAAGTTGATTACATGTAAAAGGATGACTTAATTCTAATAGGATTAATACTAGTAGTACCACTGAGACACCTTCTGCTGCTGTTGGTGTAATAATAGAAGTAACAACATTGATATTAGCAGATATAAGATGTACTTTTGAATATATCGAGACTGGTTAAGGCATGGCGAATTCTGACAGAAGGAAGTTAAGAAAGTTGTACCTGGCGAGAGCAATGGCAGTAGGAGAATATCTGGGAGGAGGAATGGATGTGACGTACTTGGACCGTAGGGTATTAAAGACTGGAGTAATTATTGCTTTAGTGGATAATCCATTAACTGCCGTTTGAAACTGTCAGTGTTATTCAGTTCTCTGATATACTGAGGTAGATTGTTCCAGAGCCTGGTTCCTGCTACTGAAAAGGATTTTGAGAAACCGGCTGAGTGATGGATAGGGACAGAAAGGGTTTTGCTCTGACAGGAACGAGTAGTTCTGTTATGTTGATCAGATAAGAGTGTTAAGTTCGAGGAAAGATATGAGGGACATTGTACGTTGATAAGAGAGTAGAGGAAACAGAGTGTATGAAAATCTCTGCGCTTGTCAGCACGGAACCAGGATAGTTGCATATAAGATGGTGAAATGTGATCAAAGAGACGGATGTTACATATATATCGAATGCAGGAATTCTTGATTAGTTCCTGACGTCGTGAGCTTTCCCAAGAAAGACCTTGCAAGATAACATCACTGTAATCAATAATTTGAATTACAAGTGTTTGTATAAGTTTCTTTTTAAGATCGAGAGGAAAAAACTTCTTATATCTCTGTAGGGCATGAAGAGATGCTGATGCCTTCCTACATACGGCGGCTGTGTGCTCAGTCCAATTTAGTTTGTCGTCTATTATCACTCCCAGTCTTTTTGCCGAGGGCGAAAAATAAATAGGTGTGTCATTTAATATTAATGATGGTTGAGATTCGCGGTATTTGTGGTTAATGAGCCTAGGATAACTTACCAGAATCGCTTGTGTTGCTTGTGTTTTTATTATTTTATTTTTATTTTTTATGGGACTTAACTACGGGGTTATCAGTCCCTAAACTTACAAACTACTTATGAACTACCTTAGACTAAGGACGGCACAAATATCCATGCCCGAGGGGGGATTCGAACCCCCGACCGTAGTGGCCGTTCAGACCGTGACTGGAGCGCCTCAGTCCCCTCGGCCACCGCGGCCGTCTTGCTTGTGTTGCTGGTGTTGCAGAAACAAAAAAATACTATAGTGTGGACATGGTTTCTTGTGGGAACATGAATAGATTGATGGTAAAAGCAATATTTATTATTTGATAAGTTGATAGTGTTTTGTTGCATTGCTGTTGAAGAATGTATATCAATTCAACTGGGGGAACGCGTTCAAAGCTGGAACCTTGGAGATTCGGTTGGGTTTGCATATATTGGTAAATACACCGTATCGAATTTCGACAGGTGTTTTCATTTCGACCGGGGGAATCGGCTGCCAAGTCACACACATTACGATAAGGTACGACGCTGGCGGAAAGTTGGTGACAGTGCAGCAGACGGTGGAACCAGATCGTCGGTACGATGAGGCGCAAGGGCGCGTTAAAGTGATATTTGCCGAGTGTAATTAAGGTACTTTGAAACATATGAACATATATTTCTCTGGTCATTTAAGTAGTATGCCATATGATTTATTATTTATGTTACTTTAGATTTAAATTTTAAACATGACGCGTAAATAGTATGCTGGTTCATACGCCACTACAGTTTTATACACTTTGTTCTGGCACAGTAGTTGGTCATAATTTTAATGTTTTTATTAATTTAAGAGAAAATAGTCAAATTTTGGTGGTACTTGACATGATAATTTGGCAAGCAAATTTATCATATCAAGTGGAGGTGTGTGACATTACAGATACAAGTGGAAGCTGATTGTTTCCATGTGAAAGGCGGGTTTTGCCAGGATGTTGGGTTCCCCAGTCGGCCGGCTAACAGTTTGGACCTAGTGAATGGGATGGAAGTAGTCAGGATTTTCCTAATGTGCTCGAAAACCAGAAACGACGCTCTTTTTTTATAATTTTTTTTTTTTTTTTTTTTTTTTTACTTAACGTAATTTGTTTTTCTTTTTTTTCTCCCCAAGGCCAGGAAAAAATTTACTACAAAAATGGAAAAAAGGGGCCTATGTACCACCGCCACTTTTGCCCTAAGAAAAAACAAAAAAAATTAACTGTCCATCTTCAGGCGTTGGCTCCTGTCTATACCTATCCCAAATCAAACTAACCTAGATACACCAAGTGATAGGAGGAAAACATAGGAATGGGAAGGAGGTATTTGCAATCATTTATTTATTTATTTATTTATTTTTATTTCTTTATTGAAGTCTTGTTCTCTTTATGCAGTTCTCTCACGCCTTCAGTGGGTAACATCCAAACTTGTCTTCTCCATAATTTTTGTAAAGGTTCCGTTTTCAGTTCGTTCAGGACTCGTATCAACAAGAACATCACATTAACTTCTCATAGATTGAACGTTCCAGCTGGGAGGCGGATCGTGAAAGACGCTCCATAAAAAATTGGAAAAGTACTGTTGGTATTTGGGGTTACGAACGATAGCGCAATGGCGATCATTGAGATACGTCCAGTAATCCAGTTCTGATTTCTCGTCGCTGTCGAAAAGGTAGCGGACGGTGTGGCCGCGTATCCAGTTCACAGCGTTAGTTTTCGTGGCCGGATAATAAATCATGTCCGGGAATAGCAGCGTCTGGAATGAGAGCTGCGCAGGTGTACGTCGGGTGACGAAAGCGAGAATGCGTTGTGCGAGTCTCCAGACGTCGGAGGACGGACCACATTCGGACCGGTGGTTGTCGGTGTCATCTACCCCACAGTGAAGACATAGGGGTGTGTCAGCGAGTCGGATACGGTGCAGGCGAAAACGGTTGACTTGTTTACCGCTGACGGTGATATACCAGACGGACTGGACGCTGGAATCGAGAAAAACTGCATGTACTGCTTTCCATGCACGACGCCATATGATTTGGGGAAACTTTTGTTCAATAGGATTGGGGGGCTGATGTAGTTGGAGGGCCTCATAGACAGTCTTTGCCCGTAGTATTCGTGAAAGAGGTAAGTATTGGTAAATATAGCTTAATTCCAGAAAGAAGTGTCGGATGTAGTAAAAAGGGCCAGGAATGTCAGATAAATTGACTGGGGATGTTTTAGAGACGGGTGCATATTCGCGTAAAAGCAATCCGGTCATGCTCGTCGGGCAGTGTCGCCATATTTTCAGCTGGGAGCTAACAAACAGTGCCGTAACTTTTTGTGGGACGTGGAATAGACCGACCCCACCACGATCCTGTGGGAGGGAAAGTGAGGCATATTGGACCTTGAATAATAGTCCAGTACAGACAAAGGATCCCATCGCCATCATCATGCGACGGGCAATGGATTTAGGGATCGGGAACACTTGTGCCACATGGGGAATGCGAGAGGCGTGATAAACGTTCACGTATCGCGCTCGTTGAATCACAACCAGGGATCTAAAACGGTGTTGAAAGAGGCTTCCCCGGATCGTTTGGAGCAGACGCCTGGCATTTAAGGTCGCCGAACGACAAAGATCTTTTGTAAAGTCAATGCCTAAGTAGCGGACGGTGGTGGCTACACTTAGGGGGGCAACGCATCTAGCAGATAGACCCTCTCCAATAAGCAGAACCTTCGATTTAGCAACGTTGAGAGAACTGCCCGATGCTTCGCCATATGTTGTTATCCATGTCAGAGCTGCGCGAACGTCGTCTTCACTGCATAGGAAGAGCATGAGATCATTAGCGTATGCCACACAGCAGAAACGGTGTCCGTGCAAAGACATGCCAGTCCGACGTTGGCGAAGTCCTTGGAGCAGAGGTTCTAAGACAAATGCAAAAAGAATTGTAGAAAGTGGGCAACCTTGTCTAACAGACCGTGCAATCCTAAGAGGCGCAGTGAGGCGTCCATTATAGAGTACTCTAGAAGTTGCGCCACTCAAAAGGCGCTTTACTACACTCACTATTTGTGCCGGAAAGCCCATGTGTTGTAGGATCGTCACCAGAAAAGTGTGATCTACACGATCGAATTCCTGACTGAAGTCAAGCGAAGCCAGTGCACCAGGCAGTTGTCGGAACTTGGCGAGCGCAATCATGTCCCTGTAACGGCAAAGGGCCGTTCGAACATTGTTGGCTCCACCCAGGGAAGTCTGGTCGTGGGATGTGACGTACGGTGCTGCCTTCTTGAGTCGAGTTGCTAACAAGCGGGTGAATATCTTTAAGTCACTATTGAGAAGAGTGATGGGCCGGTAGTCGCTGATCCGTGATCGCCCGTGAGGTTTAGGGACGGCAACAATAACACCGTCGAGGAAGGCGAGAGGTATCGTCGTTGCTGGGGACATCAGTTCACGGCAGATAGCTGTCCAAGTGGGTACCAACAGGTAGCTAAAACGCTTGTAAAATTCGATGGGGAGGCCGTCAGATCCGGGGGATTTATTGGCGGCTCCCGCCCTGATAGCGCCCAGGACTTCGTCAGTGGTCACGTCTTCTTGAAGGTCAGTCGCCACGTCGTCCGGAACAGTGTTGGTGATGAGTGCCGCAACCTCCTCGATTAAAGTCGGGTTATGTGGAGCGGCCTTGTATAACCGGGCGAAGTGAGAATGGAAAGCATGACCAATAGCTTTTTGAGACGTATGTCGTCGTCCTTCCTCATCGACAAGATCTTGTATAAGAGCTCGACGTCGACGACTGCGTTCTGCAAGTAAGTGGTACATCGACGGTGGTTCCTGAGGCATGCGATCATTAGTATGGGACCTCACAATGACGCCTTCTAACCGTCGACGCGTGAGAAGGGTGATATGTGCTTTAGCACGATGCACGATCGTCTGTCGAGATGGAGAGAATGGCATCGAAATGCACTCTCGTAGGATCGCGTAGTGAAAGTCTAAGGTGCTTGCTTGCCAGGCCTTGACATCTTTACCGTATCCCATCAATGCTTTTCGTAGTGCCGGTTTCGCGCAGAATAACCACCATGATAAAGTCGACGTGTAGGCGGGGCGACGGCGGCGGCAGAGGGCCCATGCGTCCTCTACTACGCATCGACAGTCAGGAGCAGTCAGGTGGGCAACGTTCAGTTTCCATGGACCGAGACTGTGCCACACTCGTTGTCGGGCGAGGACTACGTCGCAGATGTAGGCTTCATGATTGGAGAAGGCCATATGCCATACTTCAGCATGTCGTATGGCGTCAGCGAGGGTGCGTGTAAGGTAAACGCGGTCGAGTCAACTGGACGAGTGTGCTGTGTAGTATGTGAATCCCGCGCATGTTCCATAGAGTTTCGTCCATGAATCGATTAGATGTAGTCGGTCGATAATGGCAGACACGGCTGCGCACGGAGAATGTGTGGGGAGTTGATCAGTGGGTCCTTGTGTGCAGTTGAAATCCCCGCCAAGCACCAGATCATCCAGTGGACCACAAAAAGCGGCATTACCTCGTCAGCAAAGAAGACATGGCGTTCTCTACGTCTGTTGGAGCCTGACGGTGCATATACGTTGATACACGCACACCGAACAGTGTAAGGGCCATTCCCCTCGCATTAGGAAGGTACACAACATCTTCAGCAGGGAGCCCTTCGTGGAGGAGGATGGCAACTCCGCTACCATTGTTGGAGGCGTGAGAGATGTGCGCTTCGTAGCCGGTAGGAGCGTAGAAGGCAGACGAACACTTCTTGGAGAAGGGCAATGTCGACATCGGCAGCGTAAATGGTGTCACGGAACATCGCCAATTTGTGAGGAGCTCTGATGGTAGCAAGATTCATCGTTGCAATGAGGTAGTGTTGCGGACGTGCTCCTGCTGATGTCGATGGGGTTCCTGTTAAGATGTCCGGTGGGTGTGGGGCGTCAGAAGCCGCCACTGTGTCTGCAATCACTAGGTGGAAGTTTTGTCGGGCGCCACCGAGGGATTCGCCCCATCCGGCGGGCCAGAGTTCTGATCTGCCTCATCTTCGACATCGGCGCTCCAGGGGGCCGACACGAAGGTCGAGTGATTCTCGCTCCCTTCGAGTGGTAGGGGTGGTGACGCTGCCACAGTGTTATCCTGTGGGGATGCCTCTGCAGGGTCCACCGTTGTCAGGGGAGATAGAAGGCAGTGAATAGGACGTTCTTCGGGTGGGACATCGGGCACGGCGTTTTCCGTGGTTGTGACGCTCGAAGAGAGAACACTGTCAGACATCCTGTCTTCTTCCTGTGGGGGGATGTCGTCGGAGGACGTTCGACCTCTCTTCTTCCGCTTCCTGGGCGACCGCTGCTTCCGAACGTGCTGCTCCGTGTCGGAATGCGGGTGTCCGTCGTCCGACGTAGTGCCCGTCTGTATGAAAGCTGCGGTGGGCGCCACTCTTGGGTCGAGGTCCATCGCTTCGGCCGCGCCGTCTTTCATGTTCTGTAAGTTTGTTGGTCTCATCTCAGGCATGGTAGAAGAGGATGCGGAAGTCTCTTCCATGCTGAAGTCCTCGGGGGGAAGCATTGGCGGGAGAAAGGACGCATCCTGAAGTGTTGCTTCAGGTTTTCGCACGGGTGAGACGTAGGAGTCTGATACAGGTGGTGCTGTCGCAGCTGGAACTGCCTCATCTGTCGGAATCCGGAGTAAACGGCGATGGAGACATTCGGAACGAACGTGGCCCTCTTGTCCACAGCCTGCACAAGTCCGTGGCTGGCCATCATACATGACGATGGCTCGCACACCACCAATCATTAGGTAGGATGGTACGTGTTTTGAAAGTTCGATCTTGATCTGTCGTACGCCGTTTAATACTTGGTACGTCGTGAACGTCTGCCATTTTTCCGCCATGTGTCCCACAACCTTGCCGTAGGGGCGAAAGGCTTCAACGACGGCGTCTTGCGGTACCTCGAATGGAAGCTCAAACACACGAAGTGTTCGCAGTCCGAATCCTGCATGGTCCACCGTCACCCCCCCCCCCCCCCGATATGTCCGTCCGAGTGTTTAAATTTCAGTCCTTGTGCGTGTTGTCGTACGACTTCAGCACATGCGGTCTCAGATGTCATTTTGATGTAAACGACACTGCCGGTGATCGAGAAGTGGATACCTATCACTTCTTGTGGGTTCAATCGTAGCTCTTCACGAATAAATTGTTCAATTTCGTAAGCGCGTGGTCGTGGATGTTCTGCTTGGAATGTAACTTTCAGGGTCGCTCGGCGGTAAGAGTGCGCCATAACGTACACAGTAACTGGACTCGAGACAAATACAAATACCGCGACGCGGAAGTGAACAACACCGGCAGCGGGGCAGTACCCGGCGCGCGGAGCAGGTCCGCACGCGTCTACGGCCGAAGGCCAACTGTGCTGAGAGCGGCTTTCTCAGATTGCAACTGAAATACAATATATCCACACACAGTATTCTAAAAATGATATACAATCAGGGATGCTCATACGACAAATATAATTATATGAATGCATTCAGGAGACTTGTGAGAATCAAACGCCGTAATTACAATTTCAATATCCCATACAGATAAAAAGCCGACAAATTTCAGTACTATAATAGTAATATTATAAAACTTATATTTACAATTATTGATACGTAGTGCTTATTAGTAACATTTTAAGAAGCAAATAGGCAGTATTGTACCACGCTATCTATCTTAAAAGACGTACCACGTTATTTTCGTATTCTTTCAATAAATTTTGATTTACTCTCTTGTTCTGCTGTTCGTTGAGGTAGTAATATTCTTGTGTCAGAACATAGATGCCACCACAGAAACACAAAACATGAACCCAGCAAAGCGCATTACATTTATATATGTATTTTATTATATTTAATATTATTCTTAGTAACGTTCGTTTTATGTTGTAGAGTAACACTTAAATATTTCATGGCCGTCTAAAAATAGTAGATATGCAGCAGATAATTTATATATAAACAATTATCACTATTTGTGGACAAGAACTGAATATATTTGTATAAAAAGCCATGATAAATTAAATATTAATGATCATCATCATCATCAGAGACTGATTATGCCTTTCAGCGTTCAGTCTGGAGCATAGTACCTCTTGCGATTTATTTCATTCCATTAATGTTTAAAATTAAAATTAGAAATTTTATTTTAAATATTAATGGAATGAAATAAATCGCAATAATGAAATATTAATTGTGTAACTCTATTTCGACGGCGTCAGTATATTTGAACAGTGAGACGCCACGCTTAATGGCTATCTGAGCAAAAAGCTTCAGTCTCAACAGTTTTTTTAGTATTGTTAAATATATATTTGTTTGATAAATGTAAACAACATTTGTAGGGAGGTGGTCAAAGCATTTAATTCTGTGATATTCAAATGTATAATATTTTGGAAGGGAATTGTATTTTAAAGGTGAGGCGTTAGGAAGCGCGGAAGGATACAAATTTGGGAGCAGGTAGAGCACGCTTTGGAACGTTTGGGAAGGGACTCGTAACTTGGACGCGGTGGTGAAAGGTTGTGACGGTGGACGTCTGAAGCCGCGTTACGAACTTCTAGTTTGAAGAGATAGGCATGTGCGGACTTAGAAAATTTACGGGACTGTGACTGCTGAACTTAGTCCCTGTTTGAAAAGTGATAAACTATGCACGGTAGTAAGACTGTGGAACTGTGATAATTCAGCAATCGTGTACTCGTGTGATGATAAACTGTGTTTTATAACAAATACTTTAATTGCGGATTAGTTTGTAACTGCAATGTTCGATGGATTACACTAATTTACGAGTGATAATTTGGAACTTTTACTCTCGAATGCGTGTGATACTTATTGTGCCTCTCGTGAACAATAGTTGAGGAAATATTCAGTTATTTACCGATATATTTTCACGACATCATACGCAGATTGATAGACTGGCTAAACTACAGATTAATTATTGATCTTGTTTAAACAGATTGGGTACCTTTTTAAGGCATAGAAGGTGACATACATAACTCGCCCCTATGAACAGAGACAACGAGCCATAACCTTTTACTACCCTGAGTTATGTATTGACCAATTCTTATTGGTGAATACCGATAGGAAGGTCGCAAACCTAACAGCAGTTAAACCGGACTCATAACATTGCTCTGGTTCAGGTTGGTAGCACGTCACTACTTTTGTCTGCAGAAGAATCAGCGGTTAGAAAGTCGCGTTAACAAAACTGGCGTGAGCGACGTGGCCGCTCTCAGTTGCTTCCACAGGTCCGCGATCGTCTAGTGTCCAGAAGTGGCCGCCATGTTAGATCTTGGTGATATTTCGCGTTGACAGACATGAACCTGTTCCACCGAGCAGGTTTTCGCGATTAAAATAAAGTAATCGCATTCGGTCACTAGTTCAATAAATATACGACGTTTTGGAGATCGGGCGATGGGCGCAATGGGTGCTAAAATGTTTTCCCTTTAGTGTTTGTGGCGCACCCGCTTTGGGCTCAGTCTACTGCGTTCGTGACTAACGGATACTTTCATGAAACACTCTCGATAAGCACTCTATTTTTAAAGGCTCCTTGAATTATTTAAATGTTCTTTGTTTTCTCTCGTTTTGTTTGTCTTGTCCTGCAGCAAGAATTAGTAACAGTTTTGTAAGATGTAGCAGGCTACCTCGTAATTCTGTGTGGTACTTGCAGAATATCAATATACAGAAAGCAGTCTTGATCGCAAAAATTATCAGTTTCAATTAACCGGTTTCGACCTGATGTAGGTCATCTTCGGAATTACAAACAGCCCATGTGGCCAGTGCTGCACTCGGCTGGGCTGGGCTGTCCTGGGCCGTTCTTCTACCAGTAGGTAGCGATCAAGACTGCGATCAACACTGCTTTTTGTATATTGATCATACCAAATAGATCGCTGTTTCTCCTATGACAATGTTGTCAAAATTAACTTGCAGAATATATTGATTAGTTCACTGAACTTTCCGACATCAGGTCTTTAGCCTTCCCTGTTTCTACCATTTTTATTCACTTATTAAATTACTGAAAACTCTTCGAGAAAAAAAGCCGCGCGGGAGTAGCTGAGCGGTCTAGAGTGCCACGTTTCGCATCGCGTCGGGGGTTTGAATCCTCCCTCGGGCATGGGGGTGTGTGTTGTCCTTAGGTTAGTATAACTTAGTTTAAGTAGTTTGTAAGACTAGGGACTGATGACCAACGTAGTTTGGTCCAATAGTATTAAAATATTTGAACATTTTTTTCCAGAAAAGGCGTGTCCGATGCTGGCAACGGTCACAGCAACAGAAGATTAACAGGTAAGTCACCTGTTAATTTGGAAGCGGAAGTCAGGCAGGTTAATTTATTCCACAATCTCGTTTCATTTCCTTTTTCCCCAGCCAACCATCAGATGAGCAGGTATTGTAGAGGGTCTACTGGACACAGTAACTTGTAATTTGCGGCTGTTTGCTGATGATGCTGTGGTGTATTGGAGGCTGTCGTCTTTAATTGACTGTAACAGCATACAGGATGACTTAGACAAAATTTCTACTTGGTGCGAAGAAAGGCAGCTAGCTCTTAATGTAGAAAAATATATTGTGATGCGCAGCACGAGTAGAAAAACAATCCCGTAATATTTGAATACAACATTAGCAGTGAGCTTCTTGATGCAGTCGCATCGTTCAAATATCTAGGCGTAACATTACAGAGTGATATGAAGTGGAACGAACTTGTAAGGACAGTTGTGAGTAAGACGGACAGTCGACTTCAGTTTATTGGGAGAATTTTGGGAAGATGTACTTCATCTGTAAAGGAGACCGCGTATAAAACGCTTGTAAGACCACGTCTTGAGTATTGCTCAAGTGTTTGGGACCCGCAGCAGATCAGTTTAAAGGAAGACATAGATGCAGTTCAGAGGCGAGCAGCTAGGTTTGTTACTAGTAGGTTCGACCAATTTGCGAGTGTCCCGGAAATGCTCCGGCAACTCAATTGGGGATCGCTGGAGGAAAGACGACGTTCTTTTCGTGAATTTCTGTTCAGGAAATTTAGAGGGCCGGAATTTGAAGCGGAGTGTAGTACGATCTTGCTGCCGCCTACTTACATTTCGCGTAAAGATCACAAAGACAAGAGACATTGGGGCTCGTGCGGAGGCATATAGGCATTTTTCCTCATTCTATTTGGGAGTCGAATAGGAAAGGAAATCCCTGGTAGTGGTACAGTGTACCCTCCGTCACACACCTTACGTTGGATTGCGGATTATGTATGTAGATGTAAATAACCTTCACTAACAGGTTCATCCACCCCAACTTCCTGCGATTTAAATGCAATTCAAAAAATGCAATTCAAAAAATTTCCTAAAACTCTCCCCTTTTCTAATTATACGAGACAGGATGTAACAGTTCTGAAGTTAATATCTTTTTTTCCGCCGTCTGACCAGAATTTTTGTTTAAACTGCATTATAAATTCTGTCCATGATTTAAATTCATTTGTATACAGAACTGCCCATTCAGGTGCTTCCAAATGACAAATTGTAAATTGTATCTCATTTTTATCGTCCCATTTAATCGGTAACGCACTATCAAAGCTTTTTAAGGTATATTATTAGGTGCAAATCCTCTCCCGATCGAAACACCGGATATCTATTAGCTATATTTATGTTGTTAAATAAATTCAAATCCTCCCATCATTCTCTCCGTGTAAGTGATTTGTTTTCTAACTGACAGTTATTTGTGGTGGATAGTTTATTTTGCTGCGGCAAGCGCCGCTTCAGTATTACAATTGCCGTTTGAACAGTCGAAAACGGTCCGCAGATTTTCGCTAAATATTGTCGCGTTGAAAACTGCAGCTGAATCGGAATTCCATGGCCGTGTCGTTAATAGAGCATAACACTGTATACGTAGATCAGGTTTATAGCTAACATAAGCGTACACTCAGAACAGACTGCTTCCTGAATGGAGTACTACGTTATTTATTCATAGAAAGATTATTTTTGTACTTACGAGTACATCAGTCATAAGAAATACGTACAACATTCTAGAAATAGTATATAAAAAGAAGTAAATCTTTTCTTCCAGTGACGGGATTTGAACTAGGGACCGTAAGCGCAGTCATCTGCGAGGCAAGCCACTGCACTACGCGTTCTGTCGGAAGATTCGCGGCATTGCTTCCTTTTCTGAAAGAACAGCGACCCGCTATTACGTTCCCTTTGAAGTCAGCTGCAGTGTCGTGGATCTTGCCATGCCTTTGTATGACAGTTCGGGAGAATACTTCCATTCTGCCTGCATGCCTTCCTTACGGCGACGACGAACGGTGTTAGACTCTTCTGTCGTGGGTTTTTCATCATCGTAACGGTCTGCGAAGTCCCTGACCGAGAGGCTGTTACTGCCTATCTGTTCTTTGGGATCGTGGTAACGCTTCATTCGGAGGACGTGCACAATGTCTTCGTTTTTGTTGTTTTGAGGATGGCTCATAATCCTCGACTGAGTATGTGACATCTGACAGGAGGCACATGACACGATACGGACCAAAGTATCGCATCAGTAACTGTTACGATAGCCCAACTTTCCGTACAGGGGTTCAAATCCATACCAGATCTCCTGGGCTGTACACAACCGGTCGGAGTCTCTCCTGGGCGTCCAGTGTCCATATGAGAGCCAGCTGTCTTGCTTCTTCGACCCTGGTGATGAGCTGTTTCACATAATCTCTGCGACCCTTACATGACCTTCGACTCTAATAATTACTGTCTGGTTTTTGTACAAGTTGAATATAACTCTGTGACATTGCAGATACAGGGGGTAGCTGATTGTTTCCATGTGAAAGGCGGGTTTTGGCAAGCTGTCGGGTTGCCCAGCTGGCCGGCTAACAGTTTGGACGTAGTAAATGGAATAAAGGTCGTTAGGGAAACCCTCCACTCCCATGAACCACAGACATTGCCGAGGTGGGGGGGTGGCTTGCGTGCCTCAACGATACAGATAGCCGTACCGTAGGTGCAACCACAGCGGAGGGGTATCTGTGGAGAGGCCAGACAAACGTGTGGTTCCTGAAGAGGGGCAGCAGCCTTTTCAGTAGTTACAGGGGCAACAGTCTGGATGATTGACTGAGCTGGCCTTGTAACATCAGCTAATGTGGCTTTGCCACACAGCTACTGCGAACGGCTGAAAGCAAGGGGAAACTACAGCCGTTATTTTTCCCGAGGACATGCAGCTCTACTGTATGAACATTTGATGATGGCATCCTCTCGGGTAAAATATTCCGGAGGTAAAATAGTCCCCCATTCGGATCTCCGGGCGGGGACTACTCAGGAGGATGTGATCATCAGGAAAGACAATACTGGCATTCTACGGGTCGGAGCGTGGAATGTTAGATCCCTTAATCGAGTAGGAAAATTAGAAAATTTAAAAAGGGAAATGGATAGGTTGAAGTTAGATATAGTGGGGATTAGTGAAGTTCGGTGGCAGGATGAGCAGGATTTCTGGTCAGGTGAGTACAGGATTATAAATACAAAATCAGTTGGGGGTATCACAGGAGTAGGATTGATAATGAATAAGAAAATAGGAATGCGGGTAAACTACTATGACCAGCACAGCGATCGCATTATCATTGTCAAGATAGATACGAAGCCAACACCGACAACAGTAGTACAGGTTTATATGCCAACTAGCTCTGCCGATGATGAGGAGATCGAAGAAATATATGAGGAGCTAAACGAAATTATTCAGACAATTAAGGGAGAGGAAAACTTAATTGTTATGGGAGACTGGAATTCGGTAGTAGGACAAGGAAGGGAAGGGAAGATAGTGGGTGAATATGGTCTGGGCAAAAAGAATGAAAGAGGAAGCCGCCTGGTAGAATTTTGCACGGAACATAATTTAGTTATAACAAACACCTGGTTTAAGAATCACAAAAGAAGGTTGTATACGTGGAAGAGACCAGGAGACACCGGGAGATACCAGATAGATTTTATAATGGTAAGACATAGATTTCGGAACCAGGTTCTACAGTGTAAGACATACCCAGGGGCAGATATAGACTCTGACCATAACTTGTTGGTTATGAACTGTAGGCTGAAACTGAAGAAACTACAGAAAGGTAGGATAATAAGGAGATGGGACCTAGATAAATTGAAGGAACCTGAAGTTCTTAAGAATTTCAGAGGGAGCTTCAGGCAACAATTGACAGAAACAGGGGAAAATAAAACAGTTGAGGAGGAATGGGTAAAATTGAGAGATGAAATAGTGAAGGCAGCAGAGGACAAAATAGGTAGGAAGGCAAGACCTACAAAGAATCCTTGGATATCACAGGAGATACTAAATTTAATCGATGAAAGGAGAAAGTATAAAAATGCAGTAAATGAAACAGGCAAAATGGAGTACAGACGACTAAGAAATGAGATTGACAGGAAGTGCAAAATGGCTAAGCAGGAATGGCTAGAAGGCAAATGCAAGGATGTAGAAGAATGTATAAATAGGGGAAAAATAGATACAGCCTACAGGAAAATAAAAGAAACATTTGGCGATAAGAAAAACAGCTCTATGAATATCAAGGACACTGATGGAAAACTAGTTCTCAGCAAAGAAGGGAAAGCTGAAAGGTGGAAAGAGTATATAGAGGGGCTCTACAAAGGAAATGAACTTCGAGACACTATTGTAGGAAGGGAAGAGGATGTAGATGATGATGAAATAGGAGATACTATACTGAGAGATGAATTTGACAGAGCACTGAATTATCTAAGTCGAAACAAGGCCCCTGGAGTAGATGATATCCCGTCAGAGCTACTGAAGTCTCTGGGAGAACCAGCCATGACAAAATTGTTTCACATTGTGTGTAAGATGTATGAGACAGGTGAAGTACCCTCAGACTTTAAGAAAAATGTTATAATCCCCATTCCAAAGAAAGCGGGTGCAGACAGGTGTGAAAACTACAGAACCATCAGTTTAATAAGTCATGGTTGCAAAATATTAACACGAATTATATACAGAAGGATGGAAAAGCTGGTAGAAGCCGACCTCGGGGAAGATCAGTTTGGGTTCAGGAGAAATGTAGGAACACGGGAGGCAATACTCACTTTACGGCTTATCCTAGAAGATAGATTAAGAAAAGGCAAACCAACATTTCTAGCTTTTGTAGATTTGGAGAAGGCTTTTGACAATGTTGATTGGAATAAACTCTTTAAAGTTCTGAAGCAAGCAGGAGTAAAATATAGGGAACGTAAGGTTATTTACAACTTGTACAAAAACCAGACAGCGGTTGTCAGAGTTGAAGGGCATGAAAGGGATGCATTGGTTGGAAAGGGAGTAAGACAGGGTTGTAGCCTTTCCCCAATGTTGTTCAATTTGTACATTGAGCAAGCTATAAAGGAAAGCAAGGAGAAATTTGGAGAAGGAATTAAAGTTCAGGGTGAAGAATTAAAAACATTGCGTTTTGCCGACGACATAGTAATTCTGTCAGATACAGCAAAGGACCTGGAAGAGCAATTGAACGGAATGGACAGTGTGCTGAAAGGTGCATATAAGATGAACATTAACAAAAGTAAAACAAGGGTAATGGAGTGCAGTGTAAGAAAATCAGGTGATGCTGAAGGAATTAGATTAGGTAACGAAACAATAAAGGAGGTAGATGAGTTTTGTTACTTGGGCAGTAAAATAACAAATGATGGTCGCAGTACAGATGATATAAAATGCAGAAGGGCAATGGGTAGAAAGGCGTTTTTGAAAAAGAGAAATTTGCTAACATCGAATATTGATTTAAGCCTAAGGAAGTCCTTTCTGAAGGCATTTGTATGGAGTGTTGCCTTGTATGGGTGTGAAACATGGACGATAAGCAGTGTGGACAGAAAGAGGATAGAGGCTTTTGAAATGTGGTGCTACAGAAGAATGCTGAAGATTAGGTGGGTGGATCGCGTAACTAATGAGGAGGTACTGAACCGAATTGGGGAGAAAAGAAATTTCTGGCATACCTTGACTAAAAGAAGGGATAGATTGGTAGGACACATTCTTAGACATCAAGGAATTGTGAATTTAGCGTTGGAGGGAAGTGTGTGGGGTAAAAATCGCAGAGGGAGACCAAGAGACGCGTATAGTAAGCAGATTCAAGTGGATGTGGGTTGTCGTTCTTATGAGGAGATGAAAAGGCTTGCTCAGGATAGAGTAGGGTGGAGAGCTGCATCAAACCAGTCTCTGGACTGAAGACCGCAACAACAACAGGGAAACCCTACCCTAATCTGCTCGTAAACAGGAAAGGCGTTCTTGGATGAGCGATGGCGGCTATTCCAGATTGCAAATGCAATATAGCCACACACATTATTCTAAAAATCCATATAAAATCAGGGAATGATCATATGGCAAATATAATTATATGAGTGGATTGAGGAGACTTGGGAGAATCAAACGCCGTAATTACAATTTCAATATCCCATAAAGATAAAAAGCAGATAAATTTCAGTACTATAATAATATGACAAGACTTATATTACAATTATTGATATGTAGTGTTTATTAGTAACAGTCTAAGAAGCAAATGGGCAGCATTGCACCACGCTATCTATCTAAAAAGACGCACCACGTTATTTCTGTATTCTTTCAAAAAACTTTGTTTTACTCTCTTGCCCTGCTTTTCGTTTAGGTAGAAATATTCTTGTGTCAGAACATAGATTCCACCACAGAAACACAAAACACGAACCCAGCAAAGCGCATTACATTTATATTTGTATTTTATTATATTTAATATTATTCTTAGTAATGTTCGTTTTATGTTGTAGACTGCCACTTAAATATCTCCTGGCCGACTAAAAATAGTAAATATGGAGCAGATAATTTATAGATAAACAATCATATTGCCGCGAGACACGATGTAAACCGACCGCCGGCGTGGCGCATGGGATAGCGTCACCGACTGCGGTGATGAAAGTCGCCGGTTCAATCCCGACCACAGGCAAAAATTTATTTGTTTGTAATTAACAATTCCAGAATGTTCTGTATGTTTGTTATGTTCACTTATAAATTCTACTTGTTTCTTATGTTAACTATTCTTCTAATTTCTGGTAAATTCTGTCTGTGTATAAATAGCAGAGCACTCTGCCCGAGAGGCAGTCAGTGCTGCGTGTATGTTAAGTTCGTAATAAACGTGCTTTCAGTATAAGTGCTGTGTTTCGTTGCCTTCGAAGTCAAGCCTGCTTCCATACCAACGCAACAATATGTATTTGTGGACAAGAACTGAATATATATCTGCATGATAAGTTAAATATTAATTGTGTAACTATATTTTGACGGTAGCAGTATATTTGAACAGTGAGACGCCACGCTTGATGGCTATCTGACCAAAAAGCTTCAGTATCAACAGTTTTTTAGTATTGTTAAATATATATTTGTTTGTTAAATGTAAACAACATTTGTAGGGAGGTGGTCAAAACATTTAATTCCGTTATATTAAAATGTATAATATTTTGGAAGGGAAATTGTATTTTAAATGTGAGGCGTTAGGAAGCGCGGAAGGATACAATTTTGAGAGCAGGTAGAGCATGCTTTCGAACGCTTGGGAAGGGACTCCTAGCTTGGACGTGGTGTTGAAAGGTTGTGACTCTGGGCGGTCTGAAGCCGCGTTACGAACTTGTAATTTGAAGAGATAGGCATGTGTGGACTCAGAAAATTTACGGGACTGTGACTGCAGAACTTAGTCACCGGTTAAAAAGTGGTAAACTATGGATAGTAGTATGGCTGTGGAACTGTGATAATTGAGATGCCGTGTACTCGTGTGATGACAAACTGTATTTTGTAACAAATACTGTAATTAATCGCGAATTAATTTGGAACTGCAATGTTCGATGGACTTCATTGATTTACGAGTGATAATTTTGAACGTTTGCTCTCAAGTATGTATGATACTTATTGTGGCTCTCATGAACAATAGTTGGGGCAATAGTCAGTTATTTACCGATGTATAAAGTAGGACCGTGCGCCTCGGTTGCACAGTGGAAGAGTGCCAGACTACAAATCCGAAGGTCGCGGGTTCGATCCCCGCCAGGTCCTAGGATTTTTATCTGTCACTTTCCACTTCTTTCACCTCTGGCAGTATTGCTCATGTGAAAAATACCGAGTAGCACCGTGGTTCGAAACCCACGTTAAACTGTAGGTCCCCCTATAACTGGCTGGGAAAGTCAGTTCGAAGGTCGGAGGAAGGCAACGGCATACCACCTACAAACAGGACCATGCCTAGTAAAGCACTGTGGTGTTCAAACCAATCTTCGGATTGTTGACTGCTTTACTTTTTTTTTTTTAAGTAGGACCACCTCCGCATTTCATCTCCAAAAAGACTAATAAATTGCATTTATATAAAAATTACTTTGTGAGTAAATCTCTTCTAAACATTATCATAGAATCCATTTTGTTGGTTATTCAGAACTTTAATTTATGTTTATTTATATATATTTTTCGCGTCACCATCTGCTGATTGATGACTGGCTAAACTACAGATTAATTATTGATCTTATTAAACCCCTATGAACAGAGACGACGAGCCATAAAACTTTTACTACCATGAGTTATGTATTGCCCAATTCTTATTGGTGAATACCGATAGGAAGGTCGCAACTCTTCGCTCTCTATATTTTACACCTGCTACCTTCACAATCTGAAAAAGCTTATTCCAGTCAACATTGTCAAAAGCTTTCTCTATTTTCTGTGATAAGTCGTAAAGTATTGCCTCGCGTCTTCCTAAATTTCTCCTGAATCCAAACTGATCTTCCCCAAGGTCGGATTCCACCAGCTTTTCCATTCGTCTGTATATAATTCGTGTTAGTATTTTGCAACCATGACTTATTAAACTGATCTGTAATTTTCACATTTGTCTGCACTTGTTTTCTTAGGAACTGGAAGCACTATATCCTTCTTGAAGTCTGAGGGTATTTCTCCCGCCTCATACATCTTGCATACCAGGTGGAACAATTTCTTCATGACTGTCTCTCCTAACGATAACAGCAGTTTAGACGAGACATCATCTACTCCAGCGGCCTTGGTTCTACCTAAATTTTTTAGTGCTCTGTCAAATTCTTCTTGCAGTATAGTATCTCCTACCTCATCTTCATCTACTTAGTCTTCCACTCCTAGAACATTGTTTTCAAGTTTATTTCCTTTGTACAGGCCTTCTATATATTCCTTCGATCTTTCAACTTTCCCTTCTTTGCTTAGTACCGGTTTTCCATCTGAATTCTTGATGTTCACACCGCTGGTTTTCTTGTCTTCAAATATCTCTTTTATTTTCCAGTTGGCGGTATCGATCTTTGCCCTAGTTATACATTCTTCTACTGTCATGCATTTTTCCTCAAGCCACTCCAGCTTAGCCAGTTTGCACTTCCTATCAACCTCATTTTTCAGACGTCTGTACTCCCTTTTGCCTGCTTCACTTGATGCATTATTATATATTCTCCTTTCATCAGTTAAGTTCAGTGTCTCCTGTGCTATCCAAGGATTTCTATGAGGCCTCGTCCTTCTGCCTATACAATCCTCTGTGGCCTTGACTACTCTATCTCTCAGAACTACCCATTCTTCTTCTATTGTATTACTTTCCTCCGATTCAGCCAATCCTTGCCTAATGCTCCTTCTGAAACTCTCAATCAACTCTGGATCCTTCCATTTTTCTAGGCTCCATCTCCTAACTTTTCAACCATTTTGGAGTCTCTTGGAAGTTTTAATCTACAATTCATAACCAGTAAATTACGGTCAAAGTCTATATCTGCCCCTGGATATGTCTTACAGTTTACAACATGTCTGCCAGGCGATTTCCTCTTTTATTCCTTTTTCCCAGTCCATATTTACCTACTACGTCTCCTTATCTTTCTTTTCCTACTACAGAGTTCCAGTTCCCCATCACAATTAAGTTTTCTTCTCCATTAACGGTCTGAATAATTTCTTCTCTCTCCTCATACATTTCTTCGATCTCCTCATCATCGGCAGAGCTAGTTGGCATAACATGTACTACTGTGGTCGGCGTTGGCTTCGTGCCTATCTTTGATACGATGATGCGTTCACTATGCTGTTCATAGTAACATACCCGCTTTCCTATTTTCTTATTCATTATTTGACCTACATCTGCGTTACAACGAACTGATTTTGTATTTATAACCCTGTACTCACCTGACCAACAATCTTGTTCATCTTGTCACCGTACTTACTATTCCACACCATACCTAATTTTAACCTATCCATTTCTCTTTTCAAATTTCCTAACTCACCTTCCCGTTTAAGGATTAGAACATTCCACGCTCCGATCCATATAATGCCCGTTTTGTTTTTCTTGATGACAACATCCCCCTGAGTAGTCCCCACCCAGACATCCAAATTGGGGGACTATTTTACCTCCGGGATATTTTACCCGAGACGATGCCATCATCATTTATTCATAGTACAACTGCATATCCTCGGGAAATTTAACAGCTGTAGATTCCCCTTGCTTTCAGCCGTTCGCAGTAACTGCTTGGAAAAGCCGTGTTAGCTTATGTCACAAAACCAGCTCAATCATCCAGACTGAAAAGCTGCCCCTCTTCAGAAACCACACGTTTGTCTCTCCTCTCCACAGATACCCCTCCGCAGTAGTTGCACATACGGTGCGGTTATCTGTATCGTTGAGTCACGCAAGCCATCCCATCTCGGCATATCTGCTAACGTCTTGTTAAAACGTAGTGTAAGATCATTTGTCTGATGATGGTAGGCATGTCGACAATGACACTAGTTTTTACTGGAATACTTTTCCATGGTCAGATATCATCACACGCGGTTCACCCTGCTTCAAAATAATGTCTTCTACAAGGAATTTTATGATTTCTGGAGCTTTTGCAGTCGGCACAGGTTTGGTGACAGCGGAGCGGGTGAGGTAATCAGTACAGACTATCCATCAGTTACCGGTTCATAACTTCAGGAACCTCTCTCAAAGGTCGATTCCAATCCGATGGAATGTAGCTGCCGCAGGTGAAATTGGTACCAGATACCCTGGAGATAATTGCGGCACACGCTACCGTCGCTGGCACTCCTGACAGAGACTCAAATAACGCTTCACAAATCGTTAGAGACGTTGCCAGTAATACCTGCGTCTAATTCTGTCCAGGCTCTTCACTAATCCCAGCTGACCAGATGTTGGATTATCGTGGAAATACTTGAGAATATGTGGCCGGACTTTAGCTGGAACGAGCAGTAGTCTTATTCACAGTGTCCCAATGAAACTCTCCTTTGATTGGTTCTACTTTCTCCGAGGTCTCTATGGTTTGTAAAAATTTTGGACCTTCCCTCTGTTCAGCTGTAATGCCACCTAATTCAGTGAGGGCGGAAATTTCATCAATGCTGTTGTGTTCCACTAATGGATTCCTCGAAAGGCAGTCGGCGTCTTTGTCGTTGTGTCTGTTTCTGAATTTCACTGTGACATCGTACTCTTGGAGTCTTAGTGTCCATCTTGCTAGTCGACCTGATTGATCTTTCAAACTAGTCACCCAATATAAAGAATGGTGGTGCGACCTTTAGTACAGTTGCTCTTTTATCACAAAACATTGTCTTCTTTAGTTTGTGGCGATAATCATTTGACAGTCCAGACAAGGAAGCTCCCGAATCGACTAGTGCCCAGACAGGTTGGCCGCCAATGGTGACATCAATGAGATTTCCCGACATCTCTGTGATTTTCGTCCATGGTGAATTTTCATCTGCGGCGGCCTCACCTCCGTAGACGGTCGTTTCGCCTAGTTTTCCTGAACACGTCCCCTATGCGAGCGACTGGACTCTCTTTAAGGTGAGGCCCCCCTCCCTTTTCCGGCCGTGGCGGACGGTGGCGAGTCGCGAGCACGACGCCAGCCGCTGCCGTTTACGAAGGCGCGGCTCCTGGGGCCCTATTCTGTATCTTTCGTACCGTTCGGTTCGGTGTCTTTTTCTCGGTGGTTACGTCAATTTCGGTGCGGTAGCGAAAATGGTTATTCTGTACGTTTCTGCGGCCTGCTACCGCCCGAAACGGCCACCGAAATTTCGAGCGCTGCACCGAAAGCCGCTGAGGTTTCGGTGAGGCCGTTTGGTTCGTTTCGGTGGGCTTGGATTGCGAAGATAAATTATTATTTTAGCAATGCTGTGTCGTTTTAAATTCCGATAATGATACATCTGTTGTTTTTAAGTAATAAGTAACTGTAAAACGTTAATTTTCAAGGTTGTCTACATATATTATCAGAATATTTCGTTAAAACTGCTAGCGTTCTAGAGTTTAATATAACGATATAGCACTTCTGTAAACTCTATTGCAATAAACTTTATCTTAAAATACGCATCTCGGTCATGTCTTTAATGCGCCGTTTCATTTATCCTGCAAACTCTCATATTACGGAAGTGTAAATACGAAATCTATCAAATACGGCGTCACCTTCGTTTTCGCCGTTCGCAAAGCTGTCGCGTCGTATTTGGCAAATTTTCCTATTTGTACGTGAGAATTACTGAAATATGCACTCCAGATACTCTGCCGCATTGAAAATCTTCATAAAATGAGCCATTTTCACCGCAATCTTAAGTTCCTGTCGTGCCAACTAGCACGTTGCCGACGTATCTGAACGGTACTTAGTAGTGTTTTACCTTACTTTTCCGTACAAACTGAGTATTTATTACTTACAGAAAACACTTTTACAACGTTTAAGTTAAAATGGAAAGGAATTTTGTGAAGTTAGATAGTGGAAATCATACAAATTAGCAGCAGTATAAATAACGGATAATCATTCCGCAAAGAAGTCAACGGAAACAAAGACCGGCCCCTCGTGTAGACGCTATGGTCTAGCGGTTAAGGAGACAACCTCCTACCCTAACCGTTTTAGGTTCGAATCCTTCCTGGTGCAAAATATTTTTTCACCAGTTATCTTGTTTGAAACACTTTTCTAGTGGTGTAAGAGAAGCATGAACTGCAATATTCTTTAGCATATACATGTAAGAGCGAGCGCCAGCAGTAGTTTCTTATACATTAGGGTTCACTCTTATTATAAAACAAAGGATGAAATTTCTGTGAGTGAAACAAACGTAGACTTTTTATTCATTTACTTTTTTAGTCTTGTTACAAATAATTCATGTGTGACTACTCTCAATGCTTGAAATGCAGTTTGAAACAAAGAAAAGTTTTCAGCCTTCATGTTGACGATCACATAATCTTCAATATGAAGACTGAAAATTTTTGTACGTTTCAAACTATTGTTTAAGCACTGATGAGAGTCTGACAGCGACCAAAATCAAATTTTGCGACAGTAAAGAAATATTTGCGACTGCTCTTCATCATCCGTATATGTTAACAGCCACTGAGCACTTGGATTCAAGATGGAATCAAAAAGACGTTTCAGGTTTTGTCCAATTAACGACAGAAAATACTAAAACTGGTTATGAGTGAATCTAAAAAAATTCCTTTAGCTTTCCCGCATCGGCAAACAACTGTTTTGTTATTAAAATATTGTACGCTCTTTCTTCAGTACAAAAACATTGACTAATTTGCGTTTCTAAGAGCTGTCTCCACTAATATGTAATCCTTTTCCTTTCACGCAACTTCCATGTACTTCTGTAGTGCCAAAGTAAGAAGTTTTTCACCGCCAGCACTGCGCTCTCTCTGCTGCTACCGCCGCGTCTTCCCTCCCAGCGCGTTGAACTCGCGCCGCCACTATGAACCGCACAATTCTGCTCTCGTCTAGGACAAACGGTGGCACCTAACGTTTTCCAACAAACGGCAAAAATAAATTCAAACCTTTCCGAAACTTTTTCTCGCTTACACCCCCACAAAAAAATGTAAAGGGAAAAAGTTTGTCGCTTACTACATTTTGGACGTTGATTTGGTAAAAGTTCTGCGTCAGACGTGGGATTTTAATTTATTACTTCACTATCACTGAATATATTGGCCGGAAATTTTGCAGACATCGACAACATATAGCACTGAAGGCAATTATAAAATTATTTTGCTGTGTGACGCTTAGTTTAGGAGATACGCTGTGATAAACATAGAGTACCGTGAATAAACAACTTTTCAGAAAAGTTTAAATATTCTCTGTTTTCAGTGACAAAAAGTTTTAATTAAATTTTAAAAAAAGTTTCAGTAGGTAGTTCTAGGAACACACTGTCGTGTTATGTCGCCAAATTATAAAATACCAGACTTTCATTTTTTTACATTTTGATGGGCTGTCTCTCATGGTAGAAAACGCAGCGAACGCCGGCCATGGCTGCCGTCCCCCCTGCTCACCAGCAGTGCGCATGCGCGGAGAAGCAGTCAGGCGCTTCTGATTGGCTGATGAGAGCAGATCTGGCAATAGCGCCACCGTGAGCTTCGGTGTCCACGAAGACGGACCGCAACGCCACCGAAAGGCATACAGAATAACATAATGGAGCTGCATCGATAACTCGACCCCTCGGTGCGCTCTCTGACCGAACCGAACTTTGGGGCGCCGAAAAGATACAGAATAGGGCCCCTGGTCGGCGACTCGGAAAATTCATTACCAAAATAAAATTTCCGATTTTTTTGCTGTAAAAAAACTGCATGTTAAGGGAGCAAAGCTACATCACTTCCCACATTTAGTTTTTCGTTTCAGATTCTCGTTTTCTTTCAAAAAATTAAAAAGCGTTACTTTCGGTTGTGCGTGTTTTCTTCACTTTTTATTACATCTCTGTCGAGTTTGAGGAAACTAACACGCGAAAAAATTTGGTTTTTGCATATCTTGTAGTTTCATACGCCAGCTTGATAACGAAGTGTATATTTTCCCAAAATTCCTCACAGTTATTCAGAGACTTAATTTTTAAGTAACCTATTGCATTAAACTTGAAGTGTTTACATCGAATAATGTAGTCGCTGGCTACTGTGCGTATTGTTCATTTTAGGCCATACATTGTTGCGGATGAAATGAAGCCAATAAATCGAAATTATTTTTAAAATTGAGAGCAGGACGATACCTGTCTCCGTTTTCGACATTTTGGCTCATATATCTATGGTGCGGGAGCGCCTCGACTAGCGCGCCAGTTCTCTCCACGTGCAACCTGAGTTGTGCGGAGGTAACAATCATCACATCTTATAAACTGTTGAAGATATTGAACCTTTTTTTTTTTTTTTAAAATGATAGCGTGGGAAGGAATTCATGTTTTACACAATCATTAATGCTAAAAGCTTTTTTATCTACAGGTATACAGAAATAACTATAGTTTTTTACTACGAAACGAGGTATTGATTAAACAGTATTTAATATTTGTGGAGATTTATTTCCGTCTATTGCAACTAAATGAAAGGTGTTTCGCTTCTTTGTGAACCATCATCAATGGCAATTTTTTAGTGTTAATTCTATGTGCGACTTCATGGAGATGTGTGTGTATTCTCCAAAGGGATGGAAGTTTTGGTTCTTTATCTCATCAAATTGCCATGTACTTCACTTTGTCACTGCAGATTTTAACTGTTAGGGTTTTCTATATATTGATTCTATTTTTGTGACACATGACCATGAAAGCTGTTAAAACATTTTTATTAACAGGCACCTTTTAAATGACGAAACGAAATTCATACTTGAGTTTAGATTAAATGTCAGCCAGTTTGCACATGAATTGGAACTTGCAGAGAGTGACATACAGAGAAAATCCTAAACCGATTCAACAAATCTATCAGTGCAGCAGAAAAAATAAATAAATGAATAAAAATAAAACGCAGTGACGCTAAGGTAAGTGTTCTTTTATTTTCTTATTTATGATTGTGGCGCTGTTTATAAGACCAGGAGTGTGTTTATCTGAAACTCCTGATGCAGCTTGCATCTCTCTCGTGTCAGGCTTTTTTTTCCATTTTTATTTATTTATTTTATTATTATTATTATTTCTTTTCAACTGATTGGATTCACCTTCTGTATTGGCTTTCAAATAAGTCCCAGTGTTCGAAAACGTACAGTTGAAATTTTTTGTAAGGGAGATCAAAAACAACAAACACATACCAAACAAAAGATTTTTCTGTAGCTTGTTAAATGTATCAACAACAGTTGTAAGACTGTTTGCTGTTTTGTTATAATTTATTTCATTCTGACCGATTTCTGTCCTAAACCATCTTCCAGGGACTATGGAAAACAGAGAGATTTTAAAATATCGAAGATGTCATCCATACCATACACGAGACATTTGAATCTAAATGGTACACCACAACATTTATCTTTGTTCATATAAACTAAGATAATATTTACGGCGCGCCACAAAACGGACTGTATTGGTATGAACGAAATTAATGAAAATGTTACATTAACATTTTCATGCATTTCCTTACACTTTTTGGATCATCTAAGCAAAAAAATTCGTTATCACCGTTCACATTTTTTATTTCCAAATCCCTAGAGGCCAATACAGCTCCTTTTCCAAGCTTCATTTATCTTTCATTTCTCCGAATATTTTCAGGCTATACTTATATATGTCACTAGAATGCCATGAAATCTAAATCTGTTCAACGTACAAAGGTAATAGCTTAATGGCGAGACGAGCTCATGTGTTATGAGTGGTTCATATCCGTTTTTCTTCGGTCCGCTTGGCTCAACATCTTTCTGCCGCTGCCTTGAGTCGTCGCGACTCCCATCGCAACACTGCTCACTGGTGCAGTCCTGCGATTGTCGTCGCATCAGCCGCGCGCCGCACTCCAAACTCAAAGTGCGCATGCGCGAGCAGCCAGCCTCTGACGTCACGAGCCGATCCATCGCAGCCGCAGGCAGCAATCGCGCCTTGGACAACCCACCTTAAGGCGACGGTGAACGGCGATGGCGTGTTGAACAGCAACCACGTTGAGGATACGGCGATGGGCTTTGCCCCACAGGTCGACGGTAATCACCTGCACTGCCGTTGAAAGGACTGCTCCAATGGTTGGCGTCTTGTGGCATAATAATTGTCAAATATTCGTCTTCTCTCCTAACAGTATTTTACGGCATGGTCGTGAAGGCCACAGTGAAAACACAATGGCATATTGTCTTCTGTCCTCTAGATATCTATCCACATGCAATGTTGCCGAGGGAGTTGGTTGGTTATGGTTCGTTCCTAGGCTGCCGTTTGGCGCCTACAGCAGAAGTCGTAGTAGGACTTGGCCTTTCTTCACGTCGGGTGCGACTGGCGGGGCAGACAGGCGCTAATGTTTGAAATATCTCTACCTCAGCAGGTTCGGCTCTCTCATAACTTACAGAACTGACGTCCTTGGCCATAATCTGGTGCTCGCTCGGTCCAACAGTTCCGGCTGCCATATACTGTTGTAATTCTTCTCTCACAATTTGTTGTATGAGAGAAGCAAAGTCATGCTGGTGTTCCACAACGATCGTAGGGACTACATTTGGGAGTCTGACATACTTCTTTCGTCCAACCCTTCTCTATGCATCTCTTCAATTTTCTGGCACCATTTTATAAACACTTGTGTCGTTGAAACATCTTTTAACAGCAGAAGAGGTCTATACATGTTTTCTGTAAAGCCCTTCATGAGGTGTGAAATTTTGTCGGCCTCAGTCATACCAAGGTTAACTACGTGACATATGGTCAAAACATTCTGTGTATACAACTGCTTAACCCAGCATGTTGTTGATCACTGTTCTTAAATTGTTCTTCCGGTAAAAGGACTTGCTGCTGGTGGTGCCCAAACGTCTTCTTAAGTTCCGTCTGGAATTTGATCCAACTATAGAGCTTGTCCTCGTTTTCATACCACTGATCGGCTGTCCATTCAGGTAGAAATATATGTTCTCCAAGCACAACGTGTTATCCCACCTATTATACTTGGAGACTCGGTCGAATCCTTTCAGCCGCATGATTGGGTCCTGTCCGTCGTCTCCAGAGAACACTGATGGGTGTGTGATGTGCAGCTGGCTTACCGCTGTTTTCGTATCCATGGGTGTTTTGATGACACGGACCTTCGGAAGGAGGTAGTGATTATCTTCTTTGTATTCGGGTTCTTGTCCTTGTATGCGACGGCTCTTAGACGCTTCCTAATTAGAGCCACGATGATGCAGTATGTTTTGCAGGAAACCCGGCGACTCCACCAAATAGGGTCACGTTGAAAACTGCAGGATGGCGGAATTATAAGGCTGGGTGGTTAATAGAGCACAACACTTTACACTTAGAATATGTTTATTGCTAACACAAGCGTACACACAGAACAGACTTCCTCCTGACTGGAGTATTCCGCTGTTTATACATAGAAAGAATATTCTAGAACTTACATCAGTCATAAGAAACACGTAGAACATTCTTCAAATAGTAAATGCAAGGAAATAAATTTTTTATTAGTGGCAGGATTTGATCCGGGGACCGCCAGCAAAACAATCTGGGACAATAACCACTTCACCACGCGTTCTGTTGGAAGACTTGAGGCAATATTTCCAAATAAGCTAACGATTGAAAACTCCGAAAATTGTCCGAAAACCTCTTTTACACGGACCTCTATTCTAGTACCAAGCCCTAACAATTCTGTCTTTTCAAGGTAATGTTCATTATCACAGTATGAACACTTACTGGCCGGCCGCGGTGGCCGAGGGGACTGAGGCGCTTCAGTCACGGTCTGCACGGCCACTACGGTCGGGGGGTTCGAATCCCCCCTCGGGCATGGATATTTGTGCCGTCCTAGTTCGTAAGTAGTTCATAAGTAGTTTGTAAGTTTAGGGCCTGATGACCCCGTAGTTAAGTCCCATAAGATTTACAAACATTTGAACATTTTTTTTGGACACTTAGTGTCTTTGTTTTGGTTGTTGTGGTCTTACGTCTGGAGACTGGTTTGATGCAGCTCTCCACCTCACACTATCCTGAGTAAGCCAATTCATCTCCTCATAACATCGGCAACCCACATCCATGTGAATGCGCTTACTTTCTTCGTGTCCCGATCTCCTGCGATTTTTTACCTACATAATTTACAGCATTCGTCTGTTGCGTTACATTTCGAAGGCTTCTATTGTGTTCCTGTATGAACTATTTATCGCCCTTGTTTCACTACCGTACAAAGCAACACTCCATACAACATCCATCCTAACACATCAATTAATATTTGATGATAGTAAATTGCTCTTTTTTAGAAATGCTTTTCATCCCATTGCCATTTTGCATTGTATATCATTTGTTGATATCCAGTATTAATTTAAATGTTAGGAAGTTCTTTCTGAAAGCATTTGTCTGGAGTGCAGCATTGTATGGGAGTGAAACGTGGACGAAAAGGAAATCAAACAAAAAGCTGAGAGAAGCTTTTGAAATGTGGTGCTACAGACGAATGATGACAATCAGATGGGTAGATCACGTAACTAATGAGGAGGTGCTTAACCGAACGGGAGAGAAAAGGAGTTTGTGGCATATGCTGAGTAAGAGAAGGGACTGTTTGGTGGGACACATTCTGAGATATCAAGGAATCGTCAACTTATCACTAGAGGTTAAGTGTGTGGGGTAACAATCGTAGAGGGAGACCGAGAAACGAATACAGTAAGCAGATTCAAAAGGATGTACATTGCCGAACTTATTCTTGAATGAAGAGACTTGCACAGGACAGGGTAGCGTGGAAAGCTGCATCAAACCATTCTGCTGACTGAAGACCAAAACAACATCATTTTTACCATCGTATCTTATCTTACTGCCCAAGTAACAAAACACATCTACCACCTTTATTGTTTCTTTAACTAATTCCTGAAGTATCGCCTAATTTTCTTAGACAGCATTCCATTATCCTTGTTGTGTGCTTGTTAATATACATCTTAAACGCTCCTTTCAATACACTGTCCATTCCATTCATCTGCTTTTCCAGGTCCTTTGCTGTCTCTGGCAATCACAATGTCATCGGCAAACCGCAGAGTTTTTACTTCTTCAACCTGAAATTTAAGTCCTTCTCCAAATTTCTCTTTGCTTTCCTTCAGAGCTAGCTCAATGTACAAACTGAAAAACATTGGAGAAAGGCTACAACCCTGTCTTACTTCCTTCCCAACCAATGCATCCCTTTCATGCCTTTCAACTCTAATAACAGCTATTTGGTTAATATAATAGTTGTACACAACCTTCCGTCCCTAACATTTTACCTCTGCTGACTTCAGAATTTGAAAGAATGTATTCCAGTCAACAATGTCAAAACCTTTCTCCAAATCTACTAGCGCTAGGAATGTAACTTTGCCTTTCCTTAATCTAGCTACTAAGATAATCCGTAATGTGATTGTTGCTTGCCGTGTTCCTACCTATCTTTTAAATCCAAACTGATCGTCCCGAGGTCGGCTTCGACCAGATTTTCCATTCTTCTGTAAATAATTCGTGTTCAAATTTTACAAACATGTCTCATCAAACTGATGGTTCCGAAATTTCAAAAGTCTGGCTATTTCATTTGGAACCGGGATTAATACATTTTTTTCCCCTAGATTGTTCTCCCAGAGACTTTAGTACCTCTCATGTTCCTTCAATTTATCCGCGTTCCATCTCCTTACTTATCTATCTTTCTGCAGTTTTTTCAGTTTCAATATACAGTTCATAACCAATAAGATCTGCCCCTGGATATGATTTACAGGTTTAAAACCTGTTTCCTAAATTTACCATTATAAAATCTATGTTGCCTTCCGGTTTCGTTATGATTATATTATATTCCGTGCAAAATTCTAGCAGGCAGGTTCACTTGATACAGTGGTATATCTGGTAGATGTTTAAATAAAGGGCAGAGCTTCAAATAACAATTTATTACAGTTTGTTGGCAAAGTGAACACACAGTATTAATAAAAGATCTTTCTAAAAAACTGACAAGAAATAAAATGACTGTAATCGTTCTTTTAACTTTGACCAAAGTAATTCGGTCTTAAGGACCCACAACTAATACAGATTAATAAAAAAGTCTTGAATAAGTTGGGCGAAGTTTGGGACGAAACGACTGAAATAATTGGCCATGCCAATGAACCAGGCAATACCCTTACTTTTAGAAGGAGATGGAAATTTTCTGAGACCCTTCGTACGTTCAGGGTCAATGCCGATGCCATCACCAGATACCAAATGCCCGAGAAAAGACAGCTGCGGGCAAGCCAACGTCATTTTAGAGGGCTTTACAGCCAAGCCAGTCTCTCTGAACCTCAGCAAAACTTGGCGAAGATGGTGAAGGTGCTGATCAAAAGAATTACTATATATGACATCATCATCCAGGTAATTATAGACGCAATCAAATTTCAAATCACCAAGCACTCTATCCAGAAGACGGGACAGTACAGTCGCACCAGTAGATAAACCAAAGAGAACATGATTAAATTCGTACAGGTTCCATCCGCTACTTCTATGTACTTCCATATTGCCAAAATGAAAAGTTTTCACTCCCAGCATTGCACTGTCTCTGCTGCTACCGCCGTGCTGCATTGACCCGCGCCTAGTTAACTGTCCCTCCCAACGCGCTGAACTCGTGCGTCGCCAATGAACCGCACAATACTGCACTCGTCTAGAACAAAGGGTAGTACCTAACGCCTTCCAACAAACGGCAAAAGTAAATTCAAACCTTTCCAAATCTTTTTCTCGCTTACACCACCAAAAAAAAAAAATGTAAATGGAAAACGTTTGTCGCTTACTACGTTTTGGACATTGGTTTGGTAAAAGTTCTGCGTCCTACGTGAGATTTTAATTTATTACTTCACTATCATTGAATATATTGGCCAGAAAGTATGCAGACATCGACAACATATAACACTGAAGACAATTACAAAATTATTTTGCTGTCTGACGCTTAGTTTAGGAGATATGGTGTGACAAACAGAGTAGCGCGAATAAACAACTTTTCATAAAAGTTAAAATATTCTCTTTTTCAGTGACAAAAAGTTTTAAGTTAATTGGAAAAAGGTGTCAGTAGGTAGTTCTCGGAACACACTGTCGTGTTATGTCGTCATATTATAAAATACATGACTTTCATTTGTTACAATTTAATGGGCTATCTCGCATGGTAGGAAATGCAGCGAACACGGGCCACGACTGCCGTGTCCCCTGCTCACCAGCAGTGCACATGTGCGGAGAAGCAAACACACACTTCTGATTGGCTAATGCGAGCAGATCTGGCAACAGCGCCACCGTGAGCTTCGGTGTCCTCGGAGACGGCCCGTATCGCCATTGTAAGGCTTACACAATTAAATAGGGGAGTTACTTCGATAACTCGACCCCTCGGTGCGCTCTTTCACCGAAACGAACTTTGGCGTACCGAAAAGATACAGAATAGGGCCCCAGGGGCCCTATTCTGTATCTTTTCGGCGCCCCAGAGTTCGGTTCGGTCAGAGAGCGCACCGAGGGGTCGAGTTATCGAAGCAGCTCCGTTAGTTCATTCTGTATGCCTTTCGGTGGCGTTGCGGTACGCCTTCCTGGACACCGTAGCTCACGGTGGCGCTGTTGCCAGATCCGCTCGCATCAGCCAATCAGAAGTGCCTGACTGCTTCTCCGCGCATGCGCACTGCTGGTGAGCAGCGGGAACGGCAGCCGTGGCCGGCGTTCGCTGCGTTTCCTACCGTGAGAGCCCAAAAAATGTAAAAAATGAAAGTCATGTATTTCATAATCTGGCGACATAACACGACAGTGTGTTCCGAGAACTACCTACTGAAACTTTTTTTAAATTTAATTAAAACTTTTTGTCACTGAAAAAAGAGAATATTTAAACCTTTCATAAAAGTTGTTTATTCACGCTACTCTATGTTTATCACACCGTATCTCCTAACCTAAGCGCCGTACAGCAAAATAATTTTATTATTGCCTTCAGTGCTATATGTTGTCGATGTCTGCAAACTTTCCGGCCAAAATATTCAGTGATAGTGAAGTAATAAATTAAAATCCCACTTCTGACGCAGAACTTTTACCAAACCAACGTCCAAAATGTAGTAAGCGACAAACTTTTTCTCTTTACATTTTTTTGTGGGGGTGTAAGCGAGAAAAATTTCGGAAAGGTTTGAATTTATTTTTGCCGTTTGTTGGAAAACGTTAGGTGCTACCGTTTGTCCTAGACGAGAGCAGAATTGTGCGGTTCATTGGCGCGGCGCGAGTTCAACGCGCTGGGAGGGAAGATGAGGCGTTAGCAGCAGAGAGAGCGCAGTGCTGGCAGTGAAAAACTTCTTATTTTGGCACTACGGAAGTACATGGAAGTTTCGGGAAACGAAAAGGATTACATATTAGTCGAGATAGCTCTTACAAGCGTCAATGTTTTTGTACTGAAGAAAGAGCGTACAATATTTTAATAACAAAACAGTTGTTTGCCGATGCGGGAAAGCTAAAGGAATTTTTTTAGATTCACTCATAACCAGTTTTAGTATTTTCTGTCGTTACTTGGACAAAACCTGAAACGTCAGGTTTGATTCCATCTTGAATCCAAGTGCTCAGTGGCTGTTAACATATACGGATGTTGAAGAGCAGTCGCAAATATTTCTTTACTGTCGCAAAATTTGATTTTGGTCGCTGTCAGACTCTCATCAGTGCTTAAAACATAGTTTGAAACGTACAAAAATTTTCAGTCTCCATATTGAAGATTATGTGATCGTCAACATGAAGGCTGAAAACTTTTCTTTGTTTCAAACTGCGTTTCAAGCATTGAGAGTAGTCACACATGAATTATTTGTAACAAGACTAAAAAAGTAAATGAATAAAAATAAAAGTCTACGTTTGTTTCACTCACAGAAATTTTTTCATCTTTTGTTTTATAATAAGAGTGAACCCCGATGTATAAGAAACTACTGCTGGCGCTCACTCTTACATGTACATGCTAAAGAATATTGCAGATCATGCTTCTCTTACACGACTAGAAAAGTGTTCCCAAACAAGATGACTGGGGAAAAAATATTTTGCACCAAGAAGGATTCGAACCTAAAACACTTAGAGTAGGAGGTTGTCGCCTTAACCGCTTTTTTTTTTTTTTTTTTTTTTTTTTTTTTTTTTTTTTTTTTTTTTTTTTTTTTTTTGCTCTATGGGTAGTTCTGTTCATTGCGGACGCTGTTCGTATTTGTTCGTTGATGTTCGGTGTGTTGTTGGCTCAGCTTTTTTATTACAGAGGGCGTTGAGCCCCCTGACCGGGCGCGCTGAGCCACGGCGCCCGGCTTTTTTTTGTTTTTTTTTTTTTTTTGTTTTTTTTTTTTTTTTTTTTTTAATACGCGAGGACTTATACATGGAAATAGCTAATATCAATTTGATTACTCAAGCACTTTCAAATTGTGTTTGAAAATACAGATGTCCGTCTTTGAAACCAAAATGTGTAGGTGTCCGCTTTTGATGTGAACACTCTTTCAGATGTCCGTTTTTGAAACACAGAGATTCGCTTACCGCTGACGAGAAACTTTTACTGGTGTGCAGTCTGGGAAATTATAGGAATATCAACATAAAGTGGAAAACATTGAATTCTGAACTCTATTACATACTGGAAAACTGAAGAACTACAATAATCATAATAATCATTTTAATTTTATATACAAAATGAAATGTTACGGCACCGAATCTCTAAGAATATTAGCACAAGGTCTGTTCAAACTGTCGCCAGATTTATCCTCAAACATCCTTACATTATTTCCACATCGAACTTGACCATTTCGTACAACACACCTTACAACAGAAAAGTGTAGTTTTAAAGCTAGTCTTACCTTTGTTTGTTTTCAATGTTTATTTTTCACTTTTCAGGTTGTCTCAGATCTTCCTAGCTTTTCCTTCGGAGAATGGTAAAATATTATGTTCCATTTCACTCGCTTGAAGATGGTCATTAGTAATAACACTATCAAAAATTACTGATAAACTTAATTACGGGCTAATACTGTCGCCATGTCTGATTTTCGAGATCATGTGATCATATACTGTGTTCCCATTGATGCACAGTGCTTCATTCAACAATTGTCCGAATTTGATATCAAGTTCTTATGTAAGAGTCCGCTTTTGATGTGAACAGTCAAATGTAATGTGTGATTTATGACATTTACGTCAATTTTTGGGAAGAAAAACGGACTTCGCCAATGAAAACAGCGGAAAAACTTCCTTTACGATCGACTGCTAGCAAAATTCCGAGCATTAGGTCAATTGTCCAGGTTTGATATTAGGCTATTCATATATTGTTGACTCCTACCTACATTAGTATCAATGATGATCAGAATGAAATACGAGAAATCAGAACTCGAACGGAGAGATCCAGATGTTCTTTTTTCCCGATGAAAAGTACAAAGGTGGTTCGATGAACCCTCTGACAGGCACTTAAATGTGATTCGCGCAGTATTCCATGTAGATGTAGATACCGTACTTTTCCAGAGACAGTTGTTTCGTCTTTTGGAATCTTTGTGTTTGGTGAACAGAAGTAGCGAGCGCGCGGTGCGTTCTTGGCATATCTTGTACCACATCGAAGATGAGAAGTAGCTGCGGATGCAGATCGCAACGTATTCAGGACTAGCAACACAACGCGTCATACTTTTCTCCAGAACACGCTCGCGTCATTCTACCCCGGGCTCCTCTGTATTAACACGCGCGCAGACCTCAAGCCATTCAATTACCAATGCCGGTGGACCGGGCCCAGCGCAGCCGTACGGTCCGGACATCGGAGGCCTAAATGGCGGGCAGCGCTATCTAATTAGTGTGCAGCGGCGGCGGGCGCGGGGAAAAGCGCCAGACGGCGGGCATGTTGTGACGGGAGGTGTGGCAGCCCTGGCGGGCGAGGCGCGCGGGGAGCACAAAGGCGCCCTCGTATCTCATAGCATTTGCATGCAAACACGGGCCGCCAAATGAGAGGCCCTTAAGTGAGGCGCGCTGGCGGTTATTAGGCCAATTAGAAGAATCTCGTACAAAACAAGGGGGTAGGGGGGAGGGGAGGGGGCGCTCTGAGGGCCTCGAGTGCCGGCATAAGCGAGGACCCGGCTCAGCGGCTGAGCAGCGGCCGAGTGATGAAGATTTTCAATGCGGTGGAGTTTCTGGGGTGCATATTTGAGTAATTCTCACGTACAAATACGAAAATTTGCCAAATACGACGCGACAGCTTTGCGAACGGCGAAAACGAAGGTGACGCCGTATTTGACGGATTTCGTATTTACACTTCCATAATATGAGAGGTTGCAGGATAAATGAAACGGCGCATTAAAGACATTTCCGAGACACGTATTTTAAGATAAAGTTTATTGCAATAGAGTTTACAGAAGTGCTATGTCGTTATATTAAACTCTAGAATGCTAGCAATTTTAACGTAATATTCTGATAATATCTGTAGACAACCTTGAAAATTAACGTTTTAAAGTTACTTATTACTTAAAAAACAACAGATGTATCATTATCGGAATTTAAAACGACACAGCATTGCTAAAATAATAATTTATCTTCGCAATCCAAGCCCACCGAAACGAACCAAACGGCCTCACCGAAACCTCAGCAGCTTTCGGTGCAGCGCTCGAAATTTCGGTGGCCGTTTCGGGCGGTAGCAGGCCACAGAAACGTACAGAATAACCATTTTCGCTACCGAACCGAAATTGACGTCACCACCGAGAAAAACACACCGAACCGAACGGTACGAAAGATACAGAATAGGGCCCCAGGCCGCAGAAACGTACAGAATAACCATTTTCGCTACCGAACCGAAATTGACGTCACCACCGAGAAAAACACACCGAACCGAACGGTACGAAAGATACAGAATAGGGCCCCAGGTACAGGTTGTGATCACTGCACAGACAGGCATACAGTCGCGGACTTGGCCGCAAGAGTGCAAGATGCGCTGACAACGGCACCAAGCCCCGCAGCCACTCGGCATACGATGCCATACCCCCACCACCAACTTCGACTCCACGGCTACTCGCGACCCACTACTGAGGGCAGCTTGCACCTCCTAGTGCAGAGTTTGGCCATGCAGGTGGCAGCGCTATCCACACAAGTGTAAAGCTCTGTATAAGGATAAACACAAGTGGACTGGTTGACCAACTCGCAACGAGACGGCAGCAGGTGCCGCAGCAAGTCACGCTACTGCCGGGACTGTCACAATCGGCAACACAGCAGCAGCCACTCCAACGGTACTCTGTAGGATTTTGAACAACAGCAGACAGGGTTCTGCTACTACCACGACCACTGTGAAACAACGCAAGATGATGCTGCGCCCCCTGCTCCCACCTTAACGCCAACTGCAACCGGGCCTAGACGCACCTGGCTGCAGCACTGTTTCTAAGCGTCTCGTCATAGCATGACAAGCAACGTCAAATCCTTGTAGACGTAGGATCCGACTTGTCTATTTTCTTCCGCATCATGCTGAGAGACCGCAGGAATTCCAAAGCCCTGTATCTTTCGGCAGCCAACAATACACCAAACAAAACATATGGCACATACCACCGTAATGGAGATCTTGGTCTCCGCCGTACGTTCTCATGGAGATTTACAGTAGCTGATGTCCGAGACTCCCTCACCCTGCCAGTGTTGCTAAAGAGGTGAAGCATACAACACTGCATCACAACAACGAGCGGCCCTCTCACTTCCTGTCGCCCACGGTGGCTTGCTCCCAAGAAGTGGCTGCAGCTAAGGCAGAGTTCGAGGCCATGCTGCGACAAGACATTGTCCGACCATCGAGCAGCCCACGGTCTACCATTCCCAAAAAGGACAATTGGTGGCGCCCCTGTGGAGACTACCGCATTCTGAACTCACGTACAGTGCCAGACCAGTACCTAGTGGCACACATTCAAGATTTTAGCCATGCCTTGGCGGGTTCGACCATCTTCAGCAAAAGAGACTGCGCAAAAGCATTCACCCAAATTATACTGGCACCTGAAGAAATAAAAAAACGGCGATTAACAATACCGTTCGGCCTTCGAAACGTTGCCCAGACTTAGCAGAGTTTCTTGGATGTTGCCTTGCGAGGCTTGCTGGTCGTTTCACGTACCTTGATGACATCCTGGAGTTCTCAAAGTCACCCGAGCTCCACTGCCAACACCTGAGGGCTGTGTTTTAGCACGAGTGTCGCCGGCATCATCATAAACCCATTAAAATGTGTGTTTCGTGTCAAGGAGATTGAATTTCTTGGCCACTTAATTACCTCAGCTGGACCACACCTCTACCTGAGAAGATACAGGCGTTTCTTAACCTGACACACCCTTAAATGCACATGGAATTACGCCACTACCTCGGTATACTCAATTTTACAGGCGCCACCTGCGAACGCCGCCGCCATGCTAGAACCACTCATCACAGTGCTATGCGGTAGTAAATCAAAAGGACAGACCCTGGTGATCTAGACTGACACAATGGAGGACAGCCTCACGGAGTCCAAACAATGCCTCACAGAATCGACACTGCTCGTGCAGCCGATACATGATGCTGAGCTGGCCGTTTTGGTTGGCGCCAGTCAGACCGCTATAGGTGGAGTCCTACAACAATAAGTCGATGGATCCTGGCAGCACTTGCTTTCTTTTCATGAAAGATACAGCCTACAGGAAAATAAAAGAAACATTTGGAGATAAGAAAAACAGCTCTATGAATATTAAGAACACAGATGGAAAACCAGTTCTCAGCTAAAAGGGGAAAGCTGAAAGGTGGAGAGAATATATAGAGAGGCTCCATGGAGGAAATGAACTTGGAGGCAATATTGTAGGAAGGTGAGAAGAAGTAGATGAGGATGAAATAGGAGATGATATACTGAGAGATGAAATTGACAGAGCACTTAAAGACCTAAGTTGAAACAAGGCCCCTGGAGTAGATGACATTCCCTCAGAACTAGTGAAGTCTCTGGGAGAAGTAGCCATGCCAAAACTGTTTAACGTGGTGTGTAAGATGTACGAGACAGGCAAAGTACCCTCAGAATTTAAGAAAAATGTTATAATCCCCATTTCAAAGAAAGCAGGCACAGACAGGTGTGAAGACTACAGAACCATCAGTTCAATAAGTCAGGGTTGCAAAATATTAACACGAACTATTTACAGAAGGATGGAAAAGCTGGTAGAAGCCAACCTCGGGGAAGATCAGTTTAGGTTCAGGAGAAATGAAGGAAGAACATGAGAGGTAATACTCATGTTACGGCTTATCCTAGAAGATAGAGTAAGAAAACGCAAACGTACATATCTAGGTTTCGTAGATTTGGAGAAGGCTTCTGACAATGTTGATTGGAATAAACTCTTTCAAGTTCTGAAGCAAGCAGTAGTAAAATATAGGGAGCGTAAGGTTATTTACAACTTCTACAAAAACTAGACAGCGGTTGTCAGAGTTCAAGGGGATGAAAGGGATGCAATGGTTGGGAAGGGAGTAAGACAGGGTTGTAGCCTTTCTCCAATGTTATTCAATTTGTAGGGGAAAGGGTTTAACTTTGGTACATTTTTTACATTTTAATTTTTTTTTATACTATGATTTTCTTTTTACGAGAAATTTGAAAATTTAACCCATCACGGGCATCAATTTTAGGTAATGTTGAATGAACAGCAGTTTACGCTAGCTCCAATATTTACACAATTACTCACCACTAAAGACTTGTCCCAAAGTGCAACCTATAGTTTCACCTTGGGACAGTGGTGGTTTTACCTTGGGACACAGTGACGTATTCCAATTTCTAAGTTTTATGAATGAAAAAAATCGTATTGGAATAATGTAGTAAATGTTTGTTAGTCCAAATACAAAAGTTATTTTACCTTAAAATATGATGGGAATAAAATAGTAAATGAATGAAAACCATGACACCACTGGAGCTGGTAATTCTGTCACTATATTACTGTGATTAACAATAATGATGATATCAACATTAGAGAATGGTCCTTTGCTTCCTTAAGAATTTCACAGTTACATCTTCTGTGGTTTCTAAAACTACTCCTGCATAGTAAACATGAGATCTGCCACTGATGTCAAATTTTACCAAGACCCAACTAGCTTGAGAGCAAGAAAGTGTTACTGTTCTAGATGGAAAGAAGGATGAGAAATCCTCTTCTTCAGATGGCAAATCAAATATGCTACCCCCAGCGCTACTGCCAAGCTCGGGAATTTCTTCATCAAAAGAAGTGGAAGACTGAAATTCATTTGGCCGTTTAGTGACTTCTTTCTTTGGGAAAGATTTCTTTTTCTTGTTTTCTCTCTGTTTTCTCTTCAATTCCTTGTTTTTCTGGTGTATAAGTGACAATCATACACCTTCCAGGTGTCCCAAGGTGCAACCAGAGTAGTGTCCCAAGGTAAAACAAAATACACAACAGAAAACAGTATCCTAACCTATGTACAAATTTAATAGCTTACTTAAACAATGCCTTACAACACTGTATTTAAGAAACATCAATAATGATGCTTAGCTTTAATTTATATCTTCTAAGGATAGTGGCTAAATTTTACTTTAAAACATGAAAATTTGTAAAACTCCTCCTCAGATCTCAAACACCATCCAAATGCAACATGGCCTCCTATTCCCTCTTAAAACAGGCCTGACAACTTTACTTCATAGTTCTTAAAGTTTCCACTAGAGTGCACTCCCTTTATTAAAAAGTGTCCCAATCTACAACCCTTTCCCCTACATTGAGCAAGCTATAAAGGAAAGCAAGGAAAAATTTGGAGAATGAATTACAGTTCATGGTGAAGAATTTTGCCGATGACATAGTAATTCTGTCAGAGACAGCAAAGGTCCTGGAAGCGCAGTTGAACAGAATGGACAGTGTGCTCAAAGCTGCATATAAGATGAAGATTAACAAGTGCAAAACTGGGGTAATGGAGTGCAGTCTAAGAAAATCAGGTGCTGCTGAAGGAATCAGATTAGGCAACAAAACAATAAAGGAGGTAGATGAGTTTTGTTACTTGGGCATAAAAATAACAAATGATGGTTGCAGTACAGAGGATATAAAATGCAGAAGCAATGGGTAGAAAAGTGTTCATGAAAAAGAGAAATTTGTTAAAATCTAATATTGATTTCAGCCTAAGGAAATCCTTTCTGGAGGCATTTGTGTGGAGTGTTGCCTTGTATAGGAGTGAAACATGGACGATAAACAGTGTGGACAGGAAGAGGATAGAGGCTTTTGAAATGTGGGGCTACAGAAGAATGCTGAAGATTAGGTGGGTGGATCGCATAACTAATGAGGAGGTACTGAACGGAATTGGGGAGGAAAGGAATTTGTGGCATACCTTGACTAAAAGAAGGGATCAATTGGTAGGACACATTCTTAGACATCAAGGAATTGTGAATATAGCGTTGGATGGAAGTATGTGGGGTAAAAACCGCAGAGAGAGACCAAGAGATGGATAAAGTAAGCAGATTCAGACAGATATAGGTTGCCATTCTTATGTGGCTTGCTTAGGATAGGGTATTGTGGAGAGCTGCATCAAACCAGTCTCCTGACTGAAGACCACAACAACAACAACAACAACAACATTTATTTATGAAAAACCATTAAACATGGTACATCAGTGCAAGAGTGGGGCAAGAGGTTGGTAGGAGGGCTGGAGAAGGGATGGACAAAGACATTACGTAGGTTTCGTGGGTGGCAGAATACCACTGTACGGGGGTGGGGAGTATATTTCACATTTTGGTGCAGGATGAAAGGTAGCCAAAACCCTGGTGGAGAATGTGGTTTAACTGCTCCAGTTCTGGGTCCCAAGAGGGGTGCTCCTTTGTATCCAGACTGTGGGTGTGGGGGAGGAGGTATGTGATTGGACAGACGGGACCCATGAGAACTGTTTCTTGACAACATTTGGAGAGTAAAGAAAAGGGACATTTTGGTGTTGATGGGTGGCAGTTGGCAAAATGGCAGTATTGTTTCTGGTTGGTAGGCTGAATGTTGAATGTTGACAGAAATACTAATAAGGCCATCTTTGAGGCGTAGGTCAACGTCGAGGAAGATGGCTTGTTGGGTTGAGTAGGACCAAGTCAAGTGAATGGAGGAGGAATTTTTGAGCTTTTGAAGGAATGTGGATAGTTTGTCCTCACCATCTGCCCATATTATGAAGATATCAGTAATGAATCTGAACCAGATGAGGGGTTTGGGATTATGGGTTGTCAGGAATGATTCCTCTAAATGGCCCATGAACAGGGTGGCATAGGAAAGTGCCATAATGTGCCCATGGCTGTGCTGCGAATTTGTTTAAAGGTCGTGCCTTCAAAGAAGTAGTAATTGCGGGTAAGGATGTAGTTGGATGAGGTAACAAAGAATGGGGTTATGGGTTTTGAGTCATTTGGGTGTTGTTAAAGGCAGTGTTCAACTGCAAGGAAGGCCATGAGCACTGGGGATGTTGGTGTAGAGGGAGGTGGCATCAACTGTGACAAGCATGTTACCAGGTGTTAAAGGAACAGGAACTGTTGAGAGCTGGTGGAGGAAATGGTTAGTGTCTTAAGGAAGAGGATAGGTTGTGGGTAAGAGGTTGGAGGTTTTGGACCACAAGAGCAGAGATTCTCTCAGTGCAGGCACCATAACGGTCTAGGGTAGTTGGGTTTGTGAACTTTAGGGGGCATGTAGAAGGTGGGGGTGTGGAGAGAGAGAGAGAGAGAGAGAGAGAGAGAGAGAGAGAGGGGGGGGGAGAGAGAGAGAGACTCCATGGAGAGATCCTGGGGTGGTCCTAAGAATTTGAGGAGGAACTGGAGATCCTGTTGCGTTTTTGGAATGGCATCATTGTGGCAGGGTGTGTAGTTGGAAGAATCTGATAGTTGTCAAAGACGCTCTGCGACATAGTCCTTGCGGTCTAAAATCACAGTGGTGGAGCCTTTGTCAGCATGTAGGATAATAAGCTTAGGGTCAGTTTTTAGGTGGTGGACAGCATTTCTTTCTGTGGGTGTGAGGTTGGTATGCATTTGGAGAGATTTGGGGAAAGATAGTGAGGCCAGGCTAGAAGTTAGGTGATGATTTGGAGGCAGTATGGGTGGATCTCGATTGAATGGAGGAGTGAAATGGATCAGGCAAGTTTCAATATTGGTATTGGTATGTGCCTGAACGGTGGGGTTGGTAGCAAAATGGTGTTCCCATTGTAAGGATCTGGAGGAGAAGAAATCCTAACAAGTCCTGCATGGTTGAATTTTGGAGTGAACAAAAAGGCAAGGCCTTTGGAAAGACTGACACTTCTACGAGACTGAGGCTTTTCATGAAGAGTTTCATGACTGTGTGTCTGGTCTGTGTAGGTTGTGGGTTTTCTGTGGTGATTTGGAGGAGTTTCTGAAGCTGTGGTAAATGTAAAAGTTATGCTAGGTACATTTAGTCGGCTATGACAAGGTACACAAATTCAGGTATGGGCACATATATGGCACCTTCCTATGCCAACCTGTTTGTGGGCCATCTAGAAGAATCCTTGCTCACTATCTAGTAAAATCCAAAACCTCTCATGTGGTTCAGATTTATTGGTGATTTCTTCATAATATGTACTGAAGGAGAGGGCACACTATCCACATTCCTTCAAAAGCTCAACACCTTCTCCATTCACTTCATCTGGTCCTACTCAATCCAATAAGACACCTTACTCAACGTTGACCTATATCTCAAACATGGCCTTATCAGTGCCTCCATCTACATCAAACATCTCTAACCAATGAAGGACAATGGCCAAAAGCTATTAAGTTGTATTCTATTATTTGTGCCTTTCTGCGGCTTATCGGGTGTCTGTTGTAACAACCCATCCTCCTCAAAAATAGACTCTCTCATTAATAATATTCAATGATGTTTAAGTCTAATTTCGCATCCTCTGAGAAGTGAGTTTGTTGGATTCATTTCATTAAGAGGTCAGTTGCACATTACTTAGAGAAAAGTATGCACTGCATTGTTTTAAGTCTCGTATTTTACACATTTAGTCACGATATGCCAGAAATTCCTTTTCTCCCCAATTTTATTAAGTACCTCTTCATTAGTTATGCAATCCACCCACCTAATTTTCAGCATTCTTCTGTAACACCACATTTCAAAATCCTCTATCCTCTTCCTGTCCACGCTGTTTATTGTCCATGTTTCACTCCCATACAAGGCCACACTCAAACAAATGGCTTCAGAAACAACTTCCTTACACTTAAATTAATATTCAATGTTAGCAAATTTCTCTTTTTTTAAAACGCCTTTCTTCACATTGCCATTCTGCATTTTATATCTTCAGCACTGTGACCAATGAATGTTATTTTACTGCCCAAGTAATTTTAACAAAACTCATCTACCATCTTTATTGTTTCATTACCTAATATAATTCCTTCATCATCGCACAAGTTTCTTAGACTGCACTCCGTTACCCTCATTTTTGCTCTTGTTAATGTTCATCTTATATGCTCCTTTCAACACACTGTCCATTCCGTTCAACTGCCCCTCCAAGTCCTTTGCTGTCTCTGACAGAATTACGATGTCATCAGCAAAACACAAGGTTTTTATTTCTTCACCCTGAACTTTAATTCCTTCTCCAAATTTCTCATTGCTTACCATTATAGCTTGCTCAATGTACAAATAGAATAGCATTAGAGAAAGGCTACAACCCTGTCTTACTCCCTTTCCAACCTCTGCAACCCTTTCATGCCCTTAAACTCTGATAACTGCTGTTTGGTTTTATACAAAGTTGTAAATAACCTTCCGTTCTCTATATTTTACTCCTGCTGATTTCAGAACTTGAAACAAGTGTATTACAATCAACATTGTCAAAAATGTTCTCCAAATCTACAAAAGCTAGAAATGTAAGTTTGTCTTTCCTTAATCTATCTTCTAAGATAAGCCATAAAGTGAGTATTGCCTCATGTGTTCCTACATTTCTCCTGAATCCAAACTGATCTTCCCTGAGGTCAGCTTCTACCAGATTTTCCATCCTTCAGTAAATAATTCATGTTAAAATTTTGCAGCAATGGCTTATTAAACTGTCTGCACCTACTTTCTTTGAAATGGGGATTATTACACTTTCTTCGAAATGCGGATTATGACACTTTCTTTAAGTCTCATACATCTTACGCACAAGGTGAAATAGTTTTATCATGGCTGGTTCTCCCAGAGACTTTAGTAGTTATGAGGAAATGTCATCTACTCCAGGGGCCTTGTTTCGATTTAGGTCTTTCAGAGCTCTGTCAGATACTCTCAGTATAGTATTTCCTATTTAATCTTCATCTATTTCCTCATTCCTTCCTACAATATTGTCTCCAAGTTCCTTTGTAGAGGCTCTCTATATAAGATTTCCACCTTTCAGCTTTCCCATCTTTGCTGAGAACTGGTTTTCCATCCGAGTTCTTTATGCTTTTCTTGTCTCCAAATGTCTTATTTTCCTGTAGGGGAAATCTATGTCTTACCATTACGATTAAATCTCCGGGGACTACTCAGGAGGATGTCGTCATCAGGAAAGACAATACTGGCATTCTACGGATCGGAGCGTGGAATGTTAGATCCCTTAATCGAGTAGGAAAATTAGAAAATTTAAAAAGGTAAATGGATAGGTTGAAGTTAGATATAGTGGGGATTAGTGAAGTTCGGTGGCAGGATGAACAGGATTTCTGGTCAGGTGAGTACAGGATTATAAATACAAAATCAGTTGGGGTATCACAGGAGTAGGACTGATAATGAATAAGAAGATAGGAATGCGGGTAAACTACTATGAGCAGCACAGTGATCGCATTATCATTGTCAAGATAGATACGAAGCCAACACCGACAACAGTAGTACAGGTTTATATGCCAACTAGCTCTGCCGATGATGAGGAGATCGAAGAAATATATGAGGCGCTAAAGGAAATTATTCATACAGTTAAGGGAGAGGAAAACTTAATTGTGATGGGAGACTGGAATTCGGTAGTAGGAAAAGGAAGAGAAGGAAAAATAGTAGGTGAATATGGACTGGGCAGAAGGAATGAAAGAGGAAACCACCTGGTAGAATTTTGCACGGAACATGATTTAATCGTAACAAACACATGGTTTAAGAATCACAAAAGAAGGTTGTACACGTGGAAGAGACCAGGAGACACCGGAAGGTATCAGATAGATTTTATAATGGTAAAACATAGATTCCGGAATCAGGTGATAAACTGTAAAACATACCCAGGGGCAGATATAGACTCTGACCATAACTTGTTAGTCATGAACTGTAGGCTGAAACTGAAAAAAACTGCAGAAAGGTAGGAAAATAAGGAGATGGGACTTAGATAAATTGAAGGAACGTGAAGTTCTGGAGAAATTCAGAGGGAGATTTAGGCATCAATTGACAGAAACAGGGGGAAATAAAACAGTAGAGGAGGAATGGGTAGCATTGAGAGATGAAATAGTGAAGGCAGCAGAGGACAAAATAGGTAGGAAGGCAAGACCTACAAAAAATTCTTGGATATCACAGGAAATACTAAATTTAATTGATGAAAGGAGAAAATATAAAAATGCAGTAAATGAAACAGGCAAAATGGAGTACAGACGACTAAAAAATGAGATTGACAGAAAGTGGAAAGTGGCTAAGCAGGAGTGGATAGAAGCCAAATGCAGATCTGTAGAAGAATGTATAAATAGGGGAAAAATAGATACAGCCTACAGGAAAATAAAAGAAACATTTGGAGATAAGAAAAACAGCTCTATGAATATCAAGGACAAGGATGGAAAACCAGTTCTCAGCAAAGAAGGGAAAGCTGAAAGGTGGAAAGAGTACATAGAGCAGCTCTACAAAGGAAATGAACTTCAAGACAATATTGTAGGAAGGGAAGAAGATGTAAATGAAGATGAAATAGGAGATACTGTACTGAGAGAAGAATTTGACAGAGCCCTGAAAGACCTAAGTTGAAACAAGGCCCCTGGAGTAGATGATATTCCCTCAGAACTACTGAAGTCTCTGGGAGAGCCAGCCATGACAAAACTATTTGAACTGGTGTGTAGGATGTATCAGACAGGCAAAATACCCTCAGACTTTAAGAAAAATGTAATAATCCCCATTCCAAAGAAATCAGGCGCAGACAGGTGTGAAAATTACAGAACCATCAGTTTGATAAGTCATGGTTGCAAAATTTTAACACGAATTATCTACAGGAGAATGGAAAAGCTGGTAGAAGCTGACCTCGGGGAAGATCAGTTTGGATTCAGGAGGAACGTAGGAACCCGGGAGGCGATACTCACTTTACGTCTTATCTTAGAAGATAGATTAAGGAAAGGCAAACCTACATTTTTAGCTTTTGTAGATTTGGAGAAAGCTTTTGACAATGTTGACTGGAATACACTCTTTCAAATTCTGAAATCAGCAGGGGTAAAATACAGGGAAAGGAGAGTTATTTACAACTTGTACAAAAGCCAGACCGCAGTTATTAGACTCGAAGGGCATGAAAGGGAAGCATCAGTGGGGAAGGGAGTAAGACAGGGTTGTAGCCTTTCTCCGATGCTATTTAATTTGTACATCGAGCAGGCGGTGAAGGAAAGCAAGGAAAAATTTGGAATAGGGATTAAAGTTCAGGGGGAAGAAATAAAAACATTGCGTTTTGCTGATGACATTGTAATTCTGTCAGAGACAGCAAAGGACCTTGAAGAGCAGTTGAATGGAATGGACAGTGTGTTGAAGAGAGCGTATAAAATGAACATTAACAAGAGCAAAACAAAAATAATGGAATGCGGTCTTAGAAAATCAGGCGATGCTGAAGGAATTAGATTAGGTAACGAAACAATGAAGGTGGTAGATGAGTTTTGTTACTTGGGTAGTAAAATAACATGCGATGGTCGCAGTACAGAGGATATAAAATGCAGAATGGCAATGGGAAGAAAAGCATTTTTGAAAAAGAGAAATTTGCTAACATCGAATATTAATTTAAGTGTAAGGAAGGCTTTTGTGTGGAGTGTTGCCTTGTAAGGGGGTGAAACATGGACGATAAGCAGTGCGGACAGGAAGAGGATAGAGGCCTTTGAAATGTGGTGCTACAGAAGAATGCTGAAGATTAGTTGGGTAGATCGCATAACTAATGAAGAGGTACTTAACAGAATTGGCGAGAAAAGGAATTTTTGGCACACCCTGACTAAAAGAAGGGATCGCTTGGTAGGACACATTCTTAGACATCAAGGAATCGTAAATTTAGCATTGGAGGGAAGTGTGTGGGGTAAAAATCGCAGAGGGAGACCAAGAGACGCGTATAGTAAGCAGATTCAAGTGGATGTGGGTTGTCGTTCTTATGAGGAGATGAAAAGGCTTGCTCAGGATAGAGTAGGGTGGAGAGCTGCATCAAACCAGTCTCCGGACTGAAGACCATAACAACAACCATTATAAAATCTATCCGGTACTTTCCGGTGTCTCCTGGTCTTTTCCATGTAAACAAGCTTCTTTTCTGATTCTTAAATCGGGTGTTTGTAGTAACTAAATTATGTTTGATGCAAAATTCTACCAGGGGCCTTCCATTTCTTTCGCCCAGTCCGTATGCACCTATTATCTACCCTTCCCTTCCTTATACCTCTCCCTTAATTGTCTGAATAATTTCCTTTACCTCCTCATATATTTCTTCGATCTCCTCATCAACAGAGCTAGTTGGCATGTAATTCTGTACTACTGTGGCCAGTGTTGGCTCCATGTCTATCTTAACTATGATAATGCAATCACTGCGCTGCACATAGTAGTTTACCCATGTCTGTATTTTCTTATCCATTATCAGACCTACTCCTGTAATACCCCCAACTGATTTTGTATTTATGATCCTGTACTCACCTGATCAGAAATCCTGTTCCTCTTTCTATCGAACTTCACTAATCCCCACTACATCCGACCTTTTCTTTTCTCTCTCTCTCTCTCTCTCTCTCTCTCTCTCTCTCTCTCTCTCTCTCTCTCTCTCTCTTTTTTTTGTGGTTTTACGGCGCACAACTTCTCAGGTCATTAGCGCCCGGATCGGAACAGAGATACGCTAGATCTCGAAAAAATTGATAACCGCCAGAAAGGAGAGTATCAAGAGAAAGCTAAAACGGAAGGATAAAAAATATCAAATAGAAGGGTTAAATATCCTTTGATAAATTAACCATGTTGATAAAATGCAAAACTCTAGCAGCTGCTCGTGTGTCATCAGCTAAAAGTTCCTCCAGAGTAGACGGTAAATTAAGAGCTATACGGAGATGATTAAAATTACGACAAGACAGTAAAACATGTCGCACAGTCAGCAATTCACCACAGGAGCACAGCGGTGCAGGGTGAGCGGTTAGCAAATGACAGTGGCTGAATCGGCGGTGACTGATCTGCAACCGGGCCAGGATGACCTCCTCTCGCCAAGAGGGGCGTGAGGAGGTCCTCCAAGCGGTTGGGATTGGTTTTACGGTTCTCAGTTTATTGTCGTGGAGTGAGAACCCCAAACTGTGCCAGGACGACACAATACACCAGCGAAGAATGCGTTGAATATTGTCTGATGGGACGCAAAAGGTAGCCATGCGAGGCAAAAGAGCTGCTTCCTTGGCCGCAATGTCGGCAGTCTCATTCCCGGGCACACCCACATGGCCAGGGACCCACAGAAAACAAATGTGACAGCCGTTATCCGCTAGTAACTGAAGGGAGCGTTGGATTCGGTACATGACAGGATGGTTCGAGAAAGGGTCCCTAAGACTCTGCAGGGCAGTAAGGGAGTCAGAGCAGATGGCATAAAAGGGGGGGGCGGATATACAAAAGAGCCTGGTGGAGGGCAATAAGCTCAGCCGTGAAATTCGAGCACCTGTCAGGGAGTTTGTATTGGAACAGGTCGTCCCCAACGATGAAGGCAGATCCGACACCGTAGGTGCTCTTGGCACCAACAGTGTAGATAAATACGGCATTATTGAAGCGCGAACAGAGTTCGACAAGCCTTGAGCGATATACCAAATCCGGAGTGCTCTCCTTGGGGAGCGAACTAAGTTCAAGGTGGGTGTGAACCTGGGCCTGATGCCACGGTGGCAATGGGCTCTCGCTCAACCGAAAGGTGGAAGCAAGGGTGAAATAGTCGCTGAAGCAGGCGGCGAAACCGAACTCTAGGTGGAAGTAAGGCTATTGCAGACAACTGATATTGGTGATCGAGGGAGTCATCAAAGAATAATGGGTGAGATGGATGGTTGGGCATCAACAGCAGTCGGCATGCGTACCAACACAAAAGTATGTCACACCGAGAGGTTAAGAGTAATACAGCAGCTTCAGCATAAAGACTTTCAATAGGGCTGGTATAAAATTCACCATTCGCCAGGCATAATCCCTGATGGTGAATGGAGTTGAGATGGCAGAGAAGGGACGGCCATGCAGAAGAGTATACAAAGATTCCGTAGTATAGTTTCGACTGAACAGCAACCTGGTAAAGGTGATGCAGGTCGGTTCGATCCACTCCCCATGATGTGCCGCTAAGGACACGAAGAACATTACGGGATCGTACACAATGGGCAGCCAGGTAGGACACGTGTAGGGTCCAGCAAAGTTTCCGATCCAACATTAGCCCCAAGAATTTTGTCGTCTCCACGGATGGGAGAGCAACGGGGCCGAGACGTAGAGATGGTGGAAGAAACTCCTTGTATCTTCATAAGTTTATACACACCTTTTCCTCAGGAGAAGCCAGTTGCAATGCTCCAGGAATATAGGCGGTTAAGACAACGCTCCAAGAGACATGTCCGCTGGGAGCTGGAATAAATTGCAAAATCATCTACAAAAAGGGATCCGGAAACACAGCTGAAAGGCAATCCACGATCGGACTGATTGCAGTGGCAAAGAGAGCCACGCTCAAGACGGGGCACCCCATTCTCCTAGCGAAAGGTATCTGACAAGACAGAACCCACCCGTACCGGGAACTTGTGACCACAAAAAACGCTTGAATAAAGAGAGGGAGGTGGCCACAAAGGCCCCATGTGTGCAAAGTGCAGAGAACGCCCACCCTCCAACAGGTATCGTAAGCCTTCTCCATGTCGAAGAACACTGCTACCGTTTGACACTTCCTTAGAAAATTATTCATACTGAAGGTTGACAAGGTACCGAGGTGATCAGCAGCAGAGCGGTGTCTACGAAAACCACAGTCAGGAGGCGTTGAGATTCGAGGAGCCAGACCAACCGAGCATTCACCATGCGTTCCATCACCTTACAGACGCAGCTCGTGAGAGGAATGGGGACAACAATGGCTTCACGCCAACGTGTGGGAACCTGACCTTCAGTCCATATGCGATTATAGGTGCTAAGAAGGAACACTTGCCTGCAGGAGAAAGGTTCTGCAGCATCTCAATATGGATGGAATCAGGCCCAGGAACAGAAGATCGGGACAGGGCGATAGCACGGTCGAGGTCCTGCATGGTGAAGGAGACATTATAACTTTCACAATTAAAATAGTGGAAAGTATGTAGCCGTGCCTCTTCTGCCTGTTTGCGAGGGAGGAAGGCAGGGCGGTAATGGGCAGAGCTCGAAACCTCCACAAAGGAGCGGCCCAAAGCATTGGAAACATCAGGGGGGTCCACAAGGACTGCGTTCTCGACGTCAGGCCAGGAATCGGGAAGTGGACCTCGATGCCAGATAAACGGCATAGGCCACCCCACATAGCCAAGGAGGGAGTAAATCGGTTAAAAGAACTGGTAAAAGCAGTCCAGCAAGCTTTTTTGCTGTCTTTTTATAACACGACAACATTGCGCTCGCAGTCGTTCATAACTGATACAATCCTCTAATGTTGGGTGGCAGTGGAAGGTGCGTAGAGCACGTCGCCGGGCTCTAAGAGCGTCGCAGCAGGCTGCAGTCCACCAAGGGACTGGGACGCGACATGGAGAAGAGGATGTACGAGGTATGGAATGTTCAGCAGCGGTGAGAATAACCTCTGTGAGGTATACGACCTGACTGTCACAGCTGGGGAAATTCTGATTGTGAAAAACAGCCATGAAAGAATAAAGCCCCCAGTCAGCTTTAGAGATGTTCCAACCGGTGGGATGAGGAGATGGGGTATGATGCAGGAGATGGATTATACAAGGGAAATGATGACTCGAGTACGTGTCAGAAAGTGCATACCACTCGAACCGACGTGCAAGCTGAGGAGTGCATATCGCGAGGTCTAAGTGGGAATAAGTATCTGTTGTGTCGGAAAGAAAGGTCAGTGCACCGGTGTTGAGGCAGACAAGATTGAGGTGGTGGAAAAGGTCCACTAAAAGGGAGTCTCTGGGACAAGGTGCTGGAGAGCCCCATAGGGGGTGCTGGGCATTGAAGTCGCCTACCAACACAAAAGGTGAAGGGAGCTGGTCAACGAGGTATAGCACATCTGCCCTAGTAAGGGCAGACGACGATGGCGAATAGATATTACAAAGAGAAAAGGCAAAAGTGGAGAGAGTGATGTGGACAACAACTGCCTATATGTGAGTATGCAATGAAAGGGGATGGTAATAGTCATCGTCCCAAATGAGCATCAGAACCCCTCCATGGGCTGGAGTACCTTCCACAGGGGACAGGTCAAAATGCACAGAGGTGTAGTGGAGGAAGCCTGCATGATCACATGAACGTAACTTAGTTTCTTGGAGACAAACTAGAAGCAGTCAGTGCAATCGAAGGAGTAGTTTTAATTCCTCCTGATTGGAACGAATGTCGCGAATATTCCACTGAAGGAGTGCCATGATAAAAAATGAGATAAGAAAGAAAGAACAAGCAAGCGGGGTCACCTCGACGGCCGTTGAGGACCGGAGCACTGCTGTTGCTATCTAGAGGCAGACAATCGTGTTCCATGGGTTCGACTGACGTGTCTACTACCTTCCCGAGTTGATCAGGAGGGGCAGCTTCCACTGCTGGTAAAGTGCCTGGCTGACTGAGCGTTCCGGTGAAACAGAAGACGGCCAAGGCTGGCAACTGTTGGATGACGTGACTGAAGAGTCACACCATGGCGGGAAGGGGGGGGGGGTCTGTTCTTTATGTGAGCCTTCTTAGAGGCGTGACGAGTAGAAGAAGCGGTTGACAAGACGGAGTTTTTAGGAAATCGTCATGAACGGGTTCTTTTTTAGAACTCCGGGCAGCGGATTTAGGTGCTCGGGATGTGTGCGAACTGGTCAGCGAATGTGCTGTAGAATGGGCAGAAGGGATCGGAGAGGTGGAACAAGCAATTTTCAGGCTAGCCGATCTGACAACAGTGTCACAGAAGGTGAAATTGCAGGTCTGAGTGCCTAGCTCCTTACTTGGTCGAGGGGAGGTGAGGACCTGGCTGTAAGTACCTGCTGGGAGTACAGTGGGCTTCCTACTTGCTCGGGCGCTGATAACCTCGCTGTTGAGTGCCCTAAAACGCCAATCATCATCATCATCATCATCCTACTTGCTAATAACTTCCGTGCGGCAGAGGTTGAAACCTTTTCCTTGACGCGAATCTCCTGGATGACCTGCTCGTCTTTATAGATGGGGCAGTCCTGTGAAGAAGCAGCATGGTCACCCATGCAATTAATGCAGCGAGGGGATGGAGGTGGACATTCACCTTCATGGGCGTCCATGCCACAGGTGGCACATTTGGCTGCATTAGGACAAGATTTACTAGTGTGATTAAATCTCTGGCAATGGTAGCAGCACATAGGATTGGGTATATATGGGCGAACGGAAATGACTTCATACCCCGCTTTCACCTTAGATGATAGGTGAACCCTGTAGAAAGTCAAGACGATAGTACGAGTCAGCACGAGATCATTGTCAACTTTTCTTATAACGCGATGAACAACTAACTCCCTGATCAGACATATAGTTGAGTATATCCTCGTCCATTAACCCATCCAGAGATCTTGTGAAGACTTACCCCCCCCCCCCCCCCGCGAGGAGCTGAGGGTGCGGTGAGCCTCCACTTTCACAGAAAAAGTATGCACAAGCGTAGCCCGGAGTAATTTCTGTGCCTGAAAGGAATTCTCAATTTCAAGCAGCAAGGTCTCTTAACGCTGTATAGAGCAGGTCTTCAAGGGACCTGCGATCGCATCAACACCCTTCTGAATAAGAAAAGGATTCACAGAAGAAAAATCTGATCAGTACGAGATGCTATGAGGAACTGGGAAATGTTAGGCAAGACTTTCTTTGACTGAGATTCGTCATGTTTCCGTTTTTGGGTCAGGGTTATAGTAGATTTGGAAGGTTTCATAGTGAAAGTGTCCCCCATGATTACCGGCATCTCAAATGGTGCGCTCCTTCCTTATGGGGGCCCTCACTTAGGGCACACCCGCTTTAGGTGACTGTTCGCACCTCAGGTCACACCACCTGAGAACAGATGGAGGGACCAATCGGCATGTTCGGAAGGTACCAGCTCGGGTAATCACTCCTCCCTGGGCCTGGCTTTTACCGGGGAACGTACGTGCCCTACATGTCTACCCAGGGTGGGGAGTTACGCCTTACCCCGTCACCAGCTATGCAGAGAGTGGGTTGACCTTTAGACACACACAGGGAGCAAAGAAGAGAGGAAGGAGAGGAAGTTGATGAAGGAGGGAGAATCTCAAACGCCAAGGCAGAGATTAAAAGGGTGGATAGAGGACAAGGAGAAAGACGGGAAGGCGAAAGAACAGGAAAGGAAGAGGACCAAGAAAAGGAGACGTCTCGGAGTAAGAGAAAAAGAAAAAAAAAAAAAAATAACTTTGAATGAATGAAAACGCCTGTCTCCGAGCGAAGGCACAAACCAGGGGGAAAGTGGGAAGCGGCCTGGGACAGAAGAAAGGCCGCTTCGGATCGGGGCCCCGTGCGCGCCACACATGTACCCACAAAGGAGCTGTGTGGCCCCTGGGGGGGGGGGGGGGGGGGGGACTATAACTTGAACCTATCCATTTCTCTTTTTAAATTTTCTAACTTCCATACCTGATAAAGGGATCTAAAATTACACACTCTGATCCGTAAAATGCCAGTGTTGTCTTTTCTGATGATCGTATTCCACTGACTAGTTCCTGCCCGGATATCCGAATGGGGGACTACTTTACCTCCGGAATATTTTACCTAAGAGGTTGCCATCATCATATATTCATACAGTAGAGCTGCATGTCCTCCAGCTGTTTGCAGTAACTGTATACAAAGCCACATTAGCTGATGTTACAAGGCCAGCTCAGTCAATCATCTGGACTGTTGCCCCCTGTAACTACTGAAAAGGCTGCCGCACTTCTTCAGGAACCACATGTTTGGCTGGCCTCTCCACAGATACCCCTCCACTGTGGTTGCACCTACGGTACGGCTACCTGTATCACTGAGGCGCACAAGCCGCCCCACCTCAGCAATGTCAGTGGTTCATAGGGGTGGTGACTTAAGCTATGTGGTGGCCAATTTCTTTGGGGGGGGGGGGGGGGTCCTTTAACGAGACAGCCTACACAGTCCATGGGAGTAAATTCAGTAGCCAATTTTTTTGTTTTTGTTTCTGTGCTTGTGTGCAGTTCACAATACGGCACTTCCAGGGTAGTTTTCTCAGTAGCTCTTTGTTCACTGTTTACTTGCTGTTAAGTTCTCTCGTCTGTGGTTCAGGTAACGGCATTGTCTCTCAGCGGTGGTTTAGGAGCCTTGTTCTACCGTGCTTAAGAACTGCATCTGGTTACCTTTCACGCTTATGCACCAAGCCCATGTTAACTTGGATTTAGGATGCTACTCGGAGCCATTATCTTTTCTGTGGTGAGCCATCTCCAAGTGTGTGTGGTTTTAAGCAGCGTGAATGTATGTTTTATGCCCTTCACCTTTTGTTATGCTTTTGAAACTGATATTTTCTTGGCATATCTATTATTTATTGATTTATTGAATAAAATTTTATTAATATGTTATTGTGGCTCTGACTGTCTTATTATCTTAAAAAGTCCCTTAGTGCATGGTCTTAAGGTGTGTACAATGTCTTGCTTGTCCAGGACCATATGTTAAATTAGACTAGACAGTCTTCTTGGCTTTTACATAAGCCCGTTGTTTTTCGGTCCTCATTATTTTTACCAGCCTTTCTCTTACACAAATTTCTATTGTGTCAGGATTGAATGTGTCATGTAGCCTTGCTGTGATTTGGTAAAACAATATTTACTTGTCTATAGTAGTACACCACCTGAAGTACCCACCCTTAATTTTTTTAGATCAAAATACGAAATTTAAAAAAATCTTGAAACTCATGACTGTTAGTTATGTGAAATTCAGCACCATTAATTTACGCATTGAATCATTCGTTCTTGGAATATGATTCCTCGAGAGATGCTAGAAATGATTTCCAAGAAGACTGGAATTTCATATGCGCTGGAGGCATCAGATGATTGTCTTTGGAAAGAGCACCTGAAAAAAAAACAACTCTGATCCATCTAGTAATGACGACAGCAACAGTGGAGATGAGAGTGAAGATGAACTGTCAATACTAAATAATGGTAGGCCTATTCATTTTTAAATTCTTTGGTGAAGCATAAATATGTCGTACACAAGTACTGAAACAAATTACCACTATGTAATTTTCGTATTTCAGGTGTTTACTTGTAATAACATGTAGCTTCTGCTAGCACAAACTACTACGTAAGAAGAGCATAACAAGTAGAATTTTGTTATGGAAACAGTAACAGATTTAATAACAAATTATGTATACATAGATTGTGTAAGTTTTAATAAAAAAGGCATTTCATATAAACTGTAATAAATGATCGACAAATTTAGCCCATCCTCAACCAACCAAATGCACAATTGAATTTACGAAGTTTGCATCTATAGTAGCGCCCCTAATTTCACAAGTGAAAAAACTGGAGAATTGGCAGACACTGTAGCTGAGTGGATGTGGTATTACCGTAAATCTAAGAGTTGGCTGCAAAGTTCGAGATTTATTTTGGCCCACTTATCTTAAAACAATATAATGTTAATTCCAATGTGTATGATGCAGCCTAGTAATATTACTGTTAAGTCTAAAGGTTGCGTGTGAAGTTTAAGAAATTGTGTCCCCCTCTCTTAAGGCATATAGTGTTTAATTGTAAGTGATGTCATGCTGTTTTGGTAGTACCTTACAAAATTAAGCAGTTGGCTGCAAAGATTTTTTACAAATTGTATATGTACTTTTCTAATGAACATCAATTGTTTAATTGCAGGAATTTGCTCCATCTGATGCTGAAGGCAGCAATTGAAATTCTAGTATTATTGTTGGATTTAATGTGGATCCAGGTGTCAATGATGCATCAGGAGTAGGTGTCCCACCAGGTTAAACGGATGGTAGAGAAGGTATTGAGGTTGTGAATGATAGGGTGTCTTGGTCCCGAGTATGCATCATGAAGATACCATTCATAAACCTGAACTAGACAAGGGAGTATAGGAAGCTAGGAAGGTTTCCTCCTGATGCTACACGAACAGCTGACATAGGAGGGCACAGTGCAGGTACTCACAGCAAGAGCTATTTGTTTACCTAACCTTCAAAAGAAAAGTAGTTCTGTTAAGATATAGTTGCCAAGGTGTGTTACAAATGAGGTGGTGGGTTTGGAATCTGAGGAATGCTAGTAGAGCCAATACCATGAGTATAGGTCTATAGCAGTTGCTGATTTATAGGGAAGTGGCGTTAAAAGCAACAAATAGAAATCCCAGAGATAAATAGGTTATGATGGTGCTGAGTCTATGAAGGAAGTGGTTGGTATATTTTATGCGGGACTTTTAGGTTTCTGACGATTTGTTGGCAGTTTTGATTGACAAGGACAGAAATTCTTTCAGTGGACATGAAATAACCAATTACAATGTGATTTCCACTCATGAATGAAGTGCAGACAACCAATGATAAGAATGTTTCTCTTTTCTGGCGTTTCATAAATTACATTTGCCTGCATGCATTTGTGTCACGAAATTACAGAATAAAGTGCGTACATAATATACCAGTGTACTTGTAACCATTACCCGGCTTGCTATACCGGGATGATTGCTCATCAGCTATCTGTCAGAATGAATAGCCACCAACATGAAGCAGAGCATAACACACTCAAATTTAAATGGCTCTTTCAATACTTGGGCTAACTGGACCTTCCACTACTCAACTATGCAGATTGGTACTATCCTCGTTACGTCCACAGGTCGACGACTCAGCACCTCTGTTTTCCCATGAGTAGTCTCTCTCTACTCTCACACACAATAATATATATATATATATATATATATATATATATATATATATATATATATATATATATATAATAATGGAAAGTCCAGGTTGGAATAAATAATATAGTGAGGACAGTTTACTACTCACCGCAAAGACGTGGCGACGAGCTGCGACAGGCACATACAAAAGACACACACATACAACACATTCAGCTATCGGCCATGGCCTTCTTCAGAAATAGAGCACTCACGCAATCACACAGGCACACAACACAGTCATACAACCATCACCTCCGACTGCCACACTTCGAATCATGCTCTGCAGCGAATCGGGGACGGGAGGGGAGGGGATAGAAAGGTTACGTCACGGTGGTGGGGATGGGTTAGATGGGAATAACGAGATGCAGCTTAGGAATGGAGTGGGGAGGCGGGTGAGGGGAGAAAATAAAATAAAATAAAATAAAGTAAAATAATTCATGTACACTGCAAGTGCACAAGACCACACACACACACACGATCGTGTGTGTGTGGTCTTGTGCACTTGCAGTGTACATGAATTATTTTACTTTATTTTATTTTATTTTATTTTCTCCCCTCACCCGCCTCCCCACTCCATTCCTAAGCTGCATCTCGTTATTCCCATCTAACCCATCCCCACCACCGTGACGTAACCTTTCTATCCCCTCCCCTCCCGTCCCCGATTCGCTGCAGAGCGTGATTCGAAGTGTGGCAGTCGGAGGTGATGGTTGTATGACTGTGTTGTGTGCCTGTGTGATTGCGTGAGTGCTCTATTTCTGAAGAAGGCCATGGCCGATAGCTGAATGTGTTGTATGTGTGTGTCTTTTGTATGTGCCTGTCGCAGCTCGTCGCCACGTCTTTGCGGTGAGTAGTAAACTGTCCTCACATATATATATATATATATATATTTCCAACTTGAACTCTTAAATAGCAGTAATGTCCACACACTGCCATCTCTAAATTCATGCATTGTTGTTATTCATGTTGAGCTTCATAATTTCCTCAGTCAGAAGTGGCACAAACCTCACTGCACTCCATGTGGTCCTCAGGTCATGGACACTACCAGGTGGTCAGAGTAGAAAAAGAGGAATTGTCCATGATATAATAATGATATTTACTGATAAAATTCTAATGCAATGATTTCTCAGCTACTGTCATTCAATATAACCTCGAGCACCAGGCATACACCAAGCAACTTCTTATTGTTGTAACACTCGTATAAAGAAAAAAACAGTACACCTTGGAAAACTGGTGGTACTAAGTTCATTATCACAAAAAATGTTCATTACTGATGTTCTAAAGAAATGATTAGCATTTTAATCACTTCTGTTCAGCATGGGTTCAGTTTCCAAGTAGGCACCGGGTCCATCCAACATGGACCCTTGTAAATTGTTCTCTGTGTGACAGCATAAACATTTATAAGGCATTAATGGTGTACTGTGGTTGCCTTCATCTGGCTCCAAAGTTCATCTGTGGTAACTGACATTGGATCAGATCACTGCACCTATGGTTTCAACATATCCCAGACATTTAATTGACAACATGTCTGGCGGGCAAGGGCTAAAGGCTGACCAAGGTGGTCTGTGTTTCTGCAGCAACATGTGGTAATGCATTCTCCTGCTGAAAATGGCATCTGGGGTGTTGTGCAGAAAGGTATGTCTACAGGTCACATGATGTCAGTGCATGTCCAGAGCACTGTGACCAGTCTAACTAATATTTGTGGTTGTAGCCAATAGGATGTATGAGACAGGCGAAATACCCTCAGATTTTAAGAAAAATGTAATAATCCCCATTCCAAAGAAAGCAGGCGCAGACAGGTGTGAAAATTACAGAACCACCAGTTTGATAAGTCATAGTTGCAAAATTTTAACACGAATTATCTACAGAAGAATGGAAAAGCTGGTAGAAGCTGACCTCGGGGAAGATCAGTTTGGATTCAGGAGGAACGTAGGAACCCGGGAGGCAATACTCACTTTACGTCTTATCTTAGAAGATAGATTAAGGAAAGGCAAACCTACATTTTTAGTTTTTGTAGATTTGGAGAAAGCTTTTGACTATGTTGACTGGAATACACTTTCAAATTCTGAAGTCAGCAGGGGTAAAATACAGGGAAAGGAGAGAGATTTACAACTTGTACAAAAGCCAGACCGCAGTTATTAGACTCGAAGGGCATGAAAGGGAAGCATCAGTTGGGAAGGGAGTAAGACAGGGTTGTAGCCTTTCTCCGATGCTATTCAATTTGTACATTGAGCAAGCTATAAAGGAAAGCAAGGAGAAATTTGGAGAAGGAATTAAAGTTCAGGGGGAAGAATTAAAAACATTGCATTTTGCCGATGACATAGTAATTCTGTCAGATACAGCAAAGGACCTGAAAGAGCAATTGAACGGAATGGACAGTGTGCTGAAAGGTGCTTATAAGATGAACATTAACAAGAGCAAAACTAGGGTAATGGAGTGCAGTCTAAGAAAATCGGGTGATGCTGAAGGAATTAGATTAGGTAACGAAGCAATAAAGGAGGTAGATGAGTTTTGTTACTTGGGCAGTAAAATAACAAATGATAGTCACAGTACAGAGGATATAAAATGCAGAATGGCAATGGGAAGAAAAGCATTTTTGAAAAAGAGAAATTTGCTAACATCGAATATTAATTTAAGTGTAAGGAAGTCTTTTCTGAAGGCATTTGTGTGGAGTGTTGCCTTGTATGGGAGTGAAACATGGACGATAAGCTGTGCGGACAGGAAGAGGACAGTGGCTTTTGAAATGTGGTGCTACAGAAGAATGCTGAAGATTAGGTGGGTAGATCGCATAACTAATGAAGAGGTACTGAACAGAATTGCTGAGAAAAGGAATTTTTGGCATACCTGACTAAAAGAAGAGATCGCTTGGTAGGACACATTCTTAGACATCGAGGAATCGTAAATTTAGCATTGGAGGGAACTGTGTGGGGTAAAAATCAGAGAGGGAGACCAAGAGACACGTATAGTAAACAGATTCAAGTGGATGTGGGGTGTCGTTCTCATGAGGAGATGAAAAGGCTTGCTCAGGATAGGGTATTGTGGAGAGCTGCATCAAACCAATCTCCGGACTGAAGACCATAACAACAACATAGTCAATATCTCCCCACACCGTAAGGCCTTGAGTATGTCTCATGCAAATGCAGTCACTGTCATGCTGCTCCTCATCTGTGACGACCCTAACTGCAGCCATCATTTCCAAAGAAAAAGAGCCTGAATTCATTCAAAAACACTATATGATGTTCCTCCTATCCCAATGACATTGTTACATACACCTTTGCCATCTAGTACATTTCTCCACATTTGTCAAATGTAGATGTAGAAGTCGACAAGGTACACAAAAATCTGGGCCGTAAAAAAAAGTGATCTACTATCATACCCGAGAGTGTATGACATGTTCCAGTGTTGCACTAGAATGGAGGACAGATTTGTTCTGCAATTCCATTTGGTTGAGGTGTTTATCATCTTTGGGGGAAGGGGGAGGAGTTGTCTAAATGGTGCAACCTGACCCATCTCATCTTGTTCTATGGGCTTCATTGAACCATTCTTCACACAAGCATTGCATTGCCAAAACACTTCTCACACAAGCACCATTTTCCCATATTCTGCCGTGCCAATATGGTTTGCACATCTGCTCTTGTCATGCTGGACTGTTCCCTTCTGTTTGTTGTGACAATGAGAGTCACAGACACATTCCATCAGTAGGTGTTGTTGGACCATAACATCAACCTTGAATCCATAGGCTGACCTGGTTCAAATCCTAATCATTTCTGCAGTACATACTAGGTTTTGTTTTCTTTTTTCTCCCTCTTACTGAATGTATGAGTGTTATAAATGAACAACTTGGAGTACAAAATGGTACGTGCCATTACCGTGTATTGTGTGTTTTAGGGCAGTCAAAGCAGCCTATGAGCAGAATACAATACACAGAAAAAAATTGTAGTTTCAGGGTGGCGCTGCAGGGCCTGTGCCAGTGGCTGCCTGCAGTGGGAACAGAATGCCAAGCAGTAAGTAAAATGGCTAGTAGCAAGAGGGAACGACTAGCACTTCTGAAATTACAGCTAAATTTGGCAGGTTGCAAGAAAAAAATTCCAATTGCAAATAAAGAAAGTGCAGACAAGTGTGAAATTTTAGAAATCATGCTTCTAAAATATTAACCATGAATTAACCATGATGGATAGAAAAACCTAGAATTAAACCTTTGGGAAGATCAATTTGGATTTAGGGCAAATGTATCAAAACATGAGGCAGTATTGTACTTATAACTTATCTTAGAAGAAGATTGGCCAAGGAAAGAAACCTGCATTCTTAGCTATTGTAGATAGCTTTTAACAAGGTTCACTGGAGTACACTCTTTCAAATTCTGAAGGTATCAGGCATAAAATATAGGAATAAACAGTAAAACACTGTTTTCTACCATGTTCAGATCGAACATAAAGGGCGCAATTAGTACACCTGAAGAAATGCAGCAACTGGCCAAAACTGGTTTTAAATAAAAACTACGATCCGGCAACTGGTCACTTTCCCATTTAACCTAAATATAAGTATAGTTTGCAACTCACTGAAAAGATGTTCGTCAAGCTGCCATGAATGTTTCAAATTATCCTCATTATATCATTGAATTTCCATTGTTGGATAACATAAGCCTAGGGGCTCTATGGAAGAATGTAATGTTAAAAGTCACTCAGGACAAAACAAATACTATAATAACATTATTACTATTTAGAGATCGATTGCCAACTTGAATCCTCTGTATCTCCAAAATCTTATTTTTATCTCTTAGTTTCTCCAAGCAATACAAACTATAAGTGAATGTCATTTAAAGTGTTAGCCACTGAAATTCTTAAATACTTCATACCAGTAAAAGAAAAAAAATGAGGGGGAGGGGTGGGGGGGGAGAATTTACCTGTTACTGGAACTCGGTAACCAAATACTTTTTTCTGGCTGATGGCATATAACAACTTCAATTTGAAAAAGTAGTCTGAACCATGACTTAAGACAAAAAGATCTCGACAGGGAACTACAGTTCTACAGTAACACACTTCTGATTGCCTCATACCTCTACACAATCAAAGAAAATTCATATTTCATACCCTGATAGATCATTAACAATGACACATGCTTCCTCAAACTGAAGCATTGCAGGTACATTTGGAACTAAACTTATTAGGAACTGCTTGCCACTGGCTCTCTTCTCGTCCTGATAAAAGTTTGGTGATGAATATTTGTTCCTCCATCATCATCTTCCTTTGTGTTGAAGGGCTAAAATGTTTGGTGACATATTTATATGAACCATACAATATAGGGTTACTTTCTTTGTATTGGAGTTCATAAAACATTACTGCTTGCATTTTCAATTTTTTTAAGTAGCTGTGTGTGACATACAGAATAAGAAAAAGAGGAGTGACATTCAGCTCTGTAACATCCTATAAACATCAATACTGTAGACCAAATATATCCATACTTAGCATGCATAAGCTAACCAGTTTTACCTCATCTATTACTGCAACAATAGTTATTCAGTAAAGATCACATTCAATAATGAAAATTTGGAACAAGTTACAACTATGATTGGGATGGCAACTCAAACTTCAATATTTGTTCTTAAGGGGCAATGCATACCAAGTTGTACTGTTGAAGTATCTTACTGATATGAAGCTTTACACTGCCAATTGTTGCTAGGTGTCATATTCATAAGTAAGCTTCTATGGACCCTCCAAAACATGGGAGTATCTATTGGCAAGTTAAAACTTCAAGGTACTTCATGAAGTGGGCTTTGACAAATCAGTTTGTAATACTAAGCCTTTGGAAGACATATCATGTATCTAATAATGCAAAGTGTAGGTTGGAATTCAAGGATATAATAAGGGTAGTTTACAACCTGTGACTAGGCCTACACTTCAGTTGTTCTTTAGACTTAGTAGGGTAAGGGACTGTGATTGCTGTCTGTGGATAATGGCCAAGTTGGTAACTGTTCGTTCCCAGCTTCAGGCGGTGTTGGCTGCAATCGCGAAGCTTGAGGCTGTGGTGGATGGGTGCTCCTGCCGTCAATCGGTTACGGGGATCCAACAGCCGCCCTGTGCGTCTGATGTGCCCACCGATCGGCCCACAGCTTTGGCTAGTCTAGTCATTGCACGCGTGGAGGTCGCCACCCCCGTCCATGGTTGATTGGGAGGTCTCCTTGGCATGTGGCAGACGGCGTAAGACATTCCAGGGGACCAATCAGGAGGCCTTCCCAGTCCATCTTACAAACAGGGTGAGGCGCTGTTGCAGATAGAAAGTGTTCCTGAGCTGGATAGTGCCATACATCCTATGGTCACCACTCAGTCAGCAAGTTCTGGGCAATCTCAGAGGGTGGGATTGCTTGTAGTAGGGAGCTCCAACATTAGGAGGTTAAAGGGGCCCCTTAGGGATATGGCCAATAAAGGAGGGGAAGAAAGACAATGTGCACGCCATGTGCATATCCGGGGGAGTCATTCCAGGTATGGAACGGGTCCTTCTGAATGCCATGAAGGGGACAGGGTGCAACCAACTGCAGGTGGTTGCTCATGTCGGTACCAACGACGTGCGTCGCTTTGGGTCGGAAGAGATTCTCTCCAGATTTGAGTGGCTAGCTGAGGTGGTAAAGACTGCCAGTCTTGCTTGCGAAATGAAAGCAGAGCTAACCATCTGCAGCATCGTCGACAGGACCGATTGCGGTCCTCTGGTACAGAGCCAAGAGGAGGGTCTGAATCAGAGGCTCAGATGGTTCTGTGACAGAGTGTGCTGCAGATTCCTCAACTTGTGCCAAAGGATGGTGGGTTTTCGGGTTCCACTAAATAGGTCAGAAGACCACTACACGCAGGAAGCAGCTACACGTGTAGCGGGGGCTGTGTGGCATGCACTGGGCAGTTTTTTAGGATAGAGGACTTTGGGGTAAAGCAAAATGGGCTGCCTCAAAGGGTGCATGGGGATCACAGGAGAAATGTAGATCTAGGGACTATTAGCATAACAGTTGTAAATTGTCTTAGCTGTGTCGGAAAAGTATCAGAACTCCAAGCATTAATAGAAATCACCGAAACACACATCATTATAGGCAATGAAAGTTGGCTCAAGCAGGTAGTAAGTAAAGCTGAAGTTTTTGCAAAAAATCTAACAGTGTTCAGAAAGGATAGATTAAACAAAATAGGTCGAGGCAAGTTTGTCACCATCAAAAATAGTCTTTCATGTAGCGAAGTTAAGTTCATATTTTCTGTGAGCTATTATGGGTAAAAGTTCTACCTGAAAATCCTAAGAAGTTAATAATTGGTTCCTTCTACGCCTCACCCCCCCCCCCCTCCGACTCTGGTGATGCAATAGCAGAAATGTTCAAAGGAAATCTGTGTCAAATTGTAAATGCATACCCGATTCACACAATAACATTAGGTAGCGATTTCAAATTACCCTCAACATGTTGGCAAAATTATATGTACAAATCAGGAGGTACACATATAACATCATGTGAAACTGTACTCAACAGATTTTCTGAGAATTACTTCGAACACATACTTCGGGAGCCAACTATAATTATAAATGGATGTCAAAACACACTGTCTCTTTGCAACAAATAATACTGAGCCCATACCCAGCATCAAAACAGATACAGGTATTAGCGAACATATGGGTGTCGTATCGAGAATGAATATCAAAAGTCTCAAAGTTACCAAAAATAGACAAACTTTACTTGTTCAGAAAAACAGATAGAAACACACTAAATTGCTTCATGAAACACAGTTTTGACTCATTCCAAACCCGAAACATGAGTGCATGCCAGATGTGGCTCCAAAGTAGTAGTATCGACAGTAATTGAGAGTTAATAAAAGAAGGTGGTGATCCCCTTTGGTACACAAAACAGGTCAGGACACTGTTGCAAAAACAGCAAAAAAGAATGAAAAATTTAAACAAACACAAAATCCCCAGGATTGGCAATCCAACACAGAAGCTCGAAATTTAGTGAGGACTTCAATTTGAGATGCCTACTTATCATAATGAAACTCTTTCTCGAAATTTGACTGAGAACCCAAAGAGATTTTGATCATATGTCAAATATACTAGAGGCAAAACACAAACAATACCCTCACTATGTGATTGAAATAGAGATCCCGTTGATGATAGCGCTACTAAAGCAGGGTTACTGAACACAGTTTTTTGAAACTCATTCACCAAAGATGATGAAACCAATATCACAGATTTCTAATTGCGAACTAAGGCCAGTATGAATAACATAGAGGTAGATATCATCAGAGTAGTGAAGCAACTGAAATCACTTAACAAGAACAAATCTTCTGGCCCAGACTTTATACCTATTAGATTTCTATTTGATTGTGCTGATGCAATAGCTCCTTACTTAACATCCATATACAACTGCTCACTCAGAGAAGGATCTGTACCAAAAGACTGGACAGTTGCACAGGTCACACCAATATGCAAGAAAGGTAGTAGGAGTAACCCACTAAACTACAGGCCTATTTCATTGACGTCAGTTTTGCATCAGGGTTTTGGAACATACCCTGTACTCAAGTGTTATGAATTATCTGGAACAAAATTATTTATTGACCCAAGGTCAACATGGATTTAGAAAATATTGTTCATGTGAAACACAACTAGCTGTTTACTCACACAACATGATGAATGCTATCGACATCAAACTGACTCCATATTTCTAGATTTCCAGAAGGCTTTTGACACTGTACCTCACAAACAGCTTTTAATCAAATTGCATGGTTATGGAATAGCACCCCTGATTTGTGACTGGATAGGATATTTCCTGTCAGAGGACACAGTTTGTAATAATCGATGGTAAGGCATCAACTAAAACAGAGGAGATATCCGGCATTCCACAGGGTAGTGTCATTGGTCCTCTACTGTTCCTTATTTATATAAACGATTTGGGAGAAAACCTGAGCAGCTCTCTTGGGTCGTTTGCAGATGATGCCGTCATTTATCGTCTAGTTAAGTCACCTGAAGATCAAAACCAACTGCAGAACAATCTAAGTAAGATATCACTATGGTGTAAAAATTGGCAATTGACTCTTAAATAATGAGAAGTGTGAAGTCATCCACATGGTACAAAACTTTGTTTATAAGATAAATCTATGTAATATGAAGGCCATAAACTCCACTAAATACCTAGGAATTACCATTACTTCAGACTTAAACTGGAAAGAACACCTAGACAATGTCTTAGGAAAGGCGAACCACAAACTGCGTGTTATTGGCAGTACACTTGAAAGATGCAACAGCACCACTAAAGAGACCGCGTACACCACACTTGTCCATCCTTATTTGGAGTATTGCTGCCCAGTGTGGGATCCTTATCAAGTGTGTTTGACGGAAGCCATTGAAAGTGTCCGAAGAAGGACCACCCATTTTGTACCACCACAATACAGGGGAGAAAGCGTCACAGAAATCATACAGGATCTGTGATGGGAATCATTACAAGAATGGCGTTTATCGCTGCGTCGTGGTCTACTTACGAACCCAATCGCAAACATTCCTCTGAATGTGAAAATATATTGTTGCCTCCCACCTACATAGGTAGAAATGATCATTAGAATAAAATAAGAGAAATAAGAGCTCAAATGGAGAGATTCAGATGTCCTTTCTTCCCGCACAATATTCGACAATTGGATGGTAGATTAATAGTATAAAGGTGGTTTGATGAACCCTCTGCCAGGCACTTAAATGTGATTTGCAGAGTATTCCATGTAGATGGGTTGAACCAGATGCAGCTTAGGAATGAAGTGGAGTAGTGGGAGAGGAGAGGGGTGGGGAGGAAAGCAAAGCAACAAACACACACACACACACACACACACACACACACACACACAAAGGCGAGCCTCTTATGCTTAGTGACAGCTAGGCTATAAGGGAGCTATTTTTTTATGTGAAGGTGCCACCTGTAAAGGCAGCCATGTAATTTACCACCTACGCTGCCATCACCATTAACCACCTGTCCATTAGGCTGAATGGACACCACCACATTGTGGTCAAACTCATCAAAGCGCATCCTGTGGCACAAAATGCAGCATAGCATATGCTCAATTTTAATGGCTGCTTCACAACCCGAGTCATCTGGATCCTCACACCCATATACACACATATGGGAGTTACCCGTACAGCACATTCTCAAATCCTTAAGTTATCCAGACCTCAAACTACATAACCTCTTTTTCTCTATGCCCAATACTTCCTCCCCCTTTTATCCTACACCTCTTCCATTTGAAATGTGTGGTTTTTTATTTTAGCTTTTTCCCCTCCACTGCCTCCCCACTCCATTCCTAAGATGCACCTCATTCCACCCATCTACTATGTATGTGCTCTGTCAAGCTGTGCTGTATCCATCGCCACCACTGTGGTTGAAACATTTCTGTCCCCCATCTCCTCCTATTCCTTCACCACAGAACATGATCTGGAGGGCAACAGCTGGAGATGATGGTTGTGTGACTGAATTGTGCTTTTGTGATTATATGAACGCTCTTTATTCTGAAGAATACCAATGCCCGATAGCTTACATGTTTCATGTGTGTGTCTTTTATATGTGCCTCTCACATCTAGCCATATGTCTTTGTAAGTTATAAACTGTCCTCTTCATATTGTTGATGTCCAACCTGGACTTTCCCCTCATTAAATACATCACACACAGCTTTAACTTGTCACAAACACATCAGAGTACACTCCACTAAGAAATACATGTTAATAATTCACTCATCGGTGAATGTAAATTACATTTTGTTTAGCAAACATTTTTGCTTGATATAAATAAAAAATCTCACACAAACAGGAAAAAATAACAATCCATTAAGATTGCTTTTATGCAGAATTAGAATAGAAGAAGACATCTTTATTTCACAAAAATTGAGGCAAGTGTTAAAGATGACTTCATTCACTTCCTTAGAAAAAATACAGAAAGATTTGAAATGAATTTTGTATTCAGTTTCTTTCTTTCTACTCAATTTCATCACATTACTGTTGTTCCCAACAAAATACTTTCCAGTAATATATTTGTAATAAATCAGTTCCCTGTGTTCTGTCTTTCCACTCACTGAAAAATCTGCACTGGTATAAAAGTAACACTTCACAATCAACTTGCACAATAATAATTCCAACCAGAACAAAATGCTCTTAAAAAATTGTTTATGTTCACAATGCTCCACATTTTGGTCTGCATAAGAGAAACCCTTAGCAAACACCTTTTAGTTTGTGAAAGACTTATCTGTACATATAAAATAGGCTGAAATCTTTACTGTTACACAATGTTAATGTTACATGAACATTCCTCCCAATTACGATCGCGACTTACATCATATCTGAACAGGAACATTATAAATATATATACATACAAATTGCTAAAGGAAGACAAGTTTCAGTATCTCTGTGAAACAAATATGGAAAGTACATTCTGTGAAATGGGTGCAAAGTATAGCAAGTATTAAGACAGACATAACAATTACATCTGTTGAAAGACCACTGTAATAAATATAATGAGGTAATTCTCACAGCAAATAAAAATATAATAAAGCAAAAGTAACACAGAGACAATAGCACTACACATTATTAAAATACCACTCTGTTGGCAGATGTACTAAATGATGATCCCCCACCACAACTGCTTGGTGGGTCATCATCAGGTTTTCTTTGGTTATACCACGTCTTAGAAACAGTTCCCATAGACAATCTTCTTTTTTCTTCTTTCTTTTGTTCTACAAATAAATTATTATCTTTGATAACTACCTCCATCAGGTGGGGCTGGAGACTTTCTAGTGGGTGAGAACCTACTTCCAGTTGTAGATTTTCATTAGGTAATGCATAAAATAATATATATGGAGTGTCTGCTGCTTTAAGATTGGTTAACTCATCAAGAGAACTAGCATATATTGATTCATCATTAAATACAAACCAGGAACCACTTTGGTCTCTTGAGAAAGTATAGTAGTGTCCTGAATCCACACTCCTCCCAGAATGTACTACAGCAGCATACAAATTATATGTTTCACAGTGTTTCTGTTGTTGTCCAGCAGCTACAACTGGCACAAATAACCTTTCATTATAACGCATCTTGTGAAGTAACTTTGTTCGTTGCATTGTGGCACTATCATAATGAAAGTGTTTTATTGTAAGAATAAGGTGAGATGGTGCTTGCAAAATATTAACAGATCGCTGTCCCTCAGTCAAGGCACTGCACTTATCACATCTATAACAATTATCTCCACTCAATTTCTCTGCAGATACGAAATAATCAAGCAAATTCTGTACATCTAACAAATCATACTTGTTGTCCTCTTCTTGTGGGGGAAAAGACAACTGTAGGTCAGTGAAAGTATCTGTTTGGATGGACTGTGAATGACAAGTCAAACACTCATTACAAGTCACTATTTTTCCACCAAATGTTTGATGAACAAGACTTAGGTGTAGGCTAGGAACCTCTGTTAATGTTCCTGCAACACCTGCTTCTTCACCACACACAGAATGAATTCCACTATCTGCCGATCCCGAGAGAGTGCTGCTTAGGATCTCCGTTTTCTCTGAGTCAGTTCCATCTGTAATAAATAAATAAATAAATAATATACATTACATATTATTATGCAGGAGTTTATTAAAATATAAAATGTTGGTTCCAACTTAAAATAACTGAAAATATGATGAGTAATTTTCTGTGTTACCTAACTCTGAATTTATGAAAGCAAGAGACAGAATGATATTCTAAATTATTAAGCGAATAAGAGAACTGTCTACTGTATTTACAAAATAGTTTAAATTGCCATGGCATACCTGCCAACCTTCAAAATGTAAAAATCGGGAGATCCAGTTTAGAAAATCTGGAGATTCTTCAAAAAATCAGGAGATACGTTGTATCAACTGCGGCGCACTTTACTATAAACCTTAAGATAACTGATTTTCGTCTTTTCCTATAATCTCATAACGCTATATAATGGAAAAAAAAATAAAAATAAAAAATTAATATCTTGCGTTAACCCAATTGTTGATTACATCCTTATATTTTGTAGCCAGTCCAGGTAAAGCGTTGATTTTTTTGATCAAAACAAAAAACTTTTGAGTTGTATATTTGTGCTATACTCCTACCTGGGAAGACGTTATAATGTTATGGAACATCGTATTTAATTGGTAAACCGTACTCTCTAATAAGCAATGTAAATAAGCACTCTGCATGTATCAGATGATCACTTTCACTTTTTTCAGCAATTTCAGTCTTTTATTGTTACTCACACACTTTTAATTTTCTCTGCACGTATTTCGGTACACTGCTTTTCCCACCATGTGATGTGGAGATACGACATCGACAAAAAGGACAAAATATAAAAATGTTCCGGAAACTGCTTAAAAATTTATTATATTTCTTGCTATACTGGAACACATACCACCGAATTGAAATCTCATAATCATGGAAAATAGCTGTTTACACAAAAGTTGCCCTTCTGCAATTCGCGTATGGAAGTGCTGCCCCTAACTATACAATCAAAACGTTACCAGCGATTAAAGACCACTGAAGTGATCTCACTTACGTACACTGACAAAACATCACATTAAAAAAACAGCACAACATCGAAACACTACATATGTATTTGCAAATACGTGTAAAGAGTAGAAACAATCATTATGTAAGTCAAGTGCAACTCGTAATGTCTATGAATTTCGATACTTATTTATTTTTAACTGATAAATGAACAAAGGACTTGACTATTGGCGGAAAATCTAATCTTGGGTTTCAGGACAATAGCTAAAATCGGGAGCAACAATGTCAAAATCAGGAGGCGGGAGAAAAAGCGAAAAATCAGGAGACTCCAGCGTAAATCGGGAGAGTTGGCAGGTATGCCATGGGGTAGACAAGAAGTACAAATGACACTACAGGAAGAATATACCAGTTCTAGCCTTTGTAACCACACATTCAATCTCCAAGAAGAAAAGATGAACTGATTGAGGGAAGTTGCATAACGTGAGAAGGCTACATGCAACCAAACCTCGAAAACATCAACAAAGGGCTTGTCTCAACCCAAAATCTTTTTATTTGTGTTTCATTATACAGGAATTGAGTAAGAGGATAAAAATAAAAATGTCTAACCAAGCAACAACATTACAAAATTCTGTTGACTAACTGGAATATTTTCAGTGTGTTTCTGTCATGCCTCCTATAACTTATAGTCTTTGAGGTTTCCCAAATAAATTTCTGTATGGAAATGTGCTGTGCTATTCTCAGAGGGAAAATACATCCATTTGAAGTAACGGACCCTGATTCAAACACAGCCAAGTTGAAAGTTTTAAGGGAAAATCATTCTGAGACCTCTGACAGAGAAATACATGTAATGTTACTGGTACTATTACTCCTAAGACTGTAGGGTAGACAATATCAACAAGCACTTAGGTGAAGAGGTTCTAACTTGATGGAAAGCACCTCACTTTAGACACTGTTCATGGACAACTGGATACAATATTTCTCAAACAATGGATCGGAAGAGTAAGACCTGTTTAGTGGCCAGCGCAGTCATATGAGCACACGCAAGCTGACTTCTTTTGTGGATTCATGTGGAAGTCTCGTGTACGCTATATCTGTTGAGACTGAATTGAGATCTCTTAATAAGCCTGTAACACTATTCAATCATCTTTGGGGTTATGAAGGCAGGCACAATGGATTTTTTTGTGATGCCTGTACTTGGATGTTTAACAACTGCTGTTAATGTAGCAGTTTGTGGGACTTATACAGGAAAGGAAATTCAGTATTACTTTACCCTAAGACTTCGAAGTAGGATAGTTTTAAGATTGTATTACATTCTCCATAACAAAAAAGAAAGAAAAAAAAATAAATAAATAAATAAAATTAATAATTAAAAAAAATTTAAAAAATTGCTAATGCTAAAGGGGAATATTCAAGCAGGAGTTCAGCATTTCATGATCAGGATTTGGGAGTTACGGCCCTTATTACGGGCTTTGCAGGATGCTATGGCAGACAGTGAGTGCAGTTTTGCTTATACTAGGGATGCAGCAGCCAGAGATTGCGGTAATGTGTGTGCGAGTTGTGTCTGTTTGTATGAATGTGTGTTGTGAAAGAGTTGTTTCCTCGTGCCTGTCAACGGCTCAGCAAGGCGAGTTACAACCTATACTCATAATATGAATACACTAATTACCGTGACTACAGTCTGCTAATGACTGTGCCTTCCTTTCAAGTACTCCTCCATCTGAAAGATCCTCTTCAGTAGTCCAACGAGAAATAGAGCCCATACAGTTGTCTTCCTGATTTCCATCTCCTCCTGCTCCTCCTCCTCCTCCTCCTCCACCACCACCACCACCTCCTCCTGTGTCAACTTCCATTTTCACTGCTGGAGCTGGAACTCCCGTTTCCTCACTTTTAACAAACTTGGCTTCTTGCTCATGCAACACATCCAAGAGATACCTATAATTCAACAGCATAAACAATACAAAATAAATAAGAAAACATGCCATCTTTCTTTAAGAAAACCACCATAATGAATAGCACAAACCAAACTGTAAGTAAAAATAACACTACCATACAAAGAAAATCAAGTAGTTAGCAAATGTCTTTCAAAGATAGTATCACTAGTGTGAGACCCTCATTTTGTAGAGAACAACAATTGTGTTGACAAGGGTAAAAACTCATAGCAGGCCTTGCAGGCACAGATGTTAAGTGCCATCATATTCACTTCAACTGGGAATAAACTGAGGAACATATAGTATGGCTCATCAACAAAAATATCCATATTTTGGAATGCATTGTGTGTGTGTGTATTGGTAGGGGCTGTTTTTGGATAGATAGTCCATTCAGGCATGGTCTAACCAAAACTGAAAACAGCACAGCCATTTTCCATTTTAAGATCAAAGAGTCTTAACCACAAACACAGGCTTTGTCTTCGTACAGTAATACCCCATTACACACAAATTCAGAGTTCTACATCTACATAGATACTCTGCAAATCACATTCATGTGTCTGGCAGAGGGTTCATTAACCACTTTCATAGTTTTTCTCTACCGTTCCATTCTCTAATAGCGCACGGGAAGAAAGAACATCTAAATCATTCTGTTTTTCGATCTGATTTCTCTTATTTTATTGGGATGGTCATGTCTCCCTAAGTAGGTGGGTGCTAGCAAAATATTTTCACATTCAGAAGTAAAAGTCGGTGATTGAAACTTTGCAAACAGATCACGCCGCAATGAATAACGTCTTTCTTTTAATGATTTCCACCCCAATTCGTGCAACATTTCCGTGACGCTTTCCCCCCTGTAACATGATAAAACAAAACGAGCTGCCCTTCTCTGAACCTTCTCAATGTCTTCCGTCAATCCCACCTGGTGAGGGTCCCACAAGGGGCAACAGTACTCCAGGAGAGGACGCACAAGTGTGATGTAGGCAGTCTCTTTGGTGGACCTGGTGCATCTTCTAAGCGTTCTGCCAATGAAACATAACATTTGGTTCGCCTTGCCCACAATATTTTCTATGTGTTCTCTCCAGTCAAAGTTGTTCATAATTGTAACTCCTAGGTATTTGGTAGAATTTACGACCTTAAGGTTTGACTGATTTATCGCGTAATTGAAGTTCAGCGGATTTCTTTTAGTGGTCATGTGTATTACTTCACAATTTTCTTTATTTAGTGTCAATTGCCAATTTTCGCACCATGCAGAAATTTTGTCTGAATCACTTTGCAGTTGCTTTTGATCCTCTGTTGACTTCACTAACCGATAGATGACAGCATCATTTGCGAACAGTCTAAGGGAGCTATTCAGATTGTCTCCTAAATCGTTTATAAACACGAGGAAGAGTAGGGGGACCAATAATGCTTCCCTGTGGAACACCAGATATCACTTCTGTTTTACTCGATGACTTAGCGTCAATTATAACGAACTGTGTCCTTTCTGATAGGAAATCGTGAATCCAAATCTCACAATTGGGGAGATATTCCATAAGCACGCAATTTCATAAGAAGCCACTTGGGGGGTACAGTGTCAACAGCCTTCCTGAAATCCAGAAATATGGAATCGATTTGAGATCCCTTGTCGATGGCACTTAACACTTCACGTGAATAAAGGGCAAGCTGTGTTTCGCAAGAGTGATACTTTCTGAATCCGTGTTGACTACTGGTTAATACGTCGTTCTCTTCGAGGTAGTTCATAATATTCGAACAAAGTATATGTTCCAAAATCCTACTGCAAATCAACGTCAATGTAAGAGGCCTGTAATTTTGGGGATCACTCCTATTGCCTTTCTTGAATATTGGAGTAACTTGGGCAACTTTCCAGTCTTTGGGTACGGATCTTTCACTGAGTGATCGGTTGTAAATTATAGCTAAATACGGAGCTATTGCATCAGCATACTCAGAGGAATCTAGTTGGTATACCATCTGGCCCGGAAGATTTATTTTTGTTTAGTGACTTAAGTTGTTTTACTACTCCAGGAACATCTACTTCTAAGTTTCGCATGCTGGCAGCTGTTCTTGGATTGAATACTGGAGTGTTCACTTCGTTGTCTTTGGTGAACGAATTTCGAAAAGCCGTGTTTAGTTATTCTGCCTTAGCAGTACTGTCATTGGTAGTATTACCATTGCTATCGCGTAATGAAGGTATTGTTTGTGTTTTGCCGCTAGTGTACTTGACATATGGCCAGAATTTCTTTGGATTTTCTGCAAGATTACGAGACAGGATTTCGTTGTGGTAACTTACTATAGGCTTCTCACATTGAAGTACACGCTAGGTTGCGAGTTTCAGTAAAAGATTGCCAGTCTTGTGGATTTTGTGTCTTTTTAAATTTTGCATGCATTTTTCTTAGTTTCTGCAACAGTGATCTGACCTGTTTTGTGTACCACGGGGGTCAGCCCTATCTTTTATTAATTTATTTGGCATAAATCTCTCGATTGCTACTGATATTATGTCTTTGAAAGTAAGCCACAACTGATCTACACTCGCATTTTTAGTTTTGAAAGACTGGAGACTGTCACTCAGGAAAGTGTGAAGCGAATTTTTATCTGCTTTATTGAATAGATATATTTTTGGTGCATTTGGGAATTTCGACATTCAGTTTCGCTACTACAATTCGATGTTCGCTAATCCCTGTATCTGTTTTGATGCTCTTTACAATCTCTGGATTATTTGTTGCTAGGAGATCAAAGGTATTTTCGCAACCACTTACTATTCTAGTGGGTTCATGAACTAACTGTTCGAAGTAGTTTTCAGAAAAAGCATTCAGAACTAGTTCGGACGATGTTTTATATTTGCCGCAGGTTTTGAATACGTAATTATGCCAACATATCGAGGGTAAATTAAAGTCACCACCGTTTATAACAGTATGCTTCAGATACCTATTTGAAATGTGATTCTAGCTTTCTTTGAACATTTCAGCAACCGCATCGTCTGAGTCAGGGGGCCCATAAAAAGATCCAATTATTAATTTATTCCGGTTGTCAGGTATAACCTCTACCCAGGCCAACTCACAGGAAGTATCTGTCTCAATTTCGCTGCAGGGTAAACCATTAGTAACAGCAATAAACACGCCACCCCCTTTTTTATTTATTCTATCCTTTCTTAAGACCATTTGGCCCTTTGAAAAAACAGGAAAGACTTACCTTGGGGGGGAAAAAGGAGGGTAAACAAATACACACACACTCCTACATTTACACAAGGTAAGTCTTTACTGTCCCGGGACTGGAATGACTCCTTACCCACTCCTTTAAACCGTCATCATTTCCTTTTCCCTCTCCTTTCCTCTGCCTGACGAAGCAGCTAGGCTGTGAAAGCTAGCGTTTGTGTGTGTGTGTTTTATTTGTGCTACTATCACCACCTGTGCTTCTTCGCCTGGTGAGTAATCTTCGTCTATTTTTTATATATAATTTTTCCTGCTAGGAATTTTTTGTCTATAATATTCGTATCATATTTTTATTGTACAGATTATGTTTTATTAAACTTTTTCTTCTAAATTACATTGTTTTATTTAGCCTCTCTTAATTATTAATATCTATGTATTTATATGCAAAGTGAGACCACAACTTACAGTGTAAAAGCTAGGTCCCACTTATTGCTTAACCCTGGGGTTTTACTGTAATAGCCTTTAAAATAAATAAATAAAAATATAAAAAAACCTTAAAATGGTCTACTGTTTTGATCAGTAACACTGATCCACAAAATGAATGAGGATGTCGACATCTTAAAATACTTCCTGTATGAAGGGAGTTCATACAAACATGGTACTGTGTGTGGGGGGGGGGGGGGAGGGGGTTGAGGGGGGAAAGAGTAATAGTGAGGGAGAGTAACAGTGGAAAGGAGAGAGGGAGGAGAGAGGGGGTAGAGGGGGGCCGATTTTTTGGTAAGGAGGTCAATTTGAGAGGAGGGGGATGCGCAATTTCAGGGAGGGGGATTGGCAAAGGCCAAAACTCACAAATCAGCTTTGGGTTTCGGATACTCAGACTTGAAGACAAAGATGGAAGATATGTTTTTAATTACGTGATCCAGATATTACCCCATTTAATACAAGAGGTATCTGGCCACACATTGCCGTGGTCTTGCTACAGATTAAATGGAAAATCAGAACAGAGAGCACACATTTATAATGTGTGTCATTTTATGTTGCTTTGTGAAGGTTAATGGGATATACATCCCACAGTCCCTGCTCTCCTTTTCTCTGGCCCTCTACTCTGCCCCTCTCTTCACTCTCCAGTATTTGTCCATCTCCCGCACCCCAACTCCTACCCTCTCTCTTTGTCCATCCAATCTTACCTCCCCTTCATTCCCTGCATCACCACCTACCTCTCCCTATCATCAAGTTCTCCCTACTCATCTCCTTCACTCCCTCTCTACATCAATTTCCTCACCCTCCTCTAACAATTCTGTTTAATATATATCTACAAAAGTTCTTGAATGAATGCTTTGAAATTGAACACTAAGTTAACCTGGAAGATGTGTGTGTTTTTATATACCTAATTTTTAAATATATGTAAATATTAATTTGTATAAATTTTAAAATGAAGTGTGATAAAAAATCACAGAAGTTGATTATACATGATACTTGAAAGAAACAGGTATCTAAAAACCCTGTATTAGAATGCAAAATTGAGTAAAGATTTCAAAACACTCCGTCTAGAACTATTGGAGATTAACAGGTTTGCAAGAGAGGGGAAAAGAGAAGAAACATTACCAATAATATAGAGTGGTGGCTGCTGGCCCATTTCAGACATTTAGGACCCAGGGAGACTGAAGTAAAAGTATACCAGTTTAAATTTGTAGAAAATACTCAATTACATGTGAATTGTTTAGTAGAATAAATATTAAATTGTATTCAAATAATATAGGAAAACTTGTCATATGGTAAAGTTAAATTTTCCTTATAACGTGTTATACATTAGCAAAGCAGCACAAAATAGAAACACATCTGAAACACATATGACAGCCGGCTTTGGATGACCATGCAGCTACTTAACATTCAGTGCTAGAGTAAATGAAGGTGCAAACATAATGTCAACATCTTTGGTCATTAGGCATATATAACTACTGTATATAATTGCCAGAATACGACGTGAACCATGATAGATACAGCACTGTTTGTGATTCGCAAATGAAATACAAACAAATAATTAGTTGTTACCCACAAATTCGTACATCTGATGTATCTAAACAAAGACAATTCCTTTTTTTTTAACACTTAGATTTCTGACATTCCAAAAACATACATACTTTAAAATTTAACTGAGAATTATTTTACACGCTGTTAATGGACACCTTTTATTTTAAAACTTTTTCCATAACTAGAACATTCTTGATCTTCTGAAAACAAACCACCTTCATTTTGAAACAGTTTTTAACTTTAAAATTATTGATGTACTTAAAACACCCACCGCCATGAACCACAGACATTGCAGAGGTGGGGGTGGCTTGCGTGCCTCTACAATACAGATAGCCGTATCGTACATGCAACCACAGCGGAGGGGTATCTGTGGAGAGGCCAGACAAACATGTGGTTCCTGAAGAGGAGGACCAACCTTTTCAGTAGTTACAGGGGCAACATTCTGGATGATTGACTGAGTTGGCCTTGTAACATCAGCTAACATGGCTTTTCCATGCAGTTACTGTGAACGGCTGAAAGGGGAAACTACAGCTCTACTGTAGCGCAGAGAGCTGCATCAAACCAGTCTGCCGACTGAAGACCAAACAACTTAATACACACTTCGTTTTGAAACTTTTGTAACAATAAAATTATTGATGGATTAAAGACAAATACCATTCATTTTGAAACTTTTTTTTTTTTTACAATAAAATTATTGTTATACTAAAAGTAACCACGCTTCATTTTAAATTCCTTTTTAATGATAAAACTGTTGATTGCACTCAGAGTTGCTAAAGGAATAAAGGGTAGCAAACTTCTTCCTCCAAGATTGATTACTTTTCCAAATCTGAAAGTGATACTTCTCGAAAGTGGTTTACGAAACAAAACATATATACCGTATTTGCCGGCGTATAAGATGCATTTCTTTTTTCCTACAAAAATTGGTCCAAAAATTGCATGTGTATTATATACCAGTTGCAAGTTAAAGTAGGTAGGTACCCCTTACTTGACACGCCAAATTCTATTTCTTTTCAAGGGATTTAAAAAAATTGTGTAAAATGCAGGAAATAACGTTTTCAGTGGGAAATATGCTTTAAGTTTCTCTTACATTTTCGTAGTTTTTATATGATGTATGTACATAATATGCATCAAAATACTCATCAGGAGCATTATTTTGTAGTAAATGTTTCCTGAATTTTGTACCACATTTAGTGCCAAGCATAACAAACTGGTAACTTCATGGGAAGTAGAAACTTTTGACGCAATTTCATTCATCATAATTTTTTCGGCAATCCTGTAATGGTGTCATCATCTGAATAATGAAACGCTGCTCACGTTATTTGTCGAAGTCTTGCCTGACGATACTTGAGAATTTATCTGCATTCTCAAGTGCGAATATGTACACAAGTATTTTTGTGATGTTTGCACAGCTTCTATGTTTCACAGTTGTTGTATTTTTGAGATTATAACATGCTGTGCCCCATACAGTGTGCCGACCAATATGCAGAAACAAACCATCCATCTTTCTTGCAGTTTATGGAACATCACAAAAATACTTACATAAATATTTGGGCTTGACAAGAAATTTTTAAAATGTATCATTTTAAACTTTCAAACCCCCTACTTGTCGCGCCAAGTTCGTGAACTAATACTCGGCACGATGTCCGATTGGAACAATCGTAAGCAGAGCCACCTAGGAGTAAATGTCTTAAGCCTTTATGACGCTCTCGTCAACCATCACGTCACAGTTGGCATGCACCGTAAACAGCGATAGGCGAAATATCCATTGGAATAAGCATAATCTGTCAAGAAACTCGACTGCTTGAAGTTTATGAACACTACTCGAAAGCACTGGCTTAGATATTTGATGTACACGAAGAAATGTATTATAATTATGTTGCAATAAACGTATTAGGTGTGATTTATTTTGGCCCAAAAAAACAGTCTTAAAAGTGTCGTGCATCTCATACTCCGGTGCATCTTACGTGCTATATAAATTTGCAAGTATCAAAATCAGGTACATCATATGAAAGACTCCTAAAAAGCCAACAGTGCAGTTTTAGAGTGGTGGCGATCGTATCAATAACATTGTATTTTGTGACGTATAATCTTCACCAGATTTCTCGAAAATAATTTAACAAATGCATCACATGATTTTGATAAAATAAACTGTAGTGAACATGTTTACAATAAAACAGTAGTTCCACAACAATTTATTGTTTATACAGGCAAAAATTTGTAGGATATAAACTTTAAAAAACAAAATTTTATGTAATCCAGGAAAATAAAGTTTCACATAATATATGTTTTCAGTGAGATACAATCTTTGTTGATTTTTTAGATGGTCTGCAAGTGGTAGCCTGTATCTTTGGAGAATGGGGAAAAAAAGATAGGCAATGCTGCTTCATAGCTGCTGAAAATGAAATGCAAACAGATTCCTCAAAGTAACAATCTTCTTTTGAACACCTTAATCATGTGTGAAACATTAATTCATTTTCCTATTCTATACCGTAGACCAGAAAAAGATATTAGAAACTCTAATTAGCAAAGATCTAGAACTTTCAAATACAATTAAAAAAACTTTTAGACTCTCTTCATTTGGCTCTATCGCAAAAATGGAAAATCTATATAGGATGCAGAAACATTTTTATGAATCCTGAAAGATAATACTATGTAAACTGTGTAAAAAAGTAGTTTCAAACGAACCCAGAATAAGGACTAATAGGTTGTTCATTGGGCAAAGGTTATAACTTGTTACTTGAGCAGTAAACTGAACATGAATCTCCAACAAACTTTCAATCCTGATACTACACAACTACTTCAGCAATCCAATGTGTCAGCCTGTTTCCATAGAAGAAAGATGGCTCAGAAAACAACAGCTTATCGTAATTTGCTGTTAAGTGAAACACATGACATACACATTTATTTGTGACTAGAGGCTTAGGGGGAGGGCATGAGACAGCCAGGTAGTTGGATAGGAACGGGGACAGGAAGGAGTGTGGAATAAAGGCTAGGCATGTGATGCACAGGTGTTTGAAGTAGTGCCAAGTAGCACACAAAGAAGGTGGCATGCAGTCACAAAACAGAAAGGGGTGATAAGACAAAGCATGCATGACTGTTTGGTGGAAGGTACAGAGAGGGAAGTTAACAGAGTTTAAGAACAGGAATGATTATCTTAAAGTGATCATCTCCGTAGTTGAAGTTGACAAATGTTCAAATGTTCGTATAGCTTATGGAACTTAACTACTTAACATCCATGCCCGAGGGGGGATTCGAACCCCTAACCGCACATCCGTGCAGACTGTGACTAGCACACCGCAGACCGCTCGGCCACTGCGACCGGCTTGAAGTTGACATCTTCAAGATACAGTAAGAGTATAATAGTATCGTTTCTTTCTGTAAATCAGTTTAATCCAAAGCTGTATGTCCCAGGTGTAATGCCTTCTTCTTCTTCTTCTTCTTCTTCTTCTTCTTCATCATCTTCATTTCTTAGCACATTAGTCTGAGTGTAATATACTGCAATTTTATCATCTGACAGTACAGTAAAAACCAAATTATAAATATATTGATTCTTGTTTGAAAATTTTACACATCTGGATAATGTACTTACGTTAAAAACTCTGAACTGTCCTGTTGTTGACCTGGTAAAAAACCAGGTGGTCGGCATATGGCTAGCAAATCTGTTGGTGATAATGCTGGTCTTTTTGAATGAAGTAATAAAGCAAAAAGTGTCTGAAGCTTCCATATTAATTGTTGATTGTAATTCTTTTCTTTTGCTAATAAGCCAAAACAAAACCTGAAAGCAAATAAAAACCATCATAGTCTACTTAATTGTATCAGATTCTGTAATAACAAGAACAGTCCCTCAAAATAATAACTATTACTAGAACTAATTAACATTGCTAAAAGCACTAGCACATGTTTCAGGTAGTTAAGATAACTTCAAAAGGAGATTATCAACATACAGTAGAACCCCATTTTTACACATTTTGAGGGACTTCAGTGAAATGGTGTAAATGTAGGAAAACATAAAATGCAGGAAATAATGTTTTAAATGGTAAAATATGCTTACTGGATCAGCCTTTCAATTTCATACTTTATTTGTGCTATATGTACATAATAGGCATCAAAATACCTGCCAGGAAGTTTATTATATAATAATATTATAGAGGAAAAATTCCTAAAAGGAAAAATATACATAAAAAATAGATGAAGTACACTTACCAGGCGAAAGGGCACAGGCAGTAATAGCAACAAATAAACACACAGACACACACACACACACACACACACAAAAATGATGAAGCAGCTAGGCTGCGAAAGCTAGCATTTTTGTGTGTGTGTGTGTGTGTGTCTGTGTGTTTATTTGTTGCTATTACTGCCTGTGCCCTTTCGCCTGGTAAGTGTACTTCATCTATTTTTTATTATATAATAAAGTTTATCCAAATTTTTACCCATTTTAAGCGACAGGCTTTCAAAAGGCGTAAAATGTGGGAGAAGTGTAAATATGTTAACGCAAAAACAGGGGTGAATTAAAATTGTGAACATAGGAAATTTGACAAGACCAATAAAAAATGGTGTATATGGCGGGAAAATGTAAAACCTGGGAACATAATAACGGGGTTTTACTGTAGATCATTCCTGCACTTTGCTGACAATAAAATGTTCAAATGTTTGTGAAGGTAAGGGGACTGAACTGTTGAGGTCATTGGTTCCTAGTGTTACAAACAACTGAAAATAAGTTAAACTAATTTACTCTAAGAACAACATACACACCAATTCCTGAGGAAGAACTCTAACTTCCAACAGGAAGTGGCCACAAAATCTGTGGAAAATGCCTTCGACTGCATGGCCATTCCTGTGCAGCATTCCCCAGAACAAATTGTAGGTAACACTAGTGTTCAATGCATCTAAATCTCCAAAAGTTACATTCTGAATTAGCAACATTTTCTGCAACTGCATATGAAAAATCTTGCTGGCTGGTATTTTGGCGAAGTTCAAACATATTTGCTAGCTGAAGTTGTTGCCAGCTGGAAGACATTCATAGCTGGTCAAACATTACTTTGATTTTTATCTATTCTGCTGCTCAAGGCAGACCCTTAGAGTGGATATACAATACTTCTGAGTAACTATGCCATACCAGCTTTTCATAACTTATAGAAAGAAATCTTTCTTCTAATAAACTTATATAATCAGTCCATGTATTGTGTCCATATCTTGGGATCTACTGATCACAGATTAGACATACTTTTTGTTTCAATTTATCAAATCCTCTTTAAAGTAGCACATGTCATAATTCTACTATAAACATGTTGAATATACTATAAATAAAAACATATATCCTGGGGTACCTTCTACAATTCCAAACTGAACCTGCCTCTTGTGGATGAGCAATCAGATAAAAAAGAAAAATCTTTAAAATATTTATATTTAAAGGATGTTACATTTTTTACCCAATATTAAATGTCAAATATACTTCCATTCATATGATAATTCTTGGGATATTGTAGTACATATCATCAAATAAAAATAAGATTTAATAAAATTACAGCATTTATTTACCATGACTAAATTACTGCATAAGATTTGTACAGGAGTCAGACTGTATACCATATTTACATATGTGATATTATTTATAAAATACATACATCAGTTGGTTCTGGTAAGGAATTCATCAATGGAGTCACCAAAAATCTAGTAGACTCTTCACAAACTGGCATTTATTATGAGTTAAGCTTTTCATGGCTTCTGGCATTTTATTGAAAGTATGCATTGCTGAATAGTGGGCACCTTTCTGAACCAAAGTAAGCCATTTTAAATCTTTGTCAAACTAATTTTTATTTCTAGTTTTGAATCCATGAACTAAATGCTAGAGTGGCAAAACAGATATATTTAATGACAAATTTAATTAAGGAATAAATACACTAGGAATCCATTGTTAGTAACCCCATTTCCTTAAACAGCCTTCTGCAGGACATTCTTGAGTTTGCGCCATAAATAATTGTTACTGCAATTTTTTTGTGCTTAGAAAATTACTGTGTTACCCAAAAATTAACACCTTATGACATTATAGAGTGTAAGAAGATAATCACCCATGTGAGACAATGTTCATATGTCAAAAAGAGATTTCCGCACTTCATAAATTATGTAGTATGCTCCTCCCAAATAAAACAAACTTGGCAGTCTGTAATGTTATTGAGGAAAGTTCAATGATATACACATGAAACAGTAAGGGGCTTAAAATGGAACCTTGAGGAATGCCAGAAATTATTAGTTCCTAGTTGGATGATGCCTGATAACCAAGGACTTTAAATTGTTGCATCTATGTTTGCCAAAATTCAAATCCATTTGATTTATTTTTAATGACTGGTCTCACAAATGTTACAGATTGACAGACCAATTTCATGAAGACAAAGTCTTACTGCTTTGAAATTGACTAAAAAAAAAAATAGCGTGATTGAGGACGATCTTAACTTTTGCAAAAATGTCAACAATTTTTCCAAAATTATCTTGTTATTTATCTAGAGAATGAGTTTAAGCTTTCAACAAATGGTCGTTTTACTGGGAAATATTTTTCTGCAGCTGAAATGAATGTACAAGGGACGTTTGAAAAGTCCGTGCAAAGTCCAAGAGGAGGCACTACCGGCACATATCCAGGTCATGTTTAGGTACTAGCACACCAAGTTTCAGCCATATTGGTCTATTTTCTTGTTCCCCAATTTGAAGAAATGGCTTGAGGGATGAAGATTTCATTCAAACGAGGAGGTGATAGCAGAAACTAATAGCTATTTTGCAGGTTTAGACAATTCCTATTATTCAGAAGGGATCAACAAATTAGAACAGTGTTAGTTGATGTATACAAGTCTAAAGGAGACTGTGTCAAAAAATAAAAGTTGTTTTTCCCCAAACACGTAAGTAGTTTTTATTTTTGCACAGACTTTTCAAACGCCCCTCGTACATATTAAGGAGTTTCTCTACGTCACTTTCCTTTCCCACCCAATATGGTAATCACAAAATCCAAAGATTATTAATTTCATCATTTCTTGAGCGTTCATAGTTGTACTGCACATACTTGACAATGCTACAGTCTAAAACTGCCAAGGTGCTTAGCATAGAAGTGGTACCAAAAATAGTTCTATTTGCACTTTAGTGGAAGAATTTAGCTTAGAAATTAGAACCAAAAAATAGTTTTATTTTTGCTCTTGAAGTGGTGAATTTTGTAGAGTTCAAAGAATTCTGATAGTTTTTGTTTTCCATCTGCTATACTGCAGACTTTATATACAGGCATGTGGCCATGAGCATAATGACCTGTGTTCAGTAAAAGCCAAGTCCATTGACTCATTTCAAAATAAGAAACATAAAAAATGAACAAAGGATTTGTTGCAACTGCTTGCTGACATTGAAAGAGTATTAACTCGTCATAAAAGAGGAACTTGCCAATATTACCCCTAGTGGAATTCAATGCAACCCCATTTCAAAACAACCACCAATTAAAACCCACATTAAACATTTAATCATTCCTATAAACTTTTGAATTTTAGCTTGCAGACAAATGCATGTCTTTATTAGTTCTAAAATGCTAGGTCCCCTGCCAGTAGACAAATACACTGCATTACATGGCATGTGTTTCCAACATATCCCATTTTCCGCCCAGAACTCACGCATAACCAGGCAACAAAGAGCACTGATATATTGTTGAGTTCACACTCTTTTTAATTTGCAAACATTATTTTGTGCACTTATCTTTCCACATAGGGCTTTGCCAGGTCATGTAAAGTACCAGTAACGAAAAACCGGTAACATTTTCAATAATTATACCCAGAAAACAAAAGTATTTCACAATATCTCTGATAATATATAACAATGGAAAATCCATTTGGAATGTCAATAATGGACTATAGATAACTTACCATAAAGGCTTTCGCTGAGCAGCCAACAAGCAAAACAAAAACACACAATCGCACAACTCAAATTTTCAGCCGTGTCCTTTATCAGGAAAAGAAACACATACTAAAAACTTTAACACTGTGTTTCTGTCCACAATATTTGTTTACTGGTTATGAACCGGCTTTCGGCTTCTTAGATCTAAGAAGCCAAAAGCCGGTTCATAACCAATAAACAGATCTTGTGGAACAGAAAAAGAGTCAAAGTTTTTAATGTGTGTGTGTTCCTCCAGGTACCAGTGGAATCTGTATCTATAAATGTGAATGTATGTCTGGTGTATGCTTATCACGTCTGAACCACAAGATGCAGAGACTTAAAAATTTGTACAGTTTCTAAGTGCGGCTCCGTAGCGCAGTCGTAGAATGCCAGACTACAAATCCAAAGACTGTGGGTTCGATCCCCGTCAGGTCCTAGGTTTTTTATGTGTCACTTTCCACTTCTTTCACCTCTGGCAGTATTGCTCATGTGAAAAATACCGAGTAGCACCGTGGTTCAGAACCCACGTTAAACTGTAGGTCCTCCTATAACTGGCTGGGTAAGTCAGTTCGTAGGTCGGAGGAAGGCAATGGCATACCACCTCCAAAAAGGACCATGCCTAGTAAAGCACTGTGGTGTTCAAACCAATCTTCGGATTGTTGACTGCTTTACCTTTTTACCCAAGGAAGTATTTAGGCACGTTTTTAAAGCTACCAGATAGATATTTAGCGATTTGAAGAATATAACATGAAATACAGAGCAATAATTACTCTTTGAAAATCATATGTACTCTTTGACTTTATGGTGGTTGAGGGCTGATAATGAGAAAAGAGTGGACGACATGGGGATTGAAAGTTATCAACATATATAAAATTCTCTCTCTCTCTCTCTCTCTCTCTCTCTCTCTCTCTCTCTCTCTCTCTCTCTCTCTCTCTCTGTGTGTGTGTGTGTGTGGGGGGGGGGGGGGGGGGGGGTGTCAATATTTCATCTGCAGCAAAAACAACACAATGCATATGAAAATTCTCTGTGTGTAGTTGTAGTCCAAAGTCTCTTCTTGTACACCACAGCAGTCATGTTGTTAGTTAAAAGGGGGTGGAAAATAAGGTGAAAATAAAAACATTTTGGCTGAAGACAAGCGATGAGATTTGCAACTATATAGCAAGGAGGTTAAATACAGCAAAATGTGATGCCACAGCCCATGTCTTCGGTCTATGCGTGATACATAGAAAGAACTGAAGACTTAAGTACAAACTTACAAATAAGGAAAAATATCATGAACCACCGACATTGCCAAGGGAGGTACAGTGGGAGCAACCACAGTGGAGGGGTATTTGTGGAGAGGCCAGACAAATGTGTGGTTTCTGAAGAGGGGCAAGCAGCCTTTTCAGTACTTACAGGGGCAACAGTCTGGAAGATCTACTGAGCTGGCCTTGTCACATCAGCTAACATGGCTTTGCCATGCAGTTACTATGAATGACTGAAATCGAGGGGAACCTACAGATGTTAATTTTCCCAAGGACATGCAACTCTACTGTATAAATATATGATGGCATCCTCTCGGGTAAAATATTCCAGAAGTAAAATAGTCCCCCGTTTGCTTCTCAGGGCGGGGACTGCTCAGGAGGATATAATCTTGAAAAATAAAACACGCATCCTACGGATTGTAGCATGGCATGTTTTATCCCTTAATCGAGTAGATAAGTTAGAAATTATGAAAAGGGAAATTGATATGTGAAAGTCAGATGTGGTGGGAATTAGTGAAGTTCGGTAACAGGATGAACAGGATTTTTGGTCAGGTGAGTACAGGGTTGTAAATGAAAAATCAGTTGTTGGTAACACAGGAGCAGGTCTGATAATGAAGAAAATAGGAATGCGGGTAAGTTACTAAGAACGGCATAGTGAATGCATTATCATAGCAAAGATAGAGACGAGGCCAACAGACCACAGTAGTACAAGTTTATATACCAACTAGCAAGGCCGATGATGAGGATATTGAAAAAAAATTATGAGGAAATAAAAGAAATCATTCAGAAAGTTAAGGAAGACGAAAACTTGATTGTGATGGGGGACTGGAACTCGGTAGTAGCAAAGGGAAGAGAAGGAAATGTAGTAGGTGAATATGGACTGGGAAAAAGGAATGAAAGAGGAGATCGCTTGGTAGAATTTTGTGCAGAGCACAATTTAAAGATCACCAACACTTGGTTTAATCATCATGAAAGAAGGCTGTATACATGGAAGAGACCAGGAACACTGGAAGGTACCAGATTGACTTTATAATGGCAAGGAATAGGTTTAGAAACCAGGTTTTAAACTGTAAGACATATCCAGGGGCAGATACATACTCTGAACATAACTTACTGCTTATGAACTTTACATTACAATTTAAGAGCCTACAAAAATGTAGAAAATTAAGGAGATGGAATCTGAACAAATTGAAGGAATCGGAGGTGATTGAGACTTTTAAAAGGAGCATTAGGCAAGGATTGTCTGAAATGGGAGAAAGTAATACAGTAGAAGAAGAATGGGCAGCTCAGAGAGTAGTGAATGTCACAGAGGATCATATAGACAAAAGGACAAGGCGTATCCCTCCAATTCATGTCTTCCTTCCAACTGTGTGTCACACCCCTTACAATATCCCCTTAATTATTCTTCTTCTTCCAGCAACATTTCCGCTTATATGCAGGTCGTTGACAGAACCTCTTCCACGCTTCTCTGTTCTCCCACAAGCTGTCATTTAACACCTCCTCCCACTGCAATCCTCTTCGGTTCACATCATCTTTCACTTGGTCTCTCCATCTTGTTCGCAGTCTTCCAACTAGTCTTCGTCCAGATTCCATCCAATCTAGGGCTATTCTTTGAAGTCTTTCAGCTCCCGTTCTCTTAATGTGGCCAAACCACTTAAGTCTATTACACTCTATACTTTCTTTCAGGGGGTTGACATGTAGAGTGCTTCTTAATGTTTCATTTCTTATGTTGTCCCTTCTTGTATTGCCAAGGATTGCTCGTAGAAATCACATTTCTATTGCTGGTATCCTACTCAGATCTTTCTTTGTTTAAGTTCAACATTCCCTTCCACAAGTCAAAACTGGCAGTTAATATGACTTCACATCATAATTTTTGATTCTGCAGGTATTTTCCAATTTCTTATTATGTAAGATACAAAACTCTTCAAAATTTTATGACTGTGTATTCTCTCTGAAATTTCATCCTTTATGTCCCCTTTTACAGTTATTTTACTTCCTAGATACTTGAAGGCATCTATTTCTTTAGTAACTTCTCCTTTGCAAGTTACATCCTACACTCTTTCATTTTTCTTGCTGATTTTCATTATTTCATTTTTTGTTAAATTTATCTCCATACCTACTACTTCAATTACTTTCTGCCAGGTGTTTAGTTGGTCTTCCAGTTTCTGTTCATTTTCCTCCCCTTCATTACTTTTTAAATTGTTTATTTATTTTACATGTTTATTTTGTTCTTAGATTTTTATCATTTCAAATCCCCCCTTCTTCCCTACACACATCTACACATCTCCATTTTATTCTCTCCTGCCCCTTCCCTTGCTGCATTCAATGCCGCTTCTCACCTTACCTTCTATCAGAGTGTTTACAATCCATCATGCGACATGGAACTTTTCATCCCCACCCTTCCTGGCATCCTTCCTCCTCCACTCACCTCCTCACTCACTGTCAAGATGCTCGTAGCACTGGAGCAACCGGAGATGGTCGTCATGTGTGTATAGTTGTCTGAGCGATTGTGTTTCTTTTTCTGATGAAGGCCAGGACCAAATTTAAGTTGTGTGAATGGACTTGTCTATTTTTTGTGCCTGTCAGTGACTCTGCGAACATCTTTACGGTGGGCTGTTATCTATCTTTCATTATTGATATCTCTTATAAAAATAATCACTATGGACACAATTCGCTACAAAGTTTGTATGTATATTCGCATTTATCACAAAACGTGAATATTGCAGGTCCCTACTGTTGGATTAATGCATGTCTGTTTCCTACTGATACCCATTGTTGTAAGAGATACAATATTTGAACCATTTTGCAGCTTTTTGTGCAGGATATGGGGATTTACACAGTCAAATGCCTTTGACAGATAACAAAATATACCAGTAGCCTGTTATTTATTGTCTAATGTATAAAGTACATTGTACGTGCAGGTAGCCTACACAATATCAAAATCCTTTAGAAATCCGAATTGTGACATAGATAATATTTTATTTGTAGTCAAATGTTCAAGGAGATTATATATTTATCTTTTCTAAAATTTTTGAGAATGTGGGCAAAGGTAAAATTGGAAGTCTGTTGGTATTACTTTATCTCCTTTTTTATACAAAGGCTTAACTTCAATTTATGTCAACCATTCAGGAAATGTTCCACTGATAAAAGACGAGTCACAAAAATAACTTGAAATGTCACTATACTCATAGGCACACTGCTTAATCCACTTTGATGTTATATTTTCATAGTCAATGGAACTTTCTGATTTTAGGGCTTTTATGGTAGACATTACTTCGACTGGTGGTGTATTTTTTGTAAGGACTGGTGCAAGGTATTCCATAACACATCTACTGAAACTTATCTTTTCAATAACATTTATGAAATGCTTAATGATAAGTTCAGCAACACTACACATCAGTTACTCATGTATCATTCCCTTTTAATGCTATGTATTCTCTTCATATCTGATTTTACCACTATCTTCCTTTACTGCATTCCATCTATCTATATAAATAAAAATTGATTGGCCCATCCCTTGAGAACGGCTTGACCGATTTGGCTGATCCTTTTTTGTGTGTTTTCATAATTTTGAGGATATGGTTTGAACGGAATTGTTATGGTCTTGGAAAAATTTTCATAAAAAAAATTGAGACAGTTAAAAAGAATCTTGAAAATTTGAAGAAAGTCGAAAATAATTTTTGCATCTACTCTCCATCATAACTGATGATAGGAACGACATATTTGGTTAGACTGATCATGATCAAATATGGCACATTGCTACATTTTTCCATCGAGGTTCTGTAACCCACCATACAGTACATGGCAGAAGGTACCTTGACCAATCAAAACATTTCATCACTCTTTTGCCGATCACAAAATAACTTGGCACATGTGTGTACTTGTGATTTCATGGAGAAGTTTTTTACCTCTGCAAGCTGCTGTGTGGTGCATATCAGAAATTAATTTCCAATAGGCTTCTAAACTGTTTACTCACTAACCACAAAATTTGGCAGGTAGGCCTATATGTAATTTTCTTAGATACCGAGGAGGATGAGATGTACAGAGAGAGCAGTGGGGGGACATGGGCAGAGAACAGGGCAAGGAGCAGGTGAACATAAGAAGGATGGAGGAGATGGACTAATTGAAGATTCGAATAATTACATGGTGTAGGTAATTTTACTGTGAATTACATATATTATTGTTTATAACAAAAGGAGGGGAGAAGGACTTTTAGGAGGCTGAGGTAGGTAGAGGGAGGGGGGAGGAAGGAAGGAAGAGTTGGACAAATGGGGGGAGAGAGAGAGAGAGAGAGAGAGAGAGAGAGAGAGAGAGAGAGATTAGTGTATGTATCCACTTGAGATCAATAAATTATGGATTGTGAAGCATTGCCAGGTTTGCTAGTATGGTGTATTTTTCCATCTGTCGTGACTACTCAGTTCTGATGATAAATTTGCTTTGATGTCCATATTACCATCTTCAGTATTTTGCAGTGTTTTGTAATGATCTAACACATATACCTCCAAGATGTTTCTGACTGACATATGTAATTTCCTTTTATTATTAGAGGATATTTTTATTCCACGAGAAATCCATGGTTTGTTTACTAGACTTTGGTCTAATCTGGGTTTTTTTTCGGGGAAATGAGATAAATTTATTAATAGTGTCCTATTCTTCACTCATGCTATGGGCAATAAACAAATCACTTCAATTTATGCCTTTCAGGAGTTTCCTAAAACAATTTTTGGGTTACTGACCATTCTCTTCAACTAGGATTTAAGAGATTTTATTCCAATTAGTATTAATATTTAGCTGAAGGAACTGCATGTCATGGTCTGAGAAACTATTTATTATTGGTTTTATAATTAATTTTATTCATTATACATTTGTGTAGATATTTCTATAGGTATTATCAATGGCTGCCTTTGAGCCTTCGGCAATTCTTGTTGGAAAGATAACAAATTAAACTCAATAACAATTCTTACCTGCTGCAATAGGATCCAAAATTGGAGCTGTCTGGGGTAACCAAACCAGAATGAGGAAAAGGGCAGTTATTTTGGACAGTAGAGAAGTACTCTTGTGATTGGAAAATATGAGAATAAAAGAAAATTGAAGAAAAATTGAAAAGGGACAAAGACAAGAGGAAACAAAACTGATTGGAATTAACATACATCTCTGATGGAGAAAAAGTGAGTAGCATAAATAGTTCATTAACATAAAAAATTGATTATTTTGATGTTACCAGCAAGTGCATTACTTTTTCTATTTCATTCCATCATACTAGGATCTGAACATGTCAACCTGTTGAAGTTTGTATCAACTGAATGAATAACTCTGATTAAATAATGATTATAGTCAAATTAAAATTACTTTGTGACTGGCATAAAACCATGGTGGAGGGCAGTATTGTCTCCATGCAACCAGCCACACTAAGCAAAGATCTGTATAATACCTTGAAACTTGGCAACACAGCGAGCATGTGGCACTCGAAAAAGATCTATTGTTGGCTGGCAGATGGCCCTACCATTTGGCATGCTGAAATGTTTAACCACAAAGTAATTTTAATTGGAGAACAATTTGGCTTTGTTTAATAGAGTAAGGTCTACACATTTACAAATATTAGGTAATCTCAATCTCTCTTGCCATTATCAAGTAATCAGTATATATTAAATGCATACACAAGTTCATACCATTTTTGTTTTGCATGTTGGTATTCTGGTTGCTATGGGTTCATTTATAAATTGTACTTTTTTACTTGTACTGACTGTTACAATTCGAGTTTACTTATTGTCAATTTAGTAAAAGGGCCAGTTTACAACTTGCCGTAAAGAGGTGGTGACTAGCTGCGACCAGCACTTACAAAAAAACACACACACCTACCCCCTACCCCCCCCCCCTCTCTCTCTCTCTCTCTCTCTCTCTCTCTCTCTCTCTCTCTCTCTCTCTCTCTCTCTCTCTGTGTGTGTGTGTGTGTGTGTGTGTGTGTGTGTGTGTGTTTTTCTCCCTTTTTCCACACATCAACAAAAATCCCTCCCTTACAGCCTGGCCACCCGTCGTTGGCATATCTGCAGTGACAAGAACTGCCTTTCTGAATATACTGAGAGCCTCACAAAGGCCTTCACAGACGGAAAACACCCCACAGACCTAATCCACAACCAGATCTCCCACGTCATATCTTCATACATCCCAAATCCTCCCTCTAACACCAGTAACCATCCACAAATGAGCACTCCTCTTGTCTCCCAGTACTACCCTAGAACTTAACAACTAAATTGCATCCTTCGCCCAGGTTTTGATTTTCTGTCCTTGTGCCCAGAAATGAGAGACATCCTGCCCAAGATCCTTCCCCCCCCCCCCCCTCCTAAAGTGGTGTTCCGTCGTCCTCCCAACCTCCATAACAATTTAGTCCATCCCAGTGCCACCCTGAAACCCAGCCCACTGCCACAGGGATCATATCCTTGTGAAAGACCCCACTGCAAGACCTGTCTAATCCACCCACCCAGCACTTCCTATTCCAATCCTGTCACAGCTTATCCTATCCTATCAGAGGCAGGGCCACCTGTGAAAGCAGCCATGTAATTTACCAACTGTGCTGCTATCACTGTGCAGCTTTCAATATTGGCATGACCACTACCAGCTGTCCATTAGAATGAATGGCCAAAAACAAGGTGGACTACCTTGTGGCACAACATGCAGTGGAGCACAAGCTTGATTTCAATAGCTGCTTCACAATCTGGGCCATCTGGATCCTCCCACCCACCACCAGCTTTTCTGAACGCAACAGACGAGCATTATCCCTACAGTACATTCTCCGATCCCGAAATCATCCATACCTCTACCTATGATAACCTCCCTTTTTTCCACACCTTACAGTTCCTACCTCTCTATCCTAAACCTCTCCTAATTTGAGTGGTACGTGTGCGTGTACGCGCGTGTTCTTGTATGTGTATGCGCGCCTCTGTGCATGTGGCCTGTGCACATTTTATTTTTATTTTTTTTATATATTTATTTTGTTTATTTGATTATATTATTTTTATTTTCTTTTATTTTTCTCCCCTCACCCACCTCCCCACTCCATACCTAAGCTGTATCTCATTACTCCCATCTAGGCCATGTTGTACCCATCCCCACAACCGTGACGCAACCTTCCTATTCCCTCTCTCCTCTCCAATTCACATACCACAGAGCATGATTCGAAGTGTGGCAGCTGGACATGATGGTTGTATAACTGTCTTGTGTGCATGTGTGATTGTATGAATGTTTTTTTTTTTAAGGCCATGGCCGATAGCTGAACGTGTTGTATATGTGTGTCTTTTGTATGTGCCTGTCACAGCTCTTTGCAGGGAGGAGTTAATTCCAACCTGGACTTTCCCTTATTACAGATTTTCAATCTGTCATTTATAGAGGTAGCAGAACTGTCGACACCAGAAAATGTAGTGAAAAGTGGAAGAAATCTGAATATTTTCTTTTGTTCCAAGTTCAATAAGGAGTGATAGCAGTAGAAGCAGGCAGAAATATTTTTGCTATGTATGAGAATAATGCCATTGGATGGAAAACGGAAAAAACTGGTTCTCTCATATTATGGGGGACTACTTTTATTTTAGTGACTCCACATCAAGGAAGACCTTAAGAGTATGATGATTAAATATATTAATTCATAAGTATCCCCATCAGAGTACTTTAAAAGTGGCAAATGTGGTGAACTGTATTCATTCTACCAACATGCAATATTTGCTTACAATAACGTTCAAAATGTGTGACTATTGGTAGCTCTTGAATTAAGCCAAAATCATAAAATAAACAGGTGCCACAAGTGCATCTCTGTTTGCTCTTCATTAATTGACTCTGAACATCACTTAACATTCGTATCTTGAACCACTACTGGTAATTAGAAATGGTGTCTTTATGCTAAGATAGATAAGAGAGAAATTTTGAGCCCCAACAAAGCAGCAACTACCTGCAGCAAGACCCGTGCACGCCCACATATGATATTATTCATCTGGTGGAAAAGTGACAGTGTGGTGTGCTATGAACTGCTTCTTTGATACATAACTATCATTACTCGCATTTACTGTCAACACCTGAGACATCTTACAGATCCAATCCATGAGCAGTGACCAAATAGACAGTATCAAGTGATGCTATTCCACAATTATGCCTGCCCACATTCTGCTAGACTGGTAAAAACACTATCCACGAGTTGAGCTGAGTAATCATTCACCAACAACCTCAATTTTCACATTTTCTGCTCCATCAAGCAACCTTCGAGGAAGCTCCTTTCCAGATGAAAATGCATTCCAAACATGGCTTGATGAGTTCCTCACCTCAAAACCACTGGCAAACTGTTGTAAATAGTAAAGGAGATTATACTACCTGTTATCTGTTGTGTTGCTTGAAACATTACAGTCTTTATGCACCAACCTAATACATATGCCAAGCTGTGTGTTATCCACATTTTGTTATCATTATCAGTACATAAATGTCTGCATATGCTCTGAAATTCATTAACAATAAGTAGTGTAACTACCAGCCTGATACACCAATTTGTTGGCTTGTATGTGAAGTTCACTGCTTCTTCCATCACTTGTTTTCTTATTTGTCCTCATGATATTGAATGACTCATTAATTCTCTTCCCTCCATATTCACGAAAAATTGAATATGGGACATCCATATAAGTAACAAAGAACGACAACCACACAGGTGGACTACAATCATGATTAAGCATTAATACCTACATATGAATGCCACTGATATTAATACAATGTATTTCTAGACCAAGATATATATATTTTTAGAATACTTATGATCATTTTCAAAATTAAACCAGGAAGAACATTTGATTCATCACTTGTCTCAATGCAAATGATTCAAATCTATTCTTATGTAATGCTAGTATCATATTAAGAAGCTGCAGTTGTGAATAATTACAATAGGTCTGTATTATCAGTGTCAATTCATAGGACTAAACCATACCTGGCAACTTTTACAGATTATCCACAAGATTTATGGAAATTGCAGGATTTTGTGATTTTATGAGTGGACTTAGAGGAGAAAAATGAGAAACGTTAACATTTGATAACACCCCACTTCAGTACAATCAATTGTTAGTGTGGGGAAAGTCTATGATAGTCGGTAACTCATTCTTTGATATGACTGGTACTTAACCATATGAAGTTTGTGCTGTAATTAGAATAGAATTTTAGATCAGTATAACAGTTTTTCCATGAAAATCTTAGATGTCGACAGGCTCTGTCCCACAAATTCTTTGTTACATTCTGATCTCTCATTCCCAAAGTCTTTGACCATGTAAATGTTCTTTTTCATGAAGTTTGCATTCCTGGAATGTTTTGGCCTTCTACGGTTATGATATATTTTAATAAAGTGTTTGACTGCCTTGAGTGTTTATCTTACATTCAGTGATTTATTTCATTTTGATGTCTGAGTAGGCAGGTGTGGGTAAACCAAAGCCAATCTGGTTCAAGTTCAACAATTTAGTCTTAAATATTCTGTCACTGCTTAGTGTTTCTTCTATCTGGTGAGTACATATATATTCTCAAAGACTTCTTTTCTGTAATAGAACAATCAACTAACAGCTCAGCACATTTCCCATACAGTACTAATCTTCCCTACTATGACACCAACTGTTAAGCCTTGTACACTCAAAACTTTTAAGACTCTTACCTTTTTGTCATGAAAAGTGCTTGCAGTATACTGTTCATGTAACAAGTATTACCAAGATTGTAAAGTCCAACACGTCCTGTTTGTTGATATATAGGAGCTACTTCCAGAGCAGGTGTTAATACATTTAAAGAAGAATTCCACTGCTTGTAACAAAGCTGCGACCTATGAACTCTTCTGATTGTTGACAATTCCTAAAGCAACAGAAATAAAATTTATCGGTCAAGGTCTTCACATATTAGTTATTTCAAAAATGGCTAACTGTTCTATGTTACAGATTCAGTGCCTAAATACTTTCATTACAACATAAGAATTACGAAACAAGGTAAAAAGTGTGTTCAATGTGTGTTACAGTTTATACATTCCCCTGAATTTAATTTTAAAACAATGCAATTCATCTACATCTTTACTTTTACAAGTCACGTAAAAATTATTAACCTGGCATTCTGAATGACAAACTCAGTCCTGTTTGTAGTGGCCATTTGAGCAGCAGGTGAATACTTTGTATTTCACTGTACTGTTTTTGAAGAAAACACCTTTTGCTACTGCCACAAACCCACCACAATAGAAATAGACATGAAGGTAATTAGAATAAATAATGAAAAACATCTAACATTACAAGAAAATTATCACATATATAAAATAACAGCTGAGAAAAAGTTGCTACTAAATGACCAAATTAACCTGACCAATCAATGACTGTTCTCACTGATTGACTATAGACACAAATCCCAACACATAACCATAACCCCCCCCCCCCCCCCCCCCACACACACACACAAAGATATCTTCAACAAACTTTCAATGAAATAGTTGAATTTCAAATAAGCTGAGAAGGTTGGCAACACTACAAAACAAACTACAGTGGACACAGTATGGCAGCAGATGACAACAGAACCAGAAAAATGCGATGTTTTTCAGAAAACAGTGGAACCTTTCGAGCTGGTTGCCGGAAAAGAGACTGATATGGAAGCAATTGCTTTAAGTACACCATTTTATAGCAAACAACAAACTGTTTTAAATCAGAAACAAAATGTTTTGTCTGTATGTAAGAAACCTAACCTTTGTGTGTAAGCAGAAACATGTAAATATTTCAGGACACCCACTGATGATACCTTGTGACAAAGGCGAAACATGTATGGGTGAATTATAAAAATAAAACCCTTCATTTGCAGTAGCAAAAGGCATTTTCTTCAAAACCAGTACAGTGAAATACATCAGTCCTGTTGGTTCTTAATAAATTAGTTCCAACACTTATTACTAAGCAGTTTTCAATATTTTTTTAAATTTATGGTGGAAGCCAAACTTTTAGAGTAATGAAAATGAAATTGGATATGAAAAGAAGAAAAGACATGATGCCAGGTGAGTGATGGTAAGTGGACCAAAGAAGGTCTTAGTTGTATTCTAATAGATGAAAAAAGACTGAGAAGACACCAAAATAAAATCAGAAAACGGTAATGACAGCTTGGGTGTGAATAACTACACATCTATAGACAATCCTTAATAAGGCTTTTTATCCACCAATTGATTTCTAAGGGCAGATGATGTTGAGGACAATGATGGCAGTGATAATGTGAATAATAGTGGAGTGCAGTGCACACAACAAACTGATTCATAGCATACACCAGACCTACATGAAACAAGTGTCTTTGACCCTTATATTTGTTTCAGTACGATAGTATTTTTCTTGGAGTTAAGGCCTAACCTTCCTCTAACATTTGAAGTGATTTTATCACCTGCTTATAGAAGTACCTACAATATAACATGGAATAAAACCATGCTGAAACTTTATATGCTTCACATGCACAATCATTGTCCAAGATGAAAGAATAGACAAGTTGTCAACTGTTCCCAGAACTTTTGTACTTTTGACTTAGCCATCAACAAAAATGAAAAAAAAAAAAAAGTTTCCTATGGCTTCAAAAGCAGTTAGTTATGTATTGCTTTGTTTTGTTTTGTTTGATATATGAATGCATTTCTTGTTTATTATCTTCATTATCACACTTCCTTGAAATACTACAAATCAGTTAATACTTAATGGACACATAATATGTGTCAAGCTGCACCATGGTTTTGATTCAACTTTAAATTATTTGTAACCTATAACTTAATGCATAAATCAGTTCACATGTCAAAGACAAGTGAGAGCATGACATTCCCACTGACATAATAGGAAAAATTTAAATGAACAGCTGTGCACTCTAACTCTAATGTGTCTTAGGCAGTAACAGTTGCAAACTATTTTTAATTTTATTTATGTCATGTCAAATACATATTAATGTAACAATAATATTCACATTTAACTTGTTACACTATTACCAAACTTAATTATTGCAGAAAAACACTTACAGGAGACAATACACAAACACATTCAAGTAATTTAATGAGAAGTTTCCTCTATTATTTATGGTGCATCGTGGCATTTATATTACTAATATAGAGTGTTTGGTTGAGGAAGGTCACTCGGATCCCAAGATGAGTGAACAGAGCTTCATTCTTATCCTACACCAACCAATGTCTGTTTTCTTCCCGAGAATAAAAGTTGTTAGGGCACACAACTGCTGCGGTCCGCCCGAATCAAAACGAAGATATACCCAATGATAATAAGCCTATATGAAAACAACTAAAAACATCAGATAAAATGCAACAAAAGGAAGAGCTAAATGTCCTTTGACAAATTTGTCAAGTTGATAAAATTCAATACTCAAGCAAGAGCTCATCATCAGCTAAAATTTCTTCCAGTGTATCAAGTAGATTCATTGCAATCCAAAAAGGAGTAAAATTTGAACAAGACAATAAAACATGGCACACCGTCAGCGGGTGACCACAGGAACACAACAGTGTAGAGTCACCAGTTAGCAAGTGGCAGTGGCTGAACCGGCAATGTCCAATCTGTAACCAGGACAAGATGACCTCTTCTCGTCGTGAGCAGCATGAAGTGGTCCTCCAAGCCACCAGGAGTGGTTTAATGGTTCGAAGCTTATTATTTGTAAGCAAGGACCACACATTATGCCACGACGATATAAGGTGATGGGAAAGAGCCCCTCGAATATCATTCGATGGGACACAGAACGTAGCTCTCCGAAGTAGGATAGTTGCAGCCTTGGCCGCAGCCTCGTTACCAGGCACACCTGTGTGGCCAAGTACCCACAGGAGGTGATCGCGAGGGCCATTGGCAGCTAATAATTGAAGGGAGTGGTTGATTCAGTGCACAACAGGATGGGCCAGAAAGGGGTCTCTCAGACTCTGGATGGAGCTGAAGGAGTCGGAGCAGATGTCATAGGAAAGAGAACAGTGTCGGCGGATGTATAGTACAGCCTGATAGAGGGCAAAAAGCTCAGCTGTGAAATTTGAGCAGTGGTCATGAAGCCTGTACTGAAAATCGTCATCCCGACGACAAACACACATCCGACACCTTCATTGGTCTTGGAGCCATCCGTATATACGAAGACGGAATTTTCGAGCCGTGCACGAAGTTCAAGAAACCTTGAGCAGTAAACAGCATCCGAAGTACTGTCCTTCGGGAGTGAGGCGAGTTCGAGGTGAACGCAAACTTGAGCTTGAAGTCAAGGTGGCACTGGGCTCTCACCTATTTGAAATTTGGAAGGGAGGCTAAAATCGAGCTGCCGAAGCAAGCGACAAAACGGACTCCAGGAGAGAGCAGGGCAATTGCAGACAGCCCATAATGCATATTGAGGGAGTCATTAAAGACTGATGGATAGGAAGGGTGGTGGGGCATCGAAAGCAGACGGCATGTGTACCGACACAGCAATATGTCGAGTCAATAGGTTAAAGGTAATTCGGTAGATTCGGCATAGAGTCTGTAAACAGGGCTAGTGTAAAAAGCTCCTACCGCCAGGTGTAACCCCCAATGGTGAATAGAGTTTAGGCAGTGTAAAATGGACGGCCATGCAGAAGAGTACACGAAAACTCCCATAATCCAGCTTGGATCTAACAGTAGACTGATAGAGGTGAAGCAGGATGGTACAATCCGCTCCCCATGATGTACCACTAAGACTACAGAGCACGTTGAGGGAATGAGTACAGCTGGCAGCCAGAGAAGACACATGTGGAGACCAGCTGAGTTTCCTATCCAACGTTAGCCCTAAAAATGTCGTCATCTCCACGAAGGGGAGAGGGACGGGGCCAAGATGGAGAGATGGTGGAAGAAGTTTATACATACCCTTTTCTCATGGGAGAAACAGAAGCCGTTTGCGACACTGCAGGAATAGAGGCTGTCAAGCCAATGCTGAAGACGACGCCCCAGGAGACATGTTCTCAGAGCACTGCAATAGATCGCGAAGTTGTCCACAAACAGGAAGCCTGTAACATCAGCTGGGAGGCAATCCATAATTGGGTTGATCGCAATGGCGAAACGCTCAACACGGAGCCCTGTGGCACCCCATTCGCCTGGCGAAAGGTGTCCGACAAAACAAAGCCCACTCGTACCCTGAACATTCGATCGTTTAAAAAGGCATGAATAAAGAGGGGGAGACGGCCACGAAGACCCCTATGCATGCATATTGTGTGGAGAATGCCCGCCCACCAATGAGTGTCATAAGCCTTCTCCAAATCTAAGAAGACAGCCACCATCTGATGCTTCCGCAAAAAGTTATGGATAACGAAAGTCGGCAAGGTAACGAGGTGATCAAAAGAAGAGCGATGCCTTCGAAACCCACATTGGACATTAGTGAGGAGATGTCGAGATTTGAGTATCCAAACCAGCTGAGCATTGACCATGCGCTCCATTACCTTATAGACACAGCTGGTCAGGGAAATGGGGTGATAATTGCAAGGAGGATCGGGAGACGGCAAGTGCACGTTCTAGCTCCTGCATGGTGAAGGTGGCATTGTAACTTTCACGATTGGGAGATGTAAAAGAAGGCGTTCGTGCCTCCTTACCCTGAGGAAGGCAGGGTCATAATTAGCTGAGCTTGAGACCTCTGCGAAAGAGCGGCCCAAAGCATTGACTATATCAACAGGTTCCACTAGAACTTTGTTTGCTATGTTCAGGCTGGGAATTGGGGAATGGACCTTAGTGCCAAATAACCGGTGTAGGCTACCCCAGACGACCGACTAAGGAGTAGATCTGTTGAAAGAACTCGTTTGCTTTCTTTAATGACACGACGGTAATTCGCTCATAGTGTTTTGTAATTAATACAATTTTCCAAAGTAGGCCAGCATTGAAACAGACCTAGAGCATGTCGCCGGGCTCGAATAGCATCACTACATACTGCATTCCACCAGGAAAGTGGGACCCCACGTGGAGATCTTTAAGTTTGGGGTATGGAATGTTCGGCAGCGGTGAGGATGACGTCCGGAAGGTAGTTGACCTGACCGTCACAGCTGGAGAACACCTGATCATGGAAAACCGCCATGGAAGAATAGAGCTCCCAGTCGGCTTTGGAGATATTCCAACTAGTGGAACAAGGAGAAGTGGTATGATGTAGTAGAGAAATTATACGGGGGAAATGGTCGCTCGAATACCTATCAGACAGAACATACCATTTGAAACGATGCGCAAGTGGAGGAGTGCATATTGCGAGGTGCAAATGGGAATAGGTATTCGTCGTGTTGGATAGGAAAGTTGGTTCGCCGGTATTTAGGCAGACAAGTTTAAGGTGGTCGAAAAGGTCAGCTAAAACAGAGCCCCTCTGGCAGGAAGCTGGAGAGCCCCATAGAGGGTGGTGGGCGTTAAAGTCGCCAATCAACAAAAACGGCGCAGGAAGCTGAGCAACAAGGTGCAGTAAGTCTGCCCTAAGAACGGCAGACGATATCGGGGTGTAGATATTACAAAGAGAGAAGGTGAATGAGGAGATGATGAGACGGACGACAACCACCTGTAGGGGAGTTTGCAGTGGGATGGGATGATAATAGACGTCTTCCCGAATGAGTAGCATAGCACCTCCATGGGCAGGAATACCTTCCACAGGAGGTAAATCAAAATGTACCTTAGTATATTGTGGGAAATTGAGATGATCAGTTGAATGAAGCTTCGTTTCTTGCAGACCAACTACAAGCGGGCAATGCAGTTGAATGAGTAGTCTCAATTCTTTGCGGTTCTAGCGAATGCCTCTGATGTTCCACTGAAGGAGTGCCATAAAGAAAGTATGAGAAGAAAAAAGGGAGATGGCAAGAGGGGATCACTTCGACGGCCTCTGAAGTCCTGGCTGCGAGATGGCACTGCTACTGCTACTGCAGTCATGCTCCATAGGTTCAGACATCTGTTCTGCCTCCTTCCTGGATTGATCGGAAGAGGCTGCTTCCTCCCCCGGTGAAATGCCGGCAGATCGGCGAGCAGTAGATGGCCGAGGCTGTCTACTGCTGGATGGCGTGACCGAAGAGTCATGACGTGGCAGGGAAGGAGAGGAACTTTTTTTGTGTCTCTTTTTGGAGGCAGTTCTGTTGGAAGAATGAGCGGCTGATGGTTGGGAAGATGAAGTCCGGGGTTCCAACTTAATGGCTCATGATTTCTGAGACTGATGTGGACTGGGATTTAGAGTGGGCAGAAGGCATTGGGGATGTCGAGTGGGCAATCTTTATGCTGGCTGATCTAACAACTGCATCGCTGAAGATAATGTCACACATCTGTGTACCCATCTCCTTTGTTGGTCGAGGAGAGGAAAGGACATTGTTGTAGGTACCCAATGGGAGCACAGCAGGCTTCCTACTAGCTAGTAATTTCCGGGCAGTAGATGTGGAAACATTTCCTTGGCTCTGATTTCCTGGATGGCCCGTTCATCTTTATCTACAGGGCATTCGCGAGAATTGGCAGCGTCGTCACCCATAAAGTTGATGCAACAAGGGGACAGAGGTGGGCTGTTACACTCCTGTAGCTCCCCATCGGACAGACCGTCAAGGGATCGTGAGAACACTACCGCCCACGACAAATTTAGGGTACAATGAGGTTCGATCTTAACAGGAAAGGTGTGCAGCAGTGTAGTGCGAAGCAACTTTCAGATCTTGGAAGGCACCTTCTGTTTTCAGCAACAGTGTACCATTACGTTGGAGGGAACAAGTTTTAACAGGATCTGCAATTGCATTGACACCCCGTTGTATGATAAAAGGATTCACTTATGAGAAATCTTGGCCATCAGTTCGTGAAATGACAAGGAACTTTGGCAAGTTAGGCAAAATTTTCTTGGACTTGGAATCATCATATTTCCTTGTTGTTGTTGTTGTTGTTGTTTAGAGGGAACTAGACTGCACGGTCATCAGTCCCCGTGTTTCCTTTCCTGGGTAAAGGCCAAAGTGGAAGATGAAGAAGAAGAAGAAGACATTGCGAAGTTGCCTCCATGATTACCGGCGTCTTCGATGGTGTGCTACTTCCTAATTGGGAACCCTCACTGAGGGCTCACCCGCCTTAGGTGATTGTCCACACCTCGGGTCACACCTCCCAAGACATGGACAGAGGGACCAATCGGCACGGCTCAGGTAATCACCCCTCCATGGGCCTGACCTTTACCAGGGGGTACGTGCGGGTCCTACGTGCCAACCTGGGGCTAGGACTTACGCATTACACAGTCACCTGTTATGTAGCGAGTGCATGGGCGGCCTTCAGGAACGCACAGAGAGAAAGAAAGGAAAGAGGAAAGAAGAAGGAAGTAGGAAAGGTTGAGTCTCAAATGCCAAGGCTGAGACTAAAGGAGAAGAGAAAGGCTAGAAGAGTACAGTAAGAAGGGAAAGACGGAAGCAAAGTTTAGGAGTAGATAAACCGAGAAAAAAAAAAAAAACTGGTGCATGAGAATTTCAAATTCACACGGGACGCCCATCTCCAGGTGAAGGCATACAGCGGAGAGGAACTGAAGCAGCCTGGGGCAGGAAGGAAGACTGCTTCGGCTCAGGGCCCCGTGCACGCCACACACATACCCACAAAAGAGCTGTGGGCCCCCTGGGAGGGGCGGGGGGGGGGGGGGGAGGGGTGGCACTTGATCGGCAGGAGTATGAGGCTGAGGGACTGCGTCAGCTTTCAGACAGTATCACATATAAAGTTTGTCCAGGCAATCCCATTCCTGATGTCCAGGCAGAGCTTCAAGGAATCCTCAAAGCCTTAGACCTCCTACAAAACCTTTCACCTGACTTCATTAACCTCATGACCACACTGACACCCCACACTCACACCTTATACCTATTTTCCAAGATTCACAAACCCAATCATCCCGGCCACCCCATTGTGGCCGGATACCAAGCCCCTAAAGAACAAATCTCTGCCTACATAGACCAACACCTTCAACCCATCCTTCATCAAAGACACCAACCACTTCCTCGATCGCCTGAAATCGTTACCCAGCCTGTTACCTCCAGATACCATAATTGTAACCATTGATGCCACTTCCTTATACACCAATATCCCTCATGCCCAGGATCTCGCTGCGATGGAGTATTTCCTTTCATGCCGACCACCCACTTCCCTATCTAAAACCTCTTTCCTTAATACCTAGCCAGCTTCATCAGCTTCATCCTAACCCACAACTACTTCACTTTTCAGGGCCACACATACCAACAACTAAAGAGAACAGCCATGGGAACCAAAATGGCCCCCTCTTACACAAACATATTTATGGAACGCTTAGAGGAAGCCTTACTGGATACCCAAGCCTGTCAACGCAAGGTTTTGGTATACATTCATTGATGACATCTTTACGATCTGGACTCACAGCGAAGAACAGCTCCAGAATTTCCTCTCCAACCTCAATTTCTTTGGTTCCATCAGATTCACCTGGTCCTACTCCAAATCCCTTGCCACTTTCCTCAATGTCAACCTCCATCTGTCCAACAGCCAACTTCACACATCTTTCCACATCAAACCAAACAACAAACAACGGTAGCACCATTATGACAGCTGCTATTAATTCCATATCAAACTATCCCTTCCATACAGCTTAGGTCTTCATGGCAAATGAGTCGGTTACAGTCCTGAATCTCTGAACCAGTACACCAATAACCTGATGACAGCTTTCAGATCCCACCAACTACCCTCCTGATCTGGTACAAAAGCAAATAGCTGGGACCACTTCCTCTCCCCCCAAACCCAGAACCTCCCACAGAGGGCCACTAAAATTTCCCCCTCTTGTCAGCAGCTACTTTCCAGGACTGGAGCGGACTCTGAATGTGGCCCTCCAGCAGGGATACGACTTCCTTAAATCCTGCCCCGAAATGAGATCCATCCTTCATGACATCCATCCCACTCCAGCGAGAGTGTCTTTCTGCCACCCACCTAACCTCCATAACCTCCTAGTCCATCCCAATGAAATCCCCAAACTACCTTCCCCATTCTCCAGCTCTTACCCATGTAACCACCCCCGGTGTAAAACCTGCCCTGTGCATCCTCCCACCACCACTTATTCCAGTCCTGTTACCCGGTAGGTGTACACAATTAAGGGCAGAGCCACTTGTGACAGAAACCACGTGATTTACCAACTGACAACTCTTCCGGGTTATGGGACTGGAGTAAGTGGTGGTGGAAGGGTGCATAGGGCAGGTTTTACAATGAGGGCAGTTACAAGGGTAGGAGCCAGAAGGTAGGGTAGGTGGTTTGGGGATTTCATAGGGATGGACTAGGTGGTTACGGAGGTTAGGTGGGTGGCGGAAGGACACTCTCGGTGCAGTGGGAAGGATGTCATGAAGGATGGATCTCATTTCAGGGCAGGATTTAAGGAGGACATATCCTTGCTGGAGAGCCACATTCAGTGTCCACTCCAGTCAGGGAAAGTATCCGGTGACAAGAGGGGCACTATGGGGTGGTTCTGTGGAAGGTTCTGAATTTGTGCCAGATCAGGAGGATAGCTGTAGGATGTAGGATGGGATTAGGTTATCGGTGTACTGGTTCAGCGATTCGGGAACGGAGCAGACTCATTTGCCATGAAGACCTCAGCTGTAAGGAAGGAATCGTTTGATGGGGAATGGATGGCAGCTGTCATAATGGAGGTACTGTTGTTTATTGATAGTTTTGATGTGGACAGATGTGTGAAGTTGGCTGTTGAACAGATGGAGGTCGACATTGAGGAAAGTGGCATGGGATTTTGAACAGGACCAGGTGAATATGATGAGACTAAAGGAGTTGAGGTTGGAGAGGAAATTCTGGAGTTGTTCTTCACTGTGAGTCCAGATCATGAAGATGTCATCAATGAATCTGTACCAAATTTTGGGTTGACAGGCACCAGTACACCAATAAGTTATAACAGCTTTCACATTCTGCAGCTATCCTCCTGACTAATTACAAAACAAGGTCCAGCTACGCTGTGCATCTAAGTTCCTTCCCGTTATCACTCTTCAAAGCTATTCGTAATTCACACCTTTGCCTCAAATAACTGATGAACAATGCCTCTTTGATTCAGATTAATTAAACACTTATTTGTAACTAAATACATTAATATATGTAAAAAAAATAGATGAAGTCTACTTACCAGGTGAAGGAGCACAGGCAGTGATAGTAACAAACACAAAAAAAAAACCACACAAAAAAACACACACACACACACACACAAACACTAGCTTTCGCAGCCTAGCTGCTTCATCAGGCAGAAGGGAAGGAGAGGGAAAAGGAAATGATGAGGGTTTTAAAGGAGTGAGTAAGGAGTCATTCCAATCCCGGGACAGGAAAGACTTACCTTGGGGGAAAAAAAGGAGGGTAAACAAATACACACACACCCACACATTTACACAGACGCAAGTACACCTAGGCAGACATACTGTGGAAAGCTGTGTTTGTTACTATCACTGCCTGTGCTCCTTCACCTGGCAAGTAGACTTCATCTATTTTTTTACATATATTTTCCTGTTAGGAATTTTTTCCTCTATAATATTCCTATCATAAATACATTAATAGGATGAAAACATGTATCTCCTCTGAACATTTAGTCGGATTACAACAAAGTCAATAATCCGAATAATAGGAACAAAAACATACACACATGGAGTATCTATACTGCCACTGAACTTCAATATATTTTATTCCATGCTTCTCTTTGGCTTTCTTCTCCTACTATTCACTTTGCAATGCCGACCGCTTGATATATCTGCAACAAAGACAGATAATCGCGGTAGACATTGCTTTGCTATGCCGTGCATACGTAAATTAACACCTTGATTAACTCAAGTCGATACTAGGAGAAAATGTAGTTACTTCTGTAATACTACGCTAGGCTATCAACAAGTTCCGGCTGTATATATTCAGTAAACCATTCACCTTCGTGACAGACCACCATTCTTTGTGTTGGCTGACTAGCTTTAATGATCCATCAGGTGGACTATCAAGATGGGCAGTAAGACTAAAAGAGTACGATGTCACAGTGGTATTCAAAAACGGGCACAAACACAAGCATGCCGAATACCTTTCAAGGAATCCTTTAGCCGAACACAACAGCATGGATGAAATTTCAGCCCTCACTGAGATAGATGAAATCACAGGTGAATAGAGGGAAGATCCAGCATTATTACAACCACAGAGGCCTTGGAGAAAGGAGAACTGACCAAATGAAAGTTTCAACTTATAAACAGGACAGTGTCTAACAAGGAAAGTACATGGGCTCGAACAAACATATCTGTATGAACGTTTGGTTACACGATCTCTACTACACCTCAATGTGCTGGTGGGCGTTGCTTTTCTGCAAAGTTCTGCAACCATGCTCTAGATAGCACTGTAGATGTAATTGTAGATGCCATACGTAATGCAGATATCTTAACTGTAACTGATGTAATAATCATCGTACATGTTCTCTAGCGAATTGTCATTAAAAGCCGTGATGATAGTTGCAACTTTAACCTTCTTCCCGAAAGACTGTTGGTATTCGCTGCCACTGCTTCCATCGCCTGTTTCTGCACTTACTATAGCACTACCGCTTGCAATGAGTTGTTCGTCATTATCATCCCTATTACCATTATTATGAGTTTGTAACAACAGTATCTAACTTAAGCTCATATTTCTGTACCACAACAGATACGAGAATGCATGCAAATGATTCATCTTCTACACTAATACCATCTTCACGAAGAAGGGTTCTTCATAACTTTATCTCAACTAATCGCAGTACATTAGCAGAATTGATTAGCAATCGCCGCCCCATCTGACGCTTCACCACACAAATAACGTCACAAAACGCAACTTCGGAGGCACACTGTACCGTCCCTACTGACGAACCGACAGGTCAAAGCGCAATGCGGCATGGCACACGCAGAGGACTCTAAAGGACGACTGCAGAGTTTTGCAGATGCGGGAGTATCACTAGTGCAATAAGGGATCTTTACATTATCTCTCATACGATTTTGGCGTATATGTGTTTGTTCGAGCCCAAGTACTTTCCTTGTAAGAGCAAGTAAGATCCACTGGATCCCAAATGGTTACTGGTTGTTCCAGCTCATCTCCAGTCAGCTATTATCAAGTATTCCCCTCAATTCTCCAATATGTGGTCACCTGGGATTCGTGAAGATCCTAGACAGAATCAGACATAGGTATTACTGGCAAAGTATCTACCAATCTGTCAAGCACTATGTGAGTCAATGTAAATAGGACCAGCATCGGGAGCAAGTGCTGCAATTACCTCCAGGTGACATAGTACCAATTCCGCCTGCAGCAACTCCATTCCACTGGACTGGAATTTACCTTTTATGTAGGTTCCCAAAGTCGACAACCAGTAACCAATGGATAACAGTCTGCACTGAGTACCTCACTTGCTACGCTGTCACCAAACCTGTGCAGACCGCAGAAGTTCCAGAGACTGCAAAATTCCTTGTAGAAGACATTATTCTGAAGCATGGTGCATCACGTGATGATATCTGATCGAGGAAAAGTATTCATGTCAAAACTAGTATCAGAGGTAATACTAGTTATGTGAAATTGTCCACAGAATAAAAACTGCCTACCATCTCAGACAAATGGTCTTACACAACTTTTTAACAAGACATTAGAAGATATGCTGTCGATGTACGTCTATATTGAGCAGAAGGATTGGGATACAATACTGCCAGTCGCAACATTTGCTTACAATACAGCAAGGCACGACACCACAGGCTTCACGCCCATTTTCCTGCTCCATTGTTCTGAAGCTGAGACAACAACGGATACACTGTTCCCGTTCCAACCTGACGACACTCAAGATGACTATGTGAAACAACTCATCACCAGGATCGAAGAAGCAAGACATCTGAGACATTGTGCACAACCTCCTTATGAAGCCTTACCATGATCCCAAAGAACAGATGGACAGAAACAACCTCTTATTCAAGGACTCTTAAGACCATTGTGATGAAGCCATGATAGGAGGGTCTGGCAGTGGTCACCGTCACCATAAGAAAGGCGTGCAGGCAGAATGGAAGAATTCTCTGTAACTGCCATTCAATGGACCCATGACAAGATGCAGGACACTTTAGCTGGCTCCAAAGGGAAACTAACAGAGTGTTGCTGTTTTTTTTTCAGGAAGAGGAATAATGCCGCAAGTCTTCCGACGGCACGAGGAGTGCAATGGTTTGCATCGCACATCGCTGTGCTTGCGGTCCACAGTTCAAATCCCGCCACAGGCAGAAAAAAATTATTTCTTTGTATTTACTATTCCTAGAATGTTCACATTTCTTATGTTTGATATACTTGTAAGTTCCAGAAAATTCTTTCAGTGTATAAATAGTGGAGCACTCCACGCAGGAATCAGTCTGTTTTGAGTGTACGCTTGTGTTAGCAATAAACATGTTGTAAGTGTAAAGTGTTGTGCTGTATTAATGAACTGTCTTCGAATTCCAGATCACCTGCATCTGCAACCTGACACTTTCATGATCAATCAGTACCACCTGTGAAACATCAAATGGCGTGCAGCTACTGATTTAAACACTCTTCACCATTCTATACTGGTATAATTACCACAAATTTATAGGTCATGATGCATGGCCACAACAGAGGGTGTACGTACACTGGCAATAAACAATATACTATTACAGAGTATGCTTTGAAAGATGATAGTCGAAGACCTCAGTGCCTGTTTACCAAATGTACTATCCAACCGAAGATTCTCAGTATTCTGCAGGTGGAAACTGACCATACAGCATATGCTTGGTTTTTGCTCACCCACCTGGCCTAAATTTTCATCAATTTATTTAATTTAACTACTCTTTTCTTCCCTCTCCAGTTTTCTATACATTATTTTTAAGCACTAGTCTACTGTCGCTTTTCAGTTCTACTAACTTGTACAATTTATAATGCCTAAAAGTCTTGCGCAATTACTTTATCTTCTAACTTAAAGCTCTCAGGTTCTTAAATCTCTCCCTGTGCAGTCTCCAGCAACCAGTCTTCCTTATCCATCTAGTAATTATCCTATGACTCAGGGTCAGAGCAACTTTTCTGTAACACACTTCCATTTACAAAAACTGAGTATTTCTGTAACACACTGTCATAAATTTGATAGATGTGGTAAACATCAATACCTTCACAGCAACAGAAATTACAATGTTTGCAACACTGGTAGGTCTGTTACAACTGACTGTGGTGTTACTAAGACTACCATTAAAATTTTATACTCAAGAATATCAAAGTAATACAGTAAAACCTCGTTTTTTACATTCTCGGTTTTATGTTTTCCTGCCATTTACACCATTTTTTATCGGTCCCGTCAAATTTCCTATGTTTACAATGTTAATTCTCCTTCGTTTTTGCATTAACATATTTACACTTTTCCTGTGTTTTACACTTTTCGAAAGAATTTTCGTGAAGAAAAATGACGTAACTTACATAAATTGATGCTATCATGGCTTTCCCCATAAAGTATAGCGCTTAAAAATTAATCACAGTCGAGTTTCTTGACACTTTGCATTTATTCAAATGTATATTTTGCCTTTCGTTGACTACTTACGACGCGCCGATTTGTGGTGATGTAGTTCCTCTTTCAACCAGCTACTTTGCCAGAGCGCTTGGCGTAAGAATAACGCTGATTTGTGGCGGTGTAGTTCCTCTTTCCGCTAGCTTCTTTGCCAGAGCGGCTGGCGTCTACTCAAACAATCAGAATCAGTTGCTTTGTTGGCGTGAGAATAAAGAGTTGCATTGTTTTTGTGATACATATTTCTGATTAATAAAGACGATATCTGTCAAAGTTGGGTATCATAATACCCATAGCCTCAAAAAAGCGATAGTAGTGAGAGGTGCCGATTCTGTGCAAATGTCACAAAACTACTTATGCATATGTTTGTACTCGAAAATCCGTATAAATTCTCTAATATCGTTGTGTGGAACATCTAAAAATACAAAAATAACGGAACTTTGAGTTTTACTACGTAAATAATTACGTAATGCCGGTAAAAGGCAGTAATTTTGAAGATGTGTTACATAGCCCAGCAGTGGCATCATCGATTATAATGAATGAAATTACGTCGAAATTTCTACTTTCCATAAGACTACCAGTTTTGCCTGGAGCTTAAAATAGTAAAAATTTGGATAACCTTTATTGCTGGCAAGTATTCAGATGCCTATTATGTACATATATCACAAATAATCTACGAAAATGCAAGGCTCATTTTTTTACCATTTTTTACCATTTAAAACATTATTTCCTGCATTTTACACCATTTTACTTAAGTCCCTTGAAAAGCATAAAAACGAGGTTCTACTGTATTTCTTTTTTGTCTTTTTCTTCCTTTTTTAATTTATATGTAGTACGTATTCAGAATTCATACCTCCATCATCTTAGAGACTTCTTCATAATCTTGCTTGAAATTTGGGATGTCATCATGCATGAGGCAGCAGTAATTGTACAGATAAAGAAGAGAAGTACTAGCATTCTTACTGTTTTCAACTTTTAATTGCTTCGCCACAACAGGAATTTTTGATGAAATCTGGAAGCAAACCAATTTTTGTAATGATTGATGAAATGATAAAACCCTTGACACATTTTATATAAAACATCTAATACCACTAACAACTGAATTTAAATTTTAAAATGTTCAAATGTTTATAGACCTTATGGGACTTAACTACGGGGTCATCATTCCCTAAACTTACAAACTACTTATGAACTAGCTAATACTAAGCACTAATATCCATGCCCGAGAGGGGATTCGAACCCCCGACCTTCGTGGCCATGCAGAACGTGACTGGCGTGCCACAGACCGCTCGGCCACCGCCGCTGGCTCATATTTAAAATTTTTGATCATTAAAAAAAAAAAAAGTTATAGCAAATTTTAGCATGAAACTAACCTCATTACTAGACTTTTACATGTAGGTTAATTTATCATCATTAGGTATGTCAGATGTTATGTTTGTAATTATATATATTAATTTATGACCATGTTCCTTGGAGGAAGTTATTGTCAGTTTTATAAGGAGGCCAACTTCTGCAGCAGTTAAAGGTCTTCACATAGATTGTCAGGCAGGAATTAAAGAGTTGATGGTATATTGTGTTCATGGTTCAAGGTAAAGTGATAAGACAAGGCTATAAAGTGTTAGCACTGTTGTTCACACTATTTATGGATCATATGTAGAAAACCCACCCTTATGAATCACAGACATTGCGGAAGTCGGGTGACTAGCGTGCCTCAGCGATACAGATAACTGTACCATAGGTGCAACTATGCGCCTCAGTTGCACAGTGGTAGAGTGCCAGACTGCAAATCCAAAGGTCGTGGTTTCGATCCCCGGCAGGTCCAACGATTTTTATCTGTCACTTTCCACTTCTTTCACCTCTGGCAGTATTGCTCATGTGAGAAATATCGAGTTGCACCGTGGTTCGGAACCCACGTTAAACTGTAGGTCCCCCTATAACTGGCTGGGTAAGTCAGTTCGAAGGTCGGAGGAAGGCAACGGCATACCACCTCCAAACAGGACCATGCCTAGTAAAGCACTGTGGTGTTCAAACCAATCTTCAGATTGTTGACTGCTTTACCTTTTCTTAGGTGCAACTACCTTCAAGAGGGGCAGCAGCCTTTTAAGTTGTTACAGGAGCAACAGTCTAGATGATTGACTGAGCTGACCTTGTAACATAGGTAACGTGCCTTTGCCTTGCAGTTATTGTGATGCAGCTATAATGTATGAATATAGGATGATGGCATCTTCTTGGGTAAAATAGTCCCCTATTCGGATCTCCGGGGGGGGGGGGGGGACTACACAGGAGGATGTGGTCATCAAGAAACTCAAAATAGGCATTCTACAGACCACAGCATGGAATGTTCTGGAAAGTTAGAAAATTTAAAGAGGGAAATGGAGAACAAAATCAATTGGTGGGAACACAGAAAGAGATCTGATAATAAATAAGAAAAGGAATAAGGGTAAGTTACTATGAACAGTACAGTGAATGCTTTATCGTAGCAAAGATAGACATTGAAGCTAACACAGACCACAGAAGTACAAGTTTATGTGCCAACTAGCAATGCCAATGATGAGGAGATTGAAGAAATGTATGAGGAGATCAAATAAATTATTGAGTCAGATAAAGGAGAGGAGAACTTGATTAAGAGGAGATCGCCTGGTAGAATTTTGTGCAGAACATAATTTAATCATCACAAACACTTGAGTTATTCATCATGAAAGAAGGTTATATACATGGAAGAGACCAGGAGACACTGGAAGGTACCAGATTGATTCCATAATGGTAATGCAAAAGTTTAGAAAACAGGTTTTAAACTGTAAGACATATCCAGGGGCATATATAGACTTTGACCATAACATTCTTTATAAACTGCAGATTAAAACTTAAGAGACTGCAAAAAAAAATACTTGGAATGTAGACAAACTGAAGAAACCAGAGGTGGTTGAGTGTTTTAGGAGGGCAAAAAATGTCAAAATGGTGGAAAGTATACAGTAGAAGAAGAATGTGTAGCTCTGAGAAATAGAATAGTGAAGGCTGAAGATAATCATATAGACGAAAGGAGAAGGCCTAATAGAAATCCTTGGATACCGCAGGAGATACTGAACTTAATTGATGAATGGAGAAAATATAAAAAAGCAGCAAGTGAAGCACGCAAAAGTGGCCAAGAGTGGCCAAGCAGGAGTGGCTAGAGGACAAATGCAAGACCATAGAAGAAAGTATAAGTAGGGGAAAGCCAGATACCGCCCATGTGAAAATAAAAGATCAGGGTGTATATGTGGACAAGAAAATAAAATTTGCCAATTTCCTAGGTAAAAAACACCCCTGGGTGAAAATACACTTTTTTGGAGTGAAATACAATTTTTCCTTGGTGAACTGTGCTCTTTCTGTTATACTTCGTTTGGAGCAGTAACATCAATTCTTTCAAAGGATGTTTTATACACCCATGTACAACTTCCCAGTGTTAAAATGCACTTACCATGTTGGCATTATTTCCCTCTCTCTCTCTCTCTCTCTCTCTCTCTCTCTCTCTCTCTCTCTCTCTCTCTTTTTCCTTCAAAATCTAGATGTTGATAATGTGGCAACAATTTGTCCTGGGTTTATCCATTCTTGTATCAAGTGTTACAACAGTTGCCCCTTACAGAAGGGTCTTGTCTCTCATTCGACGAGTTCAGTGTGCTGTTTTCTTATTATTGATGCTGCACTCTTATCGTGGCTGCAAGCGTGGAATCCTACCAGTGAAAACAACAACCCAATGAGTCCTACCGAGGCTGAATCATGACCCTTCAAGGCGTTAGTCTCAAGTGCCATTTTCTAAGACGAATTGAAGGAGTCTTATGCAGATACTATGGTTCCCTAAGTTGTTATCTGTACCGTCCCCAGATATCAAGGTCCGGCAAAGAGCTCTTCAGTTAGAAGACTCCACCCTCAAAAAGGTATTGTTGATTACACTGTCATACGATGCTTCCCAGGTTGTGGGACATCATTTGACACCTGTTGAGAGGCCATGGCAGTAGAGGGTGGCCCAGTAGAGTTTACTGTGTGTGTTGCAGATGATGTTACTGCTGCACACACCAGCCACCCTGGCCACACCTGCCCCACATGTGAACAGCGTGCCAGCCACTTCTACCTTTTGCCGTTGTGTGCAGCATGCTTCATGAAACATGACAGGTCTGAGAGTCCCGGCATTGGGCTGTCTGCCATAAATAAGGTCATCTGGCATTCGTACATCAATTCAATGCTCAATATATGCTTTCTGAGGACAATGAGATGGACATTCATGAAGTTTTGTCACTGAGGCAAGTTTATGACCAGCAGGCCGAGATACTGTTCACTGATGTTTCGGTTTTCTTGGGGCTGCATGTCTGCAGGTGGATATTGGTGCGACTGTTTCCTTGTTGAATCCCCAGATCTATGCTGCCTTTGGCTCCCCATAGTTGTCACCAGTCAACGAACTCCTCTGGGAATACGGTAACCAACAATCCCTTGCTGGACCAACACACAGCAGACATCACCTATAAATCGGTGACTCACTCTCACTCACAACTTAAGTGCAGTCAAATTTTTGGGTTACTTACTTTCCAATCATTTGACTTTGCCGTTTAAGAATGCATATAGCTGGTTGTCTGATGAGGTCATTTATCAGGCGTTGAAATCCTTGTGTTCTGCACTTCAGAATATATTTGCAGAAGATCTTGACGGGTCACAGATTTTCAAGTTCACTTCAGCCTGAAACGATGGGCTCGCCTTCAATTTTTCAAAACCGTGAAGTCCCTTTGGCCCTTCACACTCTAGTCAAGGCAGAACAGTCCATGTGATAAAATTGCAGTGGAGACCTACCTTTCCCAAAACATCAGGGAAACAGGAGGGCAATTTTTCTCCAAACTGGGCCTGTCAGAGGCATATCACCAGTTACCTCTGAGTGAGGAATGTAAGCATCTCATTGTTTTAACACCTTTTGGCCTACACCAATACCAACAATTGATGCTCAGTGTGGCTAGTGCCCAGCCGTATTTTAACGGTACTTGGAACAGGCAACGTCCAACATTCCATAATACTTCAATTACCTGGGCAACATAGTAGTTATAGCACATACTACTGGAGAGTACCTGAACAACCTCTACACCCTGTTAAAGAGACAGGTGGTGGGGTTACGTTGCAATCTGAAGAAATCCGAATGTTTTCAACCATTTCTGGAGTATCTCTGTCATGTCATGTACCATCAGGTCATGCGTCCCAAGTAAAGTCCAGTCACAGCCTTTACAAACCTTCCATGGCCCTCATCATTACAGCTGTAGGCATTTCTGGTCAAGATAGCCTATTACCATTGCTTCATCCCTGTGGCCTCCACCACTGCACATCCCCTGCATGGCGTTCTGCACAAAGGTGTCTCCATTGTTTGGTCTCTGACCTGCAATCGAGCTTTTGCCACTCTGAAGGAATGTCTCCTGTTGGCTCTTTGTTTAGTGACCTTTGACCCTAAGAAACCTTTGATGTTGACTACTAATACCTCCCAATATGGGGTGGGGACAGTGCTATCTCATGGGAATGTGAACAGCTCAGAGCATCCCTGGCTTCCACTTCAAAGACACTAACCCCAGTTTAGGTTCAGTATTCTCAGATTGAAAAGAAGGCTCTACCCATTGTGTATGTCATTACCAAATTTCATATTTTCCTCTATGGCCACAAATTCAGTTTATCATGGACCACAAGCCACTGTTCATTGTTTAGCTTGGTGGCGTACTAAGCTGGGTCTTATTTCATTCTATGTACCACCATGACATCCATTTTAAGCCAACAGGACAGGATACCAATGCCTTATCCTATCCCCTGGAGGGTCTGGATCCCAAGCTGGATAAGGAGAAAGTCATGCATTTTTAATTGGAAGTAGACTTTTGTCAGGCACTGGACAGCTTTCGTATCAGGTGTACTTGGGTCGCCAAGGTAGGTTGGTTGGTTGGTTGGTTTTGTGTTTTAGGGGACAGAACTGTGGAGGTCATCAGTCCCCCATTCCATCACAGAGTGGCACAAGAAAAGCATCAATATGAAAGGAAATTTCCCTAAATTAAAAATAGCAATGGGAACAAAATCCCACTCAATCAGTAAAATATCAACAAAGTCGACAAGAGACAACACAAAATGAGAATCACATACAAACACTGAACAATGAAAAGAAATGGAATGACAAAGCCAATGTCTGTGGTTGACCAACCAAGAAATTAAAAAGAGGCAACCATGTGGTAACACAAGGAAACCTCCAATCAGAATTTATAAGACAAGAGGAACACACACTATGGGCTAAAGCAAAGCTTACAGAGTGGTAAAAAACCACTGTCACGAATAAAACCTAAAACTGTATAAGCCATTGTGGCACTGTCACTTAGAACATCACACAAAACTGCAGGAAAATTAAAACCCAACCACAGGGCAGCTAAAATAGAGCAGTCCAGCAATATGTGGGCTACCGTCAAACAAGAGCCACAGAGACACTGGGACAGGTCCTCACCACAGAGAAGATGCCCATGGTTTAGCCAAGTGTGGCCAATGAGGAGCCAACACAGGACTACAGAGTCCTGGTGGGAAGTCTGCATGGAGAAATGCCACACAGTCCCAGTCTCCTTTATAGCCCTGAGTTTGTTGTGCATAGTCAGGCTATGCCAGTCAGAAGCCCATAGTTCACAGACTGGAGATCAGAAGCTGGGAGGCCAATCTCTAAAATAGATGCATCAACAGCCTGTTTGGCAAACCTATCGGCACGGTCATTGCCTGGGATGTGGAAGTGACCATGAGACCAAAGAAATACCAAAGATCGGCCAGACTGATCAAGACCAAGGCAGAGTCCAAGGCCACAGCAGTGGACCCAGTCCTACAAATGATGCAACTCCACGTTTTTTTTAATTCCAGGGTGTTTACAGGAGGAGGTCCTACACTTACTACATGAAGGGCACTGGAGATGTCTCCCACACCAAAGCCTTGACCCACAGACACGTCTACTGGCCGGGACTATCGGGTACAGAAACATTTAGTAGCAGCATGCCCACAATATTCAAGCCAACTACTGTCTCCCAACAGTCCTGGAATTGGATCATGTGGATGGGCATGTCAGTTTTTGAATGCCTTTTGGTTCACTGCCGTTGCCTCCTTTTCACATTTCCCCTACATGGTCTGATGCTCCTTGACCGCTACCGAGGTGATGATTCCAGCTTTCTCCAAAATCTTTTCAGTGGAGAGCCTGCTGATTACCCTTGTGTCAGACAACAGACAACATTTTCGGTCACAGGAGTTTCACTATTTTTGTGTGGGGTCCGGCATTCCCTATGTCCGCACTCTACCTTTTCACCCTCAGTCAAAAGGGGAGACTGAGTGCTGGTTTGTATCTTCAAGGCACAGATAGGAAAATATCTACAAGATTTCCCTGCAAAGAAATTACTGACTTTTTCTAATGGTTTTTAGGCAACATGTATAGGTTTCCGTAACCCAGCAGAGTTTCTTTAAGGGCACCAGCCCCATACACTGCTCCATCTACTCTGCCCCAGCACCCGCCTAGCATCGCATTTAATCGCTAAGTGTTTTGCATAGGGGGCTGTGGTTTGGGCACGTACCTGGGGCAGCACACAGACTCTGGGGGCCACACAATCCATGCCAGTTACACCAATGGCCCCTGGGGCAGGAATCCATTGCTCCACCAGGCCTCCAGCTGCCTCTCCCTACAGTGTCTAGATATCCACCAGAAGGGCAGCCATCTGCTCAACAGGCACTGTTAGCACCTGAGTCCTGCCAGCCAGAGTTCAAATGACAGCTGAATTGGGTAACTACATCTCAGACACTTCCAGCTCCTTCCATATATGTTCCTGTGGAGAAGTCACAACCTCCACCGTCTCCTGAGACACCAATGGGGCCCAAAGAGAACTGTCCATTGCCGGTGCTGCCATCTAGAGCTCTGATGGTGGGTCATATGCATTGCTCATCATCCTGAACAGATCTGCCCATAGCCACCGGTTTCTGGCAACAGAGCTGCTCATCCCTCTGAACCCTGAGGTGTTCATGCATGTGGGCACGCACTTCACTTTCAAGACAGATCTCACCACATCTGGGTGGCAGCTTCCTCCAACCATAAAAGGGGTGTTGTAATGCTCAGGTTGGTATGCCTTGTCAGGCATGAGTTGTATTGGCACCACAGTGAATGAGGGCAGTGGTCACCAAAGGCCTCTACACAACAGGCAGCTTGTGCGCCCTGTTGGTTAGCACCATAACTAATAGCAGACTGACCCAGCCAAGTGACAGTGTTTGTGTACAGAGTTTTTACTGTAGTTGCCATGCTGTGCCCCCCCCCACCCCCTCACCTTTTGTACACATAGTCCAGTTGTTAACATAATTAAGGTCAGTTTCTGTATTTATTTTGTGTTATAACAGTATCCACATCCCTAGTGAACTTCAAACACATCTAATCATTCCTCAGTTCTTTGGCATCCCATTTCCTTCCATCCTGGTTCTCTTGAACTTCAGTCTACTCTTCATTTTTCTTAACAGTGGTATGAATTTATATCAGTTACTAGGTATGGTTTACAATTCAATATCTGATTTCGGAATCTCTATCTGATCATGATGTAATCTAACCAGAGCTCATGCGTCTCTAGGTCTTTTCAAAGTTCAGTGCCTCCTTTTCTGCTGATTTAACAGAATATTCATTATTACAATCATATATATATATATTAGTAAAGCAGTCCACAATCCGAAGATTGGTTTGAACACCACAGTGCTTTACTAGGCATGATCCTGTTTGGAGATGGTATGCCGCGTTGCCTTCCTCGGGCCTTCGAACTGACTTACCCAGCCAGTTATAGGAGGACCTACAGTTTAAAGTGGGTTCTGTACCACGGTGCTACTCGGTATTTTTCACATGAGCAGTACTGGCAGAGGTGAAAGAAGTGACTTAAGTTGTCGTAACTGAACTTTTTTATTTCCCTTAGCAGATTTTCTAGCTTCCCCCGTACAATGATAATGCAGTCTTTTTTGTGTAATCACCTCCTCCTCGGAATCCCACCCTCAGAGATCCAAATAGGGGACCATACAGGAAACTTCTGTCAATGGAGAGATCATCATGACAGTTACCAGTACTATGTCTTTAATTCAGGGGTTTACAATGCCTTCTGCACCTCATGCCACTGTTTTGGAGCCATTTCCAATCTTAGGGGTAAGAGAGAGCCCACAACCTCTGTCCACTCCATGGCTCTGTTTTATGAGGCCACTGGCAGAATGAGCTTGACTTCTTATTCCAGACATCATAGGTCACCATTGCTGATACACTACTAAATTGCACAGTATCTACTATGTATACAACTGAGTCAGCCAGCCTTTCAAAGTTAGAATAAAATCACATTATGGTATATTAGAATATGATGTTCTCAGTCAAGTGTTACCTTTCCAACCCACAGATGTTACTACTTGTTTGACAGAGTACTTTATTTTGTAGACTACTATCTATATTTCTAGTAAATTAATAATGTGTGCATAAGTTGTGACTGAATTAGTTGCATATATGTGTATGCACTCTGATGTACATTATGGCTGAAAATTTAAGTTGTGTGAATGTGTTTGCCTTTTCAAAGGGCCTGCCTGCAGCTCAGTGACTGTCTTATGGTGAGCTGCATGATATTACAGGTGTTCCTACGTGGACTTTCCACTGTTAGGTTTTTAGTAATTAACATTTTTACACAAATGTTTTGGAAACAGGCCTGTGCATTTACTACTACATATAGTGGAATTTTTCTGTACATTTCTACAATAGACTTTAATTTTTCCTGTTATGTGATCGAAGTAATCATCACACTGAAAAAGCTACTAATCCCTTAATGAATGAGTAACGTAATTGTTGCATAACTTCCAAAATGAAATCCCTAATGAAGTTCCAAATTACCACATAAGACACACTCAGTACGGTGATGCTAAATTAATTTCCACACACTGTGCATAAACATTTGGGAAAATACAATGAAGATTAGGAAGTTTATCAGACAACTGTATGCTAAAGTTGTACACTTTCATGAATTACCTTGCGAAATACTTCATGATTGTATAAATTGGAGAACAGCATATGCCACACAATAGCCTCTACTCCTTGCCTTAATGCAGGTAATAGCATGGTTCCGAACAGTTTATCAATGGTTTCAAGAGTTACTTCATTAAGAATGTTGTACATCTCTCTTTGTTCAAGTTCAGTTATAAGAGCATCTATCCACAGTATGACATGTGTGGCTCTGGGCCATACTGTCAGCCAATGGCAAAATATCTGCAATGCCTTTCTCACTACATCATGAGATGTGCTGTTATCAAGCACTGTTTTTATTTCACATCTTATGTACTCAGGTTCAAGAAGTCCCAAAACCACTGCCAAACCAGGGGAGGGCTCTCTACCATCATCTAGAAAAAAAAGTTAAAACAAAGCAAAATTAAAATCAGTGAGAGACAAGTAAATAGTGTATTTCATCTTCTCTAATGATGGGATAAACAAATGGTTTTAACACCTGCCTGTCTAGCTGATTTTTATTTATTTATATTTTTATATGCATTCAGTTCTTTCAGTCAAATGAAATGAGAAAATAATTAGCCTTCTGCAGCCACATCTGCTCATCAGATCTATGAACTTTTTTCCCCGCTCACATTTAAGGTTTTAGTGGCTTCACTCAATGTGATACAAATGACTAATGAAAATATCTTTAATCAGTTTCCGGTAAGTAACATTTTCTTACTTGTTCAGCTATTTCAGTTAGACATAACACATATTGTTTCAAGGAGATGTAAATATAATTTATAGTCTTCCAATAACTTTTGGGCGTACATCCGGATCCCATCGACATTCTGCTATGATGTTTGTGCTAGTTTCCTATATGCACACAGATCTGTACTTACGCCATCACGCTGCACAATTGGCTGGTGTTATCACTTTAATATATCGGATACATGTAATATCAGACGATGAAAACCTCCACAAATGATTATACTTCTCGCCAAATAAAGAAGTCCATGGACAACTATAAAAGAAGCAATGGACAGAGGGCACCAAAGACAATTACGAATCAACAGCATTCCTTACTTATGCTGGAAATGTGTGAAATAGGCAAACTGCTTAAAATAATAAAGTCAAGGTTATCTTCCGACCTCCAGCAAAGAGCTTGGCCTTAGTAGGACCTGTTAAAGATGATTTACAATGGCAATTGTGGCTGTTTACAAAATTACCTGTGGGTGTGGTGCTACATGTATAGGCCAGACAATATGAACAGTACAGGAATGATGTACAGAATAAGAAATAAATAACCATATTTGGCAACCATCAAAGTCAGAACCCTGTATTTTCATGGGACACACAATGGAACATACCAGAATGAACATTTTAGCTCCAGTTTCCAGTTTTTGGGATTCAGTAATTAAAGAATCTGTGGAAATAAGTCTTGTCAATGATCTTTTAAGTTGTGACAACGGCTTTCAGTTAGATAAAAATTGGAATCCCATGATTAATATTATCTCTGTCATAGCAGAATCGATGTCATCAATTGATAAGCAGTGAACACTGTTTGCCTTCTACCTCTGAGGACAGTATGTGCAACTCTGTCATATTGCGCATGTCACCACCAAACACACGTGCAAAATGATGCCAACAAATTTGGCATGTGCAACAACCAGCATCAATACTGTGAGCGCACCTGAGCTCTTCGGTAGTTGTTTACTAACATGAAGATAGTCGGACATCTGTTGACCAAAGTATTGTGGCAGAAGGTCACCGGGATCCAGCTGTACACCCAAGAATTATTGTAAGAACAAAAACACCAGGAAAAGCTTCAGAAATCACAAAATGTATATTGTAATACATGAAGTAGTTTTAAAATACTGTATTTATTTACATTAATATGAATTTTTCTTACTTATGGCATTAAATATCAATTTTTGGTTGCTTTTGAAGTTTAAGAACCTGTGGTATATTTAAGTTTATATATTTAGGTAACTTAATAATTATTTTAAATTTATTTACACACTATCCCTCTCATTCCATCCATTACTATTACTTCTATCTTTCGTAAAGGCTAAGATATCAGGAACTGAAAATATATTGGATTCTCTTTTCTAATTGTTCTGTAACAATCATTTGGTTTTTAAGCATGTACCATAACTTTCTTGAAGTATTTTTTCATCAAAAATATTATGTCACCTTCTATTAATATTCTTTGTATGGTTAAACAGCTCAGCATTTGCATAGATGAACACAAATCAGAGTTCTGAAAAATTTAAATACTTTCTTGCTTATCATTTAATAATAATTTATTGACATAGCCTGGAAATGTCAATATAATATACAGTTCAAATTTCCTATTTTAGTTGCACAGACTTATTTATTTACTTTTTAAATTGGAGGTAACATAATCCCAGCTACAATACAGTTTGTTTATACTTGACAAGCAGTGAACAAGAAATTTTTAGGCTTCCTTTTTATGCTAAGAGTATGTGCCTTCATACAAACCACATATTAAGGCACAGTTTACCTATCTAATCCATTGTGATTGTGTAAACTTTCAAATGTTTGTGACCCAGGCAAATAGGACCAATTGGGTATACAAACTATATACAATGAAAGTCAGCATAAATGACCATGATTTTGTTTTAAGAAAAAATGGGAAAGTATCAAGAAAATAACTAAATATCTAAAATGGCACACACTAAAAGATAGTTGGAATCTGTGAAAGCCTGCTACTAACATTCAAGAATCAGTTGTAAGTAAGAATTCTAGTAATACACCACAGTTTCCTATTTATTTCTCCCCTAGGGACTATAAAGACAAGATGAGACTAAGAACAGCATGCAAAGACATACAAGATGCATCTGAAAAGTTCAGTGAATGGTCCCATATTTTACAAACCGCACTGGTGAGGATGAGGTACCCACGCACACACATTAAGGGACATATCAACAAGTGCCCCTTATTGTGCAAAGCACTGCAGTGAAGTGGTGGCACACACTGTGGCCCAGCTACCAGGGTCAGTGTGCAATGAAGCAACAAGTTAATATCAAGTTTTGTTTCAAATTAGACAAAATGGCAACGAAGACCCATGGGATACTGGTGCAGGTGTATCGTGTTTAACAGTGAGTAAAAAGTGTGAGTATGATTGGTTCTGGAGATCCAACAATGCATAACCTCAGTGCTTTGAGCGATTACACAGGAAGTGTTTGCTTAAAGTTTCCAACAGCTGTACAACCGAAGTCTGAAGTGTATTGTAACCAATGACAATTACTTTGAAGGTCAGTAAAGCTATTTTGTTTGTAACTCTTGTTTCCAATATTTCCTGAAACCATTCACCGAACTTTTCACATAAACCTTTTACTTCAACTATCATTCTTTCCATCACATATGTAACTGTGATAACATCCTGACATTGTTTATAGAAAGTGATTCATATGTACAAACCTTTGTTAGCTATTGCTGTATAAACTATCTTCAAGCAAGAATAAATTATTTCTTTTCTCTGCCGCTTGTTTTTTAAACAATCATTTAAAAAATCTCCAATTTTTGAAACATTTTCATGAAACTGACGAATTGCATCACGCTGAGCAGCAGGAGTAGCCAAGGATGAAAGGCATGCCACAACAGTTTCACAAAACTTTTTCAACTCTTCGTCACATGGCAAACATTTTGGATGACAGCTCAAAAACATACAAATGTCAGCCAAAAGTTTGTCGTCAAATGAAACTGAGCGTAAGAAGTCAGTCAAATAGTGCTGCACAGTTGGTTCTAAACCTGCAAAATAAGTTTTATATGACTAAATAACAGACATGATAGTACATTAATGCAATTAGAATCAAATTACTGACTTAGTAGAAAACAATCTTGAACCTAGGTTAGCTGTACAAAAAATTAAGACATGGTTTTAACTGCATTTAAGTACATTCCTCTCAATAACTGGCTTTGATGCAGCTCTCCATACTAAATTATCCTGCACAAGTTTCTTCATTTCTGAATAATTACAACTTGCATACAGTACACTTGAACCTACTTCGTTTAGTTAACCCTTGGTCTCCTTTAAAATCTTGACAACCCTATCAGCTTCCCCACCCCTCCCCCAATCATCCTCCACCCTCAATATATAATATTTCCTGCTTGATGATGAAACTGCATTTTTCCATGGCTTCAATGTGTCCTAAATGCTGAAAATTTAATTGAAGGTCAATATTCGTCATCACTCAAGTGAAGTTTTCTTAGTTTTCCTTTTCGTATGACTTGCAATGTTCAAAATCTGCGGTACCACTTTCAGTGTTGTTAAGAATATGATGAAAGATTATCATTAGCTTTCAAAATGTTGAATGCTTCTCTGCATGGATTTTAAAAGTGTGGTAGCACAAAAGGGACAAGTAACATTCAATCCAAATTTCTTACAATGCATAAGTAGGCCATAATATATATATATATATATATATATATATATATATATATATATATATATATATATATATATATATATATATAAGATTTTTGACTTACCTAAAGTACAGGCTGGTCGATAGGAACACTAAACACACACAAAAACACACAACCATTCGAGCTTTCGCCACCAGTGGTGGCTTCTTCGGGAAAAAGAGGGAGGAAGGAGAGGAGAAAGGGAAGGATACGGGTTTTAAGGAAGTGGAAAAGGAGCCATTCCAATCCCAGGAGTGGAAGGACTTACCTTAGGGGACAAAAAGGAAGGTAAACAAATACACACACACTCACACATATCCACATCCAAACACACTTAGGCAGACATTTGTAGAAACCAAAGAAGTTGGACAGAGATGCCACTTCAGGCAGAGGCTCTGTCCACAGAACCGAGGCAAAGATGTTAAAGATGGCGGGCGGGAATTAGAATTTAGCGGAGGTTGAGACCAGGCGGGCAACGGGAAGAGAGAATGTGTTGAAGGGCAAGTTCCCATCTCCGGAGTTCTGAAAGATTGGTGTTGATGGGAAGTATCCAGATAACCCGGACGGTGTAACACTGTGCCAAGATGTGCTGGCCGTGCACCAAGGCATGTTTAGCCACAGGGTGATCCTCATTACCAACAAACACTGTCTGCCTGTGACCGTTCAAGCGAATGGACAGTTTGTTGCTGGTCATTCCCACATAGAACGCTTCACAGTGCAGGCATGTCAGTTGGAAAATCACGTGGGTGCTATCGCAAGTGGCTCTGCCCTTGATCGTGTACACCCTCCGGGTTACGGGACTGGAGTAAGTGGTGGTGGAAGGGTGCATAGGGCAGGTTTTACAACGGGGGCGGTTACAAGGGTAGGAGCCAGAGGGTAGAGAAGGTGGTTTGGGGATTTCATATGGATGGACTAGGAGGTTACGGAGGTTAGGTGGGCGGCGGAAAGACACTCTTGGTGGAGTGGGAAGGATGTCATGAAGGATGGATCTCATTTCGGGGCAGGATTTAAGGAAGTCGTATCCTTGCTGGAGAGCCACATTCAGAGTCCGCTCCAGTCCCGGAAAGTATCCGGTGACAAGAGGGGCACTTCTGGGGTTCTTCTGTGGAAGTTTCTGAATTTGGGGGGATGAGGAAGTGGCTCTGGAAATTTGTTTCTGTACCAGATCAGGAGGATAGCCGCGGGATGTGAAAGCTGATATTAGGTTGTTGGTGTACTGGTTCAGGGATTCGGGACTGGAGCAGACTCGTTTGCCACGAAGACCTAAGCTGTAGGGAAGGGAACGTTTGATGTGGAATGGATGGCAGCTGTCATAGTGTAGGTACTGTTGTTTGTTGGTTGGTTTGATGTGGACGGATGTGTGAAGTTGGCCGTTGGACAGATGGAGGTCGACATCAAGGAAAGTGGCATGGGATTTGGAATAGGACCAGGTGAATTTGATGGGACCAAAGGAGTTGAGGTTGAAGAGGAAATTCTGGAGTTCTTCTTCACTGTGAGTCCAAATCATAAAGATGTCGTCAATGAATCTATACCAAACTTTGGGTTGACAGGCTTGGGTGTCCAGGAAGGCTTCCTCTAAGCGTCCCATAAATAAGTTGGCGTACGAGGGGGCCATCCTGGTTCCCATGGCTGTTCCCTTTAGTTGTTGGTATGTTTGGCCCTCAAAAGTGAAGAAGTTGTGGGTTAGGATGAAGCTGGCTAGGGTATTAAGGAAAGAGGTTTTAGGTAGGGAAGTGGGTGGTCGGCGTGAAAGGAAATACTCCATCGCAGCAAGGCCCTGGGCATGTGGGATGTTTGTGTACAAGGAAGTGGCATCAATGGTTACAAGGATGGTATCTGGAGGTAACTGGCTAGGCAAGGATTTCAGGCGATCGAGGAAGTGGTTGGTATCTTTGATGAAGGATGGGAGACTGCACATGATGGGTTGAAGGTGTTGGTCTATGTAGGCAGAGATTCGTTCAGTAGGGGCTTGGTAACCGGCCACAATGGGGCGGCCGGGATGATTGGGTTTGTGGATCTTGGGGAGTAGGTAGAAGGTGGGGGTGCGGGGTGTCGGTGGGGTCATGAGGTTAATGGAGTTAGGTGAAAGGTTTTGTAGGGGGCCTAAGGTTTTGAGGATTCCTTGAAGCTCTGCCTGGACATCAGGGATAGGATTGTGTTGACAAACTTTGTAGGTAGTATTGTCTGAAAGCTGACGCAGTCCCTCAGCCACATACTCCCGCCGATCAAGTACCACGGTTGTGGATCCCTTGTCGGCTGGGAGAATGACGATGGAACGGTCAGCTTTCAGATCACGGATGGCTCGGGATTCAGCTGTAGTAATGTTGGGAGTAGGATTAAGGTTTTTTAGGAAAGACTGAGAGGCAAGGTTGGAAGTAAGGAATTCCTGGAAGGTTTGAAGAGGGTGATTTTGAGGAAGAGCGGGTGGGTCTAGCTGTGATGGAGGACGGAACTGTTCCAGGCAAGGTTCTATTTGAGTCATGTCTTGTGGAGTTGGATCATTAGGAGTAGGGTTAGTTTAGTAGGGTTAGTAGGGTTAGTTTAGGGCAGAGCCACTTGCGATAGCACCCACGTGATTTACCAACTGACATGCCTGCACTGTGAAGCGTTCTATGTGGGAATGACCAGCAACAAACTGTCCATTCGCATGAACGGTCACAGGCAGACAGTGTTTGTTGGTAATGAGGATCACCCTGTGGCTAAACATGCCTTGGTGCACGGCCTTCCTTAAATCCTGCCCCGAAATGAGATCCATCCTTCATGACATCCTTCCCACTCCACCAAGAGTGTCTTTCTGCCGCCCACCTAACCTCCGTAACCTCCTAGTCCATCCATATGAAATCCCCAAACCACCTTCCCTACCCTCTGGCTCCTACCCTTGTAACCGCCCCCGTTGTAAAACCTGCCCTATGCACCCTTCCACCACCACTTACTCCAGTCCCGTAACCCGGAGGGTGTACACGATCAAGGGCAGAGCCACTTGCGATAGCACCCACGTGATTTACCAACTGACATGCCTGCACTGTGAAGCGTTCTATGTGGGAATGACCAGCAACAAACTGTCCATTCGCATGAACGGTCACAGGCAGACAGTGTTTGTTGGTAATGAGGATCACCCTGTGGCTAAACATGCCTTGGTGCACGGCCAGCACATCTTGGCACAGTGTTACACCGTCCGGGTTATCTGGATACTTCCCATCAACACCAATCTTTCAGAACTCCGGAGATGGGAACTTGCCCTTCAACACATTCTCTCTTCCCGTTGCCCGCCTGGTCTCAACCTCCGCTAAATTCTAATTCCCGCCCGCCATCTTTAACATCTTTGCCTCGGTTCTGTGGACAGAGCCTCTGCCTGAAGTGGCATCTCTGTCCAACTTCTTTGGTTTCTACAAATGTCTGCCTAAGTGTGTTTGGATGTGGATATGTGTGAGTGTGTGTGTATTTGTTTACCTTCCTTTTTGTCCCCTAAGGTAAGTCCTTCCACTCCTGGGATTGGAATGGCTCCTTTTCCACTTCCTTAAAACCCGTATCCTTCCCTTTCTCCTCTCCTTCCTCCCTCTTTTTCCCGAAGAAGCCACCACTGGTGGCGAAAGCTCGAATGGTTGTGTGTTTTTGTGTGTGTTTAGTGTTCCTATCGACCAGCCTGTACTTTAGGTAAGTCAAAAATCTTTATTTTATACCATTTTCCTACCTGGAAGGTCTCCTTCTATAATATATATATATATGTGTGTGTGTGTGTGTGTGTGTGTGTGTGTGTGTGTGTGTGTGTGTGTGTGTGTGTTAGTGCAAGGGATTTGTGTGTAAAAA